>JANRFK010004440.1:34009768-34049407 GCA_030068395.1 Apalone spinifera | reverse complement strand
AGCTATCCTGCCATAGACGGCCGCGTTCCTCCATCTAGTGTGGAGATCATGGACTTTGGGGCATCCCCCCCAAATGTGAATAAGGTCCATGATCTCCACCCTGGACCAGGAAGGTGCCCGCCTTCTCCGGGCCCTGGCAGGCTCTTTGGAGCTGGCAGACTGCTCCTGGGGAGCGGCGGAGGGCTGGCTGCCAGTGACTTGCTGGCTCATGTTTTGGGGCCACTGGGTCGGGGCAGTGACTGCTGGCTCTGGGCTGGCAGGCTTGGAGCTGACAGGCACTGTGGCCAGAGTATACCCCTTTAAGGGCTCTGGGGAGGGGGGAGGGAGAGAAGTGTTCTTGGTTGAGGCCAGAGTGGTCGCCAGGGCACCATGGGAAGGCTGGAGGCCCCCTATTTCGAAATAAGTGTCTACACAGTACTTATTTCGAAATAGCTATTTCGAATTTGGCATTATTCCTTGTAGAATGAGATTTACTAAATTCGAAATAAGCACTCTGCTATTTCGAATTAATTTCGAAATAGCGTTTTGGCTGTTTAGACGCTAGGAAAGTTATTTTGAAATAAGGCTGTTATTTAGAAATAAATTTGCTGTGTAGACATACCCTTAGAGAGGGCAAGAACCTTCACTGAACTCTTTGGAATCTTCTAGCTGCAGCACAAAATATTTTGGTTGTTTTCTCTTTACGTATCTTGAGAGACATTTTTAAAAAATAAAGTGTTTTGTTTAGAATAGAAAAATACTGAGGATTCTGTTCTCTGTTTTCTGGGTAAATGTGGAATAATTCCCTTGAAATATAGAGCAGCTGAAACTAGTGTCTGGCTCAGAACAGTTTTTCTCACTAAAGTGACATGTTTGATTGTTTACATTTATATTTTAAGATATAACCTGAAGACTCCTTTCAGGTCATTATTTTCTAGGTTTGTGGGAATTTTTAATGTGGTCTTTCTCTCTTTGGACTGTCTTTTCTGTCTACTTTCAGGCATTCCCTAAGCCCCACCTTCTTTTCTTTCTTCTCTCCACTCCTACCACACAGAGGATGTTTCATCTGACAGAGCATTTCCTGACACCTTTTTATTCAAGGTACCCAAAGATGCCTCTGCTATTCAGTGCTTCTGTTCCAATCACCTCTGGAACTGGCTGCTAGAAACACTTCTCATATTCCTTTCACTGCTTCCTCCCATCCTTGACACCACTTACCCAGCCTACAACAATTTGGCTGGCTGAGTAGGTACAGGAGCTAAGGGAACTATCACTCAAACTCTCACTTTCCCTTGCCAGGCAGCCTTAAAAGGAAAATGTTATAAATAGACATTGAACTTCATAATATTCAGTTCTGTTGTGAAATTTTGAGCCAACAATATTGAAGTGCTTTTTAAATTCCCCAAAGCAAGTTCTTAGCATCCTTTGTAAGAATCAGTGTTGAAAAACAAACAAAAAATCCTTTGGCTAATGGAGATTTTCCTTTGTAGTATGCCTGTCAGCAAAATGGATTGCTTGGAGAAAATAACACTGTCTGAATATTTCTCTTTAGCTGGAAAAAAAGTCATTAGGCTTTGTTCCTTAAAAATGAAAAGCTGTCATGCAGCTATCTACCGGTATTGGCCACTGTCCAAAGAGAGGAAACTGGGCTACATGGACCATTGGTCTAATTCACTATGGCCACTCTTTTATGTTCTTACACACTTTCCCTAAAACTATGTAGAAAAACAGAATATATAATGTTTCCCTTGGTGGGCTGATATTTCCTGTTGTGTGTTGCCTTTTGCTTCTTCAGATCTGGGAAATGTTCTCAGAGTATCACAGGTAAATACAAGGTGGTCCGAAAGGCTTAACTTAAGCAGTTGACACATTATGAATGTGGGAGAAGAGCTGCATATTCTCAGCTGTAGAGGAGGCAGGTGTTTGTGTGTGTGAGGGCTCTGGCTCCGCTTTAAGGATTACTGGATTTAAAGACAGTACGGTCTCACTTCATTCCCTCAGATGTCCCTTATGCTGCACCATGAAACTGCAAATAGCATGGTTTTGATGCAGAGGCATCTCTTGAACAAAGGTTCATCAGTGCTTGATCCAAGTTTGTGACCTCTATCAAACCTTTCATCCAGTGTGATCCAGATTTCATGTTTTGCAATGAAACTCCAAAAGAGGTGACTGTTTGCAGCTTTCACTGTGAATCTCTCACTGCTCTAGTCATAACTCAGAAAAGGAGAGACACTTAAGCTGAACACTCAGTTTGAAGTAGGATTTATTTTAACATATGATTTCATAATAGCAAATGTGCTTGCCATAAAATTCCTTTCATGTTCGCACTCCACTTAGTTACAAACAGAATCTTTCTCGGGCTTTTCAAGCAGAAATCATCTCACCTGTTCTTCTGTGTTATTTGTCCCTGTCTTTGATTCCAAAATGTAGTGTAATACACACAGGTGTTAAAATGATTTTTTCCCCTTGGTGCCTCATGCAGAAAATGTAATAATTTGACCAGATATAGATTTTATTTTGCTCATACACTGTTCTCTAGCTTTTTTAAAAGAACATAGCTTTCCCATTAAACTGATGCTTCTCTTAAAGATCTGTTGTCTTCATGCCAATTATTCCTTTATTCTCATTCTGCTTCCTTTCACTAGAATTCAGCAAATGCCCATCTTCCAGCACATTCTTCTTATAGTTCATACCTTCAGCCTTAGCTTCTGTGAACTGATTCAGTATCTAATGTTGAACTTTTTCTCTGAATGTGAAACATCCTCTGTATAAATAAATATGGCATAATTATCCTTAGAGTCAATACCTGTACTGGTAATATAAGCGTGTGTTCTGTGTCTTTCCATTAATGAAGTACATGGGGATTTGTATTTTCCTTTTAAGCAAGACAATTATTAAATTAATCTTGGGATTCTAAAGAGCCTTGAATAACCCTTCCTCTGCTGTTTAAATGGCTATTGCTTTGGAGAGCTTCTTCGCTTACACCATCTGAGGCACCAGATATATAGGTATTAGGAAATATTCCAACAGATACAGCAGCAGCAGGCTTCTTAGCATCTTTTGCTTGAGATACTGGTTAATGGTTAACAGCAAGCAGGAGACTAAATGAGCAACCTAGCCACCATACTGGTGGATTGTATATGTGCCAATGATGTCTTGAGGGGAGGAAAGTCATTCAAAAGGGATAGAGGGTGGAGATGCATATGATACTGTCCAGGGGGAGGACAGAATTACCAGGGGATAAAGCTCCACACTCTCAGATGCGGCAGAAGCAAGGGAAGAAGGGGCAAGGCCAAGGACAGACAGCCCTCAGCACCACCCAGATGGTGTTGTCCCCTGCCCGCCATCTGGGGGGTCTCTGGCAGTGATTTAAAGTGCCCAGGTCTCCAGCTGCCAGAGCCCTGGGCTCTTTTAAATGGCTGGGCCCGGAGGTAGTTGACCCCTCTGCCCTCCCTTCGCCAACAGGCCTAATACTGTCTAAAGCATGTGATAGTATCAGCCAGATACCTCCTAAGTAATAAGGAAGTTACCATGAGTAGAGTTGGTTTAAGCAATAGCCACGGAATAATTTATTCACCTAAGTTAAATACTTTCATTAAATTCTTTCATGTTTTATTATTTACCCCACTTGCATCACTATGGAAATAATTTGTGCATACTAATTATTGTAAATAGAAATTTCTTTAAAATTTTAAAATAAAATGTTTGTATTTTGTCATTATTTTCAGACTAAGATTTCCCCCTAAAACAATGCCAATATGCAGATGAAGTGTATGTGTATAGATTCTTGCCAGTGTTATTTGAGAGGAAGGAAGACCATTCAAAGGGACAGAGGGCAGAGCTGCATATAGACTTGTGGGTGGAGTAGCCTCTAGAATGGTTTGGTTATAGCTTGGTTCTCAGAATACAATTCCCATCAATATTAACCCAAGAAATGAAGTGAGAGTCAGACAAGCTACAGTTTAATTTGAATACAGTTGTAGTTAGCACAGAGTCAGCCCCAGTGTAAAAGGAAAGGAAATGGTACACCGAGTTAGAAATAAGGTAGAGAATTGGTACATAATCTGCAATAAAGGTTTCAAACTACATTTTGGTCCTTTCTGCCTTCCAAAAAAAGTCAGAAATGAAATTTTTGCAATAAAAAGTCAGAAATGAAATCTTCCATCTCCAGGAAGCTATTCTAAAATAATCTTTGTAATTTGTTTTGTCATTTCGAATGAACTCTAGTGGGGGAGAGACGTTATTTAAATGCACAATAATGTTAACTGTTCAATTTAAGAAAACAAAATAAAACCATTTGTTCACATCCGCAGGGAGAGTATATTACAGACAGAGAAATTAACTGCAAATATCATTTGACAATCCTATCAGCACAAGCCCAATGCAAGTAGTTAACATGCTTATTTTTAAAAAAAATCTCTTTCCTAAACAAGCAGAAAGTTCTCTCCACTGCCTTATAAAATCTCTATGCTCTGTTTGTTCCATTTAGACTATAGCTCCCTTTTAGATTACTGATTTCAATCCAGCTAAGGGCTGGCACAAAAATCAGTCACTATCTAAAGGCTGTTTAGAGGCCCATATTGATCAATACTTTATTTTTTCTTTAAAGATTTCTTATTGGCACTGATCACTCTTTTTGTTGCTCTCTAGGTAAAGCAGCGGCTTTGTAGCTGAAAGAAAATGTGGTAGTCAAAGCTTGATGCCATTGCTGGCAATTTCTAGCCCTCACAGGTAAAATTTCTCCAAGAAACCCCCCAAACACAAAAGAGCCACAGTCATTGGTTTCAGTCAGTCAGGAAGGCTATCCCTGAAAAAGGATCATAGGGTTGGAAGAGACCTCAGGATATCGAGTTCAACCTCCTATTTAAAAAAATGACCAATCCCAATAACGAATAAAATGAGTTTCAGGAAATATCGGTGAGAAACATTCACTGCTATGACAGGTCTACACTAGGAAAGAATTTCAAAATAATTAAAATCAATTTAATAACTTCTGATTTAACAAAATCAAAATAGTGTGTCCACACTACGGGAAAGCCTTGAAATTAATCCGAGGTAGACTCCATTAATGTGGAAGTGCTACCTCAACTTAGAGCCCCAGGAAGCACTGGGAATAATAAGTTTGAATTACTCTGGGGAATAATTACTTCAAAATAGCAACACCGGAGTGTCCACAGTACCGCTATTTTGAAATAACTATTTCAAAATTAGCATTATTCCTTAAGAAGAGCAGAAGAATGGATTTTGAAATAAGCGGCCTGCTATTTTGAAATAATGGGCTAGGTAGTGTGGATGCTCTGTTTATTAATTCAACCTAAGGGAGGTTATTTGAAAATACAGCCCTACTGTAGATCAAGGCATAGAGACCATTTTATCCTTTCAAGTATATGACAAAAAAAAAAAAAAAAGAGCAAGAGGCTTCCCCAGCAGAATCAGATGTGTGTGTTTAATCCCCCTTGGAATTTTTTTTCTATGCTTGGAAGGATTGACTGGAAACCAAAATTTTCTTTCAATGGGAAATAGAAAAAAAAGTTCCAAAATGAAATGGAAAATTGAAATTTTGCAATATCCTGTGGAACAGGAATTCAAAAATTGTTATTTAGATAAGGTTATAGTGGTGCTTTATTTAACTTTTGATCTTTTTAAAACAAGGTTTTGAGTTGAGAAAAAGTTATAGTTAGCTTTGGAAGAATTAAAATTCATTATCTGTAAAGATCATTCAGTGTTAATTTCACCAACCCACACAAACTGACTATTCCCATTGAAATTTACAAATAAGCAATTTAAGGAAATGTAATTTGAGGTGGTATTAGAGTTTGATTAAGGGACATTTACTTTGTACATATTGACATGTGATAGCGACAATTTATGTTTTAATGTTACAAACTTTTCACATTTTGAAACTCAGCATCTATCATTAAATAATTATCTCATGAACATGACAATTTAATTTATAAAAACAAAAAAGCTTAAAACTCATAATTTTGTGCAACTGTGACTTTATATTTATAAACATTTGTCATGATCATGAGGGTTAGCCAGCATCCTGCAGACTAAGGGGTTAAATATGTCCCTTACCTAAGCCAGGTGGCAGGCAGCCATTAGAAATGTAGCTAGAAATTTCAAACTGGGACAAAGGAATTTTGGGGTTTTTCCCTCCTTTGTCCTGCGTAGTTTCTCTCCAGCTATTGAAGGGGACAGGATGTCTCCCTCTAAAAACATACTCTTCACAGTCTGTTAAGTAGGATAAAGTTTAGATAAATCCGTTAGGTTTTATTGTTTTATGGTTTGGGAAATGGGATCTGATGTCTGTGCATTTAAAAATGGATTTTGCTCTCCTTTGTAACTAAGTTCCTGGCCCATGGTAAATTTCTCCTCCATGAGTATATTATTTTGTTACTGTTCCATCAAGGCATTATGCTTGCAACAGGAATATTGTGGTGATAATAAAAATTATTTCTCTTTCCTTTTTATTAACCTGGTATTGGTTAATGGTTTTGTCCTGGTTTGTATTTTAGGGGTGAGATTTCCCAAGTGATCTTTCCCCTGATTTTTGTATCAATACTTGGGTGGTGGCAGCGGAGATTCTATCCCCAAAATCTAGGTTGTAAAAATTTTGGGGGGAAGTTTTATACCAAAGCCTAGTAGATAAGGTTTTGGGGTACTTTTGCTGTCCCCCACTCCTGTATTTATCATGCCAGAGTGAGGAAGGAGCCATGACACCATTGGAAGAAAAATTGATATAATCTCTTGAAATTATGAAAAAACCTAATTTCTGCCAATCCTAAGTGTAATAATACTTTGTTTAATTTTTGACCTTTTCAAAAAGGTTCTGAGGGCCTCCAGCTAGCAAGATCCATGGCAGCTAGCTGGATAGCCTTGAAGTCTGGGAATGCTAGGCTACCCAGGAGTTCATTAGGTAGGCGGCCAAGATCTTCCAACAGAACATTAAAATTTTCTGGCAACATTTAAAGTTTTCCTATGCAAAATTTTAATTTTGTGGAAAGTGAGTTTTACCTTAGAAAATCATTACAATGAAAATTCCTGACCAGCCCTAGCAACTGGTTCTCTCTCTCTCTTCCTGATTGTCTACACACAAGGGGTAGGAAACCTAAGGCCCGGGGGCCCTTGGCTTGCGTGGATCTGGGCCCTGAGGCTTGGGGCTCACCCTTCAGCCTTGGGTAGTCCACTGGTGCTCCAGTCCCTCCTTCCCCACACTGTACCACCACAGGGCTAGAGCACAAAAAATCTACTAGCCTAGGCCCCCCCTCAACTCTGATCTGCAAGGGGAATGTGGAGAACATTTTTCTTCGTCTCAGTCGGGGCCACAGCAGCAAGGGCTTGTTTTTCTTTTTTTGGTTCTCACTTGTGTGAGGCCCCCAACTGATTTTTCTGTGGATCAGCAGCCTCCAACCGAAAAAAGTAACCAATCTAAAAAGGAAACACCCCAAAACTTTGTGGCAGTTCTGATATAGATTAAATCACTGTATGTAACTCACACTGTTTGTATCTTCATGATGCTACCCTGATGAAAGAGCTAATTTAGGAGTACACTTCATTTTACTGACAGTGGCAAGAGATACAGCATAAGAACACTAATATACACTATTGGTATGTTTGATAATTGTTATCGGGTATTTTTTTGGCTTTTGTTTTCACTAGGGTTTGCCAGTTATTGAGAGAGAAATTCAGCCAGTACTGCATTTATCGCACTGCTAGAAAGTCCATTGCTGTTTGCAATATGGTGCTTTATACACTGGCACTGCTAAACCAAATTCTTTGTTATTTCATACTTCAGAACTACTGGTGCATTATATCATACTTGGAAGTACCTAAGTGCACTTCAGTGATTATTTTTCCATCACTGCAAGCATCCTTAGTCAAGGAAGTATTATTTTACTGGAATTGCAACATAGCCAATCACAAATGTGTAGTAGATACTAATTTTCAAGTGATGGCTCCTTACTTATTCCCTTGCTATGATGTATTTGTCATCAGCGCAGGCTGACACAATTAGTCCCTCCTGTTTGTCAGTGAGTGGTCCCAGCTAATGGGAATGAACTGTGTAGCCCTCTTTCCTGCTTCTGTAGGTCAACTCCTCCCTCTTCTGGCCAGGTTCAGAATGCGTACTGAAAATCAACAGGTGGCTCACCACTAGGATTGTATATTATTTGTTAGAAGTCTTTATTTTCAACTCTTTTACCAATACTTATTCAGACCTGGAGCAAATGAGGGAAATCCAGTGGCATGGAAGTGCTTCATAGCTAGGTCTTTCTGCTCAATGTTGAAATAGGTTCTTCTTCCATGCACGTAAGTGAGTCTCCCTCTCATCTGTGTGTGTGCACACAAGGACGCACAAAGTTTACATATGTGAACTTCCCAAAAGAATGAACATTTTAATTTTTCACTCAGCTCTAATGAATAAATATCTGCTTCTTCACAGCTGCTGCTAATTCATATCATTTTTGGCAGAGGGGCAAGATTGAACACATATAGGATAAAATAGAAATAATAATGAAGCAACAATAAAAAGCAACCATGATTAATTCTCTACATCTCAATTCAACTCCCCTCTCCCATAAGCCTACATTTACACATTTTGAATAAAGTTGAAATAAAAACTCTTATGCTATGTGGATTAAATTTAGTAAAGTAAGAGAATGAATAGGAAATGCTAGTGACAATGCTAGAATCCCATCGTCTGAAAGTTTATTTGCTATCGACGCTGTCAGGCCCACAGATGGAGGGGGGCAAATGCCCCAAGTCCCAGTCATTCAAAAGGGCTTGGGGCTCCTGGCTGCCACCACTGATACTATGGTAGTAGTGTCTAGCCACACCACCGGGCCCTTGAAATAGCAGCACACATGGCCCACTCTGGACAGCACTGGGACTGCCTGGGGGAAGCTAGCCCCAGCCCCACCCCTTCTGCCTGAGTGGAGCATAGAGCTAGAGCCCCCTTACCTTGCCCAGGGACCTGGCAAGTCTATTGGTCCCACTAGATACTGTAATCTCCATATAACAGAGAGAATCTATAGTACCGGGTAGGTGAAGGGGAGAAATACTACAGAATGCCAGCCACAGAGAAAAGCATAGGAAATAGAACACAGCGAAAGAGTTTATGGAAGAGAGACAGGTGACGAAAAGTAGAGAGAGGTTTAAGATCTGAAGCAGAAGAAAGAGATAAATTAGCAATAGGCTTCCAACAAACTAAGCTATTTAGTAACAGTAATCAGTTCTTAAATAAAAGTGATACATTTAAAAAAAATGGGTAACACAGTTAAGTGGGGTTTTTTTAGAAAATAAAAGGAAAATCTACATACTATATTTAAATGACTGTATTTTTCAAAAATAAAGTGTTGTTTTTATTAAGTTAATTTTTATTTTGGATTTCTTAAAAAAGGGAATTCTTGGCGTTTTTCCATTGAAATTTAATAATTATTTTAAATGGGAATTCCATTAAATATATTTTTTCTTCATCCCTATAAACTCTTAACATTTGTTATGTTTTAACAAAAAAGGGCTGTAGTCAATTTGGTTTCCAATAATGCTTTCTTCTAGATTTCAAAAAGAGCATTACTCCAAATATCTCTTTTCTGTAAGGTTTATTGAGAAGCAATCCTATTCCAAATTCATCCTATTTTTCTGTCACATCTTGGTTTGGTCTCTCTCAACATTTACTCACTTATGACCATTTTGAGAACTGTACTTGATTTGATGATTCTGTCTCTTTTCTGTTTAGTTTTATGAGAAGCAATCCCATTCCAGACACATCCCGTTTTCCTGCCACA
Organism: Apalone spinifera; assembly: GCA_030068395.1. NCBI lineage: Eukaryota > Metazoa > Chordata > Testudines > Trionychidae > Apalone > Apalone spinifera. The sequence goes on along the minus strand of JANRFK010004440.1, from coordinate 34,039,640 downwards.
ACCAAACACGTAACTTTCTTTTTAATTTATGATGCAAGGAAGTGGCATACCAAATTTGGTGGTCCTAGCTCTTACTGTTTAGGAGAAGTTCTTGAACAAATTCAAACTCTCTAAAATATATAGTAGATGATAACCATAACATTATCATCAAAGCATGAAAATAATTAAGTAAGGAAAAAAATAATTGGCTTTCTAGTTTTTCTCTTAATACTGTTCATTAGGACAACAGGGTAAGGAAACAAATGGAGATACATTTGGAATTTGATTAAATAATCAATATTTATAGCAACAATAAAGAAAAATAGTGTAGTAAGGGAATTAAAGTGACCTTGAGTCCAGGTATATTATTACTGTATAGGTACTATTTGACTTTAATTTTTATTAATGTAGATAATGGCTTACACGAGCCTTATGTCTGCATTACTAGCACTCTAAAATTTAATTAGATTTTTAGAGCAGCTGTTAATGTCTTCTCTAGGATTGTAAAATTCAGTGGCAATAACAGCTAACTTCATCTATTTCATGTCATTGTGCTCTGAAAAGAAGCAGAAATAAGGTACTTTATCTGCAGTATTGTCCTGGATCTTGAGCCTTGTTTGTAAAATAAGTAAGTAAATAAATATGGGCACAGTAATTGCTTGTTATTCTTGTGACGCTGTTTGTATGTGGTGTATAAAGCAGTGTTTCTCAGATTGGGCCCAAAGCTACCAATGGGTTGCTCCAGTTTGTTTACTTAACAGCTCTACAGCCACAGAGTCTCATGGCTTCCATTGGCTGCGGTTCACTGTTTACAGCCAAGTGGAGCCATGAGGCTCCGTGGCTGCACAGCAGTTAAGTAAACAAATCCATTCAGCCCCTTTGCAACTTGCTCAAAGTGGCTCACATTGAGAAACACTGGTATGAAGCAAGGAAAGGAAATGGCCTTATAAAAAGAAAATATTTTAAATAATGTTTTCAGAATTAGGATTTTGCTTCCCCCCATCCCTTTCTTTGAAATTCATATCTTATAGCCTGATCCAAAATCTGTTGAAATCAATGGAAATCAACACACATTGACTTCAGTTGACTTTGAATTGAATTCACTAATGCCTGTTCGGGTGTGGTGTAATGCTTTGTCCCCCTCTAGCACCATGAGTCTTACTACAGCCTTAGCTAAGAGGTTGATGGCTTTTAGCTCATGCAGTTGAGGTTCATACATTAAAGTTCAGAGATCTCAGGTTTGGTTTCCACCCACCAAAGACCAGGATATGTCAGTGTTACAAGTATATGTCAAAAATATGCACAAAGTCCCTTAGGGAAACATTTATTTTGCTAAAGCAGCATGGCCACAAACACCCAGCCCAGCACTCATTCCTGAAGCATCATAGATCATCAGTATAGAATCATAGAACACTAGAACTGGAAGGGACCTCGAGAGGTCATCACATCCAGTCCCCTGCCCTCACAGCAGGACCAAGCACTGTCTAGACCATCCTTGGTAAATGTCTATCTAACCTCCTCTTAAATATCTCCAGAAATGGAGATTCCACAACTTCCCTGGAAAATTTATTCCAGTGTTTAACCACCCTGGCAATTAGGCATATGTGTTTTTAGTATATTCTCCGGTTAAGAATTGTTTGCATCATGGTCTGTCATCTTTAGGCTGACTTTTAAAATACCTTTCAGTAGCTCCTGTCATGATCAGTCTGAAGAACTGATCCTGGCTGTAGGAGGAATCACCATTGAGTAGGAAAATATCCATCACCCTCTTTCTTGCTACTAGCTGATGATCTTCTTATCTTCACTCACTGGCAAACAAGAATGTAGTTTGTAGTGTTAATTTCTTTCTCTATATATATTTTAGAGATCTGTGCATCTCTCTGTCTGTTGAGTCCATCTCTCTGTGAGTCAGTTTGTTCAAGAACTCCTCCAAAATGGTAAGAGCTAGGATCACCAAATTCGGTATGTAGCTGCCTTTTACCTTACCTTAAAGCAGTGGTTCTCAACTCATTTCAGTCCACGGACCACCAGGCCAATCAAAAAATTTTCTTGGGCCACCTTCTTTTTGAGACATGAAAAAAAAGAGCAGGCAATAACATTTTTGTTTGAAATGTATTTCTTACTAACAGATTTTTAGTGCCTGCCCATGCCGTGTGACTTTGGACAATGTTCCTGTGGACCACTGAAAAGTCACCATGGACCACGGACCACCAGTTGAGAACCACAGCCATAAAGCAAGGTCAGGGTTTGGATGTGCCAGGAAAAGAGAATGTGCCTGGAATTTGATTATTTTCCATAACATGGAAAGGGAGGGGGTTCAGGGAAAGGATGCTACACTCAGCCTACGTCTAGACTACAAGCCTCTTTTGAAAGAGTCTTTTTCGAAAGAATCTTTCGAAAAAGCCTCTTTTGAAAGAGAGTGTCTAGTCCACAAGCAGATTTTCAAAAAAAGCAGTTTTCATTCAATAGTGCCTTTTTTTAAAGAGTAAAAAGGCATTACTCCAACAGCTGCAGGGGACAGCTATACTGCAGAATGACCACTGGGAGCAGTTGAGCCTGCAAGGGAGTGGTCATCTAGGGATGTGACTTGCCATATTGCTTCCAACTAGCCCAGGTAAGTGGCCCCTCTGCCCCAAATTCCTATCCCTTCCTGGCCCTCAGCCCCAATGCCAGATCGGGAGCGGGGAGGGAACACCATAGCCATGGCCCCCTAGGGAGCAGTGCCAGTACTTGACAGCACTAGCCTAGTCCCCACCGCAGGAACCACAGCCTGCCTTCTCCCAGCACCATTGGGCTGCTCAGCACAGCCGCAGGTGGCCAGCCTGCGTGTCAACCCTACAGGAGCAATGGCAGGTGGCCTGTTTGCCCCCCCCCCACTCCACATTTCTGACCCCCATGCTGACCCCTTCCTCTTGGGTCCCCCTCAAGCCCCACATTAGGCCTGGAGAGCGCCGGTGGGAGGTCTGTGCGCCCCCCACCCCTGGGGTAGACCTGGCCAATGCCAGGTAAATCTAGTTATAAAATAAAAAGGTGTTTGATTTTTTTCCTCTGTTGCTGTGTAGTGTAACACACATTTTGTAATGCATTGTAGAACTTTTGAAGTAAGGGTTATAGGTTATATTTATCAATGTAACAAATTTTAAGCTGATTTTACATTTTCAAAACTTCTTCTGCAGGGACCATTCCAGTGTCAAAATACTAAGATTAATCTATGTTGTCAGAGACATTTTTTCCACACTACTCCTACTTACTGGAAGTGGTGTGACAAGGACCAGAGAGTTGCAATTTTGGGAATAAAAATCTTTCAGATCCCAAATAACTTCATCTATAAATCTTATCTCCAAATGTTTTTTTTTTCAACAGCTAAGGTCAATCAAATCTGCTTGACACTACAAAATCCATACAATTATGGGCCCTGAAATCAGTATGAACACAAAGGATCATGAAAAGATGCCACCCCCATTAGTTCAAAATAAATAGGGGTAATCATTGTAACTATATAGGTAATACCAGTAATGTTCACTACTTACTTGATGACTACACTGTTAACCACAGAGTAAGGCACTAACAGAAGTTTGGCACATGACTGATGTTGATCTCCAAAAATGTTACCAAAACATACCACTAGACAAGAAAATGATCGGCATCTAAATGAGTAATATATGAAAAATTATCTAATTTATACATGTTTTCTTTCTATTTTGGTTCCTATTGGCAAAAAGTATTATTAAGACTGGAATTAGCATGTGCATAGAGCATTCTCATGACCATGTCTTTTCCTTTCTACACAGATATGAAATAAAATTAACTGTGTGAGATTAAATGCTCTGGTTTCAATCACTTGAATTCAAATTTTGCCCAGAGACACCCACATGCAACTGCTGAAATGAGTGTCATACCTACAAATTTAATGTTTTCCCATTTCTCCATTAATCATGAGCAGTGTATTATTTTATATTATTTATTCATTATTCTAAAATGTTAGCTGAGTAGCTTTAGTGAACAATTCTTTGTCTTTAGATCAGGGATGAGACAATAAATGGCCCAAGGACCAGCTGTGGTTCACTAGGGTTAGCCATGATACACCACCAGTACCTTATTTACCAGATGTGCAGGTACGGCCATCTGCAACTCCTGCTGGCTGCAGATCATCATTCCTGGCCAATGGGAGCTGTGGGAAGTTGGGCAGACCAGGACACTGCTTTCTGCAGCTGCCGTTGGCTGGAACAGCGATTCACAGCCAATGGGAGTTGCAGGTGGCTGTACCTGCTGATGTGCAGGTAAATAAAGCACCAGCAGCCCACCAGAGGCTGACTGGTGAACCATCTGCATCTTATGTCCCAGCCTGCTTTAGATTGTTTGCCAGTAGTTTGTTGTGGTTTTCCCATGTTTCCATAATATATATCTCCATAAAAACAAGCTGACACGGTTTTATTGTGTTATCTTTAAATGGTTGTGAGAGTCTATTTTAAACACTTTATTTATAATCTCATTTTTATTTACTCAGCCCTTTGAATAAAAATGTAGCAGAAGGAAAGGAAGGGTTTGGTCCACTTTTTTTTCTATACTTTTTCCTTAAAAACAGCTAAGAACTCAGGAAAAGAGGAGAAAGGGGCACTTACTGCAGTTTTTCATCCCTTTCCTTTAAACAGAAAACTATAAATTGTGTCCTGCAAGCTTTCTTCCCTGTTTATAAGTGATTAACATCTAGTCCAGGAGAGAAATATATTACCGGTGTAGAGGGGGGATTTCTTGTTTGTTTATATATGCTCTGCAGTTCATTTGGTCAAAACCTCTTATATAGGTTAAGTCAATAGCTGTTCACTTCCCTTGAATAAAAAGACGGTGCTGAGTAAAGGCAATAGGGGAAACTGAAATAAAGATTAGGCATCTAGCAAAAGCTTTCAACCAGATGCTAGATGGACTGTGTAGAATCTTCCCTCCCTCCCCCCCACCCCGATCCTGAACAAATTAAAAAGGACTAAGGTAAATTGCTAAATTTACTTATGTTTCATAAAAAGATCAATATCTAATCTATGTAAGGTTTAATTTACATTTTAATACACTGCAATGTAGAATTCCATACAAGAGTTAGAGAAAACCATCAGATTTTCTCAGGGCTGTTGACACGGGAGAGGAACAAAGGGAACAGTTGCCTTGGGGCCTGGCAATTTAAAAGGCCCAGAGTTCCCGGCCACTGCTACCTTTACAACTGCAGCAGCCAGAACCATAGGCCCTTTAAATCACCACTGGAGCCCCTATTTCCTCCCGCCCTCCGAGGCCCTGCCCCTTTTGGGGAGCTTGGAGCCAGCTCCCCCTGGGCCTGCTGAAGTCTCTCATCAGCCTTAGACTTTCTCAAGAGAATTTGGTGCATTTGAATATTATATGCTACATAATTCTGTAAATTATAATGCATTTAAATAATCCCGACTCATTGGCAAAGCAAATGGAGCGTGTTTTTCCATGCTCCCAAACGCAGGATTTCTGATATCAGGCTTTCATTGCTTAATGGGATTAGCTGTTTTGCTTTTCTCTTTCCTCTGCCATTTTCATATATACGCTTTCTCCGACCACTCTGAAAGTAAGTTTTCTCTTTTTGGCCACGTTTCTCAAAGAATACAGAGTAGCTGCACGTTGTCCACATTTTTTTCCTAACTTTGCGACCATCGTACATTAACTTGAAATGACATTTAGAATTGTACTAATTGCATGAAATATTTTTTTCTCAAAAGAGAAGGAAGTTGCTTGATATATGTATATGCACACAAAAGTCTTTTTTGGGGCATTACATTAAACAATTGCACGGTCTCATTTAGAATTGTACTAATTGCAGAAAAGATATTCTCTAAAATGAGGAAAATCCAATAAAATACATGCTCCTTGTGTATTCCTCACTTACAAAGACTTTGTGCAGGTATTTAAGTTATTTCAAATATTACTAGCAGTTTTATGTAATATTTAAGAATTTTAAATAAATGTTCTATCTGCAGAAAGAGTATATTTTCCTCTAAAATGGAGAACATGGTATGGGATCTATATATATATAAATTTATTTTCAATTATTACTTTAAGGATAAACTAAATAGATTTTTTAAATTTTTTTTTCTAAATTGCTGCATGGTGAAATAAATGCACATATGGCCAGAAATGAAACTTAGGGTATATCTACACTGCAGATATCACTAGCTCCACTCACACTAGTGTACTAAAAATAGTGTAGCTGGAAGCAGCTTTGGTAGCAGCACTAGCTAATGGCCCCAGTGTGAAACCAGGAGTGCATGTGAGTTTGTACTTGAGTGGCTAAACCAAGCACAAATCTGCTTGGACCCACTAGGTACAAACTCAAGCAGCTAGCCAGAGATGCCACATGTGCTATCATAACCTGTTAAAAAGTGCATGATGAGAAAAGATGTATAATTATTAATTCTCAGCATCTTTGCTTTAAGACAGCCTAGAAAGAAGTAATAGCACCCAATTTGGACTTTAAACTCTGTAAGTGCTGCGGTAATTGCTTAGAACTCCATTGGCAACAGAACAATATCCTGGAAGACATATAGATATGACCATTAGCTGCTGTTATGAACCTTCTAATGAGGAAAATTAAACAGAGAGGGAAGGAGGGCATTTTCCGGACTTTGTAAGTTCCTGTCGGCATCCTTCTTCTTCATTGCATCATGATAATTATCAAAAGTAGATATATAACTGGAAAAAATCTTTCAGAGTAAAAATGAATGTTAATAGATCAAAAATATCTGTTGTGTTATGTAATACATATATATATATATATATATATATATATATATATAATGATATGTGATAGTGACCTAATTCCTGGAACAATTTTCCAGTATAAAAAATCTACTAATCTGTAATTATAGATTAACTCACCAAGAACAAAGTCAATTATGTCAAAACCATCAAACGTTGTATCAAATTGCTACAAGTTTTGACACCGTGCATTGATTGCCGTGGAACGTCTGTTATCTTTCCTGAACTCTCCTTTTGAATTCGGTGCTGAAGAGTAAGATGCAAATTCAGAGGTCAACAGATCAATTATTAAATATTACCACTAAACAGGAAAGGGGCAAGAAAAAATATATCCAACATGGAAAAAATTGTTTCTAGGCTTTGCAGGGAAAAGATGTAGGCCATGTTTGGTGAATCCATGTACTGTGGGTTCAGAGCTAAATAAAGAATACACAATTTGAAAGCAGGTGAACTAGAGTTATCTATAAACCGAGAAGGTGCAGCTGGTCATGTTACAAAAGCAAGGTTAATGGTGGTAGGCTTGAGAAACTTTAGGAGGAGGCAAGAATGGGACTGAAATTATTCTTAATAAGTCAGGAAGCTGTGCATTTCTCTTGCTGTTATTTTGCATCACTAGAACATAAACACACGCAAGAAAAAGAGGATAATGTTGTCATGTTTGGAGTAGTGCGCTGCAGAAATGTTGAACTAATCAGAAACTTTTCCCTGTAGAAATACAGTCTTTAAAGAACTAAACTCCCTCCCCCAAAACTGGATTTCACTTGAGTCAGAATATTACTGTTATTGCCATAATACTCTAATTAGACATACTGTAAGCCATTTAGAAATAAAAAGCCAGACAGATTTGAGTGCACTTCACCATAAATATCTAAGAGCAGTGTCTAAATCACTAAGCATTAGCTGCATTGTATCTGTCGGCAACTGCAGAGACAAAAATCAAACCTGTAAATACAGCATGGAAACAAAAAATTGTTTTACAATTAAGGATATTTAGCAGACTGTAATGATTGTGGGTGCATATTCTTCTGTTCAAGATAAAAATACGTAGTTTGTTCCTGCCAAATACAGTGAACCCTGGGGCGTACTAGACAAAGGGCACGTCTACACAGCAGGGCTAATGCTGAAATAAGCTACGCAACTTGAGCTACATCAATTGCATTGCTTAAGTTGAAATGGGTTATTTTGGCTTTTGGCGCTGTCTACACAGCAGGAATTCCAAGAGAGCACTCTTCCTCCAACTTCCCTTAGTCCTCATAAAATGAGGGTTACAGGAGTTGGAGTGAGAAGTCCTCCAGCTTGACAGTATTTTGACACTTCAGTGGATAGCCGAGTTAGTCTGTACAGGAAGGATAAACTTAAAAAACAAATGGTCTGGTAGAACTTTATAGACTAACAAAACATGTTGATGGTATCATGAGCTATCATGGGCACAGCCCACTTCTTCAGATGACCGAAATTTTGAGTTTAGGATGTGCAGACCCAAAATAAATAGGGGAGAAAAAAAGGAAGGGGGCGGGAAAAAAAGGAAGGGGGCGGGAAACAAGGAACAGAGGGTATGAAAATATCAAAGGGAAAAACAAGTAGGCAGAACTGGTAATCTATAAGCACCTGAAGACTGGATAATTAAAAAGAAACAGATAAGGATCAAAGGATAGCAATTAGATAGGAAAAGTACTAAAGCAAGAATCTACACAGACAAAGAGCTGTTGGCATTATATCGAAATAATGGCTTGCTGTGTAGACGTGGACTGTGTTATTTTGGCATAACATCAGTTATTCCAAAATAATGCTGCTGTGTAAACATACCCAAATTGTTAGGAAAAAACATGCTAATGACCATACCTTTAAGCAAGGAGGAATTTGACTGGCTGTCAGAATGAAAGGAACAGTGCTTTATGGCTGGATGAAGGGAAAGTGAGGCAAAATTGGGGGGGGAAGAGAAAATGCTCTTGTGATGCTGATACATCTTCTGGAAACCAGATGGGTGGAAGAGTTAAAAGGAGGGTACTCCTGTGCATAAAGCCCTCTCCATCAACTCTCCCTCTCCATTAGATGTGAAATACTCTTGGCTGTGGACCTTACGCTATGTGCCTCTTTTTAGACAGGCTGGGAAGGAATGTTTCCACTACCACCAGATTACTTTGGTGCAGCTGTTCCCTCATTCCCCCCGCCCCGCCCCCTTCCTCACCACAAGCTCAGGAATGTCTCTGTTCATGCATGGAATGAAGAGTGGTAGGCTGTATTTTGCAATTCATTATATAAATACTCAGTAAGGAAGGTGTACAGTGACTGGATAAATGCCTTGGAAAAGGAACTTTAAAAGGCGTTCATTAAAAGAATAGAACAGGGGAGATTGGGGACTCCTATGATTAGTACAATAGAGAGCCAATCCCCCCTTTTTTATACCCAACCAACCTCTGGGTGGTAGACCATAACATCCCTGTAGTGGATTGGCTGTGGAGGAACCTGGATGGAAAAAAGAGGGAGAAGTGGCAAAGCCCTATGGCCAGTTATGGAATGAACATGGGATTGTCTCCACTGTTCTCTTTTATCTGCTGGATAGTCCCAGATATCTAGTAATAAATTTGCAGCCTGATTTAACCCATATCAAATGTGTCCTGCCAAGAAATTCAGAATCATAATGGCTCAGAAACAAAATTAGTAACATCTAAACAAGAGATATACAAGGCGATAAAAAGAGGTTCTTTAAATACATAAGCAGCAAGAGAGAATGATGAAAGAAGGCGTTAGCTCTCTATTTAGCAGAGAGATCACAAATAAGTGATGAGATCAAAAAAGCTGTAGTGTTTAATCCTGTTTGCTTCATCCATTACTAAACAGGTTAATTATTACGAAATACTCAACACTCTATATTGTCAACAAGGGGGAAGGAATGAAAGCAAAAATAGGGGGTAAAAACAGGTTAAAGACTATTTAAGGTGAATTTGATGTATTCAAATGGTAGTGCTTGATGAAATTCATCAAAGGGTACTTAAGGAACTAGCTGAAGCAATCTTGGGACTGCTAGCAATTGTATCTGAGAATTCCTTGAGGATGGGTAAAATCCCAGAGGTCTGGAAAGGGGGGAACATGATATCTATTTTGAAAAGGGGAACAAAGTATCCAGGGAATTATAAACCACTCAGCCTAACTTAGATACTTGGAAAGACACTGGAACAAATTATTTCAAAAGTGAATTTGTAAACACCCAGAGAATAATAGGATTATTAGGAATATTCAACATAGATTTGTCAAGAACAATTCATGACAAACCAACCTAATTTCCTTCTTTGATACGGTTTGCTGGCCTACTGGATGAGGGAAAGTAATAGATGTGATATATCCAGATTTTTAGTAAGGATTTTAGCATGGTTACACATGATGGTCTCATAAGCAAACTAGGGAAATTAAGTCTAGATAAAATTACAATAAAGAGGGCATACATCTGGTTGAAAAATGATACTCAAAGAGCATTTATCAATGGCATATTTAAAGGAATCATGCCAGGGTCAGTTATGAGTCTAGCACTATACAATATTTTCTTTTATGACTTGGATAGCCAAGTAGATAGAGTACTTATAAAATCTGTAGTTGACACCAAGCTGGGAGCATATGCAGGAGAGTATGAGAATTCAATACTACCTTGAAAAATTGGTCTGAATTCAAGAAAATGATATTCTATAACAAGAAGTGTAAAGTGACTCACCTAGGAAGGAGAAATCAAATGCACAACTACACAATATAGCATAACTGGCAAGCTGGGCAGTGCTGCTTATTGGATCTGGGGGTTATAGTGGATCACAAATTGAACTTGAGCCAAATACGAGAAGATTGTTATAATTCTGGGGAGTATTAACAAGACTATTGTATTTCAGACACTGGAGGTAATTGTCCTACCTTAGTTGGCACTACTGAGACCTCAACTGGAATAGTGTGTTCAATTCTGGGCACCACACTTTCAGGAAAGAAATGGTCAAATTGAAAAGAGTCCTGAAGAGAACAATAAAAATGATGATAAGTTTAGAAAACCTGACCTATGTGGAAATAGTTTTTAAAAATGGGAATGTTGAGAAAAGAAGACCAAAGGGGGACCTAGTAAGAGTCTTCCAATATGTTAAGAGCTGCTAAAAAAGAACAGTGGTCAAATGTTCTGCATGTTCATTGAAAGTAGGACAGTAAGTGATAATCTGTGGTAAAGTAGATTTAGTTTAGATACAGTAAAAACTTTGTTGTCTGGCACTCATGGAGAATGGGGGTTTCCAGTTACTCAAGCTTATTGCTCTGCCCCAGTCCCCTACCCAGAGGAAACTATGGCAACCAAGTCCTGTCCCCTTTGGGAATGCCCTGGTGATCTTTACCTTTCCTCCAAGCCGCAGAGCCACCTTACATGGCAAGCAGATGAACAGGCCAGCTGCCTGGGTCACCTCCAGCAGATCTGGCTCCTGACAGCTTAGGGCAAACTAAGGGGGAAGGATGCGCCTGATGATTGTGGTGACTGTCAAAAGCATAAGCAGGAGTCAGGTGCATGGGCCCAAAGATGTGGGGGTATAGTGGCTGGGGCCAAAGTCAGTTAACCAAGTTTTCCAGATTTTCGAGTACCTGGAAAATTACTGTATTAGGAAAAAAACTTTCCAACTACAAAGATAGTTAAGCACCAGACTAGGCTTCCAAGGAAGGTTGTAGAATCCTCACCATTGGAGATTTCTAAAAATAGATTGCTCAAACACCTGTGGTCTGGGTCTCAGCTCAGAGGCCAGATCTTGATGATTTCTTGAGTTTCTTTCTAGACTTTATTTCTATGATTTTGTAATTAAGAAAGAACAGTATTAACTTTTTAAAATATACAAAGTGCTAAGGGAGAAGTGAAACAAAATCCTGAGATTGCTTTGAAATTATTACAGCAGTATGTGATCAGCCATAATTCATTTAGGAATTAATTGATGCAACAGTAGACAACCATTATTAAAAGTAGAAACAGAACTACTGTGCATTTAAAGAAGTCTTCTTACCGACTTTGTATTTTCAAGTACTTCTCAATTTAATAATACAACACCGTCAGATAGGAAGTGTTTGTCTACATTCATCATTTTTACTCTGAACTTTGTATGACAGCAGCTTAATTTTATGCAACCATCCAATGTTGCTTCAGAATAAGATATTCTTGCAATGAATCTGACTCACTTTTTAGGAAAGCTTCCTTTCAGAGATTCTGTTATTGGTTGGAGGTCTAAATAAAAAATACTTTAAATTCAAATATATCTAAATTGTAGTTTGCAGACCTTTTAAAAGAAGGTTGATGAAGAAAGGCTTTTCTAGTTGGTACTTAATAGATTTGAGTTAATAATTCATAATTTCATAATGTGGTTTATTAATTTTGCCCCTTTTCCTGGAATGTCCTCAAAGGATCTAACAGTTATCTCTAATGTATTTGTCTGAATTTATTCAATGATGTTTTCTTTTGTGAGTATCATGTGCTGTATGGCTTGCTTTTTCAACTGTATTGTTTATTTTAATTGGGTTTCTATTCCCTGATTGGGTGAGCAATGAGTTTTCTCCTGTAAAGGCTTGCTGGAACTGAATTTAAAATTTGCTTCTGATGTGCATTTTAAGTGTGTAAGTTTAATATGCTTTTTTGTGAGCATTTATGCTAGGAGTAGCTTGTGTACATAGCCTGCTGGGATGAGTTTTATTTAAACATTCAAATAAATATTGCAGCAAAAGTTATACATTATTGGCACATCCATATTATGTAAACCAAGACAAGGGAACCCCAGTAACACTCAAAATATTAAGAAAGATATCTTGCTATACATATTGATCATGGTGCTCTTTGAATTTCTGAACTGAAGAGAAAAAAAAACCTCTCTAGGGAGAACTTCTTTTCCAATTTCAAATAGGAGCTTTACATTGGTCTCCCTGACACCAGCTTCCCTTGGTGTACAGCTCCCAGACAGTGATAGTTATAGACTATATATGAACACCTACTATTATGAACATAACTTTCTCAAATCTAATGGTGTCCCTCTGTTTTCTTGGAAAGTCTCTTTGTCCCCATTTCATTCCTACTTTTGATATAATTTCCTCAGCCTATAGAGTAGATTTACATCAGTTAAACATATGTTTTAAAAGCTAGAAACTAACATGATGCCTGTTATAAACCTAAGCCTTACATTGGCTGATTGGTTGGTTTTTTCCTTCTTTCCTCCTTTGCCCTTTCCTTTTCAGCTCCATCACTGTCTTTATCTTACCATGCTCAGTTTGGATTGTAAACTGTTGACGCAGGAAGGAGGTCTTTGCTTACCGTATGAAGTGCTCGGTTTGTCTACTGTACTATAGTCAATTGTTAAAACAATAATATTTAATATGCAAGCCATATCCTATCACAAGTTTGGAGGAGTGTATGATACTAAGAACTTTCTAACTTCCTGGGTTAGCATCATAAAGAAAGTGCATTTGCCTAATTATCCCAAATATTTGTCCTCTGGGGGCTTCCCAAAGTATTCAAAGTAAAACAGAATCTCTGTAGGTATCTTTTTAAATGCTCTGGAATCATGCAGTATAAAAAACATGTGTTGTTTTTGTTCTTATCTGTTTTGTGGAACCTTTTTTCTTAAAAAGTCTCAGAGGGGTAGCCGTATTAGTCTGTAACTTGAAAAACAATGAGCAGTCTTGTGGCACCTCAGATACTGCTCATCTTTTTTCTTAAGACAGTTTAAAAGACAATTAATTGTTTTGCACGCCAGTCTTCAACTTTCACTGTAACCTAAAATCAAGATTCCTAGGACACTTACCAGCAACTACTGTTTTCTTTACGCTCTGCCATCACTACATTTCTTCCTGCTATCTGGGTCCCTTTGTGCCAGTTAATACTCCGTCTCTCTGAGTAACACTTTTCGTTTGCTACCACTCATATTTTGAGAGCACATTCATGTATGATAATTATTTTGAATTGATTAATCATGCCTTTGACTCATAAAACACTTACGGAATTTTAGAAATGAGTTAGACCAGTCACTTATTCTGGTATATATTTACAAAGTAGATCACAGGAATCTTGGGCTATAGATTACATGTAAATCACTTCCTTGTCAAATGCCTTTTCCCACAAACCAGAGGTTAAGACCAGCTATGCTCCATGCAAATGGACAATAGTAGTACTTGCAGACACCCAAAGTTCACCACTAGCTGACACAGAAAAGCTCCTCCCACTTCTGTCAATGCCAACTATACCAAATCAGGAGCTGTGGTGATATTAGCAAATTCAGCATACTGTGGGTAGTACATGGATGATTTAAGGCAGATTTGTGGAAGCAAGTCACAATATTAGAATATCAGTAAAAGTTTAAAATGTGTATCCAAAATTCATAGCTTGTATAAAATACTTCTGGATTTTCATGTTGTCATCATGGAGACCACCAGAATTGATAGTGCTCTTACTTGCAAATCATTATGAAAGGGTTAAAAATATATGTCAAAGTTTCAAAATATGAGTGGGTATGAAATGTATCAGACTTTTTATGTGATGTATTCATTTCCCCTATTATTATTTTCGTAACTAGAATTCGTGAAGTCCCAGGTTGCTATGACTGAAATCAAAGTACAAAAGCTTCAGAGCAGTAGCCGGGTTAGTCTGTAACTAGAAAAAAATTAAAAACTACAAATAGTCTAGTAGCACCTTAAAGACTAACAAAACATGTAGCTGGTATCATGAGCTTTCTTGGGTACAACACACATCTGAAAAAGCAGGTTGTACCCATGAAAGCTCATAATAACATCTACATGTTTTGTTAGTCTTTAAGGTGCTACTAGACTTCATTGTTTATCAAAGTACAAAGATCATGTTGTTCTGAGAATAGACAGCTCTTACCCAATTGACGAAAATGTAACCATACAAATGTCTAATAAGATAAGTCTATCAAAGAGTCTGGTAATGTTCCCAATCTTTTCTATTAATGTGTGGAATAAATTTTGTTATGTGCCTCAAGATATGTGTTGATGTGCACCAATAGAAACAAACAAAAAATAGTTGTGGATGCTCTGCTAATCAACCGGGTAGTATCCTAATCTCTCTTGAATGGCCCCACAAATGCACAGCTTGCAGGGAATACTGGAGCCAAGTGCACTGAAATATGCAGTGTTCTAACAAATCATTTATTGGCATGATATACTTTTGTATGCCTATTTTTTAAAATTAAAAATTCAGTTAATATGCAGTGTAGTTACTTCAGGCCTCAATTTGGCCCAATGATTGAGTGCATGCTTTTTATTATTTGTAGGTTATTACTTTTATTTCATTAATCTGTTTCCTTTAGCACGAAAAACCTATGTATGCACTTAGTTTCATGGCTTCTTTAAATATAAAGATATTGGTTGATTATTATAATTTTATATCTCTTATGAGTTATTTATAGTGGTCATTTGGAATGGACATGCTAGGACATTTGCATTCAATCTGCAAATACATTTTTTAAGAATTAATTTTCTCTGCTAAGACAATACCCATAAATATTAGTGATTTCTTTAATGGAGGTTAGGGACAAAAGGACATTTATGATTATGAAGATCTTCATATTATTCAGCATAGTCCAAAGGTATTTCTTGGCTGGTCTTTTCATTAGTACCTTTTGTTCTTTAATGCAAATGAAATAGTGGCTATTAGCATAAATTGCTGGGTCAAGGATGATAACTTACTGTGTTGGTCTATTACATTTTTCCAACATACTGACAAACCCCAATGAATTTTATTATATTAGACCTGGTTAGTATATTGCTTTTGGGTTTTATTCTTAGCAATATTTAATTTGAATAACCTTTTTTTCAGAAGAGCACTTTCTTGCAGCTGAAGCAACTAAGTGGTGTCAGTGTTAGATTTTCCCTTTCAGTATCAAATCTGATAAATGGATACCCCATGGTTAGGAAAATTACATACACTTAATACCTGAGGCAAGTGAGTTGCAAACTCAGCAAAAACTTAAATGATAACCCTGCTTCTTGTAGATGCAAAAGGGAGAATTAACATTTTCCTAGCAGCATTCATAGCAAGGAATTATCTTCATCTCTTTTGTATACTCATGGCGAATTTAAAAACCAAAGCACGGCTGGTGGCTTTTCAAAAAAAGTTACAGGGATATATATTTTAAATAAATAATGTATCTCTAGCTTTATTAATCCCTAAAATTGCACAGAGAAATTGAAACATTGGAAATACCTGAGTTCTAAGGATTTTTTAATGTTATTAATTAGTTGCATATGTGATCCCCACGCATACATAATGCATTCTACTAGCTTGCATTAATACCGGCGTCAGAATGCCACATCCAGGATAGATCACATCTTTCAGAGTAATGGCTATGGCATTTCCACTGACACCTTTATTTGAACTGCTGTGTGACCGTCTTACACAATGGTAAGGCTGTATTATTCCTGAAGATATACACACCCAGGATAGGCATATGGAAGATGTCATAAGTGAAGCCTGTTCAGTAGTTGACTGGAGGTATGTCTACACTACAGAGTTTTGTCGGAAAAACAGCCATTTTTCCTACAAAATTTGAGGAACGTCCACACTGCAATTACATTCTTCCACAAGAAAATTGAAAGAACAGAGGCGGTTTTCGGGCATTCGTAATCCTCATTCCAAGAGGAAAAAGCCTTTCTGCTAAAGAGCTCTTTCGCAAAAAGGCATGTGTGGACTGGGAAGAGGGAGTTCTTTCGGAAGAAGAGGAAAGAGGAAAAAGCCCAGGTATCCTGGTGGCTATTCTGTCCAAGCAATCACAGCTTACGTGCGAGAGAGTGTCTGTTCAGTCTGGATGCTCTCTTTCGAAAAAACAGATCACTTTTTCGATGCACTTTTTCAGTGTGGACACTCTCTTTTGGAAGAAGTTTTTTCAGAAGATCTCTTCCGAAAAAAGCTTCTTCCAAAATAAGTCGGTAGTCTATACATAGCCCCTGGGAGATCTCTGTGGAACTCTTGCAATTCTCTATTAATTGCCATTGGGGAGTCTAAAGCCAGTCTTTTCTCTAAGTCAGGACCATACCAAAGATGTCCATTCTTGTGTTGGAGCCACAGAACTGTTAGAGTTATCCTCTTTCAGATGAGGCATAAAAGTGAAGCATAATCCCTTGAGGTCATTAAAGTTCTTGTGACACTTTTAGTATTCGTAACTATGGTTGTTGTGACCCAGCAAAGACTAACACAAGTTTACCTATGACTGCTGCAGCTAATCATGAATGACCTTAATCTGACTATTCAGAGTGGATAAAGTTAAAAGTGTGTTAGCCATTGAAGGGAAGGGCCTAAGTTAACCTCAGTCTCCTAACCAAAATTCAGTTTTAGTAACAACATGGTACATACTAAATTCCATCTATGATTAAATATGATCGTTTTCATTTATCATTCTAAATCCTTGGTTAATGCTTCTGTATGCTGTTAAAAATGTCAGCTACCACCCCAGAGTTTGCCAAATCTCACTGGTGAGTAAGAGTCCTTTGTAGTTTGTAAAGACGTTACTATCCTATGCACTGAGACTCTGAATTGTTTTAAATAAGAACATGATCAAAAACGCCTTTTGGGGTAGGGGTGGTTGTTTCTTAGTCAGGCTAAAGTCTTTGTCAGAAGAATAAATTGATGTTATCTCCTATTCAGTGCACACCTCAAGAATGCAGAATTTCTCTTCTATATCATAGGAATTACTGTAGTGAAACATGCTACTATGACCTTTTTCAATGTTTAGCATTTCAGCTGGCTGACTAAATGTCTTTTCTCTTATTACAGGCAGCAGCCTTGCCACTCTGAGAGGCTGAGATATATGCTCATAATAGAGAGTCAGTTCTGTGCTGAGTGGTGATAGACACTCTGGGTCTTGCAGGTCAGCATCCTGTTGTAAGAGGAATCAGTGACGTAGAATATATTTTTAGTTTGCTTTATTGACAAATTGCTCTTCTGTGGAGCAGAGGTGGGCAAACATCATGGAAATCTCTTCTTTACAGAATTGTAGTCTAACAACAATGCCTACTTTTTAGGGACAAATTGCCTCAAGAAGTAACTCTACTCAGGAAGCCCTTGGCTACATTACAAAATTAAGTTACCCTAAGTTAGTTCAACATGCAGCCACCGCAGTAGTTATTGCAGTGGTTCATGTCCATAGTATGCCCCTTCTGTCAGTGTTACATGTCCTCATCAGGAGCATTTCCACTGTGTGGAGCATAATAGAACACTAAAATCTGGAGCCTCCTGGTCCTACAGCCAACAGCCCAAGCTGACAGTTCCTCATGGGATTCTTAGCTGGGGCCCCACTTCTCCAGGTCTGACAGCTGGAGCTTTGAGCCCTATGTAGGACAAGCTATCAATCCTGTGGTGTTGGGGCTCCAGCCATGACCCCTGTGTGGGACAGAGAGCTAGCAATTCATGTAAGTAATGCCCTAGTGTCCTACATTGACTGAAGTGTTACACTTCTTGCAAAAGTAGTTATTTGGGCAGTCAATTGGGTGACTTCCATTGGCAGAAACAACCTTGTAGTGCAGACACTTAGGGTATATCTACACCACAAGCCTCTTTCAAAATAAGCTTTTCTGGAAGATATCTTCCGGAATGGCTTATTTTGAAATAGAGCATCCACATTACAGGAAAGCCTCAAAATTAGTCCGAGGCAGGCTCCTCTAATGTGGACGCGCTATCTCGATTTAGAGCCCCAGGAGGCACTGGGGAGGAATAACTTTGAATGGCTCTGTTGAGAAGCTATTTCAGTGGAGCATCCACACCCTCTTTGGAGAAAGCTTTTTCAGAACAGGCCTTATTCCTTGTGAAATGAGGTTTACCAACATCAGAAAAAGCCCTCCTTTGTTTTGATTTTCTTTCAAAATAATGCAATTGCTGTGTGCATGCTAGTATTTTTTTTCCAGAATAGTGGCTTTTATTCCAGAAATATGGTGCAGTGTAGACACACCCTTCCAAAGTTAGATCAGTATAAGCCGCCTTATGTCAATCTACCTTTGCAGTGTAGACCAAAGCTTAGGTAGACTGAATCAACCCTGTATTCTTCTGATGCTCATCACAGCTCCAAAGAACCTGAAACAACAAAATTAGTGGTACATTGTTGCCTGTAAGTAAAAGAAAACAACATATGTGCATGCATGTATCAGAACTTGTAAGGATATGCACAAGAGTGCCATCTGGTAGTACTTCAATAACTGTTTTAATTCCTTTTGTTCTGCTTATGACTAAGCTTGATATTAAGGTTGAAAAGCTATCACAGGTGTTTTCTGGACAACAGATGTGTGATAACATGTTAACTTCAAAGTTTTCATTATTAACTCTCCAGTCCATATATGGGCTATATGAAATGCAGCTCCCTTTTATAGTATTTATTTTTTTCTATTATGATAGCACATAAGTAGACTTGGAAAGATTAGACTTTTATTGGTAAATGTTGGTGAAAATTGATTTCACTGTACCCACACAAGCTGCTGAAAAATATTTCCATCAATGGTAACTGAAATGTACAGATAGGAACAGTAAGAATAATGTTGCTTGAGAGCTTGTTAGAGTTGGATTTAAGAGTATATACTTTGTATATTTTGATGTGACACTGACAATTTGTGTTTTAATGCTTATACATCTTTAATTGTTTGAATCTCAGTGTTGACTGATATTAAATAATTATTGTCTGATTTCCTCCAGCTCTGAAAATTGAAATTGATAAAGCAAAAAGCTTAAAATTCAAAATATTGTGTAACTGTGAACATTTTAAATAGATAAAAAAATAAAAAAGCTCTTAATCACTGATACTGTCTGTTGAAATTATAAAATAAACTAAAACAATTTTAATTCTTACAAACATAAGGAATCCATGAAGGCATCACAGTCTTTTTGTTATTAATAATAAATAACACAATGGTAAACCCTGTCCTATAGATCTCACAGAGTGAATACTTCACCTGTGTAAATAGTCAGACCATTCATAGAAGACTAGAGCTTCTGAAGGACAAGTTGTCCTCAGCAGGCAGTTTCAACCAAGGCATATATCATACCTGAGTTTCATCCCAAAGTACTCAAAATAAACTCTCCCTTTTCATCTCAACAATTTCAGGAATGATGAATTAATACACATGGAATACGTTCCACTAATATGTTTTTAATAGGAAGCAAAAGGAAAAGAAGAAATTATTTGCAGGCAAACATTTAAATTCAGCCTTTATAATTTTAATATTGGTCAATTCCCATCTTTGACATTGATTCATCTTAAGATCTGGGGCAAATCACATACACACAGTATTAATGTGCACTGTGCCTTAGTTTCCTCATGTGTGAAATGCTATGACATAACCTATTGAGTTCTATTTCCTGTTATGCAGGAAGTTGATGGCAGAACGTATCTTGAGTGTTTTTTTCCACATTTGAAAGCTGAATGTATATACTCCCCCTTTAAGCAAGTGTGTGTGTGGCAGGGCAGAGATTTCTGAGCAATGTAATCGAAGGAATAATTTTACCAGATCACATTGTTTCACTTTTAAACAGGAATGCAGTCTGGTTCTGAGACTGATAACAACATTCTCCATAATTGGAGTGGTTGTTAATGCCCAAAGTTCTATTGGCAGAGATTCCAGTTTAGTTTTCAGATAATTGCAGTTTCTAGTTAATTTACTAATCTTGCCCTTGAAACCTTTTCTCCATTAACCAGTATCAAAAGATTATGCTACCTGACAGCTCTAGAATAGCTGATTGGTTGGTGATTAGCATGGCTTAGAGTAAATAATTCTATTACTGTTGCAATTTGGAATTTCTAAACTTTTGGTAGATAGGAAGATTATAAAACTTTACTTTTCTCAAAATTTAGATTTTGATTTTGGCCTTTAGTTTTGCAGAAACAATGGTGATAATTTTTTTTCCTTTGATTTCCAATAAGCAGGAAGAGATGGAACAGTATGATGTATGGTAAACATTGCCAATTTAAGAAACTAATTAAAATAATCCTCCATTTTATAGTTTGAAAACTTTCATTGGAATGATCTGAGTTCACTTTATTGACGAAAAGTTTTAACATTTGAAAGTGACTCTGTACCTCAATTCAGATTTGTTATTGACAAGGTCAAAAATATCAGCAGTGCAAGTACTTTGTAATTGGCTGTCTGTTGTAAACACCAGGGGACTCAATTTATTACATGCACTTCAGTGCACTAAACTAACACCACATTAAGCCATCAGAGCATAGAATAGATTTGCTAATCTCTCGATAGTAATTAATGCAGATGATCCTGCTCATATTAAATAGATATTCATCATATCATGAACTTTTTAAAAAAAACGCTAGAAGCATTTAATATTCAAGCACATCTTGAACCCTTACCAGACATTAAGGAAAATATATTAAAAAGATTTTCTAAAGTGGAAATTCTGATCAATAGTAATTTTTCTCTGGGCCATAGAAAATTACTGTGGACAAACACTATGAAGGTTTTTTTCCACAAGCACTATCATCCATTTCTGGTACCGGTATGCGAATACAAAAAGAGACATCTCTGTGTCTGTCTGTTCCAAACCACCTCTTAAAGTCAATTGAAATTTTGGGTGCAAAAAGGAATGTAGGATCTAGCCTCGTGTGCTCTATATTTAAAATATCATGATCGTTTTTACAGAAAATAACTTGTTTATCTTTCAGTATTTATTTCTTTTCTCGTGTTTTACTTTTACATTGTAAGTGCTATGGGAGCACAGACATTATTTTTTGCTATGAATTTGTGCATTTGTTCTTTATATAAAAACATTGATGATCCATCTGTTTTGCATGTCCCTTTTACCTTTGTTCTGAACCAAAACTTTCTGGTGACTGTGTTATGATTTTTAAATGCTCAGTTCCCTGCAAGTCTTTTCCAATGATATAGTTTATCAGGTCTTTTGCATGTGCTGCCAGCTGTCATGTACTTTGGTTATCCTGTAGACAAGATAATCCACTAGGCCCATGGATATTTCATTACCTATGACATATCCAGTGGTTTACCCTTCTTCTGGTCTTCTACAGCTCCATCTAGCTCCCCTTTTAGTAAGTGGAACTCTTCCAATGGAAACCATTGGCAAAATCCTGATGGACCTCAATGAGAATAGGATCAGTTCCTAAGATACAGGAGGAATGCAAATTTGAAAAGGTCCTGTTAATCTGAAAAATGTGCCTATTTTGTGAAATCTATCAGAACAGATAAACCATTTCTCTATTCAAGAGCATTTGAAGCCGAGATGACATGTCCTCCATATCTTTATTTATAAACATAAAGGTAAATTATTAAAGCATCATGTAACTCCTGTTAGCAACAAAGGAATTTCTGAACAACAGAATCAACATTATATGTTGAAAATTAACCTAATGACTCTTCAGAAAACAGAAATTGTTCTACAAAACTCAATGGATGACTCTGCATAGGCAGGTTTACTATTTTGTCAAATACCGCATTCCAGTATAGTCTCTTTGCAACAAACTTTTGCACCTATCCTACCGTAGCCCAAAGCCAACCACACTTCTTCCTGAGAAAGTAGAAACTGTAATCAAGAAGTAGAGAGTCAGTAAAGTAGAGTGATGCTGACAGTCACACCAGACACATCTGTTCTGTGTTGAACAGGTCTGAATTTTACCTGCATTTATAAGTATAAATAGTCTCTCTCTCTTTTTTTTTAAACTATGTCTTGCTTTTTTCTGTTTGCAGATTTTTTTTTATCAGTTGCCTTTTTTTCAGTGTTCTTTTATTCTCTGTTCTTTTCTCGTTGTTTTTAGAAACTTTTCTTGTTTTTTTCCGCTATGCTTTTTTGAATCTGTTTTTCACATATACTTTTTCTGTGGCTTACCCTTTCTTGTATATCTTTTTTTTTTCTTCCCTGTCTTTATATTCTTATCAATCACTTCCTTGCTCCCATTTGTTTGTTCTTTTGCTGGCTGGTTTCATTCAAGCTTCCTCATTCTGGCCACAAAGAACACAATAGGTTTTCCTTAGTAATTTTCTTGCCTGAAAGTAATCCAATCATCTTTCTAACCCAGACCATTACTGTCTAAAGAACATTTTTTATTGTGTTGAAAGACTGGGGTCTTAATATATAAAGGGACACTGCCAACTGAATTATTTTTAAAATTAAAAATCATATTGAAAGGACACCCTTTAAATATTTTATAAAGGGTTTTCTGTCTGCTTGCTGATGTCTTGAGAGTCTCTTTAAGAGAGCCCTAGAACAAAACATGTGAAGATCCACCAGACTCTCTATCGTCCTATCTGTCCAAAAGTAAGCAAACTTGAAAAGGGAAGGGGGCAAGAAAATAATGTTTTTCAATTATAGTAATTTTAGTAATTTTATTGGTTACAATAGGCACAAAAATTAAAGATTAAATTGTTTTTTCTCTCTTCTTTTTCCAATCTGAGCACTAAGCAAAGATGTCACAAAGAGTGTGGTATGTGGAGTTGTATATTAATCTAAGCATTAAATTATTGTGTACCTAGGACTATAAAAACTTTACAAGGTACTTGTCACAGCTGCATTATAGTGTCCTATTAGTATTTCAAGTTTAGTCTATTTGGGTACTGTGAGACATTGAATGTCATGAAGCAGAGGTTGAAGAATTGTGATGTTGTGTGTGCATAAACCATGCTTGAGTGTTGTCTTTTGCAAGTTATCTTAGCTATGCAATGCCACTATTAAATTAAGGCATAGCATTGTATAAGGAAAAATAATTATTCATACTATAGATGATGTGCTGCACAGTATTGTGACAACATATCACATTTGAGAGAATCATTGATTTCTGTTGTGTTCTAAATTACCTAATCAATTTAACTTCAGCTACTCTTTGGTATGGGAATTCCCCCCTTTTATGAAAACTGACTATATAAAAATAAAATTCTTGGTATGACCTAAAATGTACAAATAATGCCAAAGGAGTTTGGATCTGATTACAGATGGACATTGTATTTTTGGTCTTTATACCATCTGTAATTATGTGCAGCATGAACTTCCACCTTAGGTCATCTTTCCTCACTTAAATGCAAACTTTATGGACCAGGATTTAAGTGTGAATGGTTCCACTACAGTCAGTGTATAGGGTCCACATCTTTTCTTATTTTGGTATTTATTTGTATCAGTGCTACTAAAGGACATAATCAACAAGGAGGTTCTGCTGTGCTAGGTGATTAAAAAACAGGCTCAAAGAACATATAGTGTAAGTCCCCACTGAGGCCTAAACTGATGAGCAGAATAGCAGAACAAACAGGGTGAACATAACAAGAACAGAGAATAATAGAACACTAGAACTGGAAGGGACCTCGAGAAGTCATTGAGTCCAGTCCTCTGCCGTCATGGCAGGACCTAGTACCGCTTAGACCATCCTTGTAGATGTCTATCTAACCTGCTCTTAACTATCTCCAGAGATGGAAATTACACAACCTCCCTAGATAACTTATTCCAGTGTTTAACCACCCTGACAATTAAGAAGTTTTTCCTAGTGTACCTCCCTTGCTGCAGTTTAAGCCCATTGCTTTTTGTCCTATCCTCGGGGCTAAGGAGAACAATTTTTCTCCCTCCTCCTTGTGACACCCTTTTAGATACTTGAAAACCACTATCATGTCTCCTCTCAGTCTTCCCATTTCCAAACTAAACAAGCCCAGTATTTTCAGTCTTCCTTCATAGGTCATGTTACCTAGACCTTTAACACTGGTCTACAATTTTTTAGAAGTCGTCTGCTTCAGAGATAAAATGTGCTATTTATTTTGTATTTTGATGTGCTGAATTCAAATATGACAATTAAAACAACTGATTGGCTACTATTTCCAAGATATTTAAGTTTTTACATTTTACGTCTATGTATATTGTGTAGATAGTAGAGTTTTAATCATAAATTGTAAACCTAGGTCTTTTCATGTGCTTATGGTTGCTTCACATGATAATATTTCACCTGTCCTGTTTAAAAATCAGAAAAAGGGTTATATAAATAAAATTTATTATGAAACAAAAGGCAAAAAACTATTATGTACATAGTTTAGTCCTATTTA
Organism: Apalone spinifera; assembly: GCA_030068395.1. Classification (NCBI taxonomy): domain Eukaryota; kingdom Metazoa; phylum Chordata; order Testudines; family Trionychidae; genus Apalone; species Apalone spinifera. The sequence continues at coordinate 34,014,872 of JANRFK010004440.1, read as the reverse complement.
GTGTCTACTCGGCCCTTCTTGGCTTGTCTCTTGTATTCATTAAATGGAGCATCTCTTGTCACTGTCCAACAATAGTCTGCAAGCATTGATGGGCTCCATTTGCCCTGATAGCGTTTCTCCATTGTTGCAATGTCCTGGTGAAATCGCTCGCCGTGCTCGTCGCTCACTGCTCCGCAGTTCGGTGGAAAAAAATCTAGATGAGAGTGCAAAAAATGTATCTTTAATGACATGTTGCAACCAAGGCTTTTGTATGCCTTGAGGAGGTTTTCCACCAACAATCTGTAGTTGTCTGCCTTAGACCTAAGGTCCATCTAACCCAGTATTCTGTTTTGCTTGTTTTAAACCTGCTACCTATTAATTTCTTTTGGTGACCCATAGTTATCTTGTTATGGGATGGAGTAAATAAGTCTTCTTTAGTCACTTTCTCTACCAATCATGATTTTATAGACCTCTACCATGTCCCCCCTTACTCAACTCTCTTCCAGGTTGAAAAGTTCCACTCTTATTAATCTCTCTTTATATGGTTCCATACCCGTAATCATTAGCCGTTCCATGCCCCTAATCATTTTTGTTCCTTTTTTTTAACTTTATCCAATGCCAGTATATCTTTTTTGAGATGAAGCGACCACATCTGCACACAGTGTTCAAGATGTGAACTACCATGGATTTATATAGAGGCAATAAGATATTATCTATCATTTCCCCTGTTCCTTTCTTAATGATTCCCAACATTCTGTTTGTTTGGGGTTTTGTTTTTGGTTTTTGTTTTGACTGCCACTGCACATTGAATGGATGTTTCTAGAGAACTATCGGCAATGATTCTATGGTAAAAGTTAATTTAGTCCCCATCATTTTATACATATAGTTGGGATTATGTTTTCCAATATGCATTACTTTGCATTTATCAACATTGCCAATTTGTTGCCTGTTCGCCTCCTTTTCCAAGATTCTTTTGAAGCTCTTCACAGTCTGTTTGGAACTTAACTTTCTTGAGCAGTTTTGTATCATCTGCAAATTTTGGCACCTCGCTGTTTACCTCTTTCTCGTGATCATTTATTAATATGTTGAATATGTACCCCTGGGAGACACTACGCGTAACCTCTCTCAATTCTGAAAACTGACCATGTATTCTTACCTTTGTTTCCTTTATTTTAACCAGTTTTCAATCCATGAAAAAAACTTCCTTCTTATCTCATGACCGCTTGGGAAAGTGGGATGCAAATTTTTACATAACAAACTTTTTAAATGTAACTAAATAAGAACTTATTCATAAAGTAACTTTGACAATTAATATGAATTATAGTGGCTGTATTGTGCACTGTTATGAAGAAAAGATGCACTTAAAAATGCAAAGCCAATCTTCTATTCTTCATTCATCTATCCTCTTCCTCAACATATTTTTTCCCTGATAAAATGCCCTTTGGTAAAGTTACAACAGTGTGGCTACCAGAGTTCAGTGTTGTTGCATAAACATTCTGATAACATTCGGAATTATTAAGGAATGTATTAATTGGGGTGCTATGTACATCTGTCTACTCATAGTCCTTTTTTTTTACCTGCTATGCTAGTTATGTTGTGGCTGTCTGACTCGTACAGCTACTGACAGTGATTGTTCAGGTGACTTCCATAGGGTGAAATAATGCAGAACCTTTCTGCTGCATTTCCTGCTGTGCTGGTTTTACACTGGAGAAAAGAAATGCACCAGTGGTTTTTCTGCTTGTTTCATCTCATCAGTCCCACCAGCTTTTGCTCAAGGATTTTGTGCTTGGCTTTGTACATTCTAATAATGTCATCCTGATCTAAATTCTTTTCACCACATCTAAAACTTCATCTGTTCTCATATGCTGTTGTTATATGTGTATTCTTTACTGCAGTCTTACCAATTATTACGCTATAATCTTGGCTCAAAAATTAACTTTTTTTAGACCAATGCTGACGTTTATCAGTAGAAAGTTACTAGTATTTTTTCCTCCTGTATATGCTTCCCCGCAGTCTTCAATGATCTGTAATGTCACATGTCCTACTATGCACCCTCCAAACTTTTTGTGTTTCCTCACTTTCTGTAAATCTTTCTCTTTCTCTCTCTCTGCCAGGGTAGCCAACAGACTTTGCTGGGCCCTATGCAAGATGGGGTAGGGGGCAATTCTGAGACTACAGAAGGGGTGGAGCAGGCAGAAATGGTGGACTCTGGGCTAAGGGATGGGAGGGGGCCGGGCCTCGCCTCCCCCAGCCAGCCCTTCAGCGCTGCTCAGCTCACACAGCAAAGGTCTCTGATGGAAATTTAAAAGGCCTGGGGCTTTGGCAGATGCTGTTGCCGATGTAGTGGTGGCCAGGAGCTCTGGGCCCTTTTAAATCACCAGTCCTTGGGGCAGCTGTCTGCTTTGTGTACCCCCTCCGCCATCAGCAGATCTCTCTGCCAGCAGTCCCTCATGTTTATTCTTCATATACTTTTCCTTCAGGTAGCCATTAGTATAGTTTTAACCCAGTACAAATGTTTTTGTATCCACGATGGTCCTAAATCAACATCAGTAGCTCTCTGTATTTCAAAGTTACTTCTCTAGCAGTGATAGAAATGTAGCCGTATTAGTCTGGTGTAGCTGAAACAAAAAACAGGACTACATAGCACTTTAAAGACTAACAAGATGGTTTATTAGGTGATGAGCTTTCGTTGGCCAGACCCACTTCCTCAGATCAAATATTTGAAAGCTCATCACCTAATAAATCATCTTGTTAGTCTTTAAAGTGCTCCATAGTCCTGTTCTCTAGCAGTGTTTGAACAGGGTGAAATTGGTTTTTGTGCAGAGAGTCTGAACAAGGCTTTTATGTCCTTCTTAAGTCCACAAAATAGGACTTAAGTGGACAGGCCTACATGGGGTCAGAGAACTTTTCTTTGTACTTGATGATAAAGCAGGATACACATCAAAGGTGCTGGACAGATAATGAGAAAACATGACCCAATTGTTAAAGCAAAGATTATGAATCAGGAGTTCTGGGGTTTCTGCCCATCACTGACTCACTGGGTTACAAGTGCAACTTTTCTGAGCCTCTGCTTCCTCATCTGGTAGGGATACTATTACTTTACTTATCTACAGAATATTCTGTGACTTCATGAGCAGAAAATACTGTGAGAAACTTTGATGGATGGTGATTTAGTGAAAAATGTTATTTTTGGAGGGTTATTTTTAAACTAATTGAGATGTACAATATTCTCCTCAGGGCCCGTAGTAAAGGACTCAGAGAGCCTGTGAAATCTTCCTGGGATGCAAGAGACATCTGTATTACTTACAAATGTTTCCTGCTCTGAGGGACCTGGCAGGAAGCCTTGTACTCTTCAGCTGTCTGTCTCCCTTGCACATCACACCGCATTTAGTTTCTGAAGTAACGCCACTTTTTAATCTGATATCTAATACCTTCAGGATGGAAGTGCTCACCTCAAACCACAACTCATGTATTTGAGCTGTCTTATAAGTCTGACATTCTAGTAATATCACACTTTCCATCCTGTAGTTGTCTTCAGCCAGGTTTAAGAACGCACAGTGAATCATTACAACTGGATTCTCCCATAGGCAGAATTTAGTGAGGGCAAACTAAATGGTTATTATTTCCTTACCACACCTGTCAAAATAGGTATCTGTTTCCTATGCACAAGGTAACTAAAACAGCAACAAAACTTCAAGCATAGTTATTGAACGGCTTCCAAAGAAAAGTAAGGTATTTGTGTGTAAGGAACTGGGAGAAGCAGGCTAGGAGGCATGGTTGGGGGAAGAATAAGCAGGATGCAAATGAACACGTTCTTCCCAGTCCTTGTTTGTGGTGATGGGACCAATGCCTCTGATGTAACTTAGAGAACCCCTTAGGGTGCTCTCAGTTATGCTGATAGATAACTTGACCTATAAAAACCTGTGGCTCATGAAAGGCAGAAAGGAAACAAATAGCCACTTTCCCCATTTCTCAGCTGACTAAAATATGAGCTGAGTACAGCTGAAAATTCAGCCTATAACTCCCACCTTCCCTCTGTAAGTCATTTCCACTCCATCTCCAGTTAAGTTTTCCATATTATTTTGCTGCCATCATTCTTAAAGCATCAATATTTGCATAAGAGAACTGGTAGCTTAAAGATGTAGGTGTACACACAAAGATCCTTACCCTCAGTAGGGAATGCCACTAGCATAAGAATAGTTTTTAGAGTGGGGGTGCTGAGCTGCAACCCCCTTCCCACATTACCTCTTTTATGCCCCTCACCACACCAGGCTGAGGCCACAGTTAGGGATGGCTGCAGAGCCCCAGGCATGGGGCTGATGATTGGGGCCTGCAGAGGAGCCCCTAGGCCTCCCAGCCATGTTGAGGCCACTGGGGGCTCAGTTGTTGCCAGGACCCCAGGGTTGACAGCAGAGCTGGTAGCTTGGACCCCCAGAGGCACCGATGCCCCTGGGTGCAGGCTGGCAGGGTACAAAATCAGAAGGAGGGGGGGCTGTAGCACCCCCACACTTTTACTTTATGCATCAAAGAATGACAATGAATTCAGTAAGCACAAAAAGCTCAAAATGGGGGGAAATAAAATTCTGTCCTTTGCAGCCTTTAATTATCATATATATAGTAGCCCAATGTCTGTGACTATGTAACACTGTAGCGTTATGTGTTGCCTCTGGGGAATGCTGTTGCCTCCTGCCGTGGCACTCGGAAGACTTCTGCGCCACTCAGCCGGGCCACTGCGGGGGAGCAAGCGGCGCAAGTGGCCATTTGGGCGCCGGGGTCCCCATGCAGCATGGGGGTGCTGCATGGGGACCACAGCACCCAAATGGCCGCGTGTGCCACTTAATCCCCCACGGCGGCCCAGCTGAGCGGCACAGAACTCAGCCGCGCACCGGGGCAGAGTGGTGATGTACATGGCCAGGCCCCACCGCCTTCGTCTCCCACTGTGGCCGCTTGCTCCGCTTAGTCCCCCGCGGCATCCCAGCTGACCGGGACAGAAGTCAGCTGAGCGCCATGGCGGGAGGCGAAGGGGGGTGGGGCAGTGATGTGTGGCGTGACAGTGTATCCAGGTCCCGCCTCCTGGCCATCAACAGATTCTGGCCAGGGGGCGGGCGGGGGAATGAGGGGGAGG
>JANRFK010004440.1:33973932-34009668 GCA_030068395.1 Apalone spinifera | reverse complement strand
TTTATGATGGGCTAATTGGCTAGTAAGTAAAAGGTTTTTCCAAACTAAGGAGGTTGTAAAAGAGCTTTGTAAGCTCTTCAAATAGCTATGCTTTTGAAAATGTAATATCAGAGTATAGTTCTGCTCTGAAAAGAGATGGTAAACAGGACAATGCAGGGCTGCAGGCTTAGTGCATTCAGTAAGTTCAGTTTACAAGTAAAAATATGTTTTTCTTTTCTCCAACTGCTATCTCTGCTGGCTCTGTATGAGATCTGCAAATCAAGCTGTGCTCTTTCTGACTTGCACATCTCTGTCAGCAGTAAAGAATCTGCAGGACAAATTCTGCCCTTCAGTACACCTGCACAGCCCCATGGTTTTCCAGGATTTCACAGGTGTGACTGACATTAGGGTTGGTGCTGCAGTTTCTCTGACAATAAAGAGCATAAAGAACAAGAATAGCTGAAGGGAAAGGCTCTGACGAGGGAAAGGATCTAATTAAAGTTGTACAGAAAGGTGTGTAACCGGAAGTGAAAGGTGAAAAAATAATCAAGGTAACATTTAAGATGAAGAAATGTATTGGGCTATAGACTATTCTCCCTAGGGAAATAGCATAAGGCCCTTTCCTTGAACATTTTAAATGAAATTGGCTAAACACTAGAAAATGTGCTAGAGGGATCAATCCTGCGTTTGCAGAGATGTCCCAATACACACTTACGGGGATAAAGTAAATGATACGCTTAGCTGAATGTTTTACTGACTAATATGTTGACTAACACCTGGGATTTTAAAACAACAGTGAAAGTAGCCACTAGCACTTGATGTGTTTATCACTTATGATTTTTTCTCAGTATACAATATTCTAACATTCATAGGCTCGTCACTATAAGACCTGCATAAGACTCATCTTAGTAGTCCACAGAACATGCTGTTTCCATTTCTAATTCCTAGGATTCCAGGAACAGAAGCCATTCAATTTTAAGAGTCCAGTTGTGGAACTGAATAATACGGGACTGATAATGGGATAAGGGGCTTTCACTTCTAGATTGCCATTTCTAATTCAGCCGAGGTTGGCAGGAACTGAAACCACATGGCATCTGATTGGTAGATGAAATGTCACAATTACTAATGGGCAGCAGAGAGGAAATGAATAGGTATGGGAAATAAACACCCTATTCACCACTGGATACATGCTGTCCAGAGATTAAAACCTGCTGATGGGACAGAATGGTGAGGCCTGTACTGCTGCTTCCTTCGATAGATCCCATTCCCTGACTACAACATTTCAATATCCAGGTACCTCTCATGGATGCTACCGTCTTCCCCACCATCTTTAGGGAGTAGCTGTTATCAAAAGCTTTTGTTTTGCATGAAAGGAGAATGATCCTCTTTTCTGCGAAGTTGACTATAAAGATTATGCTAGCATTGAGGGGATAATAAGCAGGCAAGGCTGAGATTTGTCTGATTCTTAGAAATATAAGGGCTGGATATCAGGCAAAACACTGTTAGGGTTTAATGAGAAAAACTGCCTTTAACCAAACCATCGGGAGACAGTGATAGGGAAGTATTAGATCCATCAGACCCTTTTATTCTCATCTGACAATTGAGAGGATGAAGATGTATCAATCCCCCAGACCACAAAACTAATTTTTATCTCATCCTGTGGATATGAAAAGATAGAAGAGCCCAGCTTCTGTATCAAGGGCTTCTATTAACAATAAACAAGAAGAAATGGCAGCTGTATTTTCATAGTAATTTACAATTCAGGGTATATTTTCCTAGAAAGTATGGTTCTTACAATTCAGGGTATATTTTCCTAGAAGGTATGATTCTGCAAGACAAAATAGTTTGAAATAATTACTGTGCTCAGGAGATTGTTTCCAAGAGATGTACTGAGGTTTGAAGTGTGTGTGCGTGTGTGTGTGTATATATATCAGGGCTCTCAAGCGATTAAAAAATGTAATCGCAATTAATCGCGTGATTAATCGCACACACCTCCCCTTTGAAACAACACGGCGGCGTTTCAATGGAGCAGTGCATTAGGAGCCAGGGATCAGCTGGGCACTCCAGCTGATCCCTGTCTCTGCATTGCAAAGCCCCTTTGAAGCGCCACTCTGACGTTTCAAAGGGACTTTGCAACAGGGGAGCTGGAGATCAGCTGGGGATTCCAGCTGATCCCTGGCTCCGCTTGCACTGCCTCTTTGAAGCACTGGAGCAGCACTTCAAAGGAGCAGTGAAGCATTAACTCTTGTGATTAATGCATTAAAAAAAATAACGCATTAATCCTGGCCCACATTAATCGCAGGCATTGATGCAGGTCAATTGACAGCCCTAATATATATATATATATATATATATATATACACACACACACACACAAAGAATTATGGCAATGACTTATTTTGCCCATATCAGTCTTATTTACTTCCAACAATCTCTGTAAGGCATTCACATTTTCAATATCCAGATTAATTTCTGTGAGCAATTCATCATTGTGAAACTACATGTACCCCAGCCATTGACTCATGCAAAATAAACACAAACTTTTTGAATTGGTAGTGCTTTTAAAATTAGAAATGTTGAGCCAGTGAAAATATGGACTGAAGGATTTTGCTTTTATAGAAATAAGACTAAAATTTGCACCAAATTTTAAATTAAGGATTCAGTCATGACACATTCATGGCAGTGTGAGCAATTGGGTTTCCTTAGTGGTAAAGTTGATCAAAAGGAAAATTACTTTTACCCCACAGGCACATGAAAATCTAACATGCCATCTACATATAAATGTGCTTTTACCGCATCACATTGAAAGCAACTAAATTCACTGTGGAACTTTATCCCTTATGCTGTAGGAGGCAAGTGTGTATGTGTGTTGGTGTGAGAATATATTAAAATGCCATTTGCTGCACTGTTTTGATTCCCTCTCACAGCACAAACAAAATGGTGATTTGAAGACAGCTGCCGTATCAAATCATCTGGCATCCAGCCACCATTGCTTTCTTCTTTGAATCTCCCTCTCTTCCCTCCCCCCAGCACTTTTGCACTATGGTTCCCTTTAATAAAAAAGTACTTCACAAAACACAGTAAGAAGACTAGAGACATTGTTAATAACACATTGCTAAAAATAAAGGAAATATGCCTGTGAACCAGAAGTCCTTAAAACAAGTACACTACCAATAACAGATTAAACAAGCTCAAAAGCAGTTACAGAAATGTTATATAGAATTCAATAGCTTTTAAAACAGCCACATTTTAATTAAGTTGAATAGGTTTCTATAGATTACACAGCAGATGATGCAGTCTCATCATATGGTGATAATATTCTTTCCATTCCACTAGTATCTCTGTAGGATGTAAAACAGAAGCTACTAAAGCCAGAGATTTTAAAATCATTATGTCCAGAATCTGCATTCAACTTGCATCCAAGAGTTTTCAGAGAGCTGGCTTTCTGGACAGTTAATGTTGATTTTCAATAAGCCGTAGAGCATCAGAGACATTCCAGAAGATTGCAAGAAAGCTAATGTGCATATATTTAAGAGCAAATGGGTTGACCCAGGTAAATACAGGCCCGTCAGCCTGATGTTGATCCCAAGCAAGGTAATGGAACAGCTGATATGGGACTCGATAAATAAAGAATGAGAGGAGGGGGGTGTAATTAATGCAAATCAACATGGGGTCTCATGGAAAATAGATCCTGTCAAACTAACCTAATATCTTTTTTTATGAGATAAGAATTTTGATTGAAAAAGGTGGTAGTATTGAGATCATAGACTTCTTTAAGGTGTTGACTTAATATTATACAACATTTTGATTAATAAAGAGAATGATATAAAAATAACATGCCACATGTTATGTGGATAATAAACTGGCTAACTGATAGGTCTCAGAATGAAACTGTAAACAGGGTATCTTCTAGTTGGAACTGTTTCCAAGGATGTCCTTCAGCGATCAGTTTTTGGACCTAGACTATTTTACATTTTTACTAATGACCCAAAAGAAAGTGAAATCATCACTGCTAAATGTTGCAGATGCCACAAAGATTGGGGGCGGGGTAAAGAGTAAAGAGGACAGGCCACTATTTAAAAGGGATTGAGATCAGTGGTGCTCAATCTTTCCAGGCTATTATAGTGCTTTAAGAACTCTGATTTGTCTCACGTATCCCAAGTTTCATCTCACTTAAAAACGACTTGCTTGCAAAATCAGAAATAAAAATACAAAACCCTCACAGAACGCTATTACTGAAAAATTGCTGGCTTTCTCATTTTTAAACATATCATTTTAAAATAAATCAACTGGAATATAAATACTGTACTTACATTTCAGTGTATGGTATATAGAGTAATATAAAAAAGTTATTGTATGAAATTTTAGATTGTACTGACTTCACTGGTGCTTTTCATGTAGCCTGATATAACACTAGACAAATATCCAGGTGAGCTGATTACCCCCCAGAAAACCTCTGTGTACTCTGAGCAATACTGATGGGGATCACTTAATAAAATGATCTAGAAATGCTGAGAGGGAGGGGGAAAAGAAGGGTTGGGGTACACTTGGAGGGAGGAAGCAAGGAAGAGGCTGGGTTAGTGTTTTAGGGAATGGGTGGAATGGCGGTAGGGGGGATTAAACAGCCCCTGGCATAATGACAAGTGATACACATTTGAAGTAAGGGCAAGTGTGAGGAGCATGCTGATTGCACATCACATTGTTCTCTGCCTCTTTATAAACAATGAGTACTCCTCCTGCACCTTAGGGCATGTCTACACTAGATATTTATTTTGAAATAACAAGGCGAGCGTCCACACTACCAAGCCCGTTATTTTGAAATACAGAGCTTGTTATTTCAAAATACTAACTCCTGCTTGTTAAGCGGAATAGCACAATTTCAAAATTGTTATTTTGGGAGTTAGTATTTTGAAATAACTCTCTAGTGTAGACATGCCCTTAGAGACTAACTAAAATACATACAATTGTGAGCTTCCATGGGTAAAATCCACTTCATCAGATGAACTGGAGTAAAAATAACAGAAACCAAAATATACATGACAACAGAAGAAGTACCTGACAATTTTAGCAGTCTATTAATAATGCTAATTAAGTGGACTGTATGTGTCCCATATATAGCTTTTGATGAGGAATGCGAATGTTAAAGGTGGAAGAAATTGGCTTTGTAATGCGTCAACCAGTTAATGTCTTTATTGAAGCCCAAGCTAATAGTGTTAAATCTGTAAATTAATTCCTCTGCTGCGGACTCTCTCTAATTGGTTAGTAAAATTCCTTTGTAGAAGAATGGCTACTTTTAAATCCAAGATTGAGTGACCAGGCAGATTAAAATATTCCCCTGAGGATTTATGTCAGTTACCATTTCTGATGCCCGATTTGTGTCCATTTATCCTTTTTCATATAGACTATCTAGTTTCGCCAATATACATGGCAGAGGGGCAATGCTGGAATTTGATGCCTTATATCACATTAGTGGATGTGCAGTTGTATGAGCCTGTGATGTTGTAGCTTACATGATTAGGTCCTGTGATGGTGTCACTATTATCGATGAGTGGACAGAGCTGGCAATGAGGTTCATTGCAGGGGTTGGTTCCTGGATGTATATATCTGAGGTATGATGTGTGGCTGATGGAAAGGATTTTCTTCATGTTGGGAGGAGGAGTTGTCTGTAGGTGAGGACTGGCCTGTCTCCCCAGGCCTGTGAGAATGAGGGAAAATTTTCCAAGAGAGGTTATGAATTGTCAGTGATGTGCTGGAGGGTTTTAAGCTGGGAATGATGACTAGTGGTGTTCTGTTATTTTTCTTGTTGGGCCTGGGTAAGTGTCTGGATCTGTCAAACTGTTTCTTCACTTCTCCAGGTGAGTATTTAAGTTTAGAATGCTTGATAAAGATCTTGTAGGTGTTTTTCTCTGTCTGTGAGATTGGAGCAGATCAGGTTGTATCTTAGGTCTTGGCTGCACACAATCAATTGTGTGATATGTCCTGGATGGAAGCTAGAGGCATGTAGGTAAGAATAGTGGTCAGTAGGTTTCTGGTATAGGGTGATGTTTATGTGACCATCAATTATTTGTACTGTTGTGACAAGGAAGCGGATCTCCTGTGTGGACTGGTCCAGATTGAGGTTGATAGTAGTGTGGAAATTGTTGACATTCCTGTGCAGTTCTTCAAGATTTCCTTCCCATGGGTCCATATGATAAAGTTGTCAGCAATGTAGTATAAGTATAGGAAGGATGCTAGGGTACAAGAGCTGAGAACAAGTTGTTTGAGGTCAACCATAAAAATGTTGGTATATTGTGAAGCCGTGCGGGAGCCCATAGGAATGTCGCTGACTTGAAGGTATAAATTGTCCCCAAATTGGAAATAGTTGTGGTTGAGGACAAAGTCACATAGCTTAGCCACCAGGTGTGCAGTGGCATTATCAGGGATAGTGTTCCTGGTAGCTAGTAATCCATCATCATGTGGTATGTTGGTATAAAGAACTTCTACAACCATGTTGGCCAGGATGGTGTTTTCAGGAAGATTACTGATGCTCTGTAGTTTCCTCAGGAAGTCAGTGGTGTCTCGAAGGTAGCTAGGGTTTAAGGAGAAAGTCAACATAGGGTCTGAGGAGCATAGGGTCTGAGGAGAAAGTCAACTTAGCTGGATAATCCTGCTGTAAGGGGTGCTAATGCCTGAGATGATGGGACATCTGGGGTTTCCAGATTTATGGATCTTGGGTAGAAGATAGAATGTTTCTGGTCAGGGCTCTGGGGGAATGTTTGTATTGATTTGGTCTCAGGCTGTAGCAAGGCATTTTCTTGAGCAGATATTTTATATTACTTTTATCGGCAATTTAATTTGTCCCCAATATTGGATCTCTTTGTGTTGAAAAGGTATGATAAGCAAAGGGAATCAAGTGCAATGCATTTAATCCTATTCATGGGGTCATGGTTAACGCACACACCCAATTTCAATCTTGTGGTCCACTGAGATGGAGGAGGACCACTCATGCGGCCCATTCACTAGCTGTGGTTGCCCATCGCTGCTGTACGTGATATTTACAGGATGAGGGATTCTATGCTGGAAAGCACACAAAAAACTTGGTGACTGGGCAACAAAAGACAGATGTTGATAAATGTTCTGTGCTTATAGACATGTCCTATGTGCAAGGGACTGGACTGGATGACTTACTGAGGTCCCTTCTAGTTCTATACTTGTGATTCTATATCTCCACTGCTTCAGTCATCAATACTCATCTAAAAATACCTTTCAGGATTCATGGCTCCTACGCATGCCTATCACAATGTGGTAAATTACAACAAAAGAGACTATATCAGATGTATAATGGTTACATGTTAGGTGACAGTCATCCAGTCAGTGTGGTACATGGAAGTTACAGAATAAGGAGGCAAAATGAGGAATTGCAGAGCGGAAAACAGTTACAATATTTTGTGCATTAAAAGTCAGAACAACCCTATAGCCACAGGAGGAGAACTCAGCAGGCAGGATTAAGGCAGATTTACAGGATAGAATGAAGGAAGCTTGAACAGTTGCCTCCTGCTCTGGGGGTAAATAGAGGATTTAAGTTTTCATATCTGTCAATCTGACACATTTAATGAGCATTAAATGTCACTAATAATATCTGTGAAGTGGGGTTTACTGAGTCGTTGCAAATGCTGGATCAAACTTAAACAAGTAGTGAAGATGACTTCACCCCATCTGGTGGCTGGACTTGCTTTGTTGGCCAAATCCTGTAATCCTTAGTCAGTCAAAACTGCTATTTCTAGTCAGTAGAAATTTAACAAGCCTAAAGACTGCTGATTTTGGCTCTTCTGCATCTTATCACAGCTGAGGCTCAAACTGATGGTTTGAGCATCTTTCCAGACTAAGGCAAAAGAAGCTCCCTAAAAAAAGAAAGCGAGGCTTGCACGAGTTGGTCTGAGTTTTTCTCTGCATAATGTATCTGACGGAAATAAACATATTATTTAAAATACCCTTTTGGCAGGCAAGCAAAAGTATTTCTGAAAAGCAAAAGCTAAATACCTACACCGGGCAGTAATAGTTTTAACCAAAAAAAATATTTTTGTCTCCTTTGGCCTAGCAATGCTTGGTCCTTGAAGGTTGTACCCATAGTACAGAAGATCAATTTATGACTAGCAAATCTAGACTCCAACATGGCCTAGCTGACCCTTTTAGTTTCATTCTGCCTCTCATTCTCAGTGTGCTTTGCCAATTAGAACTCCAAAAGCAATTAAACTGTCTATAATTATCCCTGATACCAAGTTGACTTTCTGGGCATTAGCCACGGCACATTTTACAATCACTTACTCTTCAAATACAGCAACCAGTAATTGTCTACAATGCATAGGCTTAACAATTAACAATTATAAGTTCTTGTTCATCGGTGAAAGTGAGTGAAGAAATTCCATACCACACAAAATGACACAATAGGAAAGCTAGCACAAATCCTAACTTTGGTATTAGTGCATTAACATCAGCCTCTGCTGAAGTGGCTTTTAGGAATGAGAGAAACAACTGACTATCATAATATTATTTAAATGGAGTATAGGCACCATTTCTGGTAATGGATAGTTTAGAATTCAAATATAAAAAGGCATAATAAATAATACAAAAGAGGCCGAATCATTCAGCTTATCATTGCCCTATAGAGATTTGCTCACTTGCATTAGCTTTCATTTGGCAAACAGCCTTGTTTTGGTTTCACAAACAATTTTTGTTGTTAGTTATGCAATGAAATGTTATTATTTTCTGATTTTTATGTATTTATTGAGAAAATGATGAAACACTTTCCCTACATTGGCTGATCAAGGTTTGCTGATAGTCTGGAAACTGTACATTTGAAATAAAGAGATTTTAATTTTATTTTATTATTTGATAATTGTGATCCATTTAGGAAGTCATCAGAGATGTGAGAGCAAAAATATCTCCCTCCATAGGCCTCATTTTCTAGTCTAGAATGATTTTTTCCTATTTTATTGCCTACCTAAGATCCATTTTGTGACTTCTCCAGTATGATTTTCCACTTATGCAAAATACTCTTTCAGTAGGTAGTTATCATGTTTAGTGGAAGCATTTCCCGAAGTTCAGTAATTAATGCCATTCTTGACCTCTCATATTTACTGTAGGCAACTCAGCAGATTCATAAAAGACCATAAATAAGCATAGTGCTTTCTTTGAATGGTTTCCTATAGGTATATTGTTCCTGATGAGTAATGTTACAATGACGCACAGCAACAACAAAAACCAGGAATCTAACATTACACAAAGTTTAATTATACTTTTTCAGCACCTTCAGCTCCACTAATCCAGACTGGAAGAACTGTCTGTTAGGTGATGTATAGCAGCAGGAAATGCTTGTGACCAAAGTTATTAGTGTCATCAAGGGCCTCCATGCCCCCTCCTCCTTTCTTTTCCTAATCTTATTCAACATAAAGAGACAGTTCCAGTTGTTCCTTTTTTATCTCCCCGTTGTCCTCATTTTCCTTTGCAGAATGTTTCAGGACTTGAGTAGACAAATGCAGTAGTGAAGTGGTGATCTTCAATTCACTATAATCAAATCCATTTGTTTTTGTGGTGCACAAGATGCCAGTGCCCCCATTTGCCAGGCATATCAGGCATCAGACACCATGCAAACTCACTTGCTACATCCCTCAGCGAAAGAAGAATGCCGTCCAAAGATAGAGGAAACTTTCAGAACCCTAATCCTGCATGTGGTGTCATGGAAAGGAGAAGACTGAGAGGGGACATGACAGCGGTTTTCAGGTATTTAAAAGGGTGTCACAAGGAGGATGGAGAAAAATTGGTCTCCTTAGTCTCTGAGGATAGGACAAGAAGCAATGGGCTTAAACTGCAGCAAGGGAGGTTTAGGTTGGATATTAGGAAATACTTCCTAACTGTCAGGGTGGTCAAACACTGGAATAAGTTACCTAGAGAGGTTGTAAAATCTCCATCTCTGGAGATATTTAAGAGCAAGTTAGATAGACATCGATCAGGGATGGTCTAAACAGTATTGGATCCTGCCATGACGGCAGAGGACTGGACTTGATAACCTCTCGAGGTCCCTTCCACTTCTAATGTTCTATGATTCTATGGGACTACTCCCCTCCAAGATGTAATCCCTGATCTCAATCTTTCTCTTTTTAAAAAAATTTTTTTTTACTTGCTTCTGGGGTATAGACCTGCTGGAAATTGTAGTTGTGTTTCTTCTCCTTGTTAGGCTAGGACTCATCCACCTTGATTCCTGTAGCTGAGAAGGTGGAATATAACAAGAGGTTTCTTTGTGTAAAATTCTTTCTAATAGGGGCAAGCCAGTACCTTCTACTTTTCCCATGTCAAAGAGAGGGCATGATTTATCCTAACAAGAATAAAATAATTAGAGAATTAGATTCTTTGCTATTTTTACCTCCCCCCCCCCCAAAAAAACCAAGCCTGGTTCTTGGGTATGTTACCATCTTTTAACTCCTTGCAAGTGCTCAAAATAGTATAATGGTCCTGGCCACATTAGAATCTAGAAGTCTTGGAAGATAGAAGTTTTAGCCATTCAGAGACTTCCTAGATCCTTATCACTCCCTGCCCAAGTTGCTATGGTAAGCCTGTGAGTTATCTCCAGCATTTCATATCATAAGGTCCAAGAAGTGGCCTTTTATGCAAAACAGCTTTCTATCCATCTAGATTGGTATGTATAAGATAATTTAGTAACAATGTTTAAAACATGGCAGCAGAAAACCTCCTTTTAAATATCTCCATCCAGGTGTAACCTGTGCAGAATAAGCATGTTATCTCAACGGTGTTATCCTATCTTCATTCCCACTATAGTGTTAGTCCCCTCATATGTCATATAGTATATAGTTTGCCACCAGGGAAGAGATTATTCCACCTTCTTTTGAGAGATGCCTAAAAAGTCTTTGGGTGCTGACAGTAATTAATGAATATAAGAGTGATAGGCTAGTTACAGTTTATTTATATTTTATATCAAGTCAATCAATTTCCCAGGAAAACATTGCAGAATACAGTGTCTGGGCATGTTGAGCTGTACAGTTTTAATTCTATGAACATAAAAATTGATTACCCTTGAGCATTATAAGCTGTTTTTTATGGATTGAAAATATTTCCCCTGCATAAATGCAAATTCTTGTAAACAAGTGCATATCTTGCTTTTAATATTTTAAAGTCTTTTAATTGTAGGCATAATGGGTTATATTCTGTGATAATTCTGGCCCTTCCCAAAGGCATCAAGTGTGAGAATGAATTAAAATGGGGACATTACCTTTAATTTATTTGGAAGGCCATCTTCTGCAGGACTCTGGAACTCAAGATGGGGGGAAAAGGGTATTTTGCTCAAAAATAGCAAACAGTCTGATGCTGAGAAGATACCTTTACAGGGGAATATAAATCAAATAGAAGCAGTGATAGGCTATTGATCTCCTTCCAGATCCCATAATACCCTTTGTACAAAGCTGTATAATATTGCAAAGTACTAAGGACATCAAGAACCTGGAAAGTAAATGAAACACCTTCCTGGACTTATTTTCTTCTTCTGAAGGAGTGATGGACTATTTTGTATTTGATAATGGAGAAGAGCAGTTCTTCCATCTTGTTGAATGTCTTGGCAATGCAACATTGGAATTGAGCATTACATGGCAGCATCAATAGGGTTGTCAGATGCTCTCCCAAAAAATACCGAATACACGGGATAAAAATTTTTGTCGAGCAAAAAAAAAAAAACCACACTTGTTGGACATACACAAAAAAAATCCCGCACCGCCCAACTTCAGCAAGCAACCACAGGAGACGCCACCAGGCTTCCGTCCAGTGCCCAGCCGAAAAAACAGAAAATACCGGACATTACACATGTCCGGTGTGTTCTGAATTATTTTTACTGGACAGAGAGTGCAAAAACTGCAAATGATCCACCCCCTCTTGCCCATTCCCAGCATCTGGCAAACAGAGACCAGGGACTCCCAGCCACTCCCTCTGCCCCTGCCTGGCTTTTTGCATGTCCGGTATTTTCTGAATTTTTTTACTGGGCAGAGAGCGCAAATACCAGACTGTCCGGTAGAAAACCAGACACCTGGCAACCCTAAGCATCAATGACAATGGTCTACACAGCAGTCTACTCCATTATACTTACGGCATTGTCAGCTTTGATGAGGGTTGTCACGGTGACAATTCAGATGCCCCTGATTTTTTAAAAAAAATCTTTGCCATTGATGAGGGGAGCCAAGTAGAATTCCAGTCATCACCTGGAAGAGAAGAAAAGTGATTCTTCTGAATTATGCTGATAGAGAGTAAAAACTAATAGGGGTCAGGTGTGAGTGGAAGGGATCCAGACCCAAACTCATCTTAAGCAAAGCAGTTGGCAAGTCCCATGTTCTTTAGATGGATCAAAAGTCACAAAAGCTTCCAGAGACAGCAGATGAATTTTCAGGGAGATCATCCACAGAATATTTAACAGCAATAGGAAGAAAGCAGTTTACCTCTGTGGTTCTTCTTTAATATTGGTTTTGTGATAAGGCATAAAAGACCATGGTCAGAATCTAGATCCCATTGTTCTAGGTTCATAGAGGTAAACATGCCCAACCAGCTTTAAATGATTTATCATGTTTGCTGCCTCTTAGACATATCCGCAGGAGTGTAATCTAACTACCTGGATCTATCTTTGTCTGTCATCACTATAGTGCATGAGCACTTGTAAGAAAGAAGGCACCTGGAAATAACTTCCTGATTTCTTTTAACATGTGAGGCTCTTATCCTGGGCAGTATTAAACTGGGTCTGTCAAATGCCCCCAGCATCATGTAAGACATAACTCAAGTACTCATTGGCTGGTTGTAATTTTTTCTAGAGGAGCTTGTAATGTCTGTGTGCCTTTTTTATTTTCTCATTAGTTTCTTTGGCACTTCCAGACATCCTGGATGATATTCTGTTTCATATGATATCCCTAACATTCACATGGGGCTTCAGGAGATAGAAGAGGGTGAATGTTATGTCTTTTGGCAATTTGCTTATTGCTTATAAGAGCATCCTTCCAAAAACCGAAATCTACCTGGGGAGGACTTTTTTTCAATTCTTCCCCTGAGAGATGGACCAAGTAATGTTAAACAAGCATAGTCACCATTTTCAAACATACATGCCTTTCCTTCTGCCCCACTGTTGTTGATGTTGCAGCCAGTGGAATCAATGTGGCTGTTGTTGTTTCCCTAATTTCTTTTTTTCTTGTCCAACATTCTAAGAAAAGGTTGTGTTTTAAGATGTGCCCCTGACACATGGATCACGGGAAGTGGAGGAGGCTAAGGGCATAGCCTCTGGCACTTTGTTCACAAGAATATCCTTCAAAGCACATTTATTTATTTGGGGGGGCTGAAGTATCCAGTTTAAGCACATTTGATTCCTTAATCAGTTAACATCCTGAAACAGGGGTGCCTCCCACCTTTGTGGCTACCTGTGTCTTTCTTTAGTTGAAAAGTCACTTTGTTGTTATTTGTTGTTATTGTTTTTAGTAGCAAAACCGGCAAGGTGGAATGAATGTTTAAGAAAGAGATGAGTTTATGCCTTTGGTCAGATAATTTAAGAACTGTTCATTCAGTCAAAAGATTGAAGTCCAGTAAATGCTGGGATTTTTGTTTCAAAATATCAGCTTCCTCCATACAGAATAGGCAGAATTCATTCTGGGTGAATGTAAGTGCTGGCCAACAAAATTGCTTCCACTTAACATGGGAAAAATTGGGCCAAATAATCCGCTATATATAATATGCTATATTAAAATTAGCATAGCTCCATGAACATCAATGAACCTCCACCAATTTGTCCTGGCATTCTTAGGAACAGATAGAGGGGTGTAAATATACAGTTAAACAGCTTCATCCTTTACTTAGTCTCAGTAGTGGAATTGAAGAACAATTGTGTGCAGAGCAGTAATAAGCATTCTCAGAAGGATTCCAGAAGACTGGTTTACAGAGTATTACACAGGTTGAACCTCTGTAGTCTGACAACCTTGGGACCTGACCAGTGCCGAACCAGAGAATTTGTTGGACCACAGGAGGTCAATATTTTCTAGCAGCATTACAACACTTCCACTGCTTACTGGGTTCTGAGAAGACATTTAAGGGTAAATCAGAGTTAAATAACAGCACCAAAACCTGAGATCCTGGGCTGGTGACTGTAAACCAACATTATGGGACTGCGGGAAACTCGGCCACCCTCATGAAAAGTGGATATCTGGCTAACTAAAATCACGCTGGACCACAGATTTAATGTTAGACTAGAGACGTTCAACCTGTAGTCCTGTAATAAGTCTCAGTATCAGGAATGTTTGAGTATGTGTGTGTCTCTATCCAGCCTAACATTTTTTCTTAGTTACGTTTAATTACTACTAGGTGTGTCCATAATTCCCAATATTAGAAAGGTTAATGTTGTACATGGCATTTTTCAGCAGTCAGAGCTCTTTAGTCCTTGCCAAACATGGGGTTTTCTTCACCCAATTGACCTTTCTTTTATCAAGAATATCTGGAGGAACGAATTCTGCTGTGACAATGGCCCAGTACATTCCTCAGAGTTGGCAATGCTGTTGGAGAACAAATGTGGTGATAGCTGCCTGTCTATCTGGATGGAGAGTTTGATTCAAAATAATAAGATGTTTAAAACCTTATGTTGTTGTGCCTACAACGCAGGCATAGAAAAATGTCTTGCAGTACTCCTGGTTTGAGAGCATTAGCTTAGAGTTATTTCTCATTTTTGTTTTGGATTTGCCATACCTCCACAAATAATATGAATGCTTCCTTGCATATAGGATCTGCTTGAAAACCCACTGAGGTCAGTGGAAGGACTCTTAGGGTACACCTACACAGCAGCATTATTTCAGAGTAACTGACGTTATTCCGAAATAACAAAGAGCATGTTTACACTACAAGCCTTTATTTCGAAATAATGTCGAGCTAGAGGGCTTCTTACTCTGACTCATGAAGAGTAAGGAAAGTCAAAGGAAGAGTGTTCTTCCTTTGACTTCCTGCTGTGTAGACAGTGCCAAAAGCTGAGTTAAGCTATTTCGACTTAAGCTACGTAATAGACATAGCTGAAGTTGCACACCCTACTTCAACTTCAGCCCTGCTGTGTGGGCATACTCTTATTGACTTCAGTGGACTTTGCATTAGCACAAGACTTTGTCTATACACTGCCACTTAGTAAGGCAAATTATTAACTTTGAACACTTCTCTGTTGACAATAAAAGTATTATCAGTGTAGTCACTGAGGGTAGTTGGTCCGAGATAAGTGGAATATGCTCTTACATTATGAGTCAACCATAAGGAGATGTTCAGTGTGGAATCTTGTTTCCTAATTACATAGACTGGCAGTAAAAATAATAATATGCACTTATATATAGTGCATTTTGTCCAAGGATATCAAACTACTTTATAAATATTAATTAAGCCTCAAAAAATCTCTGTGGAGTAGGTAATTATCATTGCTGTAAACATTTTACATATGAGACGGAGAGATTAATGGCTTTGTATTCCACAAACATTTTTTTCACAAAATTAGACATATTCCAAGATGTCTAATATTTTTTCATGCAATTGTAATTGGAAAATTGTATGTTTAAAAATGGCAAGTCATGAAGCTGTCTGTCCATACCTGATGTGTGCAGGGAAAAATTAAGAACTCACATTTGATGTGTAATACTGTATCTGACTTTTGGTATATCAGACTTGCAAGGCCATGTAGTAAAAGTTAGTGGAAGAGGATCAGAAACAGGAGTCCTGTCACTGGTTTTTAGTTGCAATGAAATTTTTGGGTGTAAAAAGTACAAAAATAATAAAATGCTGTAAAACTTTAAAAAATCAGTTTTCTCCAAAGCTGTGTTGGTGTAACCACCACATTTCTCTCGAGTACCTCTAAGGGTTCTCATACGACTGGTTGAGAAACACTATTCTAGACAACTGACTGACTTATACAGTAAAGGTACCTCTAGACTACAAGCCTCTTTCGAAAGAGGCTTTTTCGAAAGAATCTTTCAATAAGGCCTCGTTCGAAAGACAATGTCTAGACTACAGCCAGTACTTTCAAAAAAGTGAACCGCTTTTTTGAAAGAGAGCACCCAAGCAGTCTGGATGCTCTCTTTCGAAAAAGCACAGTTCTCGTTCAATAACACCTTTTTTCGAAAGAACACTTTTGAAAAAAGGCATTATTCCTTGTAAAATGAGGTTTTCCGCGATCAAAAAAACTGCCACGTTCTTTCAATTTACTTTCAAAAGAATGTGGCAGCAGTCTAGACGCAGGGGAAGTTTTTTCGAAAAAACCCTGTAGTCTAGACATACACTAACAGGTGACTATCCAAGGTCGAAAATGCACCGGCTCAGTGACAAATTACAAGAACAAAAATAAATTAAATAGCTGCTTAATTTCTGACAGCCATCAGAGCTCAGCCCCCATCAAAAGCACATGACTCTTTCCCCCATGTAGATAGAACTTCAACTTCTGCAGGGCCCGAACAAATAGGAGGGCTTGAATATCAACAGAATAGGGCTATTTCAGAGCACAGACTTAAGCTTGTCTCAAAATTGAATGTTCATCCTGGAAAAGGTTTTATATGCCCATTATTAAGCAGATTGAGGACCTCTGCTGAGCACAACTGTGGTGCTACATCTTAACTCAGATAGGAAGGTCTCAATCCATGTAAGTCCTTATAGGTAAACTCCTAGGGAAAGGATCCAATTTTTTGTTTGTGTATATGGTATCTAGCAAACTGGTTTCCTGGTCTCTGACTGGAGCTCCTAAGCATTACCATTGTATAAACACTAATCAATCCATCACTTTCTAACTTCCTACAAAGCAGTAAATGTAAAACATTACCAGTTCAGATAGCTCTTTTTAAAATTTTTAATTCGTTTCAACCCATCACCTTTCACAATATCTATACACATCTTTGCTATAACAGCTTTCTGTTGGAGGATGTCTGTCTTTTTTCAACCGTTCCATAAATCAATTATGGAAAGAGTCCAGATTTTATGTTTGTTATTTATTTTGTCATCCATGTTGGTATTCTACTTTCAATAAAGAAATAATTTATGACAGCACACCATTGAAGGCTTTGTATGATTGTGTTTCATTTTTGTAATAATTTGTCTCCAGGGGGATTGCACTAATGATTGATGGAGTTTAAGAAAATTGTTGTTCCTATTATCACTTATATGTTGAATCAAGTGCAAATCAGTGGGCACCAAAGTGTATCCAACCCAAACAATAATCAAAAATGAATCTAAATAACTACCAAGCAAACAATAATTGAATAGAACTTAAAATCAATGCAATCATTTATTTTCAACTTTATTACTGAATAAAGACATCTGTATATATTAATTCGCTTCTCTTTCTTATTTGCTCCCATGTTTTGCTTACAGATATGACTAAGATGCATAATTGCTAATTTAATTAACCTTTTTTGTGGTCTGCATCTCGTACGCTCTGTGAAACACATTGGCTGAAGTTGCCATAAGCCAAGAATAAAAATAAGGGACTTACCCCTTTCCTACTCAGCCTTCTTATGAACTAGCTGAAACTTAAATAAAGTATCAATCAATTAACAAGTAAATTCCCATCAAGCCCAATATCTGAAATTTTGGACCCGACCCTCTGTCTCTGTAAATCAGAATTGAGTCCAATCTGAGGAGCTATGCCAGATTACATCAACAGAATATGGTCAAAACAATTTCACCAAGGCTATGTCTACATTGGCGCGATCTTGCGCCAGAGATATGCAAATGAGGCTAAGCGTGGAATATCGCTGAGCCTCATTTGCATATCTAATGAACCACCATTTTGCGAAAGAGGCTCTTGAGCAAGAAGGAGCTGACTACACTGCCCCTTCTTGCGCAAGAAAAACCCTCTTGCACAATGCCGTTATTCCTGAAAATAATCAGCATAGCAGCATTGCGCAAGAGGGTTTTTCTTGCACAAGAAAGGGCACTGTAGACAAAATGTCCCTCTTCCTCTTCCGCAAAAATGGAGGCTCATTAGATATGCAAATGAGGCTCAGCAATATTCCACGCTTAGCCTCATTTGCATATCTTTGGTGCAAGATCGCACCAGTGTAGACATAGCTCAAGGGTGTGGATTCAGATTATTGCATGCAAAGTGAATCAATGCCATTGTTTCCCATTAAATTAATGAAGTATTATTCACTACCTGACCTGCAAATGAAAGCTTTTTCATAAAACTGAGTTATATAGTCTACTTTTCATATTGGTAGGGGCATGTATACTCCTGTATACTTATGATACTTTTAGCTTATATGGGAGCTGGGCATCAAGCCATTTGCCTCTTGCTTCAGAAGACCTTGACTTGGGTCACTTGGGTCTACTTCATCTTGGCTCATAGAAGACTTATTGTTAGACTGTTGCACTCTTTCACAGGTCCAAAACACTGATCTCATAAAGGACTCAAAGCCTTCAGTTCCCATTGGGAAAACTTGAAGTTGGCGACGCTCAGCCTCTCAAGAGACTGTGCCATTGGATAGCAGCACGATAACAAATGAGGTGTACTGAGAAATCTGTCAAGAAGCTTTCATGCAGTGGGTTCAGTTCTTGGCTGCTGTAAATTGCTGTGTGTGCTGACCAGTATTTTCTGTTTACTTGCTCTCCCCATCTGTATCCATCCCTTGTTCTCTGTCTTATTCTTAGATTATAAATTCTTTGGTAGAAGGGACCATCTTTTGTTCTTGTATTTTTACAGCACCTGCCTCTGGGCCAGGGGTTCCCACCTAGTCTGGGATCCTGGTCCATCTGCAGGTCTCTAAGGCACTGTGGTAGTACAAATAATTTATAATAGTGTCTATCACTATACCTTGCCCTAACCCTTTTTATTTACAAACAGAAGAAGGTATACTTTTTTTAAAGTTAGTGTTCAGTAACCAAAAGCTCACAATGTCATACCTTACATATTGATATGTGATGTTAGAGGAAACATCTTCCAAGAGTTGATTTTACACCAACTTTGAGCACAACCTTTAAATGGCTACAATGGCTTACCTTTGGTAGATGTGGAAACTATATTTTGCCCCTTTCCTACACTGCTTTCTTGTTGACTAGTAGATTTGAAACTTAAATAAAACATGGACAAAAAACTCTCACAATTAACAAGAAAAATATAAGTACAATAGTGCTCTCATTTTTAAAAGAAGCTAGTTTTGCTTCTGCTTCTTGCTGCAGGACTGTTATCTTCTGTGAAAAGGTTCTTTCCCACTAGGGTCAGAATCCACCAAATCTCTGTTCCCCAAAGATTAAACCTGAAAAGGATCTAAACATACAGGGAAGTGGTGAAAATGATACCGCAGCGTGTATGGCAGCATGTAATAGTTAAACAGGGCTGCAAAGAAGACCTGACACAGACTTGGTGGATTATAACAGAATAATTCTGTATATGTAAAGCATCCAGTTTAATTATAGGGATTTGTGTAATCATCTTTTATGTGGACATAGCAGATGTGAAGACCTCATTGAAACCGGTGAACAAGTACTGCATGTATGTTATGTTTTTTTAAACGATTGACACACTTGATCAGTGAACAAAATTGATTTCCTAATCAGAATCTGTATTCGGATCTCCAGTTAAAGATATGTGCAGCTCTCTCTCAGTGTGCATCTTTGATTCATGTGCTAATTGTGTAGGTCCTTTGGGGGGAATACAGCAGCGAAGCAGTGTATTTCCTGATTAATGCTGGTGAAGAGACATGCAGTGCTCAGTGGATAGCAGTTAAGCATCTCTAGTCCCAGCTGAGAATATGGTTCCATTATCTCCCAGCTGCATAGACAATCCATAAGGGCCTGTTCTGCCTGGTTGATCAACATAGTGGAAGGAGTGACTTGCTGAGAGCTGAAATCTTTGTTTGATTTGCTGTAACATGTAAAGAGAAACTGGGATATTTTTACTTTACAGTTCTGTAAGTACCAGTTTTTCCTCGATAGCTGCATGTGAATGTGACTTTGTCAGATGCATTTGATTTTCTATTCCACTGCTCTTTGTTGAATCTAACCGGTGAGACAGGATATAATCTGGTTAGAGATTGCAGTTTTCTTTGGCTCCTTTCTATGAGCATGTAATTGATTCACTTAAGCAAATTAGTTTTCTTTTCTTCCAAAATGTTTTTTTATGTACATTAAGGATCTTGTTACATAGGTCGGTCTGTGTTGTTTCAAAGACTCATATGAAACCGCTTGCAGACATTTGAGTTCTTTTTACAGTTTTTCTTTGCATACCAATGGCAAAAGTAAGACCAAAAAGTCTTTACCTGGAACAGAATATTTCAGAATCTTGCGTTCTGTCTTTACTGTAAAAAAATACTTGTTGACATAATAGTTCATTCACTCAATGTAGCAGCTTTGTGTTTTCCCCATAAACACAGTGTGGGGAAAGAGGGGAAGTGAAGTGTTCAGATAGTTGTGAAGTACTTTCAAACTTTCTTTTAAAAATATATATGCATATGTATAATAGAATGTCAGCGGTGTTGATTAATTTCACTTCAGTGTTGACAACTGAGTTAAAATGTAAGACAGGTATGTACTATATGCAGTAAGAATCTCATTTTATTTGGAAGGCATATTATGAAAACTGATCTCACTAACTGAAATTTTGAGTAGGTGTTTTGGGGGGAGTTTTAGGAAAAGATGCAATATATCAATATGTTTTATATGGCCCTGATTACTGAATATGTAAGCAACCATTATATTAACACCTGTCATTTACAAAGATGCATCAATATAGCACTGTACTTGCAGAATAAATAAGTTTTTTTGCAGTGAATTGCAAACAATAAGTGACAGTAGTGGCATTGAAATTAATATCAGCACTGATATTTTTCTGGCTTTCATGGGCTTTGTCTTCCAGTTCTATACATTTATGTAACACATGGCTTTACATAAAGTGCCCTTGGATTTCTTGTGCTATAGGTCAAGCCCTGGAATGGATGAAAGTAATTCAAAATTGTTCTGATTTGAAAGATAGAATAGTCAGAAAGTTAAATGAAATCCTGTGATGCAGAAGGTACATAAGGAGCACAAATATTATTTTTTCTTGTATATGCAATAAGTCTCAAAGCAGAGAAAACCATCAGCTGTGAAGTATGAAAGTGTCTCGCGAGTGAGGACAGAGTATGTTCTCGTTAGACTTGGTTGAAGGGAACAGCACAAGAAAGAGTAAAGTCACAACAGATGGCTACCTATGGTAGTACAGATATTCCGAGATCCTCGGGAGCTAGAGAGCAACATAAGGAAAATATAACATTTAGCAAGAGCTGATGCTAGAGAGTGAATACAGTCTTTCTATGTGCCTTCCAAATAGATGCTGGTATTTCAGTGTGGAGGTTTCTGCTTCCATGGAAAAGGGTAAGTCAGAATTAAGTATCACAGAAAACATGTTTAAGGTTAATTGTTCTCAGCAACTGCTCCCTAAGCATTTTTTTTTCATAATTGAAAGCAAGAACTTGTCCTCATTTCAAAATAGAAGGCAACTCCAGTGAACACTGCTGTAGAAAGAGCTACATGGGTATTACGATAATTTATTTATTTAGTAATGTTATTTCAGCATTTCTGTAATGATTATGAGCACATGCAGCACGAAATGTGATATTGCTCCAATATGCATTAGCTAAACTAAAGTGCTTAGTTACATGTCAACGTTTTGCAAATATATATGTTGTCTTAAAAAATTAAAGCTATCCTTTCCATTTGTCTCAGGTTTTTACACTGGAAGATTTGTTTGCACTGTTGCTCAAATGTGACCTCCTAGCCAAACTTAGCTAGCATGTTTAAAATGTACTGCTTTGCAACTACCTAGAGCATGATTTCTATAGAAAAGTATCTTATAGCTGTTATTTAGTTTTCAGTTTAGTTTAGATTAAGAACTAAGTGATTTTGATAACTTGCATTATTATGTGGGAATGTTTACTATTATTATTTAGCCTAAAGACACAGATATTTTGAATATTAGCGAATAATGTTTTGCCATTGCTGATTTTTGTACGGTTTCTTATTATTTTGGGAGATGTGAAAATGTAAGCATTTGACTGCAGCTGTGATGGAGTACTCAGAAGTAGCTATGCAAAATATCCCTAAAAGGAGCTGAAATACACACGTGGAAGGCAAAAGATGAATTACTACACAGTGTATCTGGCAAGCATCAATACACAGTGGTAGCATACCTTGCAGGGAGGTGTGAATTTGAAACAAAGGGTTTTGATTTCTATCTAAATGTGCTTAAAAATGTAGACCAGGGAGAAGAGGGAATTAAAAGAAATCTGCAATGCCAGCAATGCTGCATAACAGCAATACAGCATTTTTTTACTATCCACACTGAATAATCAAATGGGGGAGTGGTTTTATATGTCTTGTAAATAATAATGCTTAAGTGGGCCAGGAAGATACTTAACATGTGAGTGGCTTTTAAGCACAGGAGTTGCAGTCAATGGGACTCTTTATGTGCTTAATGTTAAGTTCATGCTTGAGCACTTTGTTGAATCAGAGCCTTTTATAGCACTTTCCATTTGAAATTCTCAAAAGTGCTCTACAACGTGATGAAAAACCAGGCACCTGTGACATGGCTCTGCATTATTGTCCCTCTTGTGCAGAAAGTGGAAATTGAGGTACAGGCTAACTTGGCAGAGACTTGCTCAAGGTCACAAAACAGCAAGTCTGTGGTGAAACCAGAAATGTAAATGTTTCCACCCGATTTCCAGTCTCTTAGTCTAACTACTGGCCTCTAATGACCTACAAAATGACAGTAAAACCAAGCCACTTATAGTAAGATTAGGAACACTACTTGTTAATCTGATCAACTACATTGTTAAAGTCTCTTCATAGCATTAATTTCCATGCAAGACAAAAGAAACTTAAAAAAGCCCACAGTACTGATTACCACTACCTAAAAAGATGGGATAAAAATTGCCAGAATTATAATACCATTCATCCTTTCAGAGATACAGAACTTGTTGAATGTCATACAAGTCTTGATTCATTTGTTTCTCAGGGGTGGAGTTATATGGAGCAAATTTTATTTCTCGAATGTTAAGCTATTGACATGACAAAATTAGGTCAATGTAAATTGTTTGCTAAAAATGTGCATGTAACACATGATTTCTTGCATATTACAATTGCTAACCCTGTGGAAGTTTTAACTGTGAAGCAACTCAGCTGAATTACTGTCACCAGCCTGCCCTTCCTTTAATGCCATCCCCAACAATAACAACCCTGGAATATACTTAAAATAATGCATTGATTAGGAATTCATAGTAAGTACTTTCATACATGGGGTTCTTATATAACTCTAATTTAAACATACAATTGATCTCTAATTGTTGCTTTATTACATGAGAATATTTTAAAATGAACATTTGTTAAGTGACTGCAAGAGGATCAGATTGCTGTGATTTAGTGTTCCATGTGCTGAAGGAACGAAGCTAGCTAGCTAGCTAATGGAGAGTGTAAACTTGTTCATGTAGTATACACACAAAACGGGAACATAAGGAATTATTTAATGGGCACTGATTCTCACTAACATTCAGTGTTGATGTGGAGGAATATGTATAATATAAAACAGAACGATACAGTATTTTCTGGATGCTATAAGTGCACGTTGTACAATTGTATGTAAATATGCTTGATTGGCATTGTTTCATGTTTCTATGTTGTCGTTTAGGAAGGTTAATTTTAACCCCGATTAAACTTATATAATGTAATGTATTGAACCAGGAAATAGTTAATTTTTTATGAGATCAATGCAGTATGTGAAAATCATTTGCTTTTGGTTGCCCGAGTATCAGTATGCTTGCTGGACAGCCCAAACCCAATTAACTGAAAGCAGCGATGCAAGATCTGTACCATTGTTGTCATTGCATTTTTCCCTTTCCATCCAGGCAATGCATTTCCATAGTAAAGTAAAATATACTCTTATCCACGTGGTCTCTAGAATGGTGCAAGGGAGGATTTCTTACACTGTTGGTTCCTTAGCTGCAGTCTTATAAATTTTCTTCAACAGCATCATGCATTTGAGTTTAAACCAATGAATGAGAAGATTTTGGAAGTGCAGTTCAATATTGGTTAGTTAATAGTTCCAATGGTGTGCTAGACAGTTTTATTGTATTGTATGAGAAAGCTATAAATCATTGATAAGACATGACTGTATTTATTTCACAAGGACCTGTCCTTTTTCTCCCCCTATAATTAAAAGGCACACGTTCTCTAGGAAAGAATAAAGTAGTTTAGCTCAAAAGTAAAACAGTATTAGCTTATTTTTCAGCAAGGTAAAACCAGTGATTTAATGTTTAGAGGAAAGTATCAGAAAGGACTGCAAAGAAATAAATATATTGTATGGCAAGATATAAGCCGGGGTGCTGTAGATTTTAGAGGAGATGGCAGAATTTACAGAAGCTGAGTATCCCAGGCAGTTGGCAGAAGGGACTAAAGAAGACAGATTTAAGACTTGCCAGAAGGAAACTTTATATCAGTGGGTACATTCAAGTGCCCTGCAAAGGAAATGCAAATAAGGCAGCAGAATCTGAGAGTTCTGTGGTCGAATGAATTGCACAGAAACAGCTTCAAGCTGAGGAGGGAAGATGTGGTATATATGGAAAAATATCAAATATAAGACCACTGGGACAAATTGAGAAGCAGCTGTCACGTGCATTGGTAAGATACTGCATAAATTATTACAAAATCTGAATAGCTTGTAGTGAGATGTTCAAAAATGTTGTTGCTTCTAGCTACTTTTTGATGCTTTAACATGTTAATAAAATTATTGTCTGCTACTACTCTGTAGGAAGTGGTCACAGTGATACTAGAAGTGCCGTGGGATTAGAAACACAGATTCTCCCTACAAGGTTACTTCAAAGTAGTTGCTTGAGGAGCGTTACTAAATAACAATTTGCAATGATGTTGTAGCCGAGTCAGTCCTCATATATTAGGGAGACAGGGTAGGATCATATCTTTTATTGAACCAACTTCTATTGGTGTTTAAGGCAACCTTAAACAGAGCTTACACAAAGCTCTTCTCATCCTGAGTACATTTCTCAGACCTGAAGAATAGCTCTATGTGGCCCAAAAGCTTGTTTCTCTCAGAAGTTGGTGTAGTAATAGATATTATCTTGCACACTTTGTCTCACTAAATAATAGGAAATGTATATAAAGTACCCTTTCTATCCTTAGGAGCATATCATTGTGAATTAGTGCTTCAAGCTGAAGTGTGTGTTGTGTTTGTGTAATTTTACCACAATTACGGAAAATGTATTTAGTTAGCAAAAAGACCTTTTTTTAAAACTGCTTGTATTATTACCTTCTCTGAGTTTGAGAATCCAAATCATAGTAATGCATGTAGGTGTTTTAGACATTTAGTAACAAGTTTGGCTTCTGGGCATATTATCAATGAGCCAGGTCAGTAATTACACAAACATAGTAATTTGAAAGTTGGTTTTGGGTGGGGTTTTTTTCCTGCTTTTTTGGATTTTTGTACATTCAGGCACCTTTTAGAATAGATGAGCTGCTTGCACAGAAACAATTTCATGACACTAAAAGAAATCCTTGGGGCTGCTCTCAGAACAGAGCAAATATTGTGATCGAATATGGTTTCTAGGGAGTGTACGTGATGTATGTTGCACAAGCAGATTCTGTAACTTGAAGTGTTCTGTTTGTCTTCTTCTATTATTGATATATTTATGGAGTGGGAAGATGCAATAGCTAAGAGATCCTCCTTGGCCCCACACTATACCTGCTTTTGCAGAATCCCTTTGGGAAACCACTTTACCTCTTGTAGATTATTGTGTTAACCTCTTGTAGATTATTGTGTTTCCTGTTTAAACTAGCTAGAATACAACACACTTAAAAATTACATATGCTAGATAGCTCTTTAGCCATACTTGCCTGAGAGAAAAATGCTTTTCTCTGCTATTTTACAATAAATGTAGCAAAACTGTTGAGGTAATATTTAACAAAATGTCTTATTTTGAAGGTTAATGCTTCCCCACAACTTAGAAATCCTGTGTAAAAATACAAATACAGTGGGTTTTTTTTATCTTGGAAAGTTGCCATGTAGATGGATTAATATGTATAATACAAGAGGTGTACAAATCTATATCTTCATTAGTTAGATTGACTTCAACGTATCTGACAATATTTTCTTTATATGCTTCCTAAGATGGAATCAGTATCCTACTTGAAGGACTAGGTAAAAACTACAGACCATTCCCTGAATTCTTTGTTCAAGTAAAACTAAGTTGCCTCAGTTAATGAAGAGATAGTAGATCATCCCACATCTGTCAGGGAGTATTCACCCAACAGAGTGAGGAAATGGCGTTAAAGGTTAGTGGGGGAGAGCAGAATAGTTGCTAACTTGAGTAGAATAGGCACTGTTACACTTCACTAATAATAGAAATACTGTCATAATTTTGAGCTGTGCAAGTTGTGTGGTTTAAAAAAGAAAAGCAACATAGAATAAAACCAGGTAACTTGTCTCAATCATATATTGGGCTATTCTAAACTTTTCACATGTGAGGTTGAAAATTATGAGCTTTAAATATGGGAATCAGCAAATACTGGTGTAATCTGTTGGTATAACAAACACAGTAAAAAATATACTGAGGTTTGCCAAGTTTCACTTGTATAATCATGGGCAAACACAACTTCATTCTGTTTCAACATGATTGTAAAGTGTGGGCTAACGGCTGATTTGCTAAATTTTCAAGATACTTTTGCAAAGGTGAGCTTTATTAAAGATGGGCCTCAACTTAAAGTTCAGCTCTGAGTCCACACTTCCCCAAGGTTTAAGGATGTTTTCATTTAGAGTTTCAGCTCCGACATTTTGACAGTTTATGCATTTTTGAATTTGTTACCAAAATCAATTGTGGGGGGGGGAAGGAGGAATCTGAAGACCAGAATTTGTGAAAACTCAAGGTATAAGATAATAAGAGAGAGGATGTAAAATGTTCAGTCGCTTAAGCC
Organism: Apalone spinifera; assembly: GCA_030068395.1. Lineage (NCBI taxonomy): Eukaryota > Metazoa > Chordata > Testudines > Trionychidae > Apalone > Apalone spinifera. Next base: position 33,982,719 of record JANRFK010004440.1, on the reverse strand, counting down.
CCATTTTCAAAAGTGACTTCAGCACATAGAAGCCTTATTCCCATGCACTTGCAGTGATCTATAAACTACTAACTGTCTAATGGACAGATTTTTAAAGCTGATTAGGTACCAAAAGTTGCAGATAGGCATTAGTGGGCTTTTCAAAATAACTTAGGTGCCTAACTCCCATTGATTTCAGTTTGTGTAAGGTATCTGATTGCTTTTGAAAACTGCACTAGATGCTCATGTGCATCTTTACGTCTCTAAATACTTTTAGAAAGCTAGCTTTAAGACTCTTTTGAAAAATCTGATTTAGGAGCCTAAATAATTTAGGTGCTTTTGGAAATGTTACCAGAATTTTTGATTATATATTTATTGGTCTTATGCAGAGAAGTATTAAGTATTCCATTGAATCTTATGAGTCAATTTCTTTCATTCATAATGTCCCTTGTTTCTACTGTTACAGTGGATCTAATCTTCTCAGTCTATCTCCAACTAACTGTGTGGAGATTGTTGGTATGTTTCTGTGAAGAAAGAGTTCAGAGGCTACAGTATCATTACCGTAGCTTTTGTGGTTGTTGCATTTGCTAATCACAGTTGCCTCTGGGATTTCCCAGCAATATCCAGGGCAGGAGATGCATAAGTTTTTTCCAGGAATTCTATAGTCCCTTCTCCTGGTGGGTTGTTAACCAATAGTAGGAGTTGTGATTGCAGGGAAGTGGCAAGGTGGAGGTGCTGTAGGTGGAAATCTGAGGTCTTGGGGTTCTCTGTTATCCTTCATCTTGTGATGGTAGCTATCTGTCACTTTATAGAAGAAAAGCTGCTGATTTAGCAGTTATGTGAAAACTATGAAGCCTCCTGGTGGACAAAGGCACTGGTCCCCTGGGAGGTGGGGCTCCAATGACCTAGCACTATGTTGGCTAAAAATAGCAAGGCTGCTAAGCACTAACTGATCCAGGCTCTACTATATTCAGGTTAACCAACAAAAACAGAATTGCTACTAAATATACAGTCTGACCACCTTGATGCATATTTTATTCCACAACTCTTTTGTCTCACCACCTCCTGAGGTTTTTTTTTTTAAGTGAGTAACTTGAAATCCTGCATAAGATTTGAGGTAGCCATTGAAAATGATTTACAGCTGACAGCTCTCTTTTTGCAAAGCCCAGAAATCGAAGATTCATGTAAGATTCATAGTGATGGAGGATACTGATGTTGTTTCTTCCAAAGGTAGAAAAGTAGGGTTTGGTATTGTTATGTGGAACGTGCCTCTGAATTCTTACCAAAAAGCCCCAATTTTCACTGAATTCCCGATATGCAACCTGTTGATATTGACAGCTTTGGTTGACATATAAAGGACATGAGTGACAGGTCCCCGATATTGAAAAACTGGATCACTGTGAAATATTGAGGACTTAATGGACAAAGGAATGGTAGGTAGATTCTGATTCCCTAACTCAGAATAAGAAGAAACACTGTACTCCACATATAGTTCTATTGAAATCAGTGGGATAACTCATGGGATAAGATGCTATTACGTGAAAGCAAGGTTATAAGTATCTACCGCTAAATGCGCATCTACTATTTTGTGTTCATGATCATTGGTGCTCTCTCAAGTATTCAGACCTAATTTTGCCCTCAGCTTCAGAAATTAGGGACCAAATTTTCTGTCATTTGTGCCTGATTAGAGTCTATATTTGCTGATGCAGTCTGGCTTTGGGGGGCATATAGGGTTGTGATTGCAGTTTTTAAGTATAAATAGAATACACTTAATGAGCCATTTTGAAAAAATTCAACACAGAAGACAAAACAAGTAAAATCAAAATGTTAGAATGTTTTCAAAATTGTTTTTTATCTCTATAGGATCAGATCCTCAGCCAGTATCAAATGGGATAGTACATTTAAATCAAATAAGCTATGTCCTTTTATACCAATTGAGGCTCTGACACATATTCTTAAAAACATACCAAATATATGTTTCTTAGTAGCCTGGAAGCTCCTTTTATGCTAAGTGGCAGTTTGCCTGGTATCAAATTGATGTAGTATGTTAAAGTTAAAGATCTATATACAGAGTGTTAACAAGGTTGTTGCATTTTCCACAGAGACACTAACAAATGATGTAGTCTTAAATATCAATTGATTTAGAATATCTTTTAACCTTACATCAATATTAGAGCTTAGTATAACTCTTCCACAAGAAATCTACAGTGTAATCTTTTTACTTCACGTTAGAGTACATTTCACATGCATGTTGCGTATCATTGCTTTTATACCTATTTATCCATGTGACTAAATTGTTTAGACTTTTCTAGGCACAAACATTTTGTGTCTGTAGCATCGATAATCAAATAGTCAAACCTTAGAAACTTGCATTTGTACTGTATGTTTTTCAGTCTGTGTAGCATCTTTCCACCAGGTTCTAGTGCTATCAGTAGAGGACTGACTTATTTTCAGTTCACACTAAGGTATACCAGCTTCCCTACCCAGATCAAGATTTTCAAACTAGATTAGTGATTAGATTAGTCCCCAATTTGGCATGCCCACTTTTCAGAAAGTGCTGAGCATCTGCCCTCTGAAAATTAAGATCCTAGAAGGTATCAAATTAGGAACCCAGAATGGCATAGTCACATCTGAAAATCTTGCCCTAGATTTTAGGTTATACTTTTATACTGGTCCAGCACATTCTTGTGCTTGCGGTATATAAACTCATTGTGCTGAATTTCAAACCCACTCAAATCTGATAGGTGTGAAAATCTTACAAGATTGTTTTTAGTTTTATAATCCCTTTATCAAAGACTGGTGGGGATGGAAAGAGTAGAAAGAAATCAGAGAAGAAAATTTAAAGAGAATGATATATTTCTTTAAAAAAGAGGAGACAGGATGGGAAGAAAGTTTTTAATGAAAAAATAAATACAGTAAACATCTTACATATAGTGTGTGGCAGTGAAAGCTGTGTGATAAATTGTTTTTATACTCACCTTTGACCACTTTACATGAACATTCTCACTAATCCACCTCTTTTGCTACTACATCCAATATTCCAAACCTATGAAAAGCCTGAAATTCTTTTGTACGTTCTTTCTTTCCTTCTTTCATTCTGTCTGTGTAGTAGAGAAATGTTTCCTTTCCTCCAAATGTGCCAGTACATCATACCTCCTTAAAAAAAGAATTAAATTGGTCTGAGCCAATTCAGAAAATATCCTAGACCAATGTCAGGTTTCAAGTCTGATTTCTCCCACTTGATCAGGGCTAGAAAATGGAAGGAAAGGTTTCCATCAGAATGAGGTTGTTTCCAGCTTTCCCTTGCACTTGATTCTAGGATGTGAGCTCCCAGGATATCAAACCTTAAACTTACTATACTAGCACATATAAACAAAAGGCATTTTCTATAACACTTGAATATTTATATATTAGTTGTCATTTTCCTCTCCAGCAAAGTCCCATGCGGTTGAACTCTATGATGATTAATGTTCTTGGCTTTGAATATGAAGTAATCTGACAAATTTTACTGCTTTGAATTTACTAACTCTATCATTTTTTCCTGTAAAATATGGGGCAGGTTCCAAACGCAGGATGGTGTGAAAGATATGGTTGGCAATTACACAGGCCATTCCAAATAACTCACCAAATGCTTCACCACTTGATTGTACCCCTTCCATCTCAAAGTCATGCCTGACAAAATAACTGTCTCCCACTCCACAGTAACATATTTTGCTATATATGGAGGACCAAAATAACTTAAGATGTAATATAGATATCATTTCAGTTAGAAAACTGAGTTGTTTTTTCAGTTGACCCACTAAAGTCAGGGAGAAACAGTACAGGAGAAAAAGCAAACTGAAGCAAGTTGGAGTGTTTTAAACTCATGAGACCTCCTACCAATAATAGTGATTGCTTATAAAAACTCAGTTAATGAGCTCTCATGGCTTTCAGGCAATGATCAGACTGCCATCAAATTTGCTGAAATATTTCTTTAGAGTTACTGCAGGAGGGCGGGGAAAAGAGCAACTTCTCTTTTTGAGAGATGGAAACAACAAACACTGAGTTTGGATGGTAAAATTAATTACGGATGTTTCTTAAGCAAAACTTGATTTGCTCCTACACAGTATGTTGTGTGAACTGACCAGGGTCTGCTAGGAGCTTTACATCCTGGGACACCCTCAAATGTTTACTTTTCTTCTGCATATTACATATTTCATTGCTACTAGTGCCAGCTCTAGGGATAGAGGGACACTTACTTTTCCCTGCTATAGTGACATGATGACAGCTGCCATGGGATTTGGAAAAAATAAAGTGATTTTTTTAAAGTTCTTCAGATGAAGGTATACTCAGCACTATAGTTTAATGGCAGTTGCTTCAGGAGACATTGCAATTAAAAGCCAATAGCTGTCCTGTGCCTGCTTGTTCAGGCTAAGGGACTGTTTAATTGGCATGTAGATAGGCTCACCGCCAGGAGGAGGCAAATGGGTCAATTGCCCCGGGACCCAGCAATTGAAAAGAGCCTGGGTCCCTCAGCCACTGCTAAACCTGGTCTACACTAAAGGGTAAAGATGACTTAAGATATGCAGCTCCAGTTACGTTAATTATATAGCTTAAGTTGAAGTATCTTAAATCACATTTTGGCACCATCCACACAGCGCATGCATCGATCTTCTCTGTAGTGTAGACAAGTCCCTACTATGGCAGCAGCTGGATTGCTGGGCCCTTTAAATTTCCTCTGGAGCCTCAGACACTATGCACTGAGCGTTGGCTGGGAATGGGTGTGGCATGGTTCCGACAGTGCTAAGCCTGGCTGTCCCAGCTCTTCCCCTTCCAAAAGCATGGAACCAGGCTTCTCTACACCTTGAACAGGGGCCTGGCAATTCTCCCGAGTGTAGGCATTTGGCCACAATTTAGATCCTGGACTTTAGTATCCTGTGAGGTGGGACACTAAGTTCCAAGTCCAAATATCTACACCACAGTTAAATAGGGCCTTAACCCAAACCTCACAAGCCTGAGTCAGTTGACACAGGCCAGCTGCAGCTGTGTCATTGAAGTGCAGACATACCCTTACTGGTATAAAGACAAAGGGTCCTTTCTGGACCACATACAGGGCTACAGGATGTGACTTTCTCATCTAATTTATTAAAGGCCATTTTTCACTACCTTGAAACACTCATTGACATATAAAAGGAGCTTGAATGAGTCCAGAGTGATAGAGAGAGAATGTGCAGAAAATGGAGTAGTCAAAAGTTAGACTTAATTTATGCAGAGTATAACACAAGATCTCACGATTCTTGGCAAAATGAAAGGGGTGTATGTAAGATGAACTGTTCTTAATAAAGGTCTCTGAAGAGCAACATTCAATGCAAAACATTTTAGCACTCGTGTTTCCTTTTCCACAAGGAAATGTTTTCATTTTGATCATGTAAGAAAATTCCCCTTCTCATTTCCACTCTCTCCACTTCCCACCCTTTGGACAAAATGAATAAGAACAAGGGAGGCAGGAAGATTCAAAAACTTAGGAGAGCTACCCAGAAAGAAAAGTTCTGTAAAGATTTGCTCCAGTTGTTACCAGTATCCAATGTAGTGGAACCAAATTGTGTTTTTCAGTAGTGCTTAGTACTCAGTACAATGGGAGCCACTCGGTGCTCAGAGCTTTTCAAGATCTGGTCATTTCATTGGAGCATTTAAATGGGAATTTTGCTCCTTGGAAAAACTTTCCAGATGTGATTCCTGAAAGTCATACAGTGAATGCATCTTGTGCTCCTGCGTAAGCCAACAGTAAGAAGAGAATGTGATACCTGGAATGTCAGAGAACAGCATAAGAAAGGAACTGCTCAAAACAGACTAAAATAAGAACAACATAAACTTCACCCTACATTCAAACTAGATGTTTAAATTTGAATGTATTTTCTTTTTAACAACTTGTTTCTGGCTTGGTCCGGACATGCTATTGTGAGAATACAAACGGCTAACTGTAGGAGGATGGGTTACCATGGACATTAAGAAGTTCTGATTTAAAAAATTACTTTTTCTGATAAGGTCTGAGTCGCAAAAAAAGGCTTTCTACTTTGTTCATAACTCTTCTAAAGAGATGTCCATTAGAGCCAGGTACTGATATGCTTACGCATGTTGAGTAGTACATCACTTCTCAGGACTTCCCATTGATTTCAGTGAGGTTGGCAGAACAGAGTCCATAGTGTAGTGATCTGGATATAGCAGAAATTCAAGAAATCTGTATCTGTAATAGATGTCTTATGATGACATCCTGTTCAGAGGACGTGTTTCATGGATCAGTGCATCCTTGCTATTACTTTTAGCAGCAGAGTTACTTCTGGAGTTTTTGTTGTGTATTTGTGGACAAGGTGTCAGCCAATGGTCAGGGCAGTGTGTGTGTGTGTGTGTGTGTGTGTGTTACACCCAAGTCTTCAACTGCTGGGACACAAGGTCCTGTTGCAGCGGGCGGCCTTATGGGAGACCGACGGGTGCTCCGAGGATTTTAAAGTCTGTGTCTTTGACTGCTAGGACCAGGTCCCTTCATGGCAGGCAGCCAACAGGCTGACAGACGCCCCAGAGTTTATAGGGAGAGCTTATTACATCTCGGTCTTTGACTGCTAGGATACAGGATCCCTTCGCAGCGGGCAGCCTAGGGAAGGCTGAGAGATGCCCCACGGATCTGTTCTCTGGAAGTGACATGATCCAAACGCCCAGCTCTGCCTGTATCTGTCCCTTATGACCGGATGGAGTTCTTTTAAATTGTGCTTGGTTCTGTTACAGCAACTGAAGGAGTCAGGTTAAAGTTTAAACAGTTACAGGTTTATTAAGGAGACTTATAAAGCATGTGGTTACAATGGCTATTGCTCTACTTCTTAATTACTGACAAATATAGATCTTAAAAATGTTTACAAAAAAAAAGATAAAAATAGAAATAATGGTACCAAGTGACAGCTTAATCTTCAGAGCTCTAATTCTATGTATATATACTTAAACAAAGGACACATACAGGTACAATTTTTACCCCCTTCTGTGCCTCTCGACTCCAGTGGGTCAAGCCAGGGCCGGTCCCTCAATTCCTAGGAAAGACGAATACGAGGTGGGCGTCCCCATGGAACCTCGGGAGGCCAATCACCTAACCCGACCAGCAGATAGATGGTAGATTGACGCTCAGAGTAAGTGTGCTGCTGGACCCATCTTTATACCCATAGGGGTCAGTACCCTCTTTCTTATCTAAGATGCCAAATTGTGTTGGTCCGTCTTTGTGACACCAGTTCTTACAAGGGAGTTTCAACTTAATTTACACTTGCAAGAGAGATAACTAAATTGTGAGTACTGGGCATTCTTTACTGGGCGGGAGATTCCTCCCCCGGATGAGTGTGTGTGTTCGTATCAATATGGGTTTCAGTCAAGGGCACTCCTCTGCAGCCTCTTGGTCAGCAATTAGCTCGATCACCCTCATATCTCTGCTTACAGTTGTCCAGGGTCACTGTGAGCGAGCATATCCGTACCTCCTGTCAAGGCTTCAAAGACTACGCTGATTTTACTGCTCTGTGTGTGCCCTGTGTGCTCCAGGCATCTCAGAGAAGGGCAAGCAAAAAATGGATGTTACAGGGGGGTTCCTGTCTGGCTACACAAGGTCACTTGGATTTAAATTACGCTAAATAAAAGTGGTCTTGCTTGCAGAAGTGGTAGATTACCATGGGTTTCCAGTTCATTTTTCATAGCTCATTTGAGGGTCTTGGGCTAATAGTTATTAATTTAATTGTGATAGTACTGGAAGCAGGATATTTCAGTGACAGATGTGTGACATCTTGTAGTATTTTCTGCATAAATTAAGGCTAATTTAGGACTAGCCCTTATTTTTTCACATTCTCTTATTTACTTCTGGAATCATAAAACATCTAATACCTAAAGGATGCTAGATTTCACTTAACTTTTCAGGTGTATAACGCACTGTGGTTATTCAATAGAAATATGTACATGTATCTCTGTATCTGTTGCGTTCTCTCTCTCTCTCTCTCTCTCTGTCAATGCCTCTGGCATGTATCCCGTTGGGTGTATATGTGAGCTTTCCTTTCCCCCAAGTTTCTAGGAGATATTTTTCTTACAAGATTTGTCACTATTTTTATGGTCTGAAAATGGAATTAGAAGAATTGACTTTCTGTTTGTGATGTTTGAAGGACTATTGAAAAGAGGAATTGTTAAAGATTAAATGGTTCAGTACTCAAAATACCATAGGGAATTAATTTGAGGGTGTCTTGGCGTATATATATATATTTTTAAAGTTTGTACAGTGCTATTTCTGTACAATGAAACAATTCCCACTACTGTACCACTGTATTGGGGTGATTTCATTTTAAATTCCAGCCATTTTATTAACATTTGCTTAGTTCACGTGAAGCAAGGCTAACCAACTTGCAGTGACACATAAATGAGCTTCAAAATGTAACATATTGTGGAAGAACTACCTCCAGTTTTATCCATAGTCTTCCATGGTACATCTCTTAGGAAAAAGTGATAAGCGTAATGTTCCTGTTAGGGCAAAATTCTGACTGATAGGCCCTTTGGTCCTTTGCATTTACAGATTTTACTCTAATTACCAGAGGGGACCCTCCAATGGCTACGGCTTACACCTTTCAGGGAATATAACCACAGACTTAGCAAGGCCTTAGGCATGTAAGCCTGTGTATTTCATCTTTTGGCAGGTAGCAGCACTGGCAGATTATGCACTGGGAGGAGGGCAAGCTCACATTACTTCTACTTTCATAGTACTGTCTGTATGGCTGTGTCTAGACTGGCCCCCTTTTGCGCCAAAGGCATGCAAAGGAG
>JANRFK010004440.1:33952524-33973832 GCA_030068395.1 Apalone spinifera | reverse complement strand
TATGTTTGTTTGGAGGGTGATTTGGCTCTGTGCCAGTATATATCACTTGCTATGAGTTTGGCAGTTTCTGTGTTTCCTTATCCAATAAATTGAAAATCTTTCTGCTTGTCAGTGGGTCTGACTACCCATAGTCTCCCTGCTGGACAAATGTTGCACTGCAGGGCCCCTGCCTCAGTTTCCCTTCCTGGAGTGGCTTTTGTCAGCTCTCCACGCATCTGTCCCTGGCTTAACCCTCCAGCCCCATCTCTCTCACATTCAATTTCTCTCTCTCACGCACACAACCAAATCTACAAGTCCAAATTAAAAAATCCTAACAAAAAGTTTCTTCTGCTCTTTGGGGCTTATCTTCAACCTGTGCTCTAGGTCCTATTCCTAGTCCCCTTCTGTGATAGCTTTAAGAGTCTTTTTCTGCTCTGGGCTAAAGCACTGGCCCCAGGCTGGTTCCCCTGGAATAACCTTTTCCCTCAAAACCCTTGCTCAGTGCCTTCCACCAGAGCCTACCTGCCTGCACTCTGTGGCTTTGTCTAAACTACAAGATTTTTGTGGCAGAGAGTATGCTAATGATGGACTTATTAGCATGAGTTGCAATGTTGTTAGCACATTTTCTGCTGATGCTTTTTGTGCAAGGGATTTTTGTGCAAAAAGAAGCAGTGTAGCCATTTCCGTTTTATGCAAAAGCCCCCTTTTGCACAAGATCCTTATGTCTCAAAAAAGGAGGTATAACAATCGTGTGCAAAAGGGTTTTTTTTGCACAAAAAGGAAACGTCCACACTGCTTGTTTTTGCGCAAAAACCTCTTGTGCAAAAACAGATCGGAAGAGATTATGTAAATGAAGCATGAGAAAATGCTAATCTGCACTTCATTTGTATTTCCTCTTCCGGCAAAAATCGTAGTGTAGACGTAGCCTGTGTTTTCAACTCCTAGAGTGATCCTGCTGTCTGTCCTTTTATAAGGCCCAGGTGTCCATTAATCTGTTATCTGACTCTCCTTAGTCCTTCCCTCATAGGCTGGAAGCAGCTGCTTAAATTGTAGGCGTGGCTCACCCCCATTTCTCCTTCAAGGGGCCAGTCACCTGGTGACTCTGCTGTATTGACTGGAAGTGGAGACCTGCTTGGTGTTAGAGTTTCAGGTTCTTTCAGCTGTTAAAGTCAGAGTACAGCTCACAATGAGAGCCCCTGCAAAAGAAACCACAAGAATCTGATAAATGGGGAGACGTTTTGAAATCAAGCATTTGCCCATCTCTAACACTGACACACTTGAGCCCCTGTGATTATTACTGAACAGAGTTGCCTGCTGTGAGTTCGCTGTCATTTTCATCCTCCTGTGCAGGGACTTCAAAAAAAGAAAGAGGATTCTTCCTTACACCCTTTGTAGCCTTATGCCAGTGCTGTTCCTTTGCCATCTGTCTCCAAATTTTTCTGAGTCAGGTCATATATCCTCTCCTCCCCCACCCTCCGTGTGCCTGCACTCTTCCACTGTAGAAATTGAACACAGCATATCTGCAATACATATAGCATCTTTTTCTCTCTCTGAAGACCTGAATCTCATCCCAACTTATTTCCTGCTGCCCAGTGTCTGGCTCATGTAACACCACTGATCTGGCTATTCTACAATCATCATTTTTTTTAAATATTTATCTTGCTCCTATGTTATTTATGAGCTTTTTGGTTCTCCTCTACTAATACTTTGAGTTCCCCTTGAAGAAGTATCATAGCCATGAAATATTGGGTGTGGTAGGGTTATTTTGGGAATGCTTTTGAACGCTGCCTTAATTTAATAAAAAGCAGATAATAAAGATGTTCATTTAATTTAAGTGTAGGCTTTGCCATCTCTCGGCCCCGGTCTACGCTAGGACTTTATTTTGAAATAACCCTCCCAAGGTTGAATTTATAAGCGAAGAGTCCACAGTACCAAGCCCATTATTTCGAAATAATGGATTGTGGAATTTGAAATCTGTACTCCTGCTTTTCATCAAGAGTAACACTATTTCTGAAATAGTTATTTCCAAATAATGGTAGTCTGGACACTCTGGTGCCACTATTTCAAAATAATTACTCTCCAGAGTAATTCTAACTAATTACTTCCCAGTGCTTTCTGGGGCTCTAAGAATGGGGTAGCACAGCCACATAAACAGAACCTGCCTCAGACCAATTTCAAAGCTTTCCTGTAGTGCATACATACTAGTTCAAACTAGTTAAATCGGGAGTTAAGTCAAATTTACCCATGTTTACTCCATGCAGACATGGCCTCCGTGTTTGGTCCATTCTTCTCTCTCTGTGTATATTATTTGCACACACTTACCAGTTTAGCTGACAGCCTGTGATTTACCTCATTGCAGCCCACTCTTACACCCCCACGCAGACAGACAGGCACATACACACACACATATTAAATGCAGATTATATACCTCTTTGCAGTATGAATCTGATCCAAAGCCAAACGGAGTAAATGGTTGTCCATTAACATCAGTGGTCTTTGGATCAGTGGACCCTGGCTTAAAATGGGTCATTCCTACCACAAGATAGAGCTACTTCTGGTGGCTGTAATTATGTTAATGGGACGGAAATTAAAATACTATCACTATGTGATTTTTAAATAGCTGGAAAAAAGTTTATTATATCCAGTAATTCTTATCTGGCTCCTCAAAAGATTGCTTCAATTTTATAGAATGAAAAAGAAAGAAATACAAAGAAATAAACATAATCAGAATCACAACCCCCAGAGTGAAATGAGTTTCCCAAAGCTGGATTCTCAAGCTTTCCCCTTTAACCTTGGCTCTTTCATTTTAGAGCCTTTTCTTTCAATTCTAAAGGTCACTTTGCTTATTGTGTCACAACTTCCAACACCCACTCTCTCTTTCATTCGTTCCCTTCTTCCCTCTCCCACCACACGTGTATTTTTATCTCGGGTCCAAGGTCTCGTTCTATCTCCCACAGGTTTCTATTTTGCTTCTAGGTTTCTCTCTGTCTCTGCACTTCCTGCTTCATGTGCTTATTCCTGTCTTCCCTAATATTGATTCCTGTCCATGCTGCCCAGTCATTCTTAATGATTTTTGACATATTTAAGGGAGAAGTGCTTCCTTGTGCACTCTACTCTGATTCTCCCCTGGCAGGATACAAGTAACTGCTATTGCACTCAATGAGTTATATCTGTATCCTGTGTGGGGTCCACTTGAAGAATCTTCTTGCATTTAGCCTGATCCATCTTCGGGTTCATAACAGATGTGTCCTACTAAGAGTTTTATGTATGAAGAATTTGCTTGATGAATGCATTGCACAATCTCCCCCTTTGATTATATTGAAATATATTTGACCGTTCCAGCTGAAGGAATTACCTCTCAGAGACTGTTTTAGAAGGAATTATATAATCAAAGTCAAAACTTACTCTAGGCATGAAGTGACACTACTGATGTCAAGCATTAAAAACATTCTGTCTCTTTCATGCTGCAAAACCAAGAACAGAACCCTGAGCTGCTAAATAGTCTTGCTTTATAGCTTGCCTTTACTTTTACTATGGTGATAATTTTTTGAAAGGTTAAGGCCAGATCCTCCGTTGATGTGAGTTGAACTACATGGATTTACACTAGTGGGACATCTGACCCTAAGACTTTAAAGTGATTCAAGGAAACCACCAAGGAAATACATTTTGAAAGTTCAAACCCACAATAATGAAGTCGGTGATGTATCTTTTCATCACTTTTTGTAAAAAGTCTTAATTCTCTGGCTCTAAGCCTGAGGTTTGAATCCTGTATCTAAAATCATTAGTACTACTTCCCTGATGAGTTGGTATTTTGACTTTGTGTTTTTTTTTTCTTCTTAAAAATCTTAAATAAGTTTTAAAAGATTTAGACCTTAGACTATGAAGGCATTTGAAAATATTCAGTCTGGACTGATAAATATATCTACATAGCAATAGAAACTATTGATCATGTCAAGAGTTGAATTGGTACTTAAGGCCTGTAGATAAAGAACAGATGAAAGCTTAAAGGTTAAATTTTAGCAATCATAGTTTATATTAAAACTAACTTTTGACACATTGGAGAGGAGCATTTTATTACAATATCAAATATGTTTTAATCATAATGTGATAGATTGTGGCAGCACGCTATGTGTTTGCAAACAGCAGGCACTTTAGTCCCTCTGAAGAGGAGTAGCCTAAATTGTAGAATGGAAACCCCATGTGCATGCACCCACAGAATTTTCTCATACACTTTAAGGCCAGAAGGGACCATCATGATCATCTTATGACTTCTTTCATATGCAGGATACAAAAGCTTCTGCTATAATGTACATCCACTGCTGTAATAGATCTATAACCTGTGGCTGAGTTACCAAAGTCCTCATATCTTGTTTAAAAGCATTACATTAAAGAGAAACCGCCATTTACTCTAGTTTGAAATAGTGAGTGACCTATGCCTCATGCTGCCGAGGAAGGTGAAAAAGTAAGATCGCTGCCAATCTGACTTGGGGGAGGGAGGAATTCCTACCTGACGGCAGATATGACAATCAGTTACATGATGTGCGTGTTGATGAGACCCAAGAGCAACCCAGGAAAAATCATCTGTAGGAACTCAAAGCCCTCCCCATCTGCGCCATTGGAAATACAAGTTGAACCTATCTGCTCTGGGACACCCTTGTACAGGCCTCGGATGTTGCTGGACCAGAGAACTCCTGGACCAGAGAGTCCCGTGCCTGTGAGTCCTGTGGTGGCCGAGGTGCAAGGTGCTCAGTGGCCAGGGCAGCAGTGCTGTCCAAGGGCTGGGGGCGCGTAGCCTGACTCGGGCACAAAGCATGGTGGCTGGTGGTACAGATCCTGGCCAGGGAGGGGAGCCTGGCAGCCAGGAATGTGGAACCCAGCAGAGGGAAGGGCACCCAATGGGTGAGGCCAGTGGCTGCAGCCAATAGTGGAGCCCAGGGGCCAGGAGGGGAGCCCAGAGTCCAATAGCAGAGTGGCCGAAATTGACTTCCCCTGATCTGGCAAACTACCTTTTTTGGGAACGCTCAGATCCTGAGGGTGCCAGACCATGGAGGTTCAACTTGTTCTCTCTAATAGCAGTGGCAGATGTAGCAAATGTCATTGTAAGCAATCTCATACCATCCCTTCCATAACTTTGGCAAACACAATCTTGGAAAAAAAAATTGGATTTTTGCTGCCAGGCTTCTACAGAACTTCCACCTGTGGAAGGTGGGGGAAGGGTTTGCCACTCAGCCATGGTTTAAATCCCCAAATCTGGAAATCCATTGAGATTAAGGAAGACATCCATATAAGCCCTTACTCCGTAGGCCTCTCAACTTTCTCCTGTGTTTTCCCCACCGTCACTTTGCTGTCGCCTTACCTGTACAGCTGGAACCCAGCTAGTCCCCTCAGCTACTCCAGACTTCACTGCAACATTGAGCTCAAGTTACAATAACCACATTGGGTAACAATTGGAGCTACCAAGAGTGATCTGAGTAGCAGCACAGAGTCACAGGACTAGCAGAGTAATTGGATTAGCTCTAGATGAAGTAATGCTGTTACATGCTTAGCTGGAGCATCACCATTCCTGGAGCTCTCACACATGCTCACCAGTTTGCTCAAGAAATTAAAGCACCCCTTAACTCAAGCCAGAGATTTTTTGTGTGCAGACAGGAATTGAGGTGAGGGCAAATCCTGAGTGAAAACTTTGAGCTACCTGTGCTGAAAAGACACACCCTATGAGGCTGCGGAGAGATGTGGAGCATGTCAAAAAAGTAGGGCTTCCTCCAACTGGGATCCATACCCTGTGGCTGCCCTCTGCTCAGAGGAGAAAAGGGGAACATGGAACCAAAAAAGCTAAGGATAACTGCAGTATATATTTCTCTTCTCACACTGAAGAACTATTATACATAAATCAATGCTGTGTTCAGGTTTGCTTTTCTTTATTCCCCTTTATCAGCTGCATATGACACGACAACCCGTGGATTAATGTGACTTCTCATTCCTGAAATTCCATGCTGTCCAAATCATCTGGCGTTAGGTTCTCCACTTTAGAAATATGTATCTGGCCACAGGGTTGCTTCCTCCAATAATTGGTATTCCAGTATGGGAAACAAAACAGTCTTTGCTGCTCCCTCCCTGCTTTAGTATGCCACAGCTGGCTGCGGCACACTTACCAGCTTGACAGCCTGTGGCTACGAGGGAGCACACAGACAGTTCTATTTTTTTTTTCCTAGCAGGAGCCAGCACTTTGTGCAAGGAAGTCTTTAAACAAATAAATTTCTTCTATGAAAAATGAAAGGGGTAGAAAAAAGCAATAATATCACATAATCTGCATAGTCAATATGTGCAATGGCAAGCATGTTTTCAACCCTCTGATGGGGCATCATAAACATGCAGGGTTTTATGGCATTCAGCTAAAGAACAGCAAACATAAATTAGATGCGATGCAATTTCTTTGTTTGCATTCTGAAGTTTATTTCCTTTTATGTTAGTAATTAAATCAGGAGGGAAATGCTGCATCGTGGAATGTATCAAATCATAGCCGTAATTACATGAGACCACAGGAGCTACCTCTTTTTGCTCTGGACATTGTGTAGATTGCATCATTGGACTGCCAATCAAGATTCACATAGCTCAGACAGGATCTTCCAATCAAACCCAGTTTTGCACAGTTGCCTTCCCAACTCATCAAAGGGGCTTGGTGCCAAGCCCTTTAAATCACTGCTGGAGCCCCAGACAGCATGCTCCGGGAAACTGAGAGCTGCCTAGGGTAGACCTGTAGCTCTCTGAGTGGCCCTGAGGTCTTCTTGGCAGAGGCTAACCCCAGCCCTACCCCTTCCAGGGATGCAGAGCCCTCTCACACACACTTTGCCCAGGGGCCCACTGAGTCTATCGGCCACACTGCTTGGTGCCAGAAGAACTACTGGCTGCTAGACAGAGCTCAGTTGTACTTTTAAAGTCTCAGGCCTTCATTATGGGTGTGTAGTGGTTTATTGCCCCCAGCGAATGGATGCTTAAGCCTTTAAGGAGTAATATTTCCTAGAGCTCCCAGGTGTACACAGGAGCCTCCATTCCTAAAAAGACTGCTGGCCTCTCTTTGATAGTTGGCCAACTCCTGTAGCTAGTGGAGAAGGAGGATACTGGTGGTCCCATGTCTCTGAGGTGGCGAGGTGTCTATTGCTGTAGGAAATGGCAGTTACTTTCAAATAGGCATTTTAAACATGTGCATGGGTTTGAAAATGCTAATGATACTCGTGTGTCTAGTAAGACCAACATGCTGTTAAGAAGTTTCGGAGGGATAGCTGAGTTAATCTGTAATTGAAAAAACTGAAAAACCCTTAGAGACTAGCAAAAAGTCCTACCCACGATCCTCTCACAGTAACATGACTCCTGTGATTGCTACCTGAGAATCAGGGCTCCATTCTCTCTATACGTTGTTTCACAAGGGATTTGCTTCTTAAGCAATGTTAAATCAACATAGAGTATGGCTAAGCAATCCCTATCAGGAAAGGAGGAAAGTCCTTTATGTGCTTTAGTTCAAAGATACTGAACATTCCTTAAGCCATGTTATGAATGTGGGAGGTTTGTCCTTGATCTACAGTGAAGATGTGAGTCCCTCCAGCCTAAGGGAGGGAGCTAGTCCTTTCTGTGCCAGCAATGTTTAGGACTGGATCTTGATAGAAATGCTTACCTAGAGATCAACCAAACACATTGGGGCGGGGGTGGAGGGAATAAAACACATGCCTTTCCTGGTAGGATTTTGACAAATGTGCTGCTTAGTTGTTTTAGATTTTCCTAAGAAAGTAAGTAATTGCTCACAATCTGTGGAGTATATAAAATGGCAAATATTTACATTTTTGCAAACTGGGATATGATGGATATGCTTTGAATTTTACGAGTGCAATCCTAGCCCCATTAACTCAATAGCAAAATTCCCATTGGTTTCAGCATGCCCAGGATTTTACCCTGCCGTTCTATGATTTTGTCATGCTATCATCTCTGCTACTGTTATTTAATTCCATAATTCAAATTCAGAATTGTATTAGGGCAATTTTATAACTGAGAAACTGGTAGTCAAAACTGATGATTTTAAAGAACAACTTCAGTTTGCCCTCATGCATCAGCATAATATTTAATAGTATAAAGCAATTTAAATGTGTTAGCTTTAATAAAAGCACAAATACTTGCATAATACTAGATTTTAATTTAATATTAATGTGTGTAATAACTGAAGTAAACACAACCAATAATACAAACTGGAATTTCTTTTGTGGCCTTGAACTGTTCATTTCAGTCCAAGAAACAGTCTTTAAATTTGTGTGCTTTCATAAGCCTTAATGAGATTTACACGATCAGTTCATGAGTTCATTTTAATTTTTATATTAGAAATTCCATTGTTGCTTCTTGGCTCTACAGACATATCCCACAATATTTTCAGTATTTCTCTACTAAAATTAGATTTATGAACTAATTGAAGGTTGAGTAGTTCATAAAAGTGAACTTCTCAGAGTTACAGCAGGTTGGGTGTATAAGTTGCAATATAGTATTCTACATTTCTTTCTTCTGGTTCTTCAAATCACTGCAATGCACTGAAGGCATCAGAATGTCAAGGAATCGCGACTTGTACTGTTCATCACTTCCATTACATGAACTCTTTTTTTTTTTTATTGTCAGGAAAAATGGTTCGTATTACAGGTCCTGTCTAAGATTGGTGTTCATAAAATTGAGGTTCTAGTGTATAAAGGTACAGAATGTATAGGAACATTCTTCCAACTGATATGTCATTGATATGTATATAACATTAAAACATTTGGGTAATGAGAAGAATTAGAGAATGCAATGGGGGAGGGAGGTGAAGGAAGCCAATAATAAAGTAGATGAGCCCTCAATAGTAAAAGGTTCATACTTTGATGGTTTTTTATTCTTTGGTACATGAGGATTAAAAAAAAATACACCTTTTCTATCAGCAGTATTTACATTTACAAAATGGAACATAAGTATTAAAGGTATACAACTGACATAAATATCACTCTGCTTCTTATGTTTTTACCTACTACTGTTATAACAGCAACGTCATGTAAACTTACTATCACAAAAGAGGTTAAAAAGAAAATAAAAATATTTATCTCTTTTTTCAGTTTATTGATGTACATTTGACAGGAGTTCTTTTATGTAGTTCGTTTCAGCAATTCCTCATATAATAATTCCATGCAAATTCATACATACACAAATAAGGTGACTCACTTGAGTAGTCCCAGGGTCTGGCTAGACTACAAGTTTTTGTCAGAAAAAGGTACTCAAAATGCGAACAAGTGACACAGAGGCAGGAGTGGATGAAAGCCTGACTCTACTTTTTTCAATTCTTTTTTCGGAAGACGCTTTTCCGACATTTGGCCTATCTATACAGGGCCAAATGTTGGAAAATTCCCCTCTTTCGGAAGCCCCCTTCTTCCTCGTAGAACGAGGAATACAGGGGGTTCCAAAAGAGCTCATTTACTCTTCTGCAAAAAAAAGCAGAAGAGCAAACGCATTCCCTGGATGCGGCAGAATTTTTTCAGGATACCTTCAGTATCACCCCCACGGTCTAGCTGTACCCCCAGTGAAATGGATAAAGATTCCTCAGTGAAAAATACCCATCTCTGTAACTGGGAACCAGACTGGATTAACTTGTGAGCCAACTCCATGGAACATTTCCACTCTGCAAGATTTGACAGATGCTGAGGTAGAAATGATGGTATCATTTTTGTCTCCTGCTCAGATATGACAGTGAACTTTTAAGACACATAACTTTTAAGAATTCTTTGTTTAATTTAAGTGGCAATCAATTAGATTTGCTATGAATGAGGTTCCATTACCCGGAAGCCAGTGGAACTACTGCCATGAGTAGTGACTGCTATGAACATGTTTTCATAGTGTCAGGATTTCGTCCACTCCCGCCATAGTGTTGCTTGTTCACACAATATTTGGGTGATAAAAATATGTTTAAATAAAAAATATAATAGAACTGATAAATCACAAAACTTGGCTGGGGGACTGAGAGTCTGCTGTAGTAGCTGGAAATCAATTTCTATCTCTTTTGAAGTCACTAATTTTCAAGTTGCCCATGCCCCTTTACAATACAATTGACCTCATTTGACAAAATTCAAAATAAAAAAAATCAAAGTGAAAAGATGATGTAAGGTAAAGTGAACTGTAATGTAAGGGTTGCCCACTAAAAAGTAGGAAATATATTGTAAATGTCCAAATTAAAAGGATCACAGATAAGACAATTTTTCTGAAAAAATTGTTCACATTAAAGAAAAATTTCAACTTCCGGGGCTTAAACTTTTTGACACCTGTTGTCAAACATTTCTCAAGAATAACTTTTTTGGAATATTTTTTTCCAGTTTCTGAAAGATGTTTGTTATAAATTAACTGACGGCCAGTGAAAGAGGATGTATTAACCAGGATCATTCAAACCAATAGAGAAAAATTGCCATGAATGCATTAAGGGGTTCTGGACAGATGCCATGTAGAGTTAAAGAACTCCTATAAACTGCTAATAAACTTGGAACAAGAAGGAATAAATTTGACTTGAGATTGGTGCCTATCTGAAATATATTTTGGCTACACTATGCACCAGAGACCTCGCAATGCAAGTTTTTAACTGTTTTTAATCTAAAATGGTAAGAACATAAATGTACTAACGTGAGTACCATGTCTTCCTGGGTTAGCTACAGTGGCTAATTTTAGACTTTTATTTTAACCTTAATCCTGTCTGAAGAAAATATTTGGTGCAGTTTAGATTAAAATTGACTTTGCCATGCAAATTTGAGCTGAATGTTAAAGCTGTAAACAATTGGAACAATAGTCATGATGTCTCTGTGTGTGCAGTAATCTGGAGCGGCAAAAAATTTAGTTACATGATTCTGAGAAAGATAAATATAAATACATAGGCAGCAATAAGAGGCTGATCAAGCTCAAATGGGCCTTTTAAGGATTACTACAGAGTAGAAATAAGATGTTTTAATTTTTGTATGGAAATTGTGTGTGTGTTAATCATGATGCGATATTAAAATCCTTTACCTCAGAGCAAGGTTAAGGTTTGTAATTTGAAGGCTTTAATAATTATTTATTAATAATTAGTAATCTGGATGTTATGTAAAATGCTAAAACTAGTGATTATAAAATCAGAGATTATAGATAGAAGAAACAATAAATGTATGGAGCCAGATTTTCAGCCCCTCTATTTTCAAGTGTGAACTTCAACAGATGCAGCTCACCACATCTGCAACATTAAACTTATTCCCAACTTTTGCTTAGAAACAGCTCTCGGTGTGCACAACTTAGAAAATGATGATTTTATACATGTGGAAGAAAGGATTGGCCAAGAGCTAGGGCTATTAGGGTGCTTGCCTGGGCTGCACCTCAACTATCTTCTTTTCTGTAGGCTTCTTACATGATCCTGGGCAACTCATTTAGTTTCTTTGTGCCTCAATGCCCCATCTGTAAAATGGGAATAATAGTTCCTTAGCTCACATGGGTGTTGTTGAGTATAAACAAATGTAATATAGTGAGGTGCTCCAAAGTGGTATAGAAACAGATGTGCCTGCTTTTGAGAGAGCATTTTATGTAGAAAAACAGAAATGAAGGCTAGCTTGACTATACCATGAGTTCATGTGGTCTGTCACTCTGCCACTGCAGTAGTTTGTACACACTAATTTCTTATACTGTAATTCAAGGAGTGGTCTCTTCGAAGAACCCAGGATTGTAGGGCATAGTTCTTTTTCAGTCACTTGTTTTGACTTCTAACCATGTGCGACTTGAAACAAAACTCCCTTTCTCAGAATGGAAATGTGGATGTTGCCGAGCATGCTGTTCACTGTGAAGAATGAAGCACAAATAGCTACAGATTAGTTCTAGGACAGTGAAATAATTTCATGGTATGAGAAACCTATTGTACCTGATTTGCTTTTAGGTGGTTTGGATGGATTTTGTTGTAAATATTGCCAGGAGAGTGTGAAAGCACTGCGCTATTAGATAAATTGGAAAAACAGAGCTTGGTGACTCACTGGCAGGGTGAAAGCAGAACCGGCTGTCATGTGGAGACACCTGCGTTCTGAAGCACACACCACAGTTACAGCGCCAGCTTTTGTTTCTTGACTTCAGGAAGATCAGTTTCATCATGAAAAGGAGTGATAGCTCTTTATGCTTTGAGTCCCCACTGGTGGTAGATGTGTACTGCAGAGCTGGTGTATGTCTTGAAGGAGAACATTTTCCTGCACTTCCAGCTAGATTACAGCAAAGTTTGAGGCAAATCCTGCATAGGTGTATGTTCTGTTGTAAGGGAAGGGGAGAAACTCCAACTAGATATGACACATCACATTCTGCCCTTTTTACTGTTGTGAAATATTTCTGAACACGTTATTTTCATGCATGTATTAATTATCCAAAATTATTTGTTCAGTAATTTCTTCAAATTATTTTAAACCTGTTTTGTTGCTATTGTGAGCATTTGGGTTATTTTGATTATACATGTAGGTGTCACAGTATATTTCTGCTTGCTGACTGAATAAATGTAACTGTCAGACTCCCATTTTGGGTGGGTGTTAGAGGAGAGAGAAGCCTAAAGGATTCTGATTTGGACATATGCTTTCTGCAAATATTCTGTCATGTCTCCTTAAAACTAATTGATCTGAAGGACATTCCTGGCAGTAAACTTATCCACTGGAATTTTCCTAGAATATAATCACAAAAGAGACAAATTTGTTTAATACTTTGAACAAATTCAGATTTGGTTTTTTGTTTTTTTTTTTCAATGTTCACCCAACTCTGAACTTAAACAACATTCATTTTATGAAAGGTCGCACACAGCTAGAATTTTGGGCATGGCTGTGTCAGAGGATGCTGAGAGATAAATCCTCACTATTTACTTCTGCTTCCAGCTGCTCTGAGAAGCCTATTTTTTTGTCAGGAAGAGAAAATACATGGCTCACCAGATGCCATTAGTTTGAAAAAGAAGAAGGCTGTCTTTTTGTCTGAAAAGTGTAGAACTTTAATGGTATCACAGCAGTAACGAAGAGCTAAGCTACTAACCTTATGTTTGAAAAAGTCTTAAGATAAAGATACTGCTATTCACTTACAGCCATTCAGATTTACTGAAAATAAACTGAGAGAAAAGTACCACATGCAATAAGAAAATAGTATAAGTTGCCAGGAAGTGAGATTTCCCTTCCTTGGAAACAGGCACTGTTAACAAAACATTTTGACCTAAAAGCCTTAATTTTCCTGTTTGAGGACCTTTGCTGGCTATCTATGATCTTGTGTAAATAGATTCATTGACTGATAGGTAAAATTGAGTTTTATACTCACCAGAGGTGCCAGGATGGTGGCATTGGAGGTACAAAATAGGCAAGGTGTGCTTCACATACTATCACCTTCATATGACACATTCCTGTTGTGGAAGAGTCATTGCCAGTAGAGACAGGCTGTGACTCTTGATGAAGAGAGTGCAGAATTTAAAGGCTTGGGAGAGGCAAATGACTTCCACGCACGTCTCCTCTGTCCCCTTTCTCACTCCCTTTGTGCCTCCCACACCTGCTCTAAGCTGGCACCACCTTGCCCCCACTTTCCTCCCAACTCCTTTGCCACTTTTCCAATTGCCTCCCTCCTGCAGGAACAGCACAAATTGGAGTGGGCTCTGGACACCTACTGCCAGGCAGGTAACTACAGTTGTGGCAAGAAAAAGATGGGCATCAGAGAGCTTCTCCATGCCTCCTCTTGCAGAGATGCTCTACCAGCCCAGTTTCTTTTCGCTGTTCCAGGCACTTCCTAGCAGAGCTCTGCAGGAGCACTAGATGCCAGAGACTTTCCCAGGG
Organism: Apalone spinifera; assembly: GCA_030068395.1. Classification (NCBI taxonomy): domain Eukaryota; kingdom Metazoa; phylum Chordata; order Testudines; family Trionychidae; genus Apalone; species Apalone spinifera. The sequence continues at coordinate 33,960,018 of JANRFK010004440.1, read as the reverse complement.
ATGGTCCCCCCACCCCTCAGCCACACTAAACCTGACTCCCACCTGGCAGAAATCTGGGGGAGCACGTGACCCCATATGCCCTCACCATACATTCCCTCCCCTCTGACTGCCAGAGTTGATCTAGTTCAGCATGCAGGACCATTTGATTTCTTCATGTGGTGCTGGATTTTCAGACAAGATCGCTCTTTTTAGTGGTGGCCTATTTTGTGGTGTAGACTAGGGATGTAAAACCCTGTTTAAAATGTTAGCTGGTTAAAGTATATGTTTTAATCCATTCCCGGTAAACATCATCCGTTTCCATCCCTACAGTGGATATATTAGAAACTTCTTTCATACAGGCTGTTTTACACCCACTGGATAATAACTTTGTATACAACCTAGTCTCTCTCTCAGACTAAAATGGTCTGGACTTGAACCAATATTGTAGAGATAAAAGAATCTTTGTCACTGTCAGACCCTAGAGCCATCTTTCCTAGGGAAAAAGTTCACTGGTGTTAGGCACTGAGATCCTGAGATACTGATTTATATCTTTTCTCCCTCCCCCATTACTTAAAAAACTGGGAAAGGTAGGGCAATGGGCAAAACTAACTTTATTACCCCTTCCCAGTCATGTCTTTGAGGAATTAATCACCAGATCTTGAGAAAAGGCAACACTTCTTTGGAAGCACCTCCAAAAATCTCTCACCTTCTGTACTGTACAGAACCTGATGGGCTAATTTGGATTATTGGTGGAGGGTGAAAAAATAGCGGGGACTATACCTGTTTGTGTTGAGCTGACCTGGAGACAAACATTTCCTGATTTCTGCTGCACAGACTATACTGTCTGAGGTGCAGAACTCCCACTGGCATCCACGGGAATACTGCCTCTGAGTGGTGTACAGAGGCTGCATCAATGACCTCTATGGATACAAGAAGCACATGTCCCAACATTATAAGGAATAAAGCTTGCTGTTTCTAAAAACAGCATGTTATGCGTAGTTAACAGTTGATTTTTTGAGCCTACAGAAAATTCATTTATTTTAAAATTGTAAAACAACTGAATGGATAATTTTATTCTGCACGTAGTTGGGAATTATTTGGAGACTCGGGAGATGGTAATGTGTTCCACAAGAACATTATTTTTTTCCAGAGACTAAAATTTAATTTATAGAAAATGCTAGGTGATGAAATTCCACTCTTGTGTGGCTTGATGCTTCTGGATTCTTCAAGACATTTTGGGAGTTCTAGTGGATGCTCCATGGAAATGCTGTGCAGAAATGGCTCTCTTATGTAAGGGAGAACAGCTTTCATTGTGTACTGCGAGTTGCATGTTAACTAATGGTGTAGCCTTGGCAGAGCACTCCATCTCTCTGGGTGCCAGGGCATGCTTCAAAATTGAACTTCAATTAAGTCCCACTGATGGATTCAGAGGCGAGTACACGAGAGACCCAATTGTTCTTGCTTTGGGAAGATTATAGCTACAGTATTGGACCTTACAAATAAGCAAGCAGGAGCAGTGAAAATGAAGGGATCTGCAGTGATGTGTGGGTACCTTTAAAAGGCTTCAATTCATGGAAAATTCTCAATGGTAGCTGCACTTTGGTTTGAAGTGTAGAAAAGGATGTTATACTACTGGAAATATTCAGCACTTCTCTGAGGCATACTGCTGCTTTTATTTTTATGCCTTTCTTTGCAATAAAAGACAATAGGGAACACTACAACAGGCAGAAGACAATGATTATTAATTGGTATTTTTGTTACAGTGGTGACCAAGGAGTTGGATCAGGATTTGGGCCCTTTTATGTTAGATGCTGTACAGCAATAGAGACAGAGACTATCATTGTAAAGAGCAGATTGTTTACATTCAAATAAGATCTGCACAAAGTGATGCAGACCATAGACTATATTCACATATTTTTCCCTTTTTTTAAAGTGTGTAGTTACATCCTGACTTAAAAAAGTTTTCTTAACTGCCTCTACATCACACCGTTATACCATAAGAGTATATAATATGAGGCCTGTGTGTTCCATGCAAGTCAATACAAATAAATTATGTTCAATTCTATGGATTTTAATACACCAGACTGGACATCATCTCAGTTAGCACACAATCCCTTCAGTGAACTAGGGTGTTGGTGGTTGGAAGCATGTTTATTCTCTTAATCTATTGTGAATAGTCTAGCTGTTATATAGCCATTAAGGATCAAGTTTAAGTATGATATGTTTCACTAGCTGGTGCCACCATGTGTTACTCTCTGTAATATGTTCACATCATCATCACGTAAACTGTTTCTTTTACTAATGGAGCCTCTTTGTAAACCACCATATATTTTAAATAAATAAATACATCCTGACATGTGGAGAGCATTGCACACAGATGGAGCTGAATGTGCCACAAGACGGTTTCTCTTTTTATCTGTTCAGTTGCTTTCCTTGGTCTTCTAAAAGTTCAATTGGTGAATGAAAAAGAGTTGTAGGAAGTGATGGACTCTTACTCTTCGATCATATGACTGGGTTTGTTTATCACATCATTGGTTGGTAGTTTTACTTAGATGAATCCAAAGGGATTCTGTGTGAGTGAGTCAACTCAGTAGGATTTGCTGGCAATTGGAACCTCAAAGGATTTGGATCCACTGTCCTGTTCTGGGAAAGCTCTTTTCATGGGCTATATCCCTGTGATACAGAATAGTAGAAATGATATAAGTCAGTATCTCTAGCTTGGATTTGTTTGAGGTGGTGTACTGAACTTTGAGACAGCCTACGGCAGATGTGCAATTGAAAGAGGAAGCTTCATATGCAACGCATACCGAAGACCAAAAAAGTCTGACAAACATAAATGACTAGGGTGAGCTGGAAACTTGTTTCTTGTGGTGTTAAAATGTCTTGAAATTTAATGAAATGAAGTCTCTATCTAGTCAGTGAAAATAAATGCCCAGAAGAGAAAACTAGACAGCAAATTTGATGGGTTTTTTAAAGATATTCAAATTTATGTTATAGAGTATCTCTCTCCCATTTATGATGAACACATTCTGTAAATGTGGTACATATAAAGTTGTAAATCATTTGCTTTATCAGCAACCAAATATTAAAAATATTAAAATGCATTTTATAATGGAGTTTTGAAGAGGATAATTTCAGCAAATTAACTTGAGATACTTTGGTATCTGACAAATATGCTGTGAGAATAACAAAAGCAAGTAGAATATAGCGAGAGATGCCACTGGTACTCTGCCATTATTTTTTTCTCTCCTGGCTATCTCCCCCCTCTCTTTCTCTCTCTCTCTCCTTTTTTTTTCAATTTTTTTTAATGTGAAAGGACTGTCTATGAAAGACCAATTTTGCATAACAATTTTTACCTGGATATTCACAGCAATTCCTACAATGAGAGGGTTAAAAATCAAGTCCTGGGTTTTCAAGGATTTTTTTAAGCTCAGTCTATAAAGAATATAGTTTCTGTGAAGGCTTGGAATTTGTGGGGCATACATTGAAGGCAGCTTCCATTTTGGCACATCATGATTTGTGTGGGTCACAAGATGTCACCAGTGGAAAATGAGCATGTATCATTTAGTGAAACGCAGTCTACAGTTGCTGCCTAAACCTTGAAACTATTGGAAAATGATGGCTGCCTACTTACAGTGTGCTTCATGAAGAGAGAATCTTGTTTATGTTCTGTAAACTTCATAGATTGCCAGTTGATTTCTGACTGAAACGCATGCCCTTAAAAGTCTTGCATTGTGTGAATCATGAACAATATTCGAAACCATCTGAAACAGCTCTTCCTTTGTTATCAACTCTTAACTAATTATTCCTGTGTGACTCTTGCCAGCAGACTCACAAAGATGTCTAGCCTCCACACAATCTTGATGAAGAAAAATGTGAGGCAGATGCTCCCTCACACAATGCCGTGCAGTCTAGGGAAAGGTACACTAAACTGACTTGTGGCTGCATCTTTTTGTTAATATTTTAACAAAGTGATCTTGCCAACTTTATATCTATGACTCACAGCCTCATGCAAGGTGACTCTCTTCCACTCATTTCACCGATCAGAGTGTCCCACAAGGAAACCTCAGACATAGTAAGGGGTAGTACCCAGGTATCTGATATAAGACAGCTAAATCTCATTCGCTCTGGCATGCAGCCTTTCAGAAGGACTGTGCCAAATTAGGTGCTTCTGTAACCCAGAACAATTTCTATTGGCTGTATCACAGATAGATGTCTGACTGCTATCACTGATGCTGACAGAGGCTCACTCTTTTTATATCCAGATGTCCCACATTCATTTTCTGTTCACAACCCAAACAGACAGAGGTGTTACCTTTGGCTATGATATTCTGTCTATAGCCACTAGATCATACTGTTTCCAGAGCTAGGAGCAGGAATACCAAGGCCCAGAATTTTTCTGCTGTCTTGCAAAAAACAATAGTGCATCCCACTGACAAAGTATGTTGTGTTTCCTTGCATTAGTGGTCTGCATATAAGAAATCTGCATCTTTTTTACCCCACCACTTATGTCTCTAGTGAAAGTAGATGTGTGGTGTGGAACTGAAGGTTGTGAGTTTAAACCTTATGGAAGACCTACGTGGACTTTATATATAAATATACACATATTTTAAAAGGTTAGTACAAAGACTATAGAGTAATAGCTGAGATTATTATACATTGACTTAAGAAATGACTTTGAATATTATGTTAATATTTGTTTTGTTCTTTCAGTTTTACTGTTTGTCTTTCGATTAATGGAAGTCGCCTTTAATTTCCCATGTTTGAGATGAAAAACAATGTGTAGGAGATTTTTTTCGGTGTCCCCAGAGACTGTAAGACCCAATCTGTGCAGGATACTTTAATGTCAGAATGTGAATTAAAGTTTCCAGAAAGCACGCCTTGTTCTCGAAGACATTACATGAATACTTACAAAGGACTGGGTACCTCAGTATACTAATAAGACACTATAGAACCCCTCACCTGATGTTCACGGTTTGCATTCTGCTCAACTAAGCGGTAATGTGAAGTTGTTTCCAACTAATCAGTTTTTTGTGGCCCAAAATGAAAGTAGTTTTGTGGTTCCTAATTCCAACTCTTCAGGGCACAGTCCCTCTCTCACTGTGTGTCTGTGCAACACCTAGCACAGTAGTATCATGATATTGGTTGGGTCTTCTAACAAGAGCTCCTGCAGGCCAAAACCATCTTTTGATAAATTTGCAATTTGGCATTACTGTAATTGTTGCATACTTTCAGGATGGACAGGGTGAGTTAAACATAAAATGATTTTTAAAAACTTATGATTTTGAAACAAAATCATGACCTTTTTGGTCAGACTCATGATCACTTAAATGAAAAAGTGTGTTTGGGATGAACCCTTGACTCTGGAATTCCGTTTCTTCCCTTGGTTTAACGGAGCCAGGGTTTTTGACTTTCAGGAAACTGAAAAGATTCTCTCTTTCCCCCAGAGTTTCCCAGGGATACGTGTGGAGTAGGGAAGGGAAAGAAAAATAATGATTTGGAAGGACTTTGCTGATTTTTTTTCAGTTTAAAATAATTCTACAGCACTTACATGCCTAGTCCACACTTCTTTAATTGGGAATAAATTATGTTATGCATACAAAGTAGGAGAGCGTGCATACATCCTATCAGACAAGCTGAATGTTTATGTAAAAGAAAAATTCTTTCAGGTCCTGTTCTGAGTAATATTCTGAAATATTAAATCAGGAAGAATCAGACAAAGCATTATAGTAACTATCATACTGTTTCTGAAGGTCTGATCTTATATGAGCATTCTTTATACTCTCAAGGAGCAGTGTGATAAATTGAGTAAGAACTGCTAATTGAAGTAAGAGTTTGTAGGGTGAGACCCTCCATAATCATCACAACAACAGAATGCTTCTGAAATACGACTCAGATAATTTGTGCCATTTGTGTCTCATTTATTTCTTTACTCAACAAATTGGAAAAAATAAATTAAAACATTTGATTACAGAACTTAGAAACAACTCACACTCATGAGGCTTTTTTTTCCCCTCAAAAGTGGTTTGTTGGGTTTTTCACTTCATTTAGCCCTTTGTTATTTTTAACAGCTAACCAGAACAGCTGATACAGATTAGACCATGAAAGCTATGTCTAGACTACAAGTCTCTTTTGAAAGAGAGCATCTAGACTACAAGCAGATTTTTCAAAAAAGTGAGCCGCTTTTTTGAAAGAGAGTCTAGACGCTCTCTTTCGAAAAAGCACAGTTTGCATTCAATAGAGCCTTTTTTCGATAGAGTACTTTACCGCAATCGAAAAAATTGCTGCATTCTTTTGATTTACTTTCAAAAGAACGTAGCTGCAGTCTAGACGCAGGTGAAGTTTTTTTGAAAAAAAGCTACTTTTTTGGAAAAACTCTGTAATCTAGACACACCTGAACTGATACAAATTCATCCTGTTTTCATGAAAAAGTTTGGTTTATTTTCAGCCTTTTTCCATGAAAATGGAATAACTTTGTATCTGTTCATGGTCTAATCTGAAGAGTCAGCAATTTTGTAATTTGAATTGCCACCTAGCTGCAACATTGACAATATTGATTGTATCCTGTAAAGCCAAACAATATTTCACTATTTTTTTCTAACCTTTTTGGCACCAAGTAGCCACTGAATAATCTATTCAAGATGATGGAGTCAGGATGGTAAATATTAAATTTATCCCACACATTCCAAGCTGTCTGTTACATTGTTTGTTTTAAGCATGTGTCAAACAGAGAAAGGAGGCGGCACAGAATCTGCTCTTGGGAAGATCCTTGTCATTACAGGCCTATAGCCAATGTCTATAAAAACAGGAGAATTGTACAAGGCTGAGCAAAGTACCAAAGGAGACCCTGTGATCTAGCTGCTAGAGGGGAGGATTGGGAGGTGTCCTGGGTTCTGCTACTGACTCGTTGTGTGATCTTGCTAAATACCACCATGCAATGCACTGTTTACATGTCTTGCCTTTATAGCCCTGTGTTCCATAGAATTGTGCTTTATGGAATCCTTTCACAGGGATTTATTTGAAGGAAGAATGGGACCAGACTGGGCCACTGTGTGACAGGCATGATGCCAATGGAGGGGAGGGGAGAAAGGGGCAACTGCCCTGGGTCTGGTTGTTTCAAAAGGTCCTGGGGCTCCTGGCCACGGCTGCTGCTATTGCAACAGCAGCAGCATCTGGAGCCCTAGGCCCTGTAGTGGTCAATTGCGGAAGAACTTTGTATGTGCTAGTTTAGGGGTGGTGAGGCCTGCATTCTTTCCCCCCTTTTCCCTACATCTGATGAGCCAGAAGCAAGTCTTTGGGAACATACGCCATTGTAGCAAGAACGAATTGTAGGTAAGGACGAGAACGCATAAACAATTCTGTTTACCCTAACGTACTGATCACGTAAACAGGGCCAGAGAACAAGTAGAACTAGATCAGAACCAGATCGATAACTAACAGCTAAGCCCTACTTCAGCACAAAATGAGTAATCCCTGGAAATTTCCAAACTGCAAAACAAGGCAGGGAAAACTGTA
>JANRFK010004440.1:33941397-33952424 GCA_030068395.1 Apalone spinifera | reverse complement strand
AAACTACTTGTGTTTGACAGATACCTGTGTGGCGTATTTTGTACTTTGGGAACCTAGTGTCGGACCTTAGACTTACTCTGGCCAGCTAGAGGCCCTTTAAATCAATTCTTGAGCTCCATGCATCCCACTCTGGACAATGCTAAGGAATGCCTGGGGAAAGTGAGGCATGCTCCGGGTGGCGCTGAAGGATGCCTAGGGGAGACTAGCCCCACCCCTTTTGCCCGAGGCCCCGTCCCTTCTGGGGATGGGGAGCTGGGCCTCCCCCTCCCTACCTTGCCCAGTGGCTCGGTGACTCTGTCAGCCCCACTGCTTTTGACTGCACAGACATTAGCTGTGTGTGTGGTGAACAGTTCAACGGGGCACTGTCACACTTAGGTTTCAGTAGTAGCTATTGAGAGGCTCTCTTCAGTTTGTATGGGAGGAATTTTTGCTCCCAATAGAACATTGCTGTACCAAACCTTTGTATTCCTGGTTGGGGGTGGGGAGGCGGAACGATTAGTGTTTGACTCATGTTGCATCTTGAATTTCTGAGTGTGAAAATGACTATTTCTGATCAAAAAAGACCCATGGCTTTCAGGGGTTGCTGTTACATGGCTTGGAAGCTAGTCTGTAAAAAGAGATGAATCTACTCTTAAATCTTTGTGCTACTCACTGCACTGAGTTGAGAGCTGTGAAAATTGTAGGGTACTTGCCACTTTAAATGTGACAACTCATATATTAAGTTTTAGAGTGTTTTGTGCTTTACCTTTAGCTCTTCTTTTGTGTAGGTGATTAAAAATGCCTGTTGCTGTCTGTATGTTCAACATGCTTCATTAACAGTGATTTATTTTGGAGTTTAGGGGAATTGGCACTCTGTAGCACACCAATGGGTAGAAGAAAAAACAAACGTGAGATGATTGCTAAGAAATGTGTCTTGCTACTAGTACTTTAACTGAGAGCCAGAGGCATTGTGCAAATTTGATTTCTGAATGTCTGCAAAGTGGAGGGTTTGTATGAAGGACTATTTGTTTCATCAAAGATTATGTGATTCATTTACAGTAGAGGGAGGCGGGAAGGAGAAGGAATTCCATATATTAGTGTTATTTTTCTGTACAATGTGAACTCACCAGCTCAAGTGCCCTGAAGGCTAAAGGCCTGTTTTGTTTTGTTTTGATGTGTTTGGTTTTCTGTTCAGAAGCACTAGGCACCCACAGCTGCAGTTGAAACTAATGAGACCTATGTGTGTTCAGCATCCCTGAAAAAACAACCCCTAAATGCCTCAACAGCTACGTACATCTTGTTTTTTCAATATCTTACCATGCTCAAAGCGTGTATAGTCAACTTTGTCTGTTAAAATCTAATTACAAAGAAAGGCTCCTTTCAACACAAATTGCTACTGATGGTGGCATTTCCAAAAAGTAAGGTTAGAAAAGCATCTGCACAGGTGTTTCAATGTGGGTTGTTTCAGAGAAGATATAATTAGAGTATCAATCATGTGTGTCTCATTTTCATAGCTTAAAAAAATGCACGATACTTGGACTCCACTGATATTTCCTTTTAAGAATAAGAATTTCTTAGATGAGTTTATAGGATTAATGCATTCCCTTCCAGAAGTGATACCAAACGCTATAATTCAACTAGAAAACATAGAAATTAGAGATGAGAAGGATCTTTTCAGCTATCAGATCCATTGCCAAGGCTTGGCTGTTTCCTGTTCTAAGGTGTTAATCTAAACACGCATACCAACAATTACAGCACCAACACAGCTGTGAGCAATGGGCCGATTGGCATAAATAATGACTATGCATGTGAGAAAAGGTTTTCAGGATCAGGCTCATTGATATGGGAGAAGTCTCTGGGATTCTAAGGATAGGAAAATAAAGTAGTATCTTAGACACCATCAGATTGTAAATATTAATAAATGTTGTTTCTAATGATGCATTTGCTCCCTGTATCTCTCTCTCTCTCTCTCATATATATTTACTTTTTCTTCCTCTCACAATTGCATTATTTCTATTGGAAGATTTTCCCATAACCCATTAGTTGTCACATTTAGTAAGTAGGGTAGGTATTTGCTCATGAAATGCCAATGTCGGACTGGCATGCCAAAAGTCCAAGTGCCAGTTGCAACAGTACTTCTAGGAAAGCTGTTATATAGTACCAGAAAGATAATGCTTCTGAAACTGTAATATCATTCCAGGAAATAATTGCTTTCAGCAACAGCATTTATGGGAATTACTTCAAAACATGGTACAGGTTGGACTTCTCTAGCCTGGGATTCTCTGATCCATCAACATCTGTGGTCTGGCATTGTCGGGGACCCTGTGTGTGCTCTGGTGCAGCAGGGCCACAGATGTTGCTAGACCAGAGAGCCAGGTGACTCTGGGAGTGGTGCCCAGAGCCAGGGACAGCAACTTCCCAGAGGCTGGAAGTTGGAGCTGGGGGCTTGAACCAGGTGGTGGTAGCAAGGCTGGGGTCAGTGGCTGGGAGCAGCAGAGCCCTGTCTGGGCTGGTGGCAGAGAATCAGTGACCCAAGGTCAGAGCCTGGTTGCTAGAGCTGGTGGCTGGAAGCGGAGCCCATCAGGGAGCTGGCATCCAGTAGTTGGGGTTGGAGCTCAACAGCTGGGGTGGAGGACTGGAGCCTGAAGGCCAGGTAGGGGGGTCAGGGATTAGCAGCTGGGAGCAGAGCCCGGTGGCCAGGTCCAGCAAATGCCATGGTTCGAGACCAGTCAGGTCCTGAGGGTGCCAGATCAGGAAGGTCCAACCTGTACTGGTCCATGAGTTTAGTAAATTTCTAATATCTGCTTACATCACCGCAAGGAATGTATTATAAAATAGTTACTAAACTTAATATACTCCCTCCCTTATATGTGCATAAACTTTCCTTTAGATTTGTGGGCATTCTAAAGGAGACAAGTATAGGAGACAAGTGTAACATCACAAATGATGAGAATTTCAGCTTTGATTATGCCACGCTGTCTGGAGCAGACTCCCCATACTACTTGTACGTTCTATAATTAGATTTCACCAACCCAATAACCAATGTGAATTCCTAAGGTACCATAAAAGTCTTACCATATAGTCACAGATGGTTCCTTTGGTCATTCCAGTCCCTCATGCCACCCACGTAAGTATGCCTAGTGATAACTGATTCCCATACAGCCAAGATTAGTGAAGATTCAGGTTGCTTCCGGTCCCAAGAGCCCAGTCACATAGCATAGGTCAATGTATACCTCAGATCTCACACAAAAGACAATTGTTATAGCAAATAAAAAAGTTATTTACAGGTTAAAACAGACAAATTGTATAAACAAGTAAGTTGCAGTCTGTGGTTCCAAAAAGTGACTGACATGTAGTAATCTGTCAGAACTCAATGTCTTTTAAGGTTGACCCAGGTTGACCTTGGGACTCTCTGCTTCTGTTTCCTAGCAGCAGACTTGTTCAGTCAGCAAAGAGATGAAGAATTTTGATGTCAGGTATCTGTATTTCCACAATTCAAGCCGATGGGACAAGCTACCTTGCATGTGGCACCTTCACAAGTGTAAGATGCCCTTTCACCCAATCTTTGTATTATGATGTATTACAGCAGCCCACTTAATAGTGATGGAGGTGAAAGAACCTTCTTCCTGCCTGGGTTGACAAATTCAGAAAAAGGCATTTTTACAGTTATGAAGCAAAACTTCCATATTACCTTGCAGCATGTGATACAGCCATTACAAACAAGAATAATTCATGTAGCAGTGAATATGTGTTCTATAGTCTTATCACTAAATACATCTTTGCAAGTCTAAGTTGCATCTTGGATTCAAAGGGATAGCTGAGTTAGTCTATAACAGGAAAAACTTAACAACAAATAGTCTGGTAGCACTTTAAAGACTAACAAAACCTGTAGATGGTATCATGTATACTCCGGTCATCTGAAGAAGTGGGCTGTGCCCACGAAAGCTCATGATACCATCTACAGGTTTTGTTAGTCTTTAAAGTGCTACCAGACTATTCATTGTTTTTCAGTTTTCTTGTATCTTGGATAATGCTAACATGTAGATGAGCTTGTGTGGTTTCTAGCTATGAATTTGTCCATGATCTTCTGAAGCCTACAACGTTGGCAAGAACTCACACCTGGTCTACTAGCATCACAGATAACTTCAAAATATCTCTCCATTACAGCAGACTTTGACAGTTGCTGATTACATTCAAAAGCCTGAAATAAGCAGAATTTCAGGGAGATTTTCAAAGATTTAATTGTATTTGAGAAATCACTGTGCTGCATTCTAATAAATATCTGTCTCATATGTTTGTTTTCCATTTCAGCCAGGACAGGTCATTGTGATGTTTAAATTATTTTATAGATGAGAAAGAAGCCACTGTCTTGAATGCCCTTCTTAAATATTTAGAAGTAATTTATAGTAATAAGTTTGTGTCGGTCGATGATCTACTTTTTTCTTTCTTTTTCCCTGTGTATTTAAAGTTTCTATACAAATTTTGAAAATGTGAACAAAGATCTATCTGCATGCTGTGATATGATGAATACTTGAAAGTCACCTTATTACTTTGTCCCGCTATGGCCAGACACAAAATTACTATAAAATGTCCAAATTACTCCCCAGTTTGTGGACACCAGAATTTCTGAAAGTAGGAGGGTTGTGCTTATGACTGCCATGGCACATTCTGGGGTTTCTACCAGAAGAAGCACTTCACAGGAGGAGTTAGAAATCGCAGGATGAGCCTCCTAAATGACAGAGTGCCATCTGGCTGCTTTCCAATGCCTATAGAAAAACAAGGAAGAAAACGTACAGTAGAATAATCTGTTAGCGTAGATGTTCGAGATGTGATATGAATGGCTGTATCTGGCAGCTGCAAGCCAGAACACCATGCATCTAGTTCCAGTTCTGTCGGTGACTTGGTTGTTCATCAAATTTGATTGAGTTACCAACAAACTTATCCCCAAAGCCCTCTGAATCAATGGAAGACCTTCAGTCAGCTTTTTGGATGAAGCTTCTGTTGCCAGCAAGAGTAAGTGTCAGGTTCGACGCTGGGTTCTCAAAGTGCAAAAACACGCTGCACAAGTATCTGTCAAACATAAGCAGTTTATTTTCTGACAGCTACCAGCTGTGCCCCTTAACTAAAAGAACAGCATGATAGGAAAAGCAGCATCTTACATCCCTTCTGCGAGCTGGGAACCCCATTTCAGTGGGAGACTGTCTTGGCTTCTGTGGCACCAGTACCAAAGCCCATCAGTGAGGTTCAAATTGTTGTGCTCTGGTGAAGCTTTAAATACAGTGTCTCTACCTTGTTTGTCAGTTTGGAAATTTCCAGGAGTTACTCATTACTTGCTGATGTATGGCTTAGCTGGTAACTATCAATATGGTACTGATCTGGTTCTACTTGTCCTTTGGCCTTGTTTGTGCGATCAGTACAGTAGGGTAAACAGGATTGTTTATATGTTCCTGCCGTTCACCCTTATCTACAACTTATTTTTGCTATACTGTCACCATTGCTTATCTTAAATGGTGTATGTTCCTAGAGGCTTGCTTCTGGCTCATCAGATATAGGGAAAAGGGGAAGGGGGGAATGCATGTCTCACCACCCCTAAACTTGCACGTACACAGTTCTTCTGCAATTAACCCCTACAGCTTCTAGCCTCAGTATTCTCAGTATTTCATCTGTAAAATGGAAGCTATAATTCTTTACCTCACAGAGATGCATGCGAACTACTTGGAAAGTTGTTTCTTGAAATTCATATTAAAAACTGACAGGGTGAGTGTGATCCAGGAACCTCGTAAGTTACATCTACACAGTGGAGCTATTTCGGGTCTTTAAACGCACCTGTTATTTCAAAATATATTTTGAAATAATGGTGCACTATTCCAGCATCCCTATGACCCTTGTTCCACGAGGGATAAGGGATTTGTTGAAATAACACTTTTTAAAATTTGGCACTGGGTAGACAGCATCCTTAATGCCAATTGGCAAGGGGCAAAGAATTGGTGTATAGGGTACAGAGATCTCCTGGGTCTGCTATTTGCATTCTAGTTCACAAAAGAATGTGATGTGAAGTCTCAAATAAAAGCCAGTGTCACACTGGTTGTCATTTTGAAAAGCATGTATGCATGTTGTGTAAGGAGTTATGTATTTACACTGAAAATTATGACATTCATTGAATGTTAATGAAGGATTGTGGGAACTTCAAAGAAGAAAATTAATAGGAAAGCAAGCAGTTGTGGGAAAGGGAGAGGTGACATATCTTGAGCTGCTAATGAAGAGTTGCTTTACTATATTCAAGGGACATCTTTTTCATCCTTCCAAGGAAGTAAATGGGTAATGAGTTTACTGCATGGGGATGGGATTACAACCAGGCTTGGTTGAAATGTTGGAGAGAACTTTGGGTGAGAAAAGCTTTTTCCAGACAAGACAACAACTTGCTGGTGGTTTGGTCTCTAGAATGCATGTTGTGATTTTGTTTTGCATGTAACCATTTTGTTTCCGATATTCCTACTCACTTTCACTTCAGTCTCTGTTCTTTGACAATACAAAATATTCTTGCTTTCACTGTAGATATATCTCAGAGGTATGGTAATAAGCAGAGAGATTACCCTGAGTAAAATCTTATAAGTTGGTATGTATTGTCATTGGGAACAGAGGGCCTGGTATTTCTAAGAGTATTCAATGGACAAGAGGTGGGATGCATAGATAAGACTTCAGAAACTTTGTACGCCTGTGGCTCATCATAGTTAGTCCTTTTGTATGCTAATAACTGTGTTTTTATGGCATGTGGGTGTATCTGCATTGGAGATATTTTTTGGAAATAGATTAAATTAATTGTGTTATCTTACCTTTGGCCTTCTCAATTAGGTACCAAAGTAAATGCTACATGTTAATTATTCTTCTCAAATTTCACTCAGTTTACTACATGAAATGAGCAGAATAATCCTAAACTATTGAACTTCTTCAGTATAGTACAAGTTTTAGAAATAATGTTTTGTAAATAAAGATACCTGCTTATTTGTGAAAGTACATTGTTGGGAAACCAGAATGCTAAGAAAAAATTCACAACATGATGTTGAACATAGGGTAAAATTCTCCCTGTTACACTGATTTCAATAGGAAATAACTGTCTTGAATTCTGTGGTGTTACCCTGTACTAATGTTACTGTAACAGAGGGCACAATTTGGCACACAGAGTATAACAAGCTTTTTACCAAATATAATCTGTATTACAAAATTGGGTATTTTTCCTCATTAATTTCTACAAGAGAGAATTGGCTCAACATGTTAGATCAATTCGGAGATCAGTGATGACATTTTTTTAAATAAAATTAATTATTAATACCCTAATCATTCACTTAAGATATTATTAGTTTCATTGATCAGCCCTTTCTGCCTATCTACAGCAGTCTAATCACCATGCATGTCGATATATCTGAATATATTCAATTAGTTTTCACCCTCTTCAAATTATATCTCCAGATCATAAGTTAAGGATTCCTAGTCTTCTCTGTGCATAGAACCTGACTTTATTAGAAGAATCTTATCAATTTTAACTCACCAAAGCAACCAGGGACTTCTAATGATACCACTTCACTTTCTATTAGTTCATGCAATTTGTCTTGTAAACATGAAGGCACCTTAACTTTCAGATGTCAGAGATATGAATAAATGATAAGAATGTATGATTTGGTTGGTTTATTTATTTATAATTTTTAAATGCCTGCTGCAGTTATTTCCGGAGAGGAACCCTATATAGAGAAGGGGTATTTTCTCCCCCTAATTTGTAATGGAGATTAGAGTGCCAAGAAAAGATCAGGTTTCATTTGAAAATTCTTGGTTGCTAAGTTCACTAAGAGTTTCCAGTGTGTTTTAGGTTCCTTACCTGAGCATGTCCAGCAAGGTGGATGCTTCAGAAAAACTTCCCAGAGAGAGGATGGGTGTAAAAGTCATGCTCTACAGACAATATATTACCTCAAGACAGAGTGATGTAACTCTTAAATGTTTTTCAGCCCTGTGATCCTTGGCTGGCCTGATAGTCTTGTGGTAACACAACATGCAGTCATGCAGGAAATCTGAGTTTAGGAATGAGTGCCAAAGTGATTGTCACTGCAGGGTCATGAGGAGAGAGAGAAAGAGTCCTGATTTGATAGGCAGAGAGAAGGCCTCACCACCCTCTAGAGCAGGGGCAGACAAACGTTTTGGCCTGAAGGCCACATCAGGTATGGAAATTGTGTGGAGGACCAGGTAGAAAGGCTGGGGGAGTCAGTGCCTCTCCAAATAGCCAGGCCTGGCTCAGCCCCTGCCCTCTACCCAGCTCCCCCTGCTTCCTGCCACTTGACCCTCTAGAACCCCAGACTTCAACCAATGCTTCTGCTCCCCACTCCCTGACCAATGCCTGGGACTTCCCTCATCTTATCCAACCTCCATGCTCCCTGCCCTCAATGAACCCCACCCCAGGATCTTTGTTTCCATCCAACTCCCATCCCCTCCACCCGACTGTGCTGCCCAGAGGATCAGGCTGGCAGTGAAGCAACTGTGCCATCCACAGCTGAGGTTGTAGTGAAGGGGGCAGAAGAAGCTGGGGACTAACCACCCCTACTTGCTGTGCTGCCTGAGAATTGGGCTAGCTCCTCCCAGAAAGACTGCCCTGATCCCACTCCGTCATCGCAGCCCGGGGGCTGGACAGAAGGATCCCATGGTTTGAATGTGGACGTGGGCCATAGTTTTCCCTCTCTCTGTTCTAGAGTCAGTCTCCTTTGGACAGTGACATTTACAATTTCTGTAGGTAGTTACAGTTGCTGACGTACTTGGAAGTTGCCAAATTGTTAAGAGGGTTAATACTAATTCTTTCATCTTCAAAGTGTTTTACATAATTGATGAACTAATCACAGCACCCTCATGGGAAATGTGAGGGAGAGAAGCTAAAATGCCTTGTCCAAGGTAACAGAGAAAGTGGAGGATGCAAAACCAAGATTGTCACAGACTCTGATTCTCAGTTCTATGCTCAGATCACTTAGGGTATGTCTACACTTGCTCCCTAGTTCGAGCTAGGGATGCAAATATAGGCAACCGAAATTGCTAATGAAGTGGGGATTTAAATATCCCACGCTTCATTAGCATGATCTCGCCAGCGCGTTACTCCGCTCAACAGCTGATTCGAATCAGGAAGTGCGTGCTGGGACAGGTTAGTTTGAACCAAACCCGTTCGTTTGAACCAAGGGGTTTGGTTCGAACTAATGCATCCCGGTTCACATTTTCACTTTAGAATCAGCTGTTGAGCAGACTAACGTTCTGGCAAGATCATGCTAATGAAGCACGGGATATTTAAATCCTGACTTCATTAGCAATTTCGGTCACCTACATTTGCATCTGTAGCTCGAATTAGGGAGCAAGTGTAGACGTACCCTTAGACAGCCCCTCTCACAGATACATTGCTCAAACATACTCGGTAATACCCAAACATACTCTGTAAATCCTCTTTTTTGTTGTGCAGATCCTGACTGATTTTATAAAGCAACAATTTCTCTCTCCCTCCAGGGGTTAATTTCATTTAGCTCACATGGAAAGATGCACTCTCCCAGTATAAAGAACTGTAATCCTAAATCTCATTACAATGTATCTCTCTTTTTCTCCTCCACAGATTAAAGGTGTGTAAACTTAAAAGAAGCAGCATCCTATTCACTAGTTATTGGACTTGAGCCTCCTTTAACCTCGAAAACTGAAAATGAGGTTGCTATGGGAACTGTTCATGCTGCAATCATTCATGTTGGGCCTTGCAGGTAAAGTGTCACTTTAAAACTTTTTGATTTAAAAATGTCACTGTATTTTGCACTAATTCAAAAGTACAGCGAGTTTTGTATGCCCGTGATAAAAGTTAGATTCCACTCTCTGACCTGTCTTCACAAAGGCTGCTGAACCAACGCTCTCAACTTGCTTCTTTAATATTGATTAGTATCTCCCAAACTCGACCCTACTATTTCAGATAACAGTTCTAACCATTTTTAATTGAGTTGCTATTGACAAAAGCTATCTTTTGCCCATGTTCCATGCCAAGCAGTTCAATGCTCAGTTAAACACTGGTATAATATAGACAGGCCCACTGACAGCAATTCTGGGCTCCAGGGCAAAACAATCAATCACACTCCCACCTGTCCCTCCCTCCCCACAAGCTGTGCTCACATGAGAGATGCCGCACCTGCACTGGCTGGTGCCTGCTGGCACTATTGGCTATGCTTCTTAGTGTTCTTTTCTGGCATGGCCAGGTCTCACATACCCGCCCAATAGGCAACTGTCTAATTGCACAAACCCAAAGATCCTTGTTCTGCCCCTCTGTCCCACTCCTTCCCTGAGGCCATGCCCCTGTCCTACCCCTTCTGAGGCCCTGCACCTTCTCGCTCCATCCTCTCCTCTCTCTGCCATTCACTCTTCCCTACCCTCCCTCACTTTTACCAGGCTGAGGTATGGGATTGAGATGTGGGAGGAGGTTCATGCTCTAGGAGGGAGTTTGGGCACAGGAGGGAGTTTGGGTGCAGACTATAGGCTCTGTGTTCAGCAGGAGGTAGGGTGCAGGAGGAGGTCAGGGGGTCAGCACTTACCTTGGGAGTTCCCAAACGTGAGCGGCACATATCTCTAGCTGCAGTTCCTAGGAAGGGGTGCCATGGAGTCTCCAGGCACCCCTGTAGTTTCCAGCTAATGTGATCTGCAGAGTTGGTGCTCAAGGCGGCAGTGCACAGAGATACGCACACACACACCTTGGGGCCATGGGAATGTGCTGGCAGCTTTCAGGAGCAGTGTGGAGTGATGGTGGGCAGGAAGCCTGCCATAGTCTTGCTGCACTGCTGGCAGTGGCTAGAAGTCTTCAGGCCCTTTTAAATCACCCAAACCACTGAGCAGTTTCACCCTTCACCCACACACCTCCATTGACAAGCCTGAGTATAACATTACATTCTTTATCAGAGGGGTAGCCGTGTTAGCGTGGATCTGCAAAAGCGACAAGGAGTCCTGCAGCACCTTATAGACTAACCGAAGTGTTGGAGCATAAGTTTTTGTGGGCAAAGACC
>JANRFK010004440.1:33892328-33918926 GCA_030068395.1 Apalone spinifera | reverse complement strand
ATTACGGGGAATCTTCTGTCATTTGGGTATTCCTGTACAACTTGTGAGTGACAAAGGTCCACAGTTTGTCTCTCAGGAGTTTGAAAATGTTATGAAAGCAAACGGGATCCATCACATCACTTCAGCACCGTATCACCCAGCCACAAATGGATTGGCTGAAAGGTTTGTCCAGACAATGAAACAAGCTTTGAAATCGGTTAGGGGACATTCACTCATACAAAAGAGTCTGGACACCTTCTTACTATCCTACAGAAACACTCCTCATGCTACAACCAAAGTGTCCCCGGCTTTTCTAATGATGGGACGTCAGCTACACACGTGCTTTGATTTGCTGAAACCTTCAGAACCTCGACAAATTGTGCAACATCAGCAGCAAGGTCAAGTCATCAGGCGTGCATCCAGAGTAAAAGACTGAACCTTTGGTCCTGGACAGCCAGTTTTAGCTCGGAACTATGCTCCTGGAGCTAAATGGGTCCCTGCCACTATTATTGCTCAAACAGGGCCTGTTTCCTACACTGTCCGGACTGCAAAGGATCTCATCTGGTGGCGGCATGTAGATCAGTTATTGACAGGTTATTCCTGCTCCCAAGGCACATCTCCAGTTGAGTTGCCCGTCCTTTCCACTGCTGATGAGCTACCGTGTCAAGAATCACCTGCTCCTGACTCTCCTCCTCCATCACCACCAGCGGCGAACAATAACCCCTTCCCTGAGCAGGCTGATCCAGCAGCCTCACCTGTTCACACTTCAAGTTCTCAGCCCCGTGTCAGGCCTGCACCCATAACAACTTCGGGTGTGAGAACGCCAGATGTCCGCCGTAATCCACCTAGAGAAAGGCGGCCTCCCCAACGGCTGGACCTTTAGTTGAGATTAACTCACAGATGGCGCAAAATAATCCCCAGTGTTAGCTGGGAACTTGAGGCGGTCTACCGTCATTTCATAGTTAGTTTTTGTTTTCTTAAAGGGACGTTTTTATTAAGGGGGGAGGAATATGTTGTATATTGGGTTGTAGATATAGATCTTGTTGTTATGGTAACTGAGTAGGTCACTGGGGTCAGCCCAGCCAGTTTGGGCTTGTTCTAGTGAGTTCTGTGCTATGCAATAAAATGGACACTTGCACCTACTCAAGCTCTCTGCCTTTCCACTGATTTCTTCCTATACTGTGAAGCTCCCCACGACATAACAAAAACAAATTAGGAAAAAATGAGAATGAACATAGACATTAAAATATTCCTAAAATAATGATAATGTTTATTAATAGTCCTCACCATCCCTAATCACTGTGGAAAGACCTTTGTTTCTTTTTTTTTCACAAAAGGTTTTCTAAACTACAAAGGAAAACTTAGTAGCTGTAATGTAAAGAAGTGCCAGAATCTATAGATAAAACACATTCCAAATAGTTGTACCAAGCATGCTTCTATATTTACATTCAGAACAGATTCCTCTTTCTTTTAATTCCTTTTAAAATGGTGCCAGACATTTTATTTTCTATATGGAAAATTCTAATGGGGGGAGGGATGCACAATCCTGCAAACTTTTTTTTTTCTTCCTTCAATGAGGAAAGAGAGCAGAATCAAGTCCATCATGAGGTGGAAAAAGATAAATGGCTTGTTATATGAGCTTGAGCAAGCCCTATCCATTTTTCAGGGGGTAATTCTATTAGTTAGGTCAGACACAAGAAGAGAGGCGCGCATCTCAAAAGCTTTTGGCAGTTCAGTTCAGAAAATTACCCTGAATCCATATGTTTATCTCTTTGACCTCTTGAAACCCTGAAACAGGGCTAGTAATCTCATGAGAACAGACGGATTTTTTTTTAAAATCTAATTTGCTTGTACATTCTGATCACACCCCAAGTACTTCATTTTCTAGTGCTGTTCAGAAACTAGGAAGTCTATCGACATGCAATATGGCTGGAAAGTTTTTCAGTATTTATAGATTTTCTACTATTTCCATTTCAATTTGGGGATAAAATTCAGGAATTACACTCAGTTATTTTAGCCTATCTATTGACAGCTCTGAGTCAGGGTGCTGTGTTTCCGGGTCTATCATCAGCTTGCCGTGTGACCTTGAACAAGTACTATCCACTTTACAGGAGTAATGAGAGTCATAATTAATTAATGTCTGTGAAATGCATTGATTTGGATTTAAGGCACTGTAAAGATATCGCCACTAATAATACATATGATGAGTCATTATGCCGTATCCTCTGGTATTCCTGATGCACAGAGAGTGGAAGTCAAGTATGATAGGCAATGCTAGCATGAAGTATCCATTTAATCCCAGTAGCATTTAATGCATGTCCTAACCATGCTCTTTACTAAAACAGCATCAGAACTTCACCAAACTATGTTGGTTTGCAACTGATACACAGGGCAGAATACTTAACCCAGGATTGGTGTAGAAGACTCTCATCCCAGATACAGCCTTTTTTAGGTAGTGACACTCTGTTGCCCCTTAAGAAAGCCACTACGAGGTTGTGTGGTGGGGGGAACGTAGAGCAAAGCACAGGCAAGCTGGCCGGCCTGCGGGAGGGGAGCTGCATTCGCATCTAGGCTCCGCGCAGCCTCAGCCAGGCACAACCCACCCTCCTCCAGGAGGGGGGAATGGAGAGCTCAGTGCAGGCGACTAAAAATAACCTAGCATACCTCGCAGACACATATACTCCGCGGGGGGTAGAGGGTTGGGGTTTGTAAAAACGTGTATTACCCGTGCGTTATATACGCTAATTCACGATAATTCCATTGTATTAAAGGAATCATTCATACAGCTTCAATGTCCAAAAAATGGGTTAGCACAAAAAAAAATCTGACCCATAATTTCCGGCTTGTTGTATTAACTACAAGTATGAAAGTTACTGAATCCTATAGAGAGAGGCAACAGCAATATAATTTTCCAAGCTTTGTTTTACATACAAATTACTAGGTATTTTGTGGTTTTCTCCCATCAGTCCCAAGTTTACCTGGATGTGATTAATGGCATCATCTTGTAAGAAAAATTATTGAAGAGGATGAAACACATACGATTCTTGCAAGAATATAAATGTTTGGCTGCATGTTGATCCCTTGTGTATTAGATATATGATCCCTCTTTTTATTTTAGTTTCTTTTGCTTTGAAAATGAGTTGTGAGGACATTGAAATGAAGTCTGTTAGGGAGTAGTGACATCACCTCCCCTCATGTTAGTTGAGAATGAAGATGCAAAGTATTACTCTGTTGCTAATAAGTACAATGGCAAAGGTATTGTTGATTGCTAGTCTTAGGTACTTTCAAAGTTCTGTGTTCCCTGGAATTGTGATGGGATCACAAGCCATACTGTAATCCTTACCCAGTCATGGAAGTAAATGGGAGTGCTGAGAGAAAGCAAGGCCCAGGAGATGCTGGACTGAGAATCAAGAAATCTGGGTTATCCAACATCTCCTGGGCCTTGCTTTCTCTCAGCACTCCCATTTACTTCCATGACTGGGTAAGGATTACAGTATGGCTGTAATCAAGAAATCTGGGTTAATTCCTGACTGCAATGCTGACTAACTGTGACCTTGGGGTACTTTTGAAATAACTTAGTCCGTGTCTACCCAGCAGACAGTTATTTCAAAATAATGTTGAAATACTGTCAAGCTGGAAGACTTCTTATTCCAACTCTTGTAACCCTCATTGTACAAGGACTAAGGGAAGTCGGAGGAAGAGTGCTCTATTTCTAAATAAGTACTGTGTAGATACTCCCAGTTTCAAAATAAGCTACGCAATTGACATAGCTCAATAAGTGAAGCTTATTTCAAGTTAAGCCCTGCTGTTAAGCCCTTTGAGAATATCTCTGTTGATTTACATTAATTCTTCGGGCAGGCCTGTTGTCAGATTGAGGACTACAGGTTTGAATCCATTATTTGATCTCTTTAGAAGAAGTTCCAGTTGAATTCATTGCATGTTATAATGCAAAGTGCTATCTACTCTATTCCTGGTTTATTTAATATGGATAATTAAACATCATACTCCTTTTAGTCCCTACACCTACCTTGAACTGCTGAAAAGAAAAGCAGTACTCCTAAACAGAGTATCTATGGCTATGTCATGGTCACTTTAACGTCTGACTTTCCTTCACCCATAAAGGGAATTATTTTACTTATTCTTTCCCTTTTTTTAAAAAAAGCTCACCATTTATAATAGTAACAATAATCACCAAGGGCACTTAATTTCAGTTAATAGTGATTTGGGTTCAGGTCCCTTGGCTTAGCCTCGTGCCCTCATCTCCTCCAGCTTATCATTAACTGCCAAGAAATGCAATTGCCATTGGACGTTTTAACTTAAATAAAGATCATTCAGCCATGCAGTCAATGGATGTGTCACTTCCTAGGAGGATGGAATGAAATAGGAAAAGGGGCATTTCAAACCTGGATAATTAATGATACCATAAGTGCAGGGAATGATAGAATTGCCCTTTTCTGACAATATAAAGTGTAAATATTGTATCAGCAGAATAGTGCTGGCTAATATAATCTCACAGGCAAGGCAAACTTTGCCTCATATCCTGTTTTTAGTTGCTGAGGGCCAAAACCTGCAGTCAATACTTTGACCTTAGACTGACTACAAATAGGAGTTTTGCATTAGTCAGGGTTGCATGATTTTGTCATTTACAGAAGAAAAGAAAGGAAGGAAAAGAGAGAAAAAATCAGTTTCACCTGCACTGGACCTTTTGTGGGTGGAGGAGAATAGGGAATTTTGCGGCCAGGGAGCGGACTGCTTTACAACACCTCCCAGCAGATGCTCGTCCAGTCCATTAATTGTTGGAAAAGCAGCCAAAGTCATTCTGTTGCATGCTGGAGTTTGGAGCTGCTGAATCTGCAATATCATAGATGAAGTGGTCTGTCTCCCAGCCCACCCTCACTGGTGTCTTTCATGCCAGCCTTAGTGGTTTCACTACTGCATTGCTGTCCCCCTTGTATTGCTTGCATGCAGCTTGCTATGTGAGTAAAGGGGCTTTTGTTGGCACTCTGCATCATGGGCTAGATTGATAAAAGATCTTAGGTACCTAACAGCCATATTAGGTGCTGAAATCCCATGATCACAGGCCACTGTGATTCACAACACCCCTCCCCCCCCCACACACACACACTTAGCTGCCTGTGGCCTCTGTAGGTGCCTTCAACCACTGTGCCTAAATGTATGCAACAGAATTTCCAGAAGGGTCTATGTTTCTGTCTCAAAACATGTGTACTGCCACCCCACACCAGACATCCAGAAGCTAAGCCCCAGTGTGAATCACGTATTGGGGAAAATACCTATCTTGTCAATGGCACCTGGTCCAATAAGC
Source organism: Apalone spinifera (assembly GCA_030068395.1). NCBI lineage: Eukaryota > Metazoa > Chordata > Testudines > Trionychidae > Apalone > Apalone spinifera. Next base: position 33,913,624 of record JANRFK010004440.1, on the reverse strand, counting down.
TAGCTTAGACCTCATTTTTCGGATCATATCCCTACCGGTGAATTTACATATCGTGGTTTAGAGGTGGAGGGAGGACCTTGGCTATTAGCTCAATAGTTAGGGCACTCGCCTATGATGAGAGACACCCCCAATTCAACTCTCCCCCTTCATCTGAGGACGAGAAGTGATTTGAACAGGGGTCTGTCTCCTTTCACTGGGTTATGGGATATTCTCATGTAGCGCTCCTTTGGTCTCTCCTATTAAAGCTGTGAACACATAAGAAGGGCCCTATCAAATTCAAAGCAATGAAAAATGTATTGTGGACCATAAAATCTGGTCTTTTGTGGGCTTTTACCCTGTTCTATACTGATTTCACAGGCAAGGCCAGCATTTCTCAGATTGGGGTCCTGACCAAAAGGCATTTGCAGGGGCTCACAAGGTTATTTTAAGGGGATCACAGTATTGCCACCCTTACTTCTGAGCTATCTTGAGAGCTGGGCAGCTGGAGAGCCATGATTGTTGGCCAGAAGCTCATCTTAGAAGGCAGCACCCCACAAGCAGCAGAATAGAAGGAATAGTGGCAATACCATACCATGCCATCCTTCTGCACTGGCATAGGTGGTGACTTTGCCTTCAGAGCTGGGCTCTCAGCCACCACCCACGGCTTTGCAGTTACCCTGCTTTGAAGGCCGCACCACTGCCAGCAGCAGCACAGAAGTGAGGGTAGCAGTACTTCCATTCCCATTCAATATCCTTGCAGCCCCAATTCCTTTTAGAGCCAAAATCCCTTCAATTACAACACCATACAATTTCAAATTTAAATAGCTAAGATCATTAAACTTACAATGTTTTTAAATCCTACAACTGTGACATCAATCAAAATGGGCCAGAAATTTGGAAGGGGCCCTACAAGTAAAGAAAGAAACATGAGGGAATGGGGTGTGAAAGACAGTGGAGCAAGAGACTGACTCTGTAGCCTGATGGTTAGAGCATTCCCCTGGGAAGCAAGGATCATGTCCCTCTGCTTTATTTTTTAATTGATCCACAGTTGAATAGCTTCAACAGGAGATACTGAGGGAGCCACATAAGACTAAACCAGACCTAATGGTTAAAGCGCTTATCTGCCATACAGTAGTACTCAGTTCCATTCCCTTCTCCCCCTCGGGTGTAGGGAGTCTTGAATCAGGGAGTCTCCCACATTCCAGGTGTGTTTCTTCATCACAGGGTTAAAAGTGATGAAGGAGGTTTCTCTTCCTTTCCCCTACTCCACCTTTTGCTAAAGCAGCATAGAAGCCTCACAGCAAGAGACGGTTGAGAGCTGAGAATCCCAAGTAGAGCTAGGCATCTTCCAGCAGCTCAGGCTTGGGGGCATAACTCTGAGAGAGAGAGAGATGTAGCTTTTGACACACCCCTCCATTTGGAATATCATAAGGGCTAGTTTAGTCCAAGAGCTGTGTAGTGTGTTGGCTTTAATGACTCGCATTCTAAAGCACCTGTTTTTTCCACATTCATTGTATCAAGCGCCTAGGCACTGAACTCAGGCTTTGTGAATCCCAGTGATTTTTCAAAGCACTTAAAAATTGTTTGGCATTTCCACTGCTTTGTTCCTTGTGCACCTAGCCCCGTGTGTAGATTTCACCCTCAGTCTGAGCAGTACTAGGGTGCCCTGCACTAGCTGTTGAGGATACTCAGCATCTCTCAGGATTAAGCCCTTAACATGGAAGGAGATCCTTATGTATTCCTGCAAAGGAATGTTGTCTCCCAAAATGGCAGGCATGAGCGTGGTTCACAATAAATACTGTTTTTAATGAGTGCATCACAAAATGATACAGTGCAGCTCAATCATTTGAACATTGTTTAATGCTGGTGTACTGAAGCATTTGTCAATCACTGTGACAATTTGCACTTTGAAATGTATTTACCCATGACAGGATGCGCTGAGTCATTATTGCAAGGTTTAGAAAAGTTTTCTCATAAATTATGATAGAAAAAAAACAAAAAACTTGTAAGTTATCACCTCAGTGCTTCAATTTGCCTCCTTATTTTTCTTGTGCTTTATTTTTATTTAGCAATAAAATATACAGATTTAGCATCATAAATCAAACCTAAGACACAACGGTTAAATAGTCCATATCATATTAATTAGGCACTGCAACAAGGCAAGCATTACAACCATTTATAATCGAGTACCACACAAGTTGCTAATCAATGAAAGAGGCAACTAATTAACAAGCTGGCAGTCAGCATCTTGAACAGAAGTTGGTGACTTTCAATTTAATTTAACTTTGCAGGTGCCAGGGAGTCTATGAAAGAATTTTTACTCTGTAAAATATCTTAATTCCACCTTTCTTGATTTTGAAAATATTAAAGAGCATATCTGTTTTCAGGAAAACACTGTGGCTTTAAAGCAGCTTATATCCACATTGCACATTTTATTAGAAAGAAAAACAAATCACCAGCAATTAAATCCTCCTATTTGAACTCTTCATGAAGTTGGGTTCAAGCACAACTTAAGTTAAAAAAGCTTAATTTTAGCATCTGGATGGAGTTTGCTATATATCATTTTAATTGCTCCTTTCCAGATAACTCCATAATAGAAAACATGATACCGAGTTAAGTCCATTTTTATTATCATTATTTGTTAATAGCAGACAGTATGTCTAGTATTGTATGAGATATTGACACACAAATTATCTCTGCACCCAGGAGTTTGCCCATGTATGCAGCGTGTAACATAGTCCAATAGTCTTTACCCTTCCCTTTTTAGTTTGGTGCCTGAGAATTTGATGTTTTCACTCTGTTTGTGGTTGTGGGTTCTTCTGCTGGAGATCTGAAGAGGGACTTGAAAAAAGGGACGTTGATCATCAGCATAATGAGAGAATGAGTAAGTTCAAAATGTAGGGGGGAAGGCAAAAAGAAGAGTGAATGAAGGGCAAGGGGCGGTCAGATGCCCTGGTGGAGTGAAAGAGGATGTGACGTTTGAAAGATACTCAGATGTTGAAGAATTGCTTTAAACCCCTTTCGGTGTCAAATAATTCTCTGTGAATGAAGGGAATTTTGTTCTAAAAAAAGAGAACCCTTGTTACTGGGATTAAAAAGCAAACATGCATGAAGATGACCATTCTGTTTGAGTTCAGCTGTCTTAATTAGGGCTGGTCATACTGTTACTAGAGTTATACTATAGTTACTACTATACTGATACTATATTGTTAGCTTGAACTCTTAATTCTTATGGATTCATGATCTTGAGCACATAATGCAGACCCAATGCCTATAGTTTACCAGTGAAAACGTCTCCAGCATTAGTTTTGATTGGCACAAGCAGCATGGCACTTGCCGGAGACAGTAAGTAAAAATAACTCTCATTATAATTGAAAACTCCTGGGTAGATTCAGAGATTCCAAGACTGGGAGGGATCATTGCGATTCTTTAGTCTGGCTTCGTGCATTACACAGGTCATTCTTGTTCTGAACAGCTAGCTGTGCTGTGTAAGTGCCGTGCACTGTAAGTGCCAAGCATTCCTTACAGGGCGGGAGGGGACTTCACGTGCTCCCTCTACCCCCAGGTCAATCAGGGTTTGGGAGCGGGGGTGCACGAAGTCTCTATCCCTCTGCCCCTGCCATGTTCAAAACAGCTGGTGGTTCACTCTAGGCACCACACACCCTTGGTGTGGGAAGGAGACTTCATGCAATCCCCCACCCCTAAGTCTTCATTGGCCTGCAAGTGGGGGAGTGGCAGGACCATGGATTGGATCCGGCCCGTGAAGGCTTTCTTGCCCACCGCTGGTTTAAACCTTCTGTAGATCTTCAGCAGGAATTTAACTTGGCTTGCTCTAGAACAAGGAAACATCTTCAAGTATTTACTTACAAATGTATTGGACTGGATGCATTGGGAACTCTGAAACCTCCAGAATGTCTATTGTTTTGAAGAGAACTTCCTGTGGTTTTTTTTTTTCTTGGACAGCAGTATCCTTTTACAATTTTCTTGCCAAAAATTGATCCTTTGAGAGAAGTTTGCAATAGAGATTTGGATACACAGTATATTCAACCTATTGGAATATAATTGTATCTAATGTTTAAAAAAATGTATAGCCCTGAGACTAGAGCTTATGCACCAAAAGACACTTTCTTGAATATGCTGGCTCCCCGTGTAGGCTAATGGCAATGGGCCTCCTAAATGCTAACCACTGCTGGACATGCAACTCCCCTGGTGCTACATTAGCTCATATGTTTTGGGAGTGCACTGGTGTCGAAAATTTCTGATATGTATTAGGTCACAGGATTGATTTGATATTGGTTGCTAAGTTGGAGTCTTTCTATTTCATTCTTGTATATACTCCCGATACCTGGAGATTGCCTGGCAACAGAGCAGCATGGTCCAAAATGCAGCTTTGGTCTAAAAATTAATCCTACAAAAATGGAGAAGCTGATCCCCCACCAATTATGGATGCCTGGTTCAGTGGTATGGCTGACCTTGTAGATAACAAATGACTGGCATTCCATAGAAAAGGAATGCCTAAAAAATGCAAAGTAATTTGGTTTGACCTTTTAGAGGTCTATAATGTACCTAGTCTGAAGATAGATTTATTGCTTCCTCTTCCCTCCCTTTACCTTAGCCCTTTATTTTGTATGCTGTGCTCAACCAAGTGTTTTGGAATATTTGTTATATCTGAAAAATTATAATTAGAAATAATTTGAAAAAGACAACCAGATGCACGTGTTTATATGTGCAATATCACCTTTTTATCTAAGGATCTGTATTAGCAAACACTGGGAATATGCAAGATTTAATTTTTTTGAAAATATGTGAATGGGTGGAAGAGAAGAACTTTAGTTGGCAAATTTCCCCTTCTGAAAAAAAAATCCCAAATCCTCCCAGTTTGTTGCAACTGGGGGGAAAAACAAATGAACACGCACACATAGACTCCTAAATCTGGCCTGTACTACGCTTATAATAACATCACCTTGCATGACAATAGAAAGTGGAAACGTTTCTTATCTGTTTTCTCTGCCTTGGTTAGATTATCTATCTATCTATCTATCTATCTATCTATCTATCTATCTATCTATCTATCGTATTTCACCTCACAGCCTGAAATGTATCAGTCTATCTTGTACAGACTGATGGATAAATAATTCCTATTAGTTAATTATCACTTCCTGTCTAGTTTAGATGTAATAAGCTGAAGGTAGATACCAGTCACCCATCTGCAGTCATCAAAATATGAATGGTGGGGAAAAGTCAAAGAGAATCTAAACACTGATGTGTGCAAACAAGCATGATGGATGTTAGTTTCCAAAAGTGCTCTTTCTTTTGTGCAACTTCTACATTATCAGCAAGAACAGAGGGATATGAATGATAAATCACAGAAGCTTTCCCTGGTGAAATAGCAACAATAGCAACAGCAACAATAACAAGGTCTTTGGGTTGCATCATGGGAACTGGGAGTAGAGAACAAAATGCAATAATATGTATCAGCACTGATGAAACATGAAATTACAGCACCCCAGCAACTGAACAAAAAGCAGATTGCACTAGGAGCAAAGTTGAATAAGAAAATGCAAAACAAAACTATGTGTTATAAACCAGTACTTCAATCACAATGACTCTTCTCTGCTACCACACCGCAAACCTGACCATATTCTGCTTCAAGTGTAAGATGAATTTTTGTCATTGCATTCTTGCTAGTGGTATATACATTTTTTTTAAAAGAACTCTACGAAAATACTTCACTAGGTACATGGTTCTCCTCCTGGGGAAAGGATGACAGAGAGAATGATCCATATGCCAGTCAAATCCATTAGTGCACTATCAGGAATTGGTCAGATACTGAAGATTGAATATAACCCTGGCTGGGGGTTGGTAAAGATTGCCTACGATGGCCCAATACTTGATGCTATGTCACCTTTACAGAAATTGAATAAAAGGACTACACTACTGTAGAGTCTAGTACCTGCCCATAGGACTCTGGGATGAAAAATAGATTTTTTATTCTTCAGGGATATCAATACACACACACCTACCTCTACTTAACATTTTCTGCTGACATAGACATCATAGCATCTCTTTGACAAAGATGTTCTCACTGAAATGATCACTACAACCAAAAATAAATGGTATTTTTGGTAATTTTTATAAGTGCATTACTGTTTTCTTACTTAAATTTGTTCTGAATCCTCATGAACCAAATGTAGCTTAAACTACATTATATAAACTTGGTTGAAAGCTCTCTGTTTCAATTTATTCTGAGAATCATCAAAATCTTTGTGTGTGTGAGGAGGGTTGCTACTTTTGAAATAACCTTGCTGTGCATAAAATATACTTATAGCTTTTGATGCAATGTTAAAATCTGTCTCTCAGATGTTTGCAAGATTGATGTGTGAAAGGTTATTAGCCTTCTGTTAGGTCTTACACATTTGAGTCAGCAGCACAATTCACAGTTCATGGGTAAGGTGCTGTAGTTAAAAACTATCACACAGCCTTTCAACACAATTTTTTTTTAGCATTCCTTGTTGTGAGACCCAAATACAGATAAAAGCTCCCTCAAGCCCCTGTCACAATGGAATTTAGAGATTATCTGGAATCTTTAATTGCTTGCTTATAAAATTACTCTTTTTTTTTACTATAAAAGACAGGGAGAGATGCACATGAACAAACACAGCAATTAATGAGCATTTGCAGAAATTAATAGAAGCTTGCAACATTGCTTTAAAAAACTAAATACTTTTAATATATTTATCAGTTGACAAAATGTGGCCCTACAAGGGATGGGATTATTCACATGAATAAAGAGCTACACATGTTTAAAAGTTTGAAGAATTGGGATTATAAGGAATGCATTTTAGACTGTTCATTTTGGGCTTAAACTTTAAATAGAACAGTGAATACTTTTGCAATGAATAATTTTGCATTCTTACTGTTGACTGTATTACCTATGTATTAGAAATCCTCTGGTGATAGCCACAGTGTTATGGGACATTCAGCAGAGTGGTCCAGGATTCTGAAGTAGGGCAGAGCATTCTCTCTCAGATGCTTGGCTGGCTGGTTCTTGCTCACATGATCTCAGTCTAAAGGTGTATCTACATGGCAGAAATAAGCTGAAATAAGCTACTCATCTTGAGCTACATCAATTGGGTAGCTTAAGTCAAAATAGCTTATTTCCACTTTTGGCTCTGTCTACACAGCAGGAAGTCCAAGGAAGAGCACTCCTCCTCCGACTTCCCTTACTCCTCATAAAATAAGAGTTACAGGAGTTGGAGTAAGAAGTCCTCCAGGTCAACATTATTTCAACATTATGTCGAAATAACTGCTTGCTGTGTAGACGCAGGCTGTATTATTTCAGAATAACATCAGTTTAGACATAGTCTAACTGATCACCATATGTGGAGGTGGGAAGGAATTTTCCTCCAGATTAGATTGGCAGTCACTAAGGGGAGGTTGCCTTCCTCTGCTGCCTGTGGATGTAGGTGACACAGTTTCCAGTATCCCACTTAATCATTTCTCTGCCATTGTGAGAACCTCAGACATTGTTGCACTATATCCTTCTTCTCTGCCTGTGGCACATAATAATTTAGTCTCCTGGCACTGTAATACTTTGGTCTCATTTCAGTTCTTGGCTTCAGTATGTAGGTGCTGGGTAGGGTTGGTGATTTGTGAAGTCAGATGAGATGATCTGCTGGTTTCTTCAGACCTCAGACACTCTAACTCCCACTTTAAATAAAACATGAAAATTATTTAGAGAAATAAGATGTCTTCAGCCTCAGCCCCCTTTGGTGAAATCCCACAGCAAAGTAAGCAGGTATTTTTGTAATACTGATACAAAAAAAGCAAACATCATTCTGGGATGTATTGACAGGAGTTTTGCAAGGAAGACACAAGAAGTAATTCTTCTGCTCTACTCTAATTAGACTTCTGCTGGAGCATTGTATCTAGTTCTGGGTGCTGTATTTCAGGAAAGATGTGGACAAAATGGAAAAGGTCCACAGAAGAACAAAAAAAAGTATTAAAGGTCTAGAAAACATGACTTATGAGGGAAGATAGAAAGAACTGGGTTTGTTTACTCTGGAAAAGAAGACTGAGAGGGGACATTAATAACAGTTTTCAAGTATCTAAATAGTTATTACAAGGATGAAGAAGAAAAATTATTCTCTTTAACCTCTGAGTATAGTACAATTAGCAATGGGTTCAAATGGCACCAATGGGAGTTTTAGGTTGGACATTAGGAAAAAAGTTCCTAACTATCAGGGTGATTAAGCACTGGAATAAATTGCTTAAGAAAGCTGTGGAATCTTCATCCATTGGAGATTTTTAAGAGCAGGTTAGACACACGCTTGTTGGGAATGCTTTAGATGGTGCTTGGTCCTGCCATGAATGCTGGGGACTGGACTTGATGACCTCCAGACCTGTTCTATGATTCTATGTGTGTGGCTCCTATGAGTTTCTTTGTTTGGTGTCATCACTTACTCTGGTTGAATGTGGCTATTTTTGTTCGGAGTGAAGAACCTGACCACATTTTTCCTTCATTGACCAGAGTGTGATCTGTTTGATGCCAAACAGATTTTCATAGATTTTAAGGTCACAAAGGAGCAGTATGGTCATCTCATCTGATCTTCTAGGTAAAACAGGCCATGTCATTTCAACCAGTAATGGGTGCATCAAGCCCTTAGCTTTCTGGTTGAGCAAGATCATATCTTTCCTGCTGAACTGAAAGCACCCCCAGAGAAGAGCTTGGTCTAGGGATTATGTCTTTAGTCTCAATTTTGTTAAGAGTTAGATTTTTTTGGTTGATTCACTGTATGCGCCAAGTGTTGTCAGTGCAACAGAACACCTTTCTGGAGTAAAAATGAAACAAACTGTTAGCCTAGAGCTAAAATTAAATCTGCTAAGTATGATGAGTAATGTGGCACTACTGTGCTAGGCAAAGTTAGTTTCTACACTCAGGGTCATTAGAAAGTTAGTTTCTAGACCCAGGGTCATTGGATCACTCTCTTTATCAATTTGTCCTCTTCCCTCTTTCTTCCTCCTTCTTCTTCTACCTCATACCTTTGTTTTCTCCCTCTTAATTGTTTAAGTCACATGTTTTGTGGATGCCTAAATTAATGAAGGTGCTTCTTTCACCAGGATGTGGAATTTGGAAAGTTAATGATGAATTCTCAAATGGCACCACCTGGGTTCTCCAACAAGGATGTATTTTATCCATGTTCTACTCAAGAGACAATAGAACTGAGACAAGGATTTGCCTGACAGTTCTTTCATTATTGCATTTAGTATAGAGAGGATATTTGGGACCTAAATAACTTTTTTTAATTGAATGGTCTATCCAATGATTAAGGATTTTTTTCCCCTGCTTTTATTCTTATGGGATTCTGAACAGTGGGTTAGTGAATGGAAACGTGTACTTACTGCTTGGATTCCATCCTTTGCTGTTCTGTATGTGTTCCAGGATGTTTGGCAACTAACTTCAACAGCCTCTGGTTGTTTCCTTTCCTACTACTTCTCTGTCTGTCAAATCTATGGGGGCATGGGTTTATCTCCTGTTCTGTTTGTACAGCACCTAACACAATGGAGCTCAAATCTCTGGTAAGGTTCCTAGATGTTGTTGTATTATGACTAATAATCAGAAATCTGGGACAATTCTTTTTATTTTAAATTGAAGATTTCAAGTATTTGATATCTGTTTGGTGCTGATTTTAGTTGTTTTTGCATTCTAAAATACTTTGACTATTTGAGATATGTAATTATAATAGTATCAGAAATTTCAAAACAAAGCATCTTCTCAAATTATTCTATAGAGCAAATGAACCCTGGGAAATATCCCAGTTGAATGGCACAATATCACATAGCAGTCCCGGTACCAGCATCCATGGAAACTCTATCATCTCCTACTCACTAATAGTTCCTATTTTAATAGCTGTGAGGGTGAGTAAGACATAGTAAAGGAATATGGTGAAAACATGAGTCTTGGTTACTATGGAATTTCTTTTGTCCTGCCTGATAGTAGAAATACATATACTGACGTACTCTGTACAAACAATATCCTACTCATTAGCATCATTGAACAAGAGACTACAGTGGTTTAAAAATGATTTTAATTGTTTTTGAGGTCTTTGGAGGATCTCATGTAAATTCATTAGTAACTCAGTAGTAACCCACACTGCATTTAAAATAATGAAAAATTTATTAGTTTTGCTATATAAATGTATTAGCATCCACTCTGTAGTTGAATGAAAAATGTATTTGCTAAACTATACAAATGTATTATTGGCCTCTATTTAGGTTGATATACTTATATGATGCTTAACTTCAGCTAGTCCTTGAAGTATAAACACTATTTAAAATATACAGTAAATGCTGGATTATAAACTGCTTCCTTTGGGGTTTTTTTAAAGTGGCAGAAACTATTCAGAGAATATGTACATAGGAAAGTAATTATTGCCATTGCTCATCTTAAAGATGATTTGTTAATCTGTACTTTAAAAAAAAAAGTCCTGTGGCACTTTAGAGACTAACAAATATATATATATAGAGAGAGAGAGAGAGTATCATGAGCTTTGCCCATGAAATATCACTCTTACAGGCCTTGGGGAACAGGCCAACCCTCACATACAGATAACCCCCTATCCTGAAACAAATTCTCTCCAGCGACCACACAGCACACCTCAATCACCCAAAAACCCACTCCTGCAATAAACTCTGAAGCCAACTCTGTCCATACATCTATAAAAGTGCCATCATCACTGGACCTAACCACATAAGCCACCACATCAGAAACTCATACAACTGCACATCCACTAATGTGATCTATGCCATCAAGTGCCAGTAGTGCCCCTCTGCCATGTATATTGGCCAAACTGGACAGTCTCTACAACAAAGGATGAATGGACACAAATCAGATATTTGAAATGGTAACACACAGAAACTGGTTGGGGAATATTTTAACTTGCCTGGGCATTCACTAATGGATCTAAAAGTGACTGTCCTCATACAAAGCAATTTCAGAAACCAGTTAGAGAGAGAAACTGGGAAACTTGCCTTTGTATGCAAATTTGAATCATTTAACCAAGGTTTGAACAAAGACATGCACTGGATGGGCCATTATAGTCAACACCCAAGTGACATCAAAAGCTAAGTACTTACAGCCTACTCCATTAGCCTCATTTAGCACAGACGCATTAATTGGCAAGTTTTTCCCCTTTTCCCTCCTCATCTCCCCTCTTTTTCTGCTATTTGTTTGTACCCCTGGACCTCTTGCTCCATTCATCTGAAGAAGTGGTTTGTGCCCACAAAAGCTCATGATACTGGCAACATTTTTTGTTAGTCTCCAAGGTGATGCAGGACCATCCATTGTTTCAAAATAGTTTAATAGCAAATCTCCCCCCAAAAAATCAATCTCTTATTTGTGACTGTTCTAGTGAGCAAAAGTATAGATCATCTTTGATATGACTGATGAAGTCTTTTTTGTGGAAGAGAAGAGGCATCTGTGAGCAGTTCTAAGACTGAGGCATAAGATAACTGAGCTACAATTTAGGGCCTCACAATATAAGGGGGCCTTTAAATAAAAAGAAAAAAAATTGACTCAATTTCAAATGTTACCAAAATCAGTTGTTAGATAAAGAAGATATGGGGAAAAGAAGATTGTCTCTAAATATAGACATTGTCATTCAACTATGACAAAAATATACACATCTGACAACACAGATATCCTGCCCTGACCCTTCATGGATTGTTCATTATTGACAGGGGAGAGGCCAGAACTGAGAAAAAATAGTAATTTTACTTATAAAATTATATTTCTATGAGTGCATCTGCTGTTAAGCATCATTCTGTTGGCTAGTTGCTATTGGTAAAATTCAGAGTGAGCCTCAGTAACTTTTTAAAATAAATAATTTCACTGCTGTTAAAACTGGGAAAAATTTAAGGTCAGACCTGGCAGTGTTGTGAAGTAATATTTTCAAACTCATACTTGTGTGGGACTCATCCTAGGAGTGACATCAGGTATAGTATCCCACTTGTTTGATTATAATAACAGGAAGGTTTTTTGTTTCTAATCCAGCAATTCTACAATGGCTTTGCGCCCATTTTCCTTTGTTTTTTTTAAGTATTAATTTGTTCTTCTTTTGATTTGTACATACTTACAGTTGTGTATTTTACTGCACAGGACACTTTCTGCTTCATGCACTATCCATGCTTCGCATAATTGAGGCTACACTGAAGTTTCTAGTGTACAGAAACTAGACTAGACTGAAGTTTCAAAAGAGGCTGTGCAAATTCTTTTTCTGATCTCACTTTCAAAAGCAGAGCTTTTGAAAATACCACCTTGACGTAGTATTTTCAGCAACCCTCCTCCCCTCCCCCCTTTTTTCCAAAAGCCTTTCTTCCTCAAAAAATGAGGTGGCTTTTTGAAAAAGAGGGGGTTGCTGAAAAAAACGCTTCCCAACTACTTTCACTTTCGAAAGCAAGATCAGAACTTCAGCGTAGTCTAGACGAGCCCGGAGTTTGCAGGCCATCATCATATGGACTAGTTTGATGTATCTTTAGGAGGATGCATTTGTACTGGCATCCCTCTGTCAGTGTTACTATATTTTTATCATAAGGCAAAAGAAAAATCTTAACAATTTATTGTTTCATAGCGAAAATGAAATCCAAATTAACATTTGTAAATATTTGTATATAAATTCTGGATAAACTTTGTATTTCCATAATAGAATTAATCAAACTTTTTTTTTTCATTTATTCATATTAAAAGAAGGATAATGTTCCTTATTCATGGTGTAAAAATGATATATCCTCTCTTGTTTTCCTGTGAGAAAATAAAGCTTTCATATTTATATATTCACTGTCCTTTCTATGAGAATAATAAATAGATTTGTTTAGTATGGGGCCTCTTAGACTTTACATATTTTAGGGCCTCAGAATGTCATAATCTGGCTCTGTCTGTGAGTATTTAGATGAAGTTTCATGAATTAGTTTTGCAACTGTTTGAACGTTTGAATCAGAAATTGATTGATTTTTTTACTAATTATTTTTCCATTTAAAATGTCATTTCTCTAGTCAGTGAGCAAAAACAACACCATATGAAATAGGGGAGCATATGAAATATAAAGTTAACAGTTTATGGACATCCCGTAGGCTGAAAATTATTTGTTGAAACATTTAAGTAAATGATTATGAATAGCAGTTATATTTTCAGATGGCTGAACTACTTCACAACTAAAGAAAGATCTTGTATTGATGAATATTCTTAGTTTGTCTCCTACACCAAATCTGAATTCTATATGTTGGAAAGAGAGTTTTCATTTTTTTCATAAGGTTCAATCTGTAGATAGTTTAGACAGGCCCAGATTCAAGGGCGAGAGTAGGCATGAAGGGAGTTTACAGCACAATTTAACTATAATCTACCATCCTCTCCCTTATGTGTTGAAAGTGGTGTAGAATTTCATAACATACGAAAACTTCTTCTAGGTGTTTTGGAGTCAGACATTTCTATATATTGCCTTGCTACAGATTGAAAAACATGGAGAGGTGTAATTTTGTAATGAATTGTATAGCTTTATGACTAATTTCTCTAAAAACCCCATTAAGAGTTCAGTCCTGTCAGGTTCTGAACCCTTCTGTAATATGCTGAGTGGTCTCAATTCCCACTGAAATCAGCAGAAGCTGAAGATACTGAATACCTTTCAGAAGCAAACCAGACCAACTCTCTGAAAGCCTTTATAGTTTTCGATTGGTTTCATCTCAACTAACACTTTTTCAGGACTAAAGATGTTAAATTGCGATTCTCTGCCTAACCGTGAAGTCAATACAATTTGTATTAACCACGCAATTAGTTAATAAGGGGGTCCTCTGCAGAGCTTCAGTGGGAACTGTCTGGAGCTGGAACTGAGCAGTCCTGGCTCGTGCCAGCTCTGGACCACTGCAGCTCTGCATTTTAAATGTAGAAAGAGCGGCCTGTGTCTTACTACATTTAAAATGCCGAGGCACAAGGTCCTGGACTGGTGCAAGCTGGGACTGCTTGGCCCCAACTTGCTCCGGGTCCAGAAACCCCTGTTCACGGTGGCCTAGGCTGGCTGTGGGCAGTGGCTGCTTCAGCAGCAGCCCTTGTTCACCACCAGCTCTGGCTGCTGTGAACATTGGCTGCTGCCGAAGCAGCCCCAGCCCGCAGCCAGCTGAGGTCACCGTGAATAGGGGCTGCTTGGTGGCAGCAGGCTTGTCTTGGGGCGGGGAGGGGAGGAGCAGCTCCCTGCTGGGACTCACATGGTCGGGGCTGTTGCCAGTGCAGTCTCCCCATCCACTTCAATGTCTCTGATAGAGGCTGCGGGGCCGGGGGAGAGCAGCACCATGGAGAAGGTCCTGGGAGGAACCAGCTTTTAAGCCGGCTCCCTCCACCACCGGCACCTGTTTCCCTCCCCGCTTGCTGCTTCTCATATAGAGGCAGCAAGAGGGGAGAAGTGAGTAGTCAAGAACTCCATTCTACTACCCAATTAACATAAGCTTATCAGGTAGCTGAATAGTCGACTACTCACATACATCCCTATTCAGGACTTTTTTTCCGTAAGGCCCATTCTGCCAGAGATCTTGCTGCCAGCTAGGGATTCCCCAAAAATAGGTGCTAATGGATCAGAGGGAGGATTGGCTAAATCAGTCCACTGGAGTACTGATTTGAAAAGGCTACTCCAAACAATGCTGCCCTGGTGCCCTGAGTTCCCACACTTTGAAAATGCTCTTCACCTGTGGAATATCTGGAGGAGGGCAATGAGCAAGTGCCAGTTGGTTTTCTATGGGAATGGGGGAGATGGGGAATCCTCAAGGACACACTGACTCGGGGAACATAGCTTGTCTCACGTCCTTGTATCAGCTGGAAAGTTCAAGCCCTGAAGCCATATGGTAACTTAACTGGGTCTAGGGTTCAATGGACTGCCATGTGGTCTTAATTGTTCTATCAGTGTGGTCATTTCAACTTAACAACATATGTTTCTTTATCATCCTGAAGATTTTTTAACAGTGGCCCATAGACATTCTGCCAAGGGAATATGCTCCCTGATCAGTGGGTAGTTTTCTACCACTGTCAGTCTATATGGTTTCACCTGTTTCTTCTAGTGACAGCGTTATGAAAAATTGGCCAGTTTACTTTCTGTAACAACAAAAGCCACTGATAAAGAAGTAAATTTAGTATTAATAAGGGTTCATATATTGTGAGGCATGTGGAGACACTAGCTTTTGATATGGGGTCCAACATTTAATTGAAAAGTCTCCTTGGGGAGTAGCTTCAGCAGGATCATCAGTAGTGTTACCTTTAAGCTGCACGGCAGCACAGCTTCAGAGGTGATTAATCAGTCCTGCTGAATCAGTCAGCTCCGTGCAGGGAGCCCTGAGCCTATAATTGGGCGGGGCTGATTTAATCAGCTGTATGCTGTGCAGCTTAGGGGGAGTATTGATCATCAGTATGGGCTCATCTAGACTTAGAAGATTCTAAAGAGGATCTCACTTTCAAAAGCTGAGCTTTTGAAAGTGAAAGTAATCAAGACGCAGGTTTTTTGGCAACCCCTCCCCCTTTTTCGAAAAGCCTCATAAACCTCATTTTTTTGAGGTAAAGCGTCTTTTCAAAAAGGGGAGGGGGGTTGCTGAAAAAAACTGCGTCTTGACTACTTCCACTTTTGGAAGATCTGCTTTTGAAAGTGAGATCGGAAGAAGATATGCAAATTCCCACAGAATTTGTATATCCTCTTTTGAATCTTCCGCGTAGTCTAGATGAGCCTTATGTGTTAGCCAAATGAGATTTGGCCCTTCATGAGTTAATTTGCTTTTCCATAAAATAGTGGTTCTGATAAATGTGATCTGTGGAACAACAGCTTCCTGGGATGCAGACTTTGAGTGAGAAACTTGCATTCATAGATGTGAAAGTGCACATATCCCAGATTTCTGTCTTGTGCAACTTCTGTGTATTATGAAGCTGAAGGTGACTATTTTGGAAAGGTCACTGAAGGATGTTGCTGAGGATGTGAGCCCTATTACTATGACAACCAAGGAGCCATTAACACTCAAGCAAGTTTGTAGTTACACTATACAGTGTCTAAGCTTTACTTTTGCAGTAAGCTATACAATGTGGAACAATTTTAGTTATTACAAGTCAAGCTTAAATGAAAGCCTTAAACCAGAGCCAATTAGCCTGTAATTGCATCTTTGTGGTGTGTAGCACTGACATAAATTCTGGGAATACTAGTGTAGCTGTACAGTTATTCAGGACCATAGTTCTTAACCAAGGGTACGAGTGCCCCTGAGAGTACACAATAGTCTTTCAGGGATACATCAACTGATCTAGATATTTGCCTTGGTTTACATCAAACAGGATACATGAAAAGCACTAGTGAGGTCAGCTCAAGTTAAAATGTCATACAATCACTCATTTGTTGTGCTGTGTATATTATATCAGTATTATTTCTCAACCTGGAGGGGTCATGATTTATTTTATAATTATATCATAAAAACAAGAAAGTAAGCAAGTTTTCAATTCTATTGTGCTGTCACACTTTTGAATTCTTATGCCTGATTTGGTAAGCTTGTAGGCTTTAAGTGCAGTGAAACTTGGGGTATAGTAGACAAATCAGCTTCCTCCTATAAGGGGTACAATGGTCTAGAAAGGTTGAGAGCCCCTGATGTAGAATGTTTCATTCAAGGACTCCCAAGGTCACTAAAACTACAAATGAAGCTTCACAGCAGTCACTTGTAGTGATACCTCACAGGAATAGAGAGTTGCGGTGAAGGAGGGTTGTTGTTTGTTGATTAATTTATGTGACTTTCAAAAGGAGTCTCAATTCCTGCAATTGGTTGCAACTTGGATCATCTAGTGCTCAATTTCTCCTACTTCCCCAACTTATGTACAACTGTTCCCCCAATTAATCCTCACTTCTTTCTACCCTGACCTCCTTTGGCATGTAGTTGAATGTTTGCTGAGCTTTTGCCATTACAGTACTGAAAATGGTAGGGAGAGGACGGTGAAAATGGAGTACTTGGCATCACTCATCTCAGACAACACCTGCTCCTTAATTTAGCAAAAGTGCTTTTTATTTTTGCTAGACTTTGATAGCAAGCCAGGATGCAGGAAATATGGGTCAAACATTGAATCATTACTTAGAACATATGTGGAATGAGAACTAGGTTTAGCAATGGTATCTGGCCCTGAACAGTGAAGGCAGCTATGCAGACAAGAGGATGGGAGGGCCTTGAAAATGCCTGTTGTAAAAAAAATTCTTCTTCTTTAGAGGAAACTTACGTACATATATATTGAAAATGAGAGTGAAAAACTGAACTGATCGACTCGGAAAGCTATTTTTTATGCATTCATTAACCCATTTGTCCAAAGATGCAGTATCTTCTCCTGCAGTGATTCATTATTATCACATACAATTGTACACCTTTTGATTCTCTTTTAGTTAATGAGAATCAGCTAATAAATAGCTCTGACACAATAAAATAAACCAAAGGTGGTTCTTTTGCAGCAGGATACAGGATATTTTGTTGTGTAGTTCCTTGTTTGATAAAATAAACTCCCTATTGTTTGCTAGAGGTAGGTGTGTTGCAGCCATGAACTGCAAGACTAAAGGACCATTTTCCCTCATGCAGGTGGTATCCTCATTTGTGAGAAGACACTCTGTGAGTTTCAAGTCACAATAGTTTCTTTAATTTCTGCCCTTCACCTTCTAGCTATACTTTCAGCAGTACTTCCTTCTATGACTGGAACAGAACTTTCTCCATGGCCTGGAAGGGAAGAGGCAGTTAGGAGATAAGTCATAAGCATGCCTTACCAACCTAATTGCCTTCTATGACAAGGTAAACCATGCTCTGTGGACACGGGAAAAATGGTGGACGTGATATAGCTTGACTTTAGCAAGGCTTTTGATATGGCCTCCCACATTATTCTCACCAGCAAGTTAAGGAAGTATGAATTGGATAAATGAACTGTACGGTGGATAGAAAGCTGGCTAGATTGTCCGGCTCAATGGGTAATGATCAATGACTCAATGTCTGGCTGGTGGTCAGTATCAAGCGGAGTTCCTTCAAATATCTGAAGGAGACTTCCAAAGAGGTTGGAGAGAGGCTGTTCTCAGTAGTGACAGATGCCAGAACAAGGAGCAATGGTCTCAAGTTGCAGTGGGGGAGGTCTAGGTTGTAATTAGGAAAAACTATTTCATTAGGAGAGTGGTGAAGCACTGAAATGGGTTACCTAAGAAGGTGGTAGAATCTCCTTCCCTAGAGGTTTTTTAGGCCCTTCTTGACAAAGCCCTAGCTGGGATGATTTTGTTGGTGTTGGTTCTGCTTTCGGCAAGGAGTTGGACTCAATGACCTCCTGAGGTTTCTTTCAACCCTATGATTCTATGATTCTTTTTGGGGGAGAGGAGAAGATCCAATGCTCTATCCCCTTCGGTTTATGGTGTTTGTGTAGGATGGGGAGCTGCTCCTTGGACAGAACTCTCCTCTGTTCAATCTGTTCTCTACAAGTAATCAAAGGAGGGAACTTGGGGGCAGTTAGCTTTTCAAGGATAGTTAACTGTGTCCATTGGAGCAAAAAATGTTAATAAAAAATCCTAGCATTTCTGTGTAAAATGAAATCTGTTTTCCTACAGGGTGAAGGAAATTCAGCCAAAGACAAGGGCTTGCAGATGAGTAAGGGAATAGTTTGACTGTTTTATTTATTTTCTTTCATATTCTTTAACTCCAGAAATACTTTAATTCTCCATAGCCTTAGCAGAAAAAAAGCCAACAGTATTTAGGAATTTTTCCTGCAACTGAAACAAGGTAGGCAATTAAGAGAGGAAGAATTATGACTGTTTCAATAAACGAACACTTTATCATATTGGAAAACCAACACAAATATTAATGAGGAAGATAAACTAGAACCACTATCTGCCTGCTGTTAATGTGGTCCAGGGCTAAATGTTTACATTCAACATATATATTCAAAGCAGGCATGTGGGTAGGTGGGCTGGCTAATTAGGATGCTGTCATCTTTCACTGTAGAATTGATGCTTTAGCCATAAGAACTCAGTGCATTGTGGTGGTGTTCTTTCACTGAAGGATCAACAGTATCAGAGATCATGATAGGTTTTGCTCAAAGTAATGGTGCAGTGATTATTTAACTTTTCAACAATGAACAGTGACATGTTACCTACAGAGAAGAAACAAGAAATGCCTGTAAAGCAGTTATAATGTGTTTGGGTAGAGCTCCTGTTTCCAATTTCCAGAGATACAAGATGACACTAGATTGCCTTTCTCACTGATAGATACAGTGAAACCTCCTCTTAGTCAGATTACACACAGTGAAACTGTGTAGAAGAGCAGCTTTCCCATAGGAGTAGTGGGGGCAGACTAGTTTTAAGATGATTGATAAAGTTATGAACTGGATTATATAACAAGGTTGTCTTTGATAGCAGGGAAATGGACTGAATGTCCCAGAGGTCCTTCACAGCACTGTATTCCGTAATAGAATTAAAGTAAAAAATTATTCCATTACAAAGCAATGGGTACATTCACAATTCCTTTGATAGTTCATCTCTGAATGGCTTGCTGAGGGTACTATCATTTGGTGGGAGAAAGAACAGCCTCCCCTCCCCCTTTATTTTTAATGAAGCAAGCATGTCTGCAGCGGAGTAGAATGGGACCTCCAAACATTAAAGTGAGGCTGTTGAAGGAATATCTCTCATCTTGTAATGGGGAAGAGCTCACAGGGCTGGAGGCAGGTCTGATAAGGGGGTGAGGCAAGCAGCACAATTGTACATGGCCCCAAGTTTGGGGTGGGGAGGCAAAATGGAACATCTGTGTAAATAAAGTGCAATAGGAGAAGGGGGGGGGGCGTGAGCATCATGTACATGACTCCCACATTTCTCTCATCTGGCATAGCAGGGAAGCATGACTGAGTTTCTATCCTTGATCTCCTGCCTGTGGCAGTAGAGCTGTTCTCCAAAGAATAAAGTTACAGTCAATTTCCCTATGAAAGCAATCTCACTTCCATGTCCCTATGCCCCCTAGAGATAGAGAAATCTTTGTGCAGAAGGCTCTTTCTCCTATCTTCAGGCAAGCTAGCACCAACCCAAAGCTGTCATCCAGGAAGTCCCACTTAAAGCCCATCTGAGGTGTAGGTTTCACCTACAGAGAGCAGCAGTTCCTGATTCCAGGGGAAGGGAAACAAAAAGCTTTTGGGGGGGGGTCTTTGTTTTTTCATCACTCTCTTTGCACTCTGTCCTCTGGCACATATCAGCCCTGGAACAGTTATGTTTTTATCTTGTTAATTTCTTGATTTATTTTTCTTGTATACTAACTATTTAATTGTTTAAAAAATATAGGTGAAATGTGTGTGACTGGACTCTTTCTCTAATGTATTTTACTACATTTTATTGTATTTTTTGTTAGAAATCAACAGGTTATAAAAATACATTATTTGTTGGGTTTCATTGTCCCTTTTTATTAATTGTCTGCAAACAGATTGCGATATTCTATATTATTTAATTATGTTTTTGTTCATTGTTTGCCCAATAATTTCTAGTTTTGTTCATGAGCTGTTTGTTGTAAATAGTTGACATTGTATCCTTGAGCTTTATTGCTTAGTGTAGATTGAAACATGAGTCACATGGTATGTTTCTGTGTTCCTGGTAGAATCAGCGTAACTTATAGTAGCAAGTTTTTGCTTTCAACAGTTAAGTTTGAGTTAAAATTCATTAGTCTGGAATATTGTCTTTAGATGTGTGATTTCCTTGACTTTTCATTCATGGAAACTCATTTACTGAAGTATTTGTGAAAAGAATGCACACACACAGTCAAACCAAAATATGGATGAAATATGGATGAAAACATAGAAGGACAGCTTTCTGCAATATTCACCCAGCTCTGAGTATTACTCTTATTAAATGGGTAACATTTATTTTAGATGTTTATCTTTTAATTTGTCTATAATTAGCAGCCCTGCTCTCTCTCAGTATCTTCTTTGATAGCAGTGAAAAGGCAGTTTCCAATCTTTTAACTGAATGTGCACGGTATATTTTCCTGACCATCATCCAATCTATGACATTATTTTAATGTCAGGTTTTAAGCTACTTATTTCCGTTAATGAAAAGTAAATGGAACAGGAAGTCCTGCAGACTTCAAGAGGCTACTTGTGCCAGTAACAGTTCAACTGTTGGAATAGGCATCATAAACTGTCCCAAAGTTATCAGAAATGTCTGTCTCTCTCTAAGGAATTGTTTTTTCATTTTTTCTTTGCATTCTGTTAAAATGCTCCTATACTCTTTGGCTGTGTCTAGACTGGCCAGTTTTTCCGGAAAATCAGC
>JANRFK010004440.1:33839707-33870572 GCA_030068395.1 Apalone spinifera | reverse complement strand
TGTTATTTCCAAATAACTTTGCTGTGTAGACATACCCTCAGATAATGTGAAGATAGTTAGGCTAGAAGATCACTATGGCAATACATCAAGTTGAAATAAATATGTGAATCACTAAGATGAAAAATTCTGACTACAAAAAACCAAGGACTTAATATGCACGGGATAAAAGTTTATTTTTCAGTCCCTCTGGGACAGCATTCAGATAACAGCTAATTGAATGGGAGGTTCAAATGCATTTAAAGTGACAGAAGAGGTTTGGTGCTGAGTAACACTTAATTGGTCTGGGCTTTTCCATACTCTTAAGATGCCTTCCACAAACAGCTTTGCCACAGTAGTTGGTGGATATTGTCATGTAAAATTAGATCTGTGAGCAAACCAGTGTGTATTTTTATAATAGATGTCAGTTTTCTATTAAACAAGAGGGCTAAACTGTGATGTACTCCAATAAATATTGAGATAGGAGTGAAACTATCCTTATATTCTAGGCAGCTTAACTATTATTTCCTCATAGCTCTCAGACCCCAGGTAGCAATTTGCAGGGCAAGTCATATGGTCCTAGAATTATCACACTAATAAATCTTGCTCTTGGTGGTGATGGAAGTCTTTTGGCTTGGGCCCCTAGTACTTGCAGGCTGAGTGGTATTTCTGGGACAGATTTGTAAACATAAATTGAAACCCACAAAAGAAGTAATCTCTGTGTCAGGACAACTCTGGAATTAGTTGGAAAACAGAAAATGCCCATATGTCAAAAGTGAAATGTGTTGCAGAAATGCGATAATTTCAGCAAAATTTCATTTTGAGGGAAAAATGGGGAAAAAAGTGATAAGGTTGAAACTTCCTGTTTTGACATTTTCAAAATGGAATGTTTCAGTTTTTCAATTTTTCAAAATGAAGGAGACAAAAGGATTTTTTAATATTTGCTCTTGTAGGAAATTTTGATTTTTTTTCATTTTGTCCCATTTTGAACAGAAATGGGGTAGATGGCAAATTCCCAAATTGTAGAATTTCCCCAAAATAGAAAACACAGTTCCTGCCCTGCTCTAGACACCAGTGATGTGGGTAAAACTTTGGACATTAAAAATTGAAACTCGCCAACTTGGGACAAGATTTTTTTAGAAAAAAAATCAGATTAAAAAAATTCACTTTGCTAAAATGAACTATCATTAGAAAGGAAATTTCCAGATGGGTTTTCCAATTATTTCCTTTACATTTTATAGTAATTTTAGTATTTGTGAAAGTTGATGGGTTGACAGCTCAAGAAAACCATGGCCTCTGTGTATTTGTGGAAGATATATAATATAGATAGTGGCTCAGGTCTGGGCTCTCCTGCAATGCCAAGACAGTGTGTTGGAACCCAGACATGAAGGGTAAAAATATAGATACATTCCTATGTTCAGAGTATACCTGGGACCTGATTCTCAACTATGTCTGAGACTGTGGTTGCAGGAGGCCAGTTGTTGATTCACAGCTGTCCTGCTTCAGTAGAACTTAGAAGAGAAGTTGACTTTCTTCTGCAGTACTGTATTTGTTATGGGACACTGTCAAAGACAGGATGCTGGTCTAAATCCAGCTTGACAGTCCCTGTACTTTTGTGTTTCTCCTTAAATCCAATATAATGTTGTACATGTTGGATGAAAGCCTCTCAAGTATAAGAAAGCATGCACCTTTCAAAGGAGTTAAAACCTTGATCTTTGCTTCTGGCTATTTCTGCTGATAGAAAAAAAAAGATGCTTTATGGGGGTGAATCACTGTTCACAACTGGCCCTAAGCTTAAGGCTCCTCCGTGTTCATTTTGGGTCAACTGACCCTGTACTGAGTAACAGATGCAACTCAAAAGAAATCTAGGATTGTGAGAATACACAAACAGAAAGAATAACTTATCCATGAGGGGTATTTCTTGTGCTTTCACAAAAATGTAATAGGTCTGTAAAGAATGACACAGATCACACAGTAGGTGCTGGAAAGTGAAGGATCCATGAGAGCACAAAGAGAGTATCTACTACCATATGGTAGTAGATCTTTGTAAGGTTATTGAATCATCATTTTATAGGAGTAGCTGCCTAAAAGAAAGTATAATTAAAATAATCACATACATGTTCTCCCCCACTCAGGGACAGATGCAAAGCTTACTAAACTCAATAGAAGGACTTCCATTGATGTCAAGGATCTCAGTTGGTAAATCATGGGCCATGGGCAGCTGGTATACTTAATATATTAGGTAGGCAGGCAGGCAGGCAGGAAGGTGGGTAGGTGGGTGAGTAGGTTGGTAATTTGGCTATGGTTGTGTGTGTGTGTGAGAGAGATAAATTATAAAAATTAATACTAGTTTTATTTTTATCTTTGTTTTTAACAACTTCATCTAGTAAACATATCTTTAGATAAGTAAGCCTTTTAGTACAAGGACCAGGTTTTTGGTATATGTTTATACAGTGACTAGCCCAATGGGCTTGTATTCATGATTCAGATCTCTTGCCATTACTTCCATATAAATAATCATCATTTGTGTGATAAATTTGAAAGCTACTGATTAATTTACAATAATAAGCATTGCATAACACATCTCTTTTCACAAAATGACACATTATAGTAAAGTAAAATGTATTTGCCTCATAATATACTAGATACTGCATGTATTAAATTAATTTTTTATCCAACAATATTGTAATTTAAGCAAGACTATAATATTTATGGTGCAAATACTAGTTTTCCACATACAAGAAAATAGATAGCAATTTTATCCTGTTTATTAATTGCTGTGAAGTTATAGTTCTTTAGAATGGATCCTCAACTGGCATAAATCAGTGTAGCTCATTTGTTATTAGACACAATCAGAGGATCATGTTCTGATTTCAATAATACATGAGATTGTGGCAACATGACTGTGTGGACTATGGATTAAACAGATTGGACCTGCATATCTTGGCTACATACAGGCAGTAATTAGGAAGAGAAAGAAGAAGAAAGAATAGCCATTCAGAATACATTTGAGAAATAAATTTAATTGTGCTTTGTAATTTTTCTCTCTCCCTTTTGTTCTACTTTTGTGCTAACAGCTGCTCACAGAATTTCTCATTTATTTTCCTTAACCAATGCAATTTTTTTTAAATCCAACTAGTAATTTTAGCTGTGTCTGTTGTTGTTAAGTATCAGAAAAGTTGTTGGGATGTTGTTGAGTTGAGTTGTTGAGTATCTGAGTTTAACAGCAACCATCCTCTTTTTAAAATGAGGTGTATTTTCATGTGATCTTGTGACCTTCAGTATGATGTGGTGCAATGTAAGCTGACACATCACACTTGAAATTGAAATAATATGAAACAACAACACAATGTGAGTGAACTATCTTGATGTGGTGTAACATAGATAATGTGGTTGATATAATAGATATCTACAGCAGCAAGCTTCCCTGACTAATAGAATTATGAGGGGATAGTTTTTTCTCTCCCTATTTCGGCATGATCGATCAGTTTGTCTATGATATTTCTTGGCACCCGTTGCCCTAGAATTTGAGCCTTAGAACAACATGTCTATTGAAATTAGATGCTTAACAAAAACAGAAATTAGCATTAATTATTGGGAGAATCTGAGAAATTGAAACATTATTTAATTTTAGTTTAGAAACCCAATCAGTACAGGTATAAATGATGAAACTATAATTTCTATGGACAACATTGCAATTCCTTTACTCATGCTGCAGACTTTACTTTTTAACTAGTCCATCTGATGCCTATAAAGCTACTCAAGGAGTAAAGTACCTACGCATATAAGAAGTGAGTAAGGATATCCCAATCTAAACCTAAGATGGTTGTTGTGTTTCTATTTCTGCCACCAACAGTAAAATGCACACTGCTATAATTAAAGAGTAGAGATTATGTGAAATTCTTTTTGAATAATATATGAATCAATCATACATATTTAATACTATTTAAAAATAAAGATAAATACAACAGGTGAAGGTATTTGCTTAGAGCATCCCCTTTTGTGCTGAGTAGAGGAGATTTGGGAAATGTAGCTTTGTGATAATCTTTATGCAGTGTCTCTTTCAAAGGCAGAGTTTTCTTTCTGTGGTAATTGCTGCGGTTGTTCTTAAATCTCAAAATAACTCAGCAGAGTTCTCAAATATATACAAGAACCATAGGTCACCTACATTGGCTCTATACTCTCCCAGCTGCCTGCCCATGATCTGCATGGATCCACTCAGACAGTTCTTCCTCACATCTGATCGCTTCAGGGTTTTTTAATCAAAGTATTAGTTCCTTGGCTTATTTCTAGCCTCACCGTCACTTCTTTCTTTCTCCCACCCTCGCCAGTTCTCTTGAGAGTTCAATAAGAAGGCAACAGAGAGCCTGAATGATATGCAGGGGCAATACCAGGAAGTCTGATCACATAACTTAATGTAAAATAAATTACTTAAATGGCTAATTCAGTTGTGAATCCTTATCCTTCTTAATTAGGAGATTGGAGTTACTCAGAAGGCTTCAAGTTAGATCCATACTTAGGTCACAACCTGTAGTGGTAGTTGAGAATAAACATGAGTAAATGGAGTTTATTCCACTTCTAATTTCAGGTATATGGAATTTTGGTTACGTTAGTTTATCACATTCTCCAACACCAAAGTTGTAGCTGCTTTCCTAGCTCTTCTGCAAGAGCAGAGGCCCCCAGAAAATTCCTGTTGACTTGACTAGGACTCCGCAAGAGCATAAGTATTTGCCATACAGATTGTGTTGTAGCATTAAGGGCCTATTCCATACATTTTATAGAGGGACAGATCAAACTCCTCTTAAGGTTAATGAAAAGGCTCTCTGACTTCAAATGGAATTCAATTGGGGCCATATGACATCTAGCAAAGAACTGTTATTTATGATACTGATTAGCAATTTAAAAAAACAGCAAAAGCTGTTTGACAAAAGAAAAAGAAAGGTGAACTAGCTTTGAAAGAAAAAAATAGTTTACTTTCTTTTGTCTAGAGTTAATATTAAGATAATATCAAATCACTCAGAAACATGATCTGTAATGGTAATGAATTTATATTGTAATACAAACTGTGTGTAAACATAATAATGTTGGTGTTACTTTTTAAAATACTTTTTTATGTTTAATTATGACATGATGCTGCTGATCCCAAGAATTTTCTATTAACATATTATAACAAGTTATAAAGCTCAGAAATTGTCTGGATCATTGTTAAAATGTGAGTCTTTTACAACATTTTAAAAAGTCCAGTTAGATCACAATGGGAGGTTGCCCTAATTTGTAGTTTAATTTGTACTAACTGAGTTAGTAGTTACTAATCTTTGCTGTGAGAAACTAGAGTAGTATTTGCATTTTCTAACAGTTGTATCTAATATAACTCCTAGAAAACAATACAAAAAATCATGGATAATAATAAATCTAACACTATACTGATAGATTTTTAACTCGGATACTGACTATGAAATCAGGACATTCTGTGGTTCAGATAAGCATGCAAATGCAGATGTTTTTCCAGTTCTTATCCAGGCTTATCTATTAAAGCTTAGGTAAGGAAATTGGGCCACAAATCTTGTGACAGCTTTTTTGTGAGATTTTTTTCTTTTATATTTTCAAGTTGCACTTAGGTCAGAAGTACCACCTGCTTTGTCTCCTTCTCACAACTTAAATTCTGCTGCCAATTTTAGTCTAGAAGGCATAGGACCCTGAAAGCAGAAGACTGGAGATGAAAAGTTAAATGAACTTTTTAAACTCTTCTGGAAGTTCTAATAGTCAATGTTTGGTTGAAGGTTTGCATTGGTTTTTATTTTCACTGAACCAGATCGCCTATTCTTAGCAATGCTCATATTTAGCTCCATGCATAATAAAAAAAAATATGGAGAGGATTAGGTATTAGGAAGGAGAGAATAGAGAGATTAAAAGAGCTAAAAACAATAGCAAAGAGGGTATTATAATAATATACAACCTTAGCTAGGTTCTCATCCATGCCCACCCACCCTAAATTACTGTACAATATTAAGAGGCTACCACATTTGTTTCATAATATCCTTCACTCTTACCCACCAGTCTAGGGCATATTTAATTTACACCCTGGAGGGGAGGATGAGGAACCGCATATTTATTTCTGAAAAGTTCAACACCCATTTGCCATGATCTCCACTTAGCCATTTTTCTGTGGCTAAACATAGGAGCTCATCCTGCAATAAACTTAGTCCTCGTCTATACTGGAGAATTTAAGTTGACTTAACTACCTCACACAGAGGGTGTGAAAAATTCACACCTTTGAGTGGCATAATCCCTAATGAAGCCAGCACTATGCCAATGGAAGAATTCTTCTGCAGAACTAGCTACTACCTCTTAGTAGTTAGGCATTAGGAAAAACTTCCTAACTGTCAGGATAGTTAAGCACTGAAATAAATTGTGTAGGGAAGATGTGGAATCTCCATGAATGGAGATATTTAAGAAATGCCAAGGATGATCTAGTTGGAAATTAGTCGTGCCATGAGTGCAGGGACCCAATGTCCTATCAAGGTTCCTTCCAGATCCAGTATTCTGTGATTCTATGAAGACAAAAAATAGAGACAGTGTCTATGCCCTTATAATATGAAAGGTATTTTACAATACTATGGCCAAAGAATCTCTTTGAAATGACAATATTTCAATGAACCAGTTCACTATAAAATGGGGGTTCAGTGCACAGAGGATTAACAGTACCCAATTATCATGCAGAATTTTATAAGGCCTTCTAAATACCTGTGAACCTAATGCTCACATTTTAATGCCAAATTTAAATATGGCTTCAGAATAAAGTACTTCTGAAAGATGATGTCTACATTCAATTATGTTAACCATAAACACAATAATTTTAATAGCCATGCCATATGTGTCGGCCAGGAGGATAGGCCTGCTCACAATCACTTGCAGAACTGAGGACTATGTGAAATTCTAATCTGCCAACTAGTTATATTTGTTTTCCCTGTAATGAAAGCCCAGCAGTCAGTGTAAAAATAGTGACATAAGAGATAATATAATTGCAAGATAAATCTTTTTGGCTTCTTTCCCAGTAATAGAGTTGCTATATGGTCATTTCTAGGGTTAATGATATGCTATATACACCTCTCTCTGATACTTTGTTTGTAATATTAAGATTCTGTAATTGTACTAAGACATGTCACATTTCTGTTCCATATAACACAGATGACAATATGCTGCATGGGCCAGTTTTCATTCAGGAACCAAATAATATGATTTTTCCACTGGATTCTGAGGAAAATAAAGTAAAGTTGAACTGTGAAGTAAAAGGAAATCCTAAACCAACAATCAGGTTTGTTACGTATTTTGCTATTCTTTAGCATAGTCTGTCCATGATAGTGTCTATCCAAGGCATGCATCTGTATACATCTCACACAGAGAAGATCTTTTAAAAATTGGGGTATGATGTATTTGCTGGTGTGTTTCGCTTTTGAATTTATAAAATTGATTACTCTGGCTTAGCACTTTTAAAACCCATGGAACACACTAAACACAATAATTGAGTTAATTGCATCCTATTTGTATATTGTTAAGGCTTCTTAAGAGCTGCTTTGATCCATTAATGAGATTTTTGTGATTAAAATCTTTATTGCAGTACACTGAATTTGTCTAAAATCCCCTAAACTTTAATGTTTAAAAACTGGTTTTGACACCTTTCTCCCCCGGCCCCCCCAAAAATTGCACAGTAGAGCTGTGTGCAAATGTGCAGTGTGATGTCAAACTTTCATGATAATTTCTGAGCAAATTATCTGCCTGTAGAACTGAGAATCTGTTCTTTAAGCTCTGTGTGCTCCCCTATCTTAAAAAGATGTAAAATTTCAATAATGCTATTGGCTTTATAAAGTACTTTAAGAACCCTGGATGAAAGAAGCTACACAGTGTAGTGCTGCTGTTGTTATTGTACACAATTCATCTTGTTCTAACAAATTTAATGTGGTGTTCTCCTTCTTATCCCCCTTCCCCTCGCAATTTTGCTCTCTGGTGTAAATGCCACTTTGAAACAGATTAAAATCGTAAGACCCCAATCCTGTTGCTGTCTTCTAGCAATACTTAGCATTTAATGTAGTAGAGTTGAGTGATTCACTCATACAAATATATTCAAATGTCTTCCCTGTAGGTTCTAATACAGGGAACTGATCTAAGGATCTAACCCTTTATATGTTCCATCATGGGCTGCTAGAGATGGCAGCTGTATTTGGGGAGCTGTGTTGTTGGAAAATCTTGATACTCCCATTTGTTAAAACATCTGCTGTGAGTGAGTTTTCTTAAATGTAAAACCAAACAACTAATACAGAAAAAGAAAAAAAGCTACTATGGAATTGAGTGGTTCAAAAATTCTTTTGGGGCTTCCCCTTGCAAAATGATTAATTCAAAAAACGAACAACATCAATAACAACCGCAAAAACGATAAGAACATTAATCATATCAGTGACTGAAATATATGTTAACGATGTTGCTCTAAAAGTGAAATATTAGAATGTTTCAATGCTGTGCAGGAAACATTCATTTTCATGCTGGTTTTAAATATAAGAAATCAAATGGATTGTAATGTTTTCTGTATTTACTACATGTTGCTTTAGAAATGCACAGAAACACTGGTTTATGTTAGCAGAATTCAACTCCTGGCATTTTTGTATTCTAGGTGGAAGTTAAATGGGACCAATGTTGATGTTGGTATGGATTACCGCTACAGTGTAGTGGAAGGCAGCTTGTTGATCAATAACCCCAATAAAACCCAAGATATTGGAATGTATCAGTGCATAGCAACAAACTCATTTGGGACCATTGTTAGCAGAGAGGCAAAACTTCAGTTTGCTTGTAAGTAGCAATTATATCCCATGGCAAATACTGCATTCTTACAGCATAATGCTGGAAAAATGGTAAGGCCTAATGGCTGCCTTTAACAACAAAAAAACTCATCTAATTTGTATTCATTATTCTTTGCTTAGCTGCTTGTTTTGTTTAGAAAATAACTGGAGTGAGAAGTGGAAATGTTTTCTTTTGTGACTATTTAACTAGAGGGGCTTACCGCACATAATGGGTATACTTGCATATCTGGGAGAGACAGTGGAAGTGTGAGCACGTGGCAATACGAAACCTGCTACTAACATTTTTTATAAATGAAAAGTAGAACTGTTCAAATGTGATTTTTTTCCCCTCCTCCATTGGAATACAGAGATTTTAAAGGTTCAAAGGTGCCCAAAGGGACATGCCTTTCAGAAACAGCAGTTCCATAATGGCAATTTTCATCACTCCTGTGACACAAGATCCATATGGGAGGTACATACCCAACAGAGATTTTAACTGCTGACATCCTGTGGGGGGTGTGCACTTACACAACATGGACATTAATGTAAAGGTGATGCACAATTCTGAGTTCTTTATATGTGCTGTTTATGTATTATGTATATTGATTTATTTGAACATTTTAGAATGACCATAGTTTTTTAAGGTGGCTTTATAATATTTACTCAGGGCGTAGTCAGCATTTTTGACACACCTTCATGAATGAGGAAAGCTAAATAGGTTTCATGGGAACAAACCTGCATTGTTTTAAACCAGTAAGAATTCTGCATTTGAAGATAGAGTTCAGGATCCTTTCAAATATAGACCTGAAATAATAAAGAGCTATAGCCAACCTCCTTGGCTAGCTGGCATAATAACACTGAGGGAAAGCCCTCCTTCATACCTGTAAGCTCTAGGGTATGTCTATAAAGCCAACTAGATGCCTACAACTGGCCCATGGCAGCTAACTTGAGCTTGGGCTAAGAGGGTGTATGTGGCTGTTTCATTGCTGTGTAGACTACCTGGCTTGGGCTCAGGCCTAGGCTCTAGGATCCTGAAAAGAGGGAGGGTACTAGAGCTCGAACACCTGCCCAAAAATCCGCGTAGCAATGAAACAGCCTTGCAGCCCAAGCCCCATGTGTCCAAGCTGATTGGCATGGGTCAGCAGTGGGTGTCTACTTGCTGTGGAGATGGACACTCAGAGGCCTTGTGCCATGGCAGTTGCAAACTATATCTTAACAATAATTTTCTCCGTGTGCTTTTTTTGTGTGTCAAATCCTAGTGTTTCTTAGGTATAACTTACACATCAGTGGAAAGCTAGGCTTTGAATATAATACAATATGTTTAATGGACTGGCTAATGTCTACAATTAATGTGATTTTATTACTCTACTAAAAGGGGTAATATGCCAAATTTATGCCAGATTTGTGATATGCAAAAAGGTGATTTGTAATGAGAAATAGAAATGTGGGATGGTAAAGTCTTCCCTCTCCCAGAGTAGTTCACACTTTATTATCAGTTTTTCTTATGCTCTGTTTGTATTTTCCCATGACTAAAGATGCTCTGTCACTGTAGAGGACTAATGAACAGTGTCCTCAAAACTAATCTAATAACATCAGATTTCAGTATGTCAAGGGGATCGTTTCATAAATATTCTTTTGGGTCTGCTTCTCTGCATATCACATGCTTCTCAGCAGCCCAGATCTTGCAAATCAAGGATTTCCACTATCCATCAGGTTAAGGGTTTGCAATATCATTATTCATAGCTAAGCACTTGCAAACGGTCTGTGCTGTAATCGTGTCATTTATGGAAGTCAATAGTGATCTCAGTTTCTAGCTACCTAAAGGGCTAGAGCTTATGTACTAAGTTAAAAGTTCAGTGATGTAAAGCAAGGTCCTGCTCCCATCAAAATCAATTGTCAGACTTCCACTGACTACTTGAATGGCAGCAGGTTGTGCCAATATTTTCATTAAGCCATTTTCCATCAGTTGATCATTAGCTGGTAATCACAAAAACAATGCTGTGTTTAAAAAACCCAACCAGTCATAATATTTTATATTTATTTTCAAAGAAGGAACTTCAGTGTCTATGATGTTTACAATGAATTGATTTATCTTTCTTGACAATAATAAATCTGGACTGTAGTTGGAGTTTTGATAGATGACCAGTCATAAGACAGGCTTGACTGATTCTTAATTTAAGAGGGTTGCTTTTTTGTTTCTTAGCACTTTAAAGTGATGATGGATGAGGGTTTGGATAAATAAATTGTTCAAATTTAGATCAATTAGATTTAATCATGTTAGGAACATTTGGCTTGGAGATGGGGAGAAAAACAAGGATTTGTCAAATCAGACTCTGCTCTTTTGCAAAATAGTAAGTCGTTCTTCTGAGTTATATAATCAAAGAGACTGCAGACAGAACAGGCTGAATTCTGTAACTGACTATGGTTTCATTTTATTACACAAGCTCTGACTGCACAGTATAAATCTGTTTTAATAATGCATGTTTTTCAACATGGTCATTTCAAGATATATGGATGAATTAGTGCTATTTAATACAATGAAATAAACAATAAGAGGCACTTGTTGCAGGAACTGGGAGTCCAGTTAATAGCTAATTCAGACACATAACCTCTTTCCCTTATATTTTTTCTGACATTATCATTTTTGAATTGCACTCTGTAGGTTTTTTATGGAATAATCTAAAAATATTTCCTAGCAAGAATCCATTCTAGCAGCTTGAAGTGTCTCAGTAAAGTCCATTTGCCCTCAATTCCTCTCTCTGGATTTTTTCCTTTTACCAGGGTCATTTACCCTGAATTTAACCCCTTTGTCTGTCATTTGGAGACCTAGAAACTTGCTATTATTACACTTGCAATCTCTGACCTACCTGCAGCTCCTGCAATTCAACTGTGGTCTCTCAAGCATTGTTACCATTACGTGTTATGACATTTTCAGCTGTGGAAAGCCATTTTGTTATAGAGTCCAAGCCTCGGTTGTTTTACCAACCAGAACCTTTTTTCTGCTTTGCCTTTAAAATGAACAATCCATCTTTCTCTAGGCTCTGTATTTAGTCTGTTTGCAATCTCTTTTTTATTTGTGAGCTAAGTTATTGCCAGCCCTTTTGAGACTAACCCTCGCTTTTCAGTGCAAGGGTTAAATCCTGAATCCATGGGCATCATTAAAAGATGTTCATTCTTATTTCAAGGGCTAAATTATTCTTCTCTAGCCTTTTCACTGCAGATTAAACTCTGAAATAGCTACTCAGCCTCCCATGGAGGTCAAAGAGGGTCAGCAATTTATCCCGAAAATATGTATTTAGGTTACAAACTAATTATGATGAAAGTGCTAATATATGCCCCCAAATACTTGCTTTGTTATACATTATTAACATTTCAAATTTGTTCTTTTTTTCCTTAACATGCTAGTTGTCTCTTAAATTGAACACATTTTCGAAAAGTAAGGTAGTGCTATACCACACTAATGGAATATGGATTAAGGATTCTTTAAATCCTGTGCTTGTAGCAATACAGATTCACAAGGGGAGGAAAAAAAGCCTTAAACTCTTAATACAAGACCCAACAATTGCTTTTCAAAATGATACATGAAAACACACTTAAACTAAATTAAATTGTGTGAGATTGTGGGACAATTTTATTTGCTGTACAGTAACTTGAGTCCAGAAATAAAGGGCCTGAAGCTGATGGGGAATCTTGCCTACGTAAGAAATGCAGCTCATGTACTGTAGTTTTAAATGTATTCATCTATTCAGAGATAACAACAAGTGGGGTTCCGCAGGGATCTGTTTTGGGACCGGCTCTCTTCAATATCTTCATCAACGATTTAGATATTGGCATAGAAAGTATGCTTATTAAGTTTGCAGATGATACCGAGCTGGGAGGGATTGCGACTGCTCTGGAGGATAGGGTCATAATTCAAAATGATCTGGACAAATTGGAGAACTGGTCTGAGGTAAATAGGATGAAGTTTAATAAAGGCAAATGCAAAGTGCTCCACTTAGGAAGGAACAATCAGTTTCACACACACATACAGAATGGGAAGCAACTGTCTAGGAAAGAGAATGGCAGAAAGCGATCTAGGGGTTATAGTGGACTACAAGCTGAATATGAGTCAGCAATGTGATGCTGTTGCAAAAAAAGCAAACATGATTCTTGGTTACATTAACTGGTGTGTTGTGAGCAAGACACGAGAAGTCATTCTTCCGCTCTACTCTGCGCTAGTTAGGCCTCAGTTGGAGTATTGTGTCCTGTTCTGGGCACCGCATTTCAAGAAGGATGTGGAGAAATTGGAGAGGGTCCATAGAAGAGCAATAAGAATGATTAAAGGTCTAGAGAACATGACCTATGAGGGAAAACTGAAGGAATTGGGTTTGTTTAGTTTAGAAAAGAGAAGATTGAGGTGGGACATGATAGCAGTTTTCAGGTATCCAAAAGGGCGTCCTAAGGAGGAGGGAGAAAACTTGTTCATCTTGGCCTCTGAGGATAGAACAAGAAGCAATGGGCTTAAACTGCAGCAAGGGAGGTTTAGGTTGGACATTAGGAAAAAGTTCCTAACTGTCAGGATAGTCGAATACTGGAATAAATTGCCCAGGGAGGTTGTGGAATCTCCATCTCTGGAAATATTTAAGAGTAAGTTAGATAAATGTCTATCAGGGATGGTCTAGACAGTATTTGGTCCTGCCATGAGGGCAGGGAACTGGACTTGATGACCTCTCAAGATCCCTTCCAGTCCTTGTATTCTATGATTCTATATGACCCCAGAAGTTATGGTTCCATTGATGTCAAAGGTTCCATTTACTTCAGTGGAGTCAGATCAGGCCCTGCTAGAGCACAACTGTATCACAATGTGCCTGATCCTTCAAGGAACTGAGAAAAGTGCCTGATCCTGAAATTCTTAACCCTGTCTGTATTGTGCCAGATCCAACTCGCATTAATAACAATAGAAGTCTCTCCACTGGTTTTATGGAGATGCTGATCAAGGCAATGTAACCTACTTTAGGAGGGAGAAGTATGTGTGAGAGAAAGAGCACTGTTCTTACTGTCCATGGGTTTTGGAGGCAATAGCTGAGTGGATATTTGGAGAGTGAGGGGGGGGTGTCTCAAGACTGGAACTTGAGGGAGTCTTTGGGAATGATTTGCTCCTCCTCCCTCCACCCCCTTGTATAAGTCACAAGATGTCTATTAATTCTGAAACCCAACAAAATTCTGAAGTGTATTTGTAAACTAATCATCAACTTTCTGCTTTAGAGTGTCATGGTAGGTGGGTGTCTGAATTTTCTTTCCAAGTAAGTTTCCTTTTGGGAACCCAGAGTTTGAAGAAAAAGTACAGGGAACTTTGCCTCCCCCATGTAAAGCATATGGTGAAAAGAAGGTTGTTAAACAGCCTATTACCACATATGCCAAAGAAATTCCATAGTTAAATCTATGTCTTGACACTGTAAACACTTGTGTGATAAGGAATAAGGAGCACAAGGCTGAACGCCAGTGCACATGGAAGCAGAAGTGATACATGGACACAAGGAATATTGAATACAGGCTTGATCTTGCACAACACAGGTGCAAAGTGTTTTGCGTGTGAGTGGAAAGTAAGGTGTAATGGGGTTGGGCAAGAAGGGTGCATAGGGAATGTGATCCTTTTGAATGAGTATTGCTGGATCGTTGCCAAATTATTTCTAGAAACTAGTAAGAGCAAGGTATAAAAGGAGAGTATGCAACAAAACACCTCATTTCCATGTTGAGGATTGTGTGTGACACCCATGTCCTCTTAGACGTGGCCATTTTTTATCCTCAGCTCAGATTGTGTGCATGCTATTAACAATAAGCAAGGTGACACGTGAGCTTAAGATTTATTTCTACTTGTCTGAGGACTCTGCTAGTGCCTAAACGTATCTGTGCATAGTTCCTTCTTCTCAGATTTATTCTGAAATTCACCAGCAATATTCTGGGCTAAATGTTGTCCACAGCTTTTCTAGAAATAAGTCTCAAGTCACCTTGTATGCAGGCACCATTATTCTCAAGACTCAAGGGCTACTCAAAATGCTCGGACCGATCTGAGTGCTTAATTGCTGTTCTCAGCATAAAAATTAGGTGCTCAGGTATCCAATCCTCTCAATAGCCCTTGAATGGAAGAGCAGCTGTGTGACTAAGATAAGATTGTAGACCCCAGTACCAGTTATAGAGAGACTGTTCTTACAGGATGTGGGTCTCCTATTACTACATAAACAGCAAATGGAACTTTTGGTGGCATGTATGCGAAATACCATAAATGTGAACACAAACAGGAAATATTTGCTTTTTAAGTAGGTGATACTGATTCATGGAAAGATACCTTCACAATGACTTTATTACTGAATCAGATGATTGACATCAGTTAACATTACTTCAGATAGATATTGGTGTAGAAGAGTGACAATTGTTCCCTGCAGGCCTGCTGATCAAGGGATGGGAATAGAGGGCTGTTGCCCTAGGGCAAGGGTGGGCAATAATTTTTGATGGGGGGCCACTCCAAGATTTTGGAAAGGGGTCAAGGGCCACAGTCTTCCATGATATTAATGGAGGAGATGCAGGGCCTGGGATGGAGGTTGGATACAGAAGTGAGCTTGGGGTAAGGAATACTGAGGTACAGGAGGGAGACTGGAATCTGGGAGGGAGTTTTGTGATCTGGGGCAGGAGATTGGGGTGCCAGATCTGGGAGGATGTACAGGTGCCAGAGGGGGACAGAGAGTTTGGGGATGTTGAGTGGTGGGTCAGGGAGGGGCTGGGGTGACAGAGGCAGGCTGTGGCCAGGAGACTTACCAGCCAGCAGCCAAACCAGCCTGCCTGCCTGCAGAGCTAAGGCTTACAGAGCTTAAAACATTTCCCAACCAGCCAGACTGCCTGCTTGCCTGGTCATGTGCTTCATTGAATAACTGACCCAAGGAGAGGGGGTGTGGTTATTCTTGGCTGCCTGTTATTCAAACAAGCAGTCCTATTGGCTGGCTTCTGTCAAAAACCGGCAAAAGGGATTGTGCTGGGGGTGGCGCAGTTCCTGAAACATCTCCTCCTCCCTTCCAGTTTTGAAACAGAAAGGAAGCCCGGCAGCAGCATTTTTGCACGGTGCGCGGGGCTGCGGGGCAAGCAGGGGAGCCTGCCTGGGTCTCTCCACTGCCTCTGCGGACTGGATCCAATGGCTTGGCAGGCAGGATTTGGCCTGCGGGCCGTATTTTGCTCAGGCCTGCCCTAGGTCCTGGCGATTCAAAGGGCCCAAGGCTTGTAGCCATAGCTGCCCCTGCTACAGCGTCAGCAGTGATGACTTAAGCACTGGGCCCTTTAAATCGCTGCTGAACAGCTGCACCATTCTGCCCGGGTCCACAGAAACTGTCATCTCTCTGGTTCATTATAATATTATTGGGCAGCCATATGGTGGTTGATTTGCAATTTAAAAAAAAAAACAGCTCTCTTATATGTCTGAACTAATTGGAGCCCAGTTCATCTGAGAGGCTAACCTACTTTTGGTATATTGATCTGGTGGGGTGCTAGAAATCTCATTTGTAATGTTAAGTCCAGGACCCTTTCGAACAGAAACTATACTTTTCTAGGGAGAAACCTTCTTGGCAGAGATCCAAACCCAGGGCTAAATCCCATGCCTACTCTCCTGGAAGAATCCAAACCATCACAAACATTTTGTCCAGTCCCTTTCAATCCATCCATCACTAACCAAAGAATTAACAATAAAAGACATTCGGGTGCTTTTATTCACACTGAGTAGAGATTGGGAGGACTTGCAGAATAAAAAATTCAGAATCGGTCCCTCTTCCCCCTCCAAAAAAAGAGGACAGCTTAGAAGAGCTGGTTTAAAAAAAAGTGTGATATTATTTCAGTTCCTCTGGTTTTGGTCATAAACTTTAACATTACATTAGACAGATATTGATTGAGACATATAACAGAGCTGGTTTTATTGAATTGCAAATCAACCACAATATGGCTGCTCAATAATCAACTTTTGTTCAATGATTTGAAAAAAATTAAATCTTTTGTTTTAAAACCCATTTGAGTTAGTGGAATGAGGCTGAAGGATGACAGTAATATCTCTGTCCCATACTCACACACACTGTGGCGTGTATAATATAATGCTACATTTCAGATTGCTCCCTTTATTTTCTGTAAAGCAGTCTCCTAATATGATCAAGTTTATTTTGTGAAATGCTCAATTGTGACTTTCCCAGCAGGCCTGAGTAAGGCCTCAGAAGCAGCCCCAGAAGGAGATTCTGACTCACTCTTGTATTTTTCCCTTCAGGCACCTGAATTTCTTTTATTGTTCTTTCTTTGGTCCGTGATGGCTGGATTGAAAGAGCCTGAACAAAATGTGTGTGGTGGTTTGGATTCTTCCAGGCAGTGTATGTATGTTACCTGACATACTGAAGATGCCGAGCCAAGGTTTTGCCCAGTTCTGCTGCCCACCTGGGCAAAGGGTAGGATTTAGCCATTCTATGAAGCCTGACCTTCACTGCTATCCATAATGCTGGAAGCCAGTAGTGGGATGCAAGGGAAGGACGGGCTCTGGTGTTGCTGAGGTAGGCAGGGTAAAACTTGGTCCAAAGTGTTGTCCCAAAATTTGACCTCAATTCTTCAACAAGAATTGGACAGCTAGACATGGAAAGATGCAAAGGCAGTAGCTATTTGCAATTGCTTTGATGTAAATATAGACTACACACATTGGGATTTATTATAAAATGTCTATATACGGTGAGACAGGTTAATACATTTATTACAACTACATGTTCTCATCACGATGATGATGATTTTTCAATAAAAAATCTAGAGGTACAAAAGCAACCTACTACAGTTCATTAATCATGTGATAGTTTTGTCTCCTTTCATTATAAGTTAACTCTTCTAAGTTGATGTAACTAAAAGATGAGATTGTATAAAAATGCAAGTTTCTCTATTTCTGTCTTATTTTAGCTTTGGAATATGAACATATCCCATTCTGTGTGAACAGCCAGTATGACTGGGCCCTCTGCACTATCTTTAGAGTCCTGCAGATCCACGGGTACTCACATCCATGGATGTGAATGTGGCTATCCACAACTCATTTTTGCAGATATAGATGAGGATGCACATTTTGGATCCGTGCATGTCTCTAACTATCATTTAAGTCTCAATCCTGCATCAAGATCCTTTGATCTCATGTGGAGTCTCCTCTGAAATCATCACAATTTATTTAATCTGAGCATTACTTAATCATTTTCCCTTTTGTTTCTGGAAGTCTACCACACAGAAGCGGAGGAGGAGGAAAACCACAAAGCCACCTATATTAGCAGAACTCTGAGAGGTGTTTTTCCTTTGAATTAATATTCTGAACTCACTTTTTGGTTAAATTGAGTGGATTTCATGTTGACAACTCCATTTGAATGTCAATCCATAATATTTCTGGGACTTCAGTCTAAGGCTTTGGTTTGGCTCTGGTCCTTGCTTCCTTTCTCCTTGCAGAACTACTAAAAGACTCAGGGTTATTAAAACCTATGTCATTCCTTATGCCTGTATAGATTCTTCCTGATGCTTACTTGAGTTTGCAGTGTAGAGAAGTATGGAGGGTTGGAAGGGTAGGAGGAGACTCACTTAATCCT
Source organism: Apalone spinifera (assembly GCA_030068395.1). Classification (NCBI taxonomy): domain Eukaryota; kingdom Metazoa; phylum Chordata; order Testudines; family Trionychidae; genus Apalone; species Apalone spinifera. Next base: position 33,852,160 of record JANRFK010004440.1, on the reverse strand, counting down.
CTGTAATCCACATATGAAGACTTTTCAGTCCCCTTCCCTCGGAAAACTGGGATTGCTCAATCTTAGTTTCCCTAAATATGCATGGCACCCAAAAGGGCCTGCAAGGAGGTAACAGTGTATGCCTGCTGTGAGTTATACACCAGTCATTGGAAATCTGTCATAAAAGGTGGTAGCAGCAGGTGCCCTAACTCAGCACATGCTGAGGCTCTTCCTTGAACCAGAATGTCTCCTAGTGTTCTCTCTGTGGTAGTGCAGCTCTGCGTGGCAAGGCTGTGCCCACAAGGAGCCCGTAATCAGAACCAGACTAACTCCTCTTGGACTCTGTGGGGGATTGTTACTTTCTCTCAGAGTCCAATCTCTGTTCTCATTGACGTCACTGGGAGTTCTGCTATTGATTTCAAACCTCTAGTGAATTCTGCTGTTTATTGCATTTGAGCTTGATTTCAATGTACAGCATGAGAACCTATGCTAAGTTGTTGCATAGTGTATTTTCACTCAAATTATACATGTGTACCCACTGGGATTCTCACAACCAGTGGAACCTTTTCAGAGGGCACCTTTGTCTACCTAGTTTCACATCAGATACATTGTAATCTTTACTTGATGTTTTACATTTAGTTCTCAACCTGTCTTTTCACCAGCTCCCATATCCAGTGACTGTCTCCTCTGTCTTTCAAGCAGTTGTTTCCTAGATACATGTAACGCTGACAGGCGGAACTGAACCTGGGATGTCTGGAGCTTAGTGCATAAGCCTCTACTGCTTGAGCTAAAAGCCAGCTGGCTCTCAACTTAGCTATACAGTGAGTAAACTCTGAGGAACTGGCCTTCACATGGAAATTTGACAATCTTTCATGATCTGAACAAAAACATGAACTGGATAGACCATTATATTCAACACCCAATTGACATCAAAAGCTAAGTCTGGGACACTTCCGGGACACTTCCAATTAGCCTCATTAGCACCGGCACTACAATTAACAAGTACTTTTTTCCTCCCTCTCCCTTCTTTTTCTGTTATGTATTGTGAGGTTCCCCCTTTTTTCTCCACTCTGCTCATCTGGGGAGGTGAGTTTTGCCCACAGTAGCTCATATATATATGTGTGTATATATATATATGCCTTAAAAACACCCCAAGTGCCACTACTTGGGACAGTGAGCCACACCCAGAAGGTGCATGGGTTACATAGTTTCCCTAGCTGAGGGCACATCTCCCAAGCTTCAGAGACATCCCAGCTGAAATCCCAGACAAGCCCCCACTTGTAACACTGATAGGCTGAACCAAATCTGCCATCTCTGGAGCTTAGTGCATAAGCCTCTACTGTTTGATCTAAAAGCCAGGTGGCTCCTAGCTAAAGTCATAGAGCACACTCCTTCTTCCCCTCTGTAAGTGGTATAAGTGCCATTACATGGGACAGTGCACCACACTCAGAAAGTATGTAGGTTACATACAACCTACCCCAAACAGGACAAGTGAGCTTTTCTCACTAACGTTTGGCCATTTCTGGTTGAAGATTGTGGAGAGATGGTCTGGTGGGTGCTGCCGCTTATTGTGCAGTTTTACACACATCCATCCCCAGCCCATGGCCAAGTGAGTCCGCTTTTAAGAGTGCTTGTGCACTAATCTTGTTAATAGAAACATTCTCATTGATCTCAATGGGAGTAGGATAGTGCAGCTATGTACTCACGCTGCTTAATGCTCTGCTGGAAAGCATTCAGCATAGTACTATGATGAATGTGGTATCTGAGCCTGGATAGAATAGAATAGCTCCTACCAATCTAAGACCCAATCTTGCTCTCCTTAAAATCAATAGCAAAATTCCCATTGACATCAACTGGAGCAGAATTGGGCCCTTGAAGAGAAATAATCCTCAGAAATTTGCCTACTTGCTGAAACTAACAAATGTAAAATGATTTACAGAGTCTTATGGCAAGTGTTTTAGTCTAAATTCACCAGGATGCATTTATTCATTATTCATGGATCATCACACCAAGTACCTTGAAGACAAGAATGGGAAGGAGGGGGGAACAAGAGAGAGAAAGCAAAGCTCATGATAGTGCAGATGGTACTGGGGAAATGTGCACAGCAAAGAAGTTGTTAAGAGCAAGCATAGTGTTATGTGAGAATGAAGAGCATTTGGAAAACCTGGTGTGTTGGGAATAGCAGGAGTCCAAAACTAACACATAGTTAATAGCACAATGCCAAGAGAGACCTACATTGCCAGCAGTGCTTGGCAACAGGGAATACACAGTCACAAATATACTAAATGCAGACAGATATGTAAAGCCAAATTTTATTCTGCTGCTGAGCTGTAGGTAACAGGCAAATTCAGAAGAGGATTATTTAACGGGATGGGGGGAAGGGAGAAGGGATAACATATTGGGTCCAATGCTTTCCTCCACTGCATAGTGCCGGAAAAACAAGGAAACATAGCTGGAAGGGAGATGAAAATTGTGGGAAGAGGAGTAGAGCAGAACTGATGGATGTGCTTTCTTTGAACTGCCAGCACAACTGCTGAGTGCCCTCTGCATGACTGGGGGTCCCCTGTGAGTTTGAGGAGTGTGGCTGGCAGAAGGAGGAAAGTGCAAGTAGGAATAATAGGATTAAAAAAAATAGGGAGACTTTTACAAGTGCAACATGGTAGGCTGCTGAATAGTCCCCCAAGGAGAAGTAAGGAAGCTTCCTTGCTGTGGATATCCAAAACAAATCTGGACAAAATACTAGATGTGCAGCAGGGAACAAACTTGCATCGGCCACTGGGGATGGACTGGATAGGTCTTTGAGTGTAATTGGGTCTTTTCCATCTCTAATTTCTATTATTTGTGAACCGCATACAGACATCCTAATCAGTTTGATTTTTTTAAAAAGCATAGCTTTTCTGATCCACATTAATGCTTCTCCTGCACTGATGTATAGAAACTGAGGAACAGCGCTAATGGAAGATAGATGTGGCACTCAGGCAGGGCTAGGGCCAGGATAGCATACAGAGGAAAATGTTCTCCAGGCGGCAGACCTTTCTCTAATATTATAAGAAAGGGAAACTCGATATGCCTTGCTCATTGTCTTCATAGCATTCAATTTTTTCGTAACTTTGTTATGCTATGTCTTATTGTTCTCTTTTCTAAACTAAAATCATCCTCATCTTCTACATTTTTAGTATAGAACTCATTCGGGCTATGTCTACATTGCAGCATTATTTTGGAATAACTGACATTATTCCGAAATAACAAAAAGCATGTCTACACTGAAAGCCATTTATTTCAACATAATGGCGAGCTGAAGGACTTTTTACTCTGCCTCCTGTAACCCTCATTTTATGAGGAGTAAGGGAAGTTGAAGGACGAACACTCTTCCTTCAACTTCCTGCTGTTCAGCCAAAAGCTGAATTAAGCTATTTTAACTTGAGCTGCGCAGTTGACATAGTTCAAGTTGCGTAGATTAATTGGACTTTAGCCCTGCTGTTTAGAAGTACCCTCTCTGACTCTGAACATTTTTCTTACACTTTTTAGGTTGTTTTTCTACTTTACATTATAACCTTTTTGACAGATGGAGATCAGAATAAAACACAGTTTTGTAGAAGAGAGTTGTATGATATTTTCAGTGCTAAAATTCTGGGTAATGTGTGGAGGGTGGGTCGTTATTGTTTTGTTAATAACTTAATGGTCAGGCATTAAGGATTAGAGATGTGAGGAACTATTCATAAGGTTGGTGCACAGAACTTGCTTTAAAATGGTATTTGTCTGAGTGTGTCACTTAACCTCCTGCCTCAGTTTCCTTGAATGAAAAAAGCGAATTAAACTGATGCTTTACCTGGCTTGTAGTAAAGACTAATTAGCTAGCATCTGTAAAAGATTTTGCAGCTGAAGGAAATAGCCTGTCTATAAACGCTAAACTTAAAAAACACAAAAGATCTGATAGCACTTTATAGACTAACAAAGTGCTACCAGACCTTTTGTTGTTTTTTAAGTTTATCCTGTACAGACTAACTCGGCTATCCCCTGAAGTTTATAAATGCTAAGTATTTTCTTTGCAGAACCAACCATTATCCTTTTCATTTGTTGCTGTTCACTGTATGAACAAAATAATGGTTAACATACAAACATAAGAATGGTCATACTGGGTCAGACCAACGGTCCATCCAGGCCAGTATCTTGTTTGCTGACAGTGGCCAATACTAGATGCCCCAGAAGGAGAGAACACAACAGGTAATCCTCATGCAATCCGTCCCCTGTTCTATTATCATATACCTTTGTTTAAAAATGCATTGTATTCACATTAGAATGCTGTGATTATGCTAGGTATTACTAAGTTCACTCATCGTATGTTACTTCATTGCAGGACCTTAAGGGCTATTCCATGGTGGTGTGTTTCCATTCCTAATAATATAAATCATGTGATGTGTAATAGTGATCCACACATTGCATTCACTCTGGATGTCTGACCACTAAAATGGAGTAAGTGTGGCGACTTATTAATAAATATAGTATTGTCCTGTCCCTTTCTGCACTGGTGTGATGGATTATACTTGCAGTTGAGGTAAGCAAGGTCTGCTGGGCCAGGATCTTGGTGTCTGAGACTCCTCTAGCATAGCCCATCTCTACAGTAGCTTCTTCTTTCCCAGTGCAGGTTAAGGTAGTTGGTGAAGCAGAGGCAGATTGGGGAAGAAGCTAAGCTGGAACCCATTTTGATCTGCTTGGGGTTGGGGTCAAACAGTCAATAAAGCTACATTACTGAATTACTAAGGTTACATTAATGGTTGTGGGACACCTGGAGGGTCTCCCTCCTCTCCCACTGTAGTGTAGACCAGGCCTGAGACACAGACCCAGCATGCCCCCACAATAATTAGATTGGGTTAAAAATCATGAGATAGTTTTAAAAATTAAAACTTCCAGCCATAATTAGCGTGTAATAATTTCATTTAAAAAAATTAGCTATAGATGCACAAAAAATGAAGGTGGCACTTTGTTCTTTAGAGCAGGAGATTCCACTTACATCCTTTTAGCATTTTAGGTTTGGGAATCTATCATGCTATCATGCTTCATCACCCTCCAAGACATATCCCATACACATTTATCTCTCTCCAAGCTATCCTCAGTGTGGATCCTGAAGAATTAAGGGAAGCCATCTTGTCTGAGGGCCTCATCAATTCAGTCCCATTATAAATACTAGACGAAAGATGGTTCTGTACCGGTGGCAAACTTTCCATTCATAAAAACAATGAGGATTCCCGTGGCACCTTACATCTAATTAGATACATGGCTACCTCTCTGAAACTTTTTTAATTCACAGGTTTTAAAGAATCAGCAACTTAGCTCAAAGTAATGGGAGCTGGTAACTACTTTTAATAAAGGTAATGTAGCATTTCTTCAGGAGAATCTATTTTGAAAAGCACTGAAAGTCATCAGCTTTATTGTTTTCAAGCAGATCTATTGCTGACCCAACTTTGGTGTAAATCAAGAGCAATTCCATTGCTGTAATAGAATTACTAATGTAAACCTGGTGTTAGAACCAGAACCAAAATTGGTTTAAGGCATAATATTTTTTAAAATGTCCCCTTATTTGGATCTTTAATTGTTTGGAGCCCAGCACAATATACCTAGGGCCTAATTTTCAGAAATGCATGCCCATCTCATTCAAGTGAGAGCAAAGCATTTAAAAGACAGGCTTAGGTTTTCCAAATTGGGTATCCAAAAGCAGAGGACATTTTTGAAAATGTCAGCCTGAGCGACTTGCCTATTGCCAAAGGCAGGAAAACACAGCCACAATTTGAGATTAGGATGCAAGCGTTTTTGATTACCAGCCAGAAGCTTAGTCCATTACAATATGTTGCATCACATTTATTTTGCTTCATTGCTTCCATAAACTTCTTAAGGGTAAGATGGTTCAGACTGCAGAATAGCTGTTAAAGCCCCCCATGTGAGACATTTAAAACTAGACTGGACAAAGCACTAAAATAATAATCCTGCACTGGCATGGTGATGAAGCAATTAATTTACCAGAGTCCATCTTTGATATCTATAGATCAAGTTGTTTCTAATGAAATTTCTGACCCATAATTTTAACATCTTTGCTGTGATATCTAATTAGATACAATGTTAATATAGAAGTATAGATGTGTCTGATACTTGGTTTCTTATCTTGTTATTCAATCCTTAACTCTCAGAACTTATTTTGATATTGAAAGGTATGTGTTCAGCCAGATAATCTCTCTTGTGGAAGCCATTTGTGCCAGCAACACTTCTGAACAGTGAACACCAACATGAGTTCTTGCACTTTGTACCATCTGCTTGTGAGTGCAAACTAGAGATAAAACATGAGCACTTCATTTCCGAGGGTGCCAAAATATTGATTTTTTTTTTCACCCACCAAACAGAGGTTGTTCCTAGGGCTGGCTAAATATTTTCTACATGACATACATATTTTCTTTTTTTTAAAAGTAATGTTTTATGGGGGAGGTTACTGAAAATCTATATTTTGATGTGCTATTTTTATGAAAATGTGAGCCCCAAGTGGTATTTTTATGGAAAATGCTGAGTTATAAACTCCCTGGAGAATTTACTTTTAACAGATCCACTCACATTTTTTGGATATTTTCTCTATTCTCTAGTATGTTCTTTAGAAATCCCTATTGATTTCATTCAGAATCATTATAGAAATGTTTATTTGCTTTAACCAAGAGGATGTTTTTTTTTAAGTGCAGCGAATGGCTTTGAGACCTATTCCTCTCCCCCTTTCCGCTCCCCATACACACACAGTTTATTAAAGGAATTTGTTTTATATAAATGCTTCTTTAAACATAATTACTATGCATGACTTAACAGATAGTGTTCAGCACAGTGCAATGCAAATGGCAATAGCAAACACAATAATAATGCACTTGTAATGAGACTACTTTTGGGGTTTGACCTACCAATCCCAAAATAATTTCACTATGATAGTGGAAAAAGAAAATGATTCCCAACCCTATACAGGAAACGATTTTTACAATATTCCCAAAGCTGTAATGATTTCTGTAATGTGTGGTGGTAGAGCAAATCCCATAATTTTTGCTATTAGTTGCTAAGAAACAAATCGTAATTGCTGTTCAAATTCTTTACTGTTGTAGCCTCTTATTGCCATGAAGTGCATTCATTTTCTTTCTGAAGATTAAATGATCAATGAAGTAATTCTTTCAACAACAATTAATAATGAAAACCTTTGCAGAAAGCCACCAATGCCTCTGAATTTTTCAGGACAAAAATAAATATATAAATAAGAAACACAACAACAGACCTCCCTAATTAATTTATTGACATTGCTGTATGAAACTGAATGAAGTTGTTGGCATATCTGAAAGAAATCATTTTCAAGGTGGTAACTGTAATTTCTGGCTGTTGAAGATGGTGCCTTTAATAAGCAGTAATTTAATTACCAAACCTCTTGGAAGTCATTATATTGGATGAAAAAATCAAATCTGGAAATTAAACCCTCCTGAACTGGTGGCTGTCTCTTTGGCCCACAAAGGTTTGGCAAATGATTTCTTGAGTTCATCTCAACCTTGAACTTACATTCTTATCCTTCCCCCAAATCTTGCAGCAAGGGCTAGAAATCTAGGTTCCTCTTTATCTCCAGGTTCCTCTTTATCTCCTTCCCTTTGTTCAGTTGTTTTCTATGGCTATTCTTTTTAGCCTCCATGTGTTTCAATCAGGCATTGAGTTGATGGAGTCACTGGCCCAGGACTTTTGACAGATTGCCCAAATCAGCTCAGCAACCAGATGGTGTGGGAAGCAAGTCATCTTAGGGACCTGGTTATGCTGAATGCTGATGGAGAGAATGTAGATCATATGCAACTCCCATACAGACGGCCAGTGGAGCCTAACCAGTCAGGAGGAAGGGCCAAGAGCTAAATAGAGTGAATAGGTGTATGTTAAGGAGTAATTTGTGTCCAGAGCCAAGGGCCTGAGATGAACTCAGATAATCATCTGCCAGACTCCCTGGGCCTGCATGTGTCCATCATCTCAGGAGCTCTGCTACCCAAATGTCCAAATGTTATAATTATTCACTATCCAAATAAGATGGAAGCATCTCATTGTTTCTTGGAAGGCTTGTGAAAGGAAGAGGATTGTTGGAGAGCTAATTGTACAAGTCCCAACTTGCCCATGTAGTGACCTAGTCACATGCTCAATCCAAGATCTAGTTCATCAGCATGAATGTCTAATGCTTAGTGGTAATTTTTTTTAATGTATCTTAGTGCTATTTTTTTTTAAGTCATAGATGGACTTCCCCTCTTCCTGAATCCCTTTTTTTCCCCCATGGGATTGTAGTATAAAACCTTAGCAGTTCTGTGAAAATGTTGGCATGTTATATTTTTGATATCCTGCACCAATATTTAGCCCAGAGGAAGGCAATAAGCAGCCTGCGGGCTGGATGCAGTTCACCAGGGTTAGCCGTGATGGGCAGTCAGATGTTTTAATTACCAGTGAATCTTCAGGTATAGTTGCTTGTAGTTCCCATTGGCTGTGGATCACTGTTCCCAGCCAATGGGAGCTGCAGGAAGCAGCATGGATCAGGACACTACCTCCCACAGCTCCCACTGGCCAGGAACAGTGATACGTGGCCAATAGAAGTTGTGAGCAGGTGTACCTGCAAATATGCAGGTAAATAAAGTATCTAGTAGCCCGCTAGGAGTAGCCCTGGTGAATTGGGTCTTGCCTGCAAGCTATTTATTGCCCACCCCTGACTTAGACTTGCATTTAACCATTGATCAGGCACAAACGGTCTCTTTCAGCTCCAGACTTCCCAGGAAATAAAATACCAAAGTGCATTTTCTAAACTGTAGAGGCTGTTTTCTTCCTTTCACTAGCCACTGCCCAACAGACTGCTGCCCCACACATCTTATAGATCAAGAGACATCCCTTATAAACATTCCGTCAGGCCTGTTTCCAAGCAATACTCAGACAAACAAGCAGTCCCATGGTGTATTTTGTACCATCAAATAGGTGAGGCCCCTTAAAAATAAGCTTCATTTTTTGTACAGCTTGCCCTTTAGTAGTTTGAAAACCCAGATGGACACTTGCGTGGTTCACAGGCTGACTGCCTGACCAAGGCAATCTCACAGCTGAGCACAGTTTAGATTATCCAATTCAAATGGCTTTGGCATGTCCATGTTCTTCCCGATCACTCAGTGTGCAAGCTGTTCACAGGGTAATTTCATGAACTAGGCTTCAGATGAGGTTAGAGGCAGCAAATCCTGGTTTCTCTGCACATGGCCAAATAATTGCATTATTGCAGCATCAAGCAGCAACACCATATGCAGAAAAACTCTCCTCTCTCAGCAGGAGCTCTGTGCCAAGCACAAGTGTTCTCCAAGGAGAGTCTGGCTTGCTAGATCTCAGGAACCATAAAGCTGACATCTACCGCCCCAGTCCTCCCAAGCCCACACTGGTATAGGTGACTCATGGAAGCGCTTAGGCGGTGCACCATGTCCCCACTATTTAATTTTAATTGTTAAATGGGATGCTCCCTCAATGTTCCTTTCAGTGACCCTTCCCCAACATGCACCAGTCTCCTATACACATTGGGCATGTTTCCGCTGCAGGTCAAAAGTCGAATTAAGGTACGCAGCTTCTGCTACTTCAATTGTGTAGCTGAAGTTGAAATAGCTTAATTTGGCTTTTGGCACTATCTACACAGCAAGAGTCAGAGTAAGAAGTCCTCCATCTTGACATTATTTCGAAATAATGGCTTGCTGTGTAGACCTAACCATGAACCACATACTATTGGGATGTAGGGCAGTCTGTCCAACATAGCAAAGCCTTTTAGTCTCTCCCTGTTCCTAGATCACTAGGAAAGCATCGGTTTTGTGAAGATGGGTCTAGGTTTGTAAACAGAGCAAAAGCCAGGGAATAGGAGGAGAGAAGCAGCATCTGGCACATTTTTGAAAGAGCAGGTCTCTTTCTTGCATTGTAAACTCTTGAAGAGCAAGGAACTGTGTCTTAGAATCTGTAGGTGCATTCAACACTTAACAGGTGGGGGCCCAATCTTTTTTATTTTTTTTACACTTGCTGATGTTTTTACTACAGCTGGACTTAAGATATTCATCCAGAATTGTGCTGGGTCCCTCGTGATCATGTTTCTATGATGCAGGAGAATATGTTCCGTGAAAAATGACACATAGATCCCCTCCCCTCCCACTCTCCGGAATATCTGCTTAGGCAACTGCTTCCAAATACAAATTTTCTTCTTTGCTTGCATCATCATTTCACACACAGCTGTAATAAGCACATTAGCAATCTTTCTAGTGTCAGCTGTACAACTTCCACACCTCTTCAACCACACACTCTAATGAGTACGAAGCTATTCTAAGCATCATGCGCTTTTTTGGAAGAATAGGATCAATATGCCGTACACAACAGAGGTGTAAGGATTTATATCCAGTTTGTTTCTCGTTGAGGGATATAAATAAGATAACTGTGTTATTACTTAAAACAGTTGGAGTGTTTGTAAATAATAGGCTCACCCTATCCCAGAGGTAGTAATTTTGTAAGCTCCTTTTGATATTCAGGAAATGGTTTTCAATTTATATCATACAGAGCGTCTACTATTGAAACAAGAAAACAATGCACAAGGGAGTGTTATGTCCTAATATAGATGCAGTTTAAAAGGACTATCATGGAAGTAACTACTCTCAGTGTTTTGGATGGCTGCCATCAATTTCTTTGTTGTACCTGACACAGCAATAAGTTAAGTAACTGTGGGCCAATGTAAGCTAACCAGGTTGTTAAAAATGTGCTTTTGAAGTACAGCCAGAGATGCTGCAAAAGTGGAATCATATATATAGTAGTCCAGTGTCTGTGCGTCCCTAACGCTGACGTACACAGCCACGCCCCACTTGCTGCCCCTTGCTCCTCTGCCCGGGCCCGGCAGCAGCAGCGGCCAGCTTGGTCCGGGGCAGCAAGTGGCCCATTGGGGTCCGCGCTCCCCAGGCGTGGGGAGTGCGGACCCCAAAGGGCCGCTAGCCGCCGCTTGCTCCCCCGCCCGGGCCCGCCGGGAGCGGCGATCAGCTGGGCCCGGCGGCAGCGGCGGTCAGGTGGGCCCGAGCGGTAAGCCTGAAAATCCCGTCTTATGGCGGGCTAATTGGCTAGTATCTATAATATTTGTCCATCTTATCTATCTTGGTATTTATAAATTATGCTTACAGCTGTGACTGCAGTAGTGCCCACATTTCAAAAGTGGCCTCAAATTTTAGAGGCCTCCATTTCTAGCTGCTGGAGTCAATACTGCTGTAAATTGAGGTAGCTTCACAGTAGCCAATAAAGTCAACTTAGCTCCCGCAGTTTACACCATTTGAGGATTTGGGTCCTAAGTGGGCATTGAAAGACAGATGCACTCAAAACTGAAGACAAGTTTTGAAAATCTGGACTTCAATGCTTATCAGATCGCTAACATAGTGCTTGAAAAATGTATTCACAGTTTTATAGAAAGGATTGAGTACATGAAGGATCAGCGTTACCCTGCCAGACTTGTTACTCAAAATTTCTATTAATCTTTGCTTTTGTGAAAAATAGCCAGATACAATAACAAATCCAAATAAAAAACAAAATTCAGGACACCATAGGACAAAACAGCAGCTAAACAGGTGACCTGTTTCAATTTAAAATTGAAAGACTACAATTAAAATGTGATTGAGAGAGACTGCATTAATGGTTAATGAAAAATGTTATGGTCAGCTGAATTTTTTTAGGTATACTGAGAGATAGTGGACTCTGAAGTGAATTCCCTTACCTGAGCTTTAAGCACATAATCTCTTGAAAGTGCCTGTAACAAACAGAATTACTGTCATTAGAGCACTAAAAAAAAGATAATAATTCTTAATATCTAAAATGACTGGCTCTTCTAAAGGCAAGGTGAGGTAGAGTGAGGTGGTAATATCTTTTATTGGACTGTCTTCTATTGGTGAGAGAGACGAGTTTTCAAGCTTACACAAAATTGTTCTTCCACTGTGGGAAATGTGTTAAGGCTAAGTGCACACTACCACTTTACTGCACTGTAATGTTCTCACTTGAGAGTGTGAAAAAACACCCTCCCATGAATGCAGCAAATCACAGCGCTGTAAATCACCAGTGTAAACAGACTCCCAATGCTGTTAGCTACTCCTCTTATGGAGGTAGTTCACACAGAGCCCGGGAGACTCCCTCTCAGCCAGTGATAGGCAACCTAGGCTAATGAGTGGGCCTCATGTGCGGGCCTCTTTCATCCTAGTGGGCTGCAAGTTTGTTGTAACCAAAACAGTCTCCTAGGACAGATTAGTTTTGATAATTTCACTCCCGTACCTAGAATTTGTGGGTTGTGCCAAATGAATGCACTTTGAATGCAGAGGAAGCACACAGCTCTCACTGTCAGTGTTATGTGCAATCAGCATGCACCTCACTTACTCTTGTGTTACTTTATTAATATTACAGTAAAACTCCATTGGT
>JANRFK010004440.1:33819303-33838406 GCA_030068395.1 Apalone spinifera | reverse complement strand
AGAGAAGACCGATGTGGAGGAGAGACCTGAAAATCCTGTCTTATGACGGGCTAACAATTATTAATAGTTGTTAATGAAGTTAAGGTCTCTAACATTTTTTCTGGGCAATGAAGTAAATGGAAAGGCTGCCAATTACTTCAGAGAGCTGTGGCCCATGCTGCTTATTAAACTGAAGGTAAAAGAGCACTCATTTGAACACAGCAAGGCTAGGGATAGAGATGTACAAGTTTTTGCAAAGCTTTGCTAATTAGACTTTATGAGTTACAAAGCCTGCCACTGTTTTCAGTTGCTAGCCACACTGTACATTGTTGTGGTTTGTGGCAAAGTATTCTGACTTACTCAGATTATAACTGAATTGAAGCAAATGTAAAACTTCCCATTTTTTTCTGATATATTTGAAGCACATGCTTGATCCTGGATATTCAGGACAGTTTTCACTTTAAACCAACTGTGTTTTTAAAGGTCATTTGATCACCACAGGTTTAATCAGCCAGTTACACATCACTAACGTTAACTAATGGCTCCCTGCTCCAGTTTTATATATGTATAATTTCTCGCTCATTCAGTCTCCCACACTCTCACACAATTATATATATAAATATACTATTTTTAAAAAGTGAATGTAAAACTTCAGTAATAAGATTGAGGAAGGTCAAGGTGATTTTTACCTTATACCTGTTTACCACAGTCTTGCACAGAATCTCATATTGTATTATTATCAGTGACAATTCCTGTTCTCTTCTATCTCATTCCAAAAGCCTTTGTAACCTATCTGTATTACCACCAAGTTAGTTCTAGTTCATGGCCCATTTGTCAGTTTACTTATAGATTATTAGAGACTCAGTGGAGTTTGTTTGAAATCAAGCTCTGTCCTTGAAGGCAAAAATAAATAAATAAAATGGGAATGCTAATAGTCCCTTAAAGTTCAGTAGCCAGTTGTGAATATTAATATCTCCTTAGCTGTGATATTAATCCTCTGACCATGAATAGGTTTACTGAATATTTTTCTGGGCAATTTTTTTTTTTTGTTAACAAATCAAAATACAGGAGAGGAGTATTGAGTAACATCGATTGCTAGATAGCTTATATTGGACAGCTCATCTTTACGTACATGGAAAAAGTCATGCTATAGGCATTAATGAGTACAGTACATCTGGAACTTATGAATGCTCACTTTATTTATCCCTCCTATTCCACTGTAAAAAATAAACAGAAGAAGCAAACATACCATCACATGACGATATTTTGAGAATAAATAGAACAGTCAAGCAATCCAGATGATCTCTGTTATTCCTCAGGGATTCTAATTATTCAAAATGAGAAAACTTAGGCCAGGTCTACACTACCCCAGAAAAGTTGGCTTCAGGTACACAGCTCCAGCTATGCAAATAATGTAGCTGTAGCTGACATACCTTAAGCTGAGCTTGGTGACAGTGAGGAGTACTGGTGCCGGCGCTTGATTCAGTGGGTCTTGATTCAGTGGGTCTTTCCTGACAGCATAGTATCAACGTGCTTCTGTGAGTATTTAGAGCTCTATTTTATAGGGGAATTGAGAGGCGGTTTTGAGAATCTGCAGCACCCTTTGATATCAGTGGGAACTGACCACTCTCCGCACCTGGAAACTGCCTGGCCTTGCAGCTGCCTATTTAGCGCCTCGCAAGTGCTCAAGTAACATGTCGGGGGACGTGCCACAGCTAGAGGAGAGCTGCCTCACTCCCTCCCCCAAGCTAGCCCAGCCTCCAATCTGCTGTGCACGAGCGATGGCTTGAAACTAGCACCAGCCTGAACCTGCTGCGGGAGGGGTGCCCCTCCCTGGCCTGAACCCAGCCGTGACTGGGGAAGCTCAGCCTGGATCTGCCACAACCAGACCACAACCCTGGCCTATACCCAGCTGCAGCCAAGGAACCCTGGCTCTGCCCCAATTCTATCTGTGGCCAGAGTGGTGCCCCCCAACTCAAACCAGGCCTGGCTTGAGCCTGCTGCCCCTGCCCAGGAGCTGCCATATCAGAGAGAGGCGCCTTTTCCTCCAACCTAGATGCTGTCACAAGGAGAGAGAGCTGGGGGAGGGGAGAGTCCTCTCTCCTCACGGTACCCCTGGAGCATCCTCCTTCAAGACCCAGTTCCAACCTATAGCCTGCACCCCCAGCCAAATCCCTCACACTTTTGCATCCCACCCTCTATCCCAGACCTGAGCCCTCTCACACACTCAGAATTCCTTGGCCCTACACCTACCACATGAATTCTGCTACTTGCACCAATATGACGGTGATGCATAAACACAGAACAAAAAATGATCTCAGCCCCAAAAAGAGTATAAGAGAAGAGGCCCTGCCCTTTCTGGAAGGGCAGAATCACTCTTCCCCGCCCCTCCCCCCCTTTGCCCAGGGGTCTGACCAGTTTGTCAGGCCCACTCCCTCTTCCTCCCTCACCCCCTGCTCCCCCACTCTCAGTATGAGAGAAAGCAGAAAGGTACTCGTCTGAAAACTTTACAATTGGGTAGTGGAGGCTGATGTCATAGGCTGATTGAAGATGATCATCAAAAGCTCAGTGAAAGATAGGGTAGGGAAAGACTACGAAGGGCCTTGAACATGTTGGTACATGTACTGGTGCCAGCGAGGGCACTTTCAGCATTAGATTTAGTGGGTCTTTCCTAGACAGCATAGTATCAAGGTGTTTCTAAGAGTTCCTCTTACCCCCCCCCCCCCCCCCCCCCCCCCCCCCCCCCCCCACCCGACTTCCAACAGCTGCAAGCAACGTATGACTGATATGATAGAGGATAGAGAGCCAAAGAAGGATGCAAAGAGAGAGGGGACATAGATTAGTGGGCTAGGAGAATGGTCTTTCCACCATTGCTTTTATCAAGGTGAGAGAAAAGAATGTTGCAGTAATGGAGATGTGAAATGATGAGAGCCGGAACAAGAGTTTTAGCCATCTCTTACAGATACTGTGCAGCAAGAATCTGAAAAATTTAGACATAACTTAGGATGTGAGAAACTAGAGAGAGATCTGAGGAGAAGCTGACACCCAGTTATGGGCAGGATGGTAATGTTGTCCACAGTGATTGAGAAAAGAGATAGCAGGAAGGCTTGGGAGGAAAAATTAAGATATCTGTTTAAAGTAAATAGACATTTTTGATTACATCCCTCTCACTAACATATCACATATTGCTTGTAGTCTTAGGACCCCTGCAAAGTCATAAGCATGTGGGTGCATAACTAGCCGGATAACCATTCTCAGAGAGTAGTTATTAATGGCTCACAGTCATGCTGGAAAGGCATGACAAGTGGGGTTCTGCAGGGATCTGTTTGGCGATTGCTTCTGTTCAATATCTTAATCAACAATTTAAATGATGGCATAGAGAGTACGCTTATTATGTTTGCAGATGATATCGCGCTGGGAGGGGTTGCAACTGCTTTGGAGGATAGGGTCAAAATTCAAAATGATCTGGACAAACTGGAGAAATGATCTGAGGTAAACAGGATTAAGTTTAATAAGGACAAATGCAAAGTGCTCCACTTAGGAAGGAACAATCTGTTTCACACATACAGAATGGAAAGCAACTGTCTAGGAAGGAGTACTGCAGAAAGGGATCTATGGGTCATAGAGGAGCATAAGTTAAATATGAGTCAAGAGTGTGACCCTGTTGCAAAAAAAAGCAAACATGATTCTGGAATGCATTACCAGGAGTGTTGTGAGCAAGGCACAAGAAGTCATTCTTCCACTCTAATCTGCGCTGATTAGGCCTCAGTTGGAGTATTGTGTCCAGTTCTGGGCACCACATTTCAAGAAAGATGTGGAATAATTAGAGAAGGTCCAGAGAAGAGCAACAAAACTGATTAAAGGTCTAGAAAACATGAGCTACAAGGGAAGACTGAAAGAAATGGGCTTGCTTAGTTTGGAAAAGAGAAGACTGAGAGGGGACATAGTAATGGTTTTCAAGTACCAAAATGGGTGTTACAAGGAGGAGGGAGAAAAATTGTTCTCCTTGGCCTCTGATGGTAGGACAAGAAGCAGTGGACTTAAATTGCAGCAAGGGAGGTTTAGGTTGGATATTAGGAAAACTTCCTCATTGTCAGGATGGTTAAACACTGGAATAAATTGCCTAGGGAGGTTGTGGAATCTCCATCTCTGGCGATATTTAAGAGCAGGTTAGACAGACACTTGTCAGGAAAGATCTAGACAGAACTTGGTCCTGCCACGGGGGCAGGGGACTGGACTCAATGACCTCTCAAGGTCCCTATAGCAGGTTCTACTATACTATGATTCTATGTGATTAAGTTCCATTAATTTCAATGCAGCTAATGTGCTAAACTTAAGGCTTTGTGAGGTCTTAAATTGTACGGTTTTTAGGCCAGGGACTTCTTTTATGATTATACAGATCTTAGCACAATTAACCCTTCAAACAGATTGAATTTTCTGCATATTATTGCAATAAAATAATAATGATTCATAATAGTAAATATTGTATAGAAATATTACTTACCCTAGAAAAATTAAACAAGAAAATACATATTCTGCTTGGTAATTAGCACACACAGTTTGTAATTAAGTGAAATCACCAGCATTTACTGAAAGGAACCAATATGTTCATTTAATAAAACCGAGTTTTATAAAAACAAATCTGTAACAGAAAATAACAATTTTCAACCATATATTGTATCTTGTTTAATACACACAGTAAAAATCGCATAACTGTGTTTTCACAGTGGGCAGAAGAACTGGGGGCCTAATCTCTTGAAACTTCTTTCTCCTCTTCCCCTTCCCCCCAAATAATTGAAATCCCAATGAAACTTCTATTCCAAAGGTCAAATTAGAAAGCATCCATCCCAAACCTTGTAACTATTTCTCAAATCAGTGACTCTAAAAGTTATTCATTAAAACACAAACTCTTAAACTAAAACACTATTAAGCACTGTATCATCAGAGCTTTTATTCTTAACTACACAGGCAGCTATGCCATCCTGACACAATAGCAAGGACATAGGCAGAAGAATTTATCCTTATGTATTTGTGAAAAGGATGACATAAAACCCTGTTTTAAAAAAAGTCAGTCACAGGTTTTATAGAGACAGTGTTGAGCTATATTAGACCCATAAATATCAAGAGGCAAATCTTGTCTAGTGTTTCAAGAGCAAAAAGCTTTAATGTTTTTGGGTGTTAGTCATCAGTTAAAGTGCTTTCAGCCTACTTACTTATAGACAAGTTATGATTTATTTTAAGTTATGCCCTCTAAACTCTAGTTTACTGAGATGGTCTGGGGTATGCTATTTAAAGTCTGCATTGTGGGCCAAATTAGAAGATTTTGTAGTTTCCTTACAGTGAAATTGCAGTACTCCAAATGCAGCTATGCAAATGGCTTCTTTTTCCCATCTGGTTGTGTATTTGTGTCCAGGATATGGAAGTGTGGGTCTGCTGAGTGTATTAGAGCTATACAAATCTGGTGCAAACAATTTGGAAGACTGTATATGAGCAATCTCTTGATAGAACATGTTTTATCCAATCTAAAATGAGCAGATATGCCAAGCTCTCTGGTCTGTGCTTTCAATAATATGTCATTTCTGACTTACTCATAATTGCCTGTGGCTGAATTCTGTGGTTAGTAATCAAGCAAAATGTCCATTGACTTTGTTGAGAACAACACAATTTTGCCTTAAAATTCATGCTACATCATAGATCCAACATTGTTTATATCTGAAAAGGTTATACACTATTGGAAACATTTTTTTACACAAAAACAGCTATGGGGTATACAAACACAAACCATTGACTATCAATGGGATTTGAGTTCCTAAATCTTAAGCTGTTTTGAAAATCCCATTGTGTTTATTGTCTATGATAAACCTGAAACTGTAGCTAAGTGTGAAGTACAATAAATTTGCCTTTGCCTTGTTTAGTAAATTACCATATTAATTATGGCCTGGGTCCTCGGTGAAAGATTAGATTCTTAATATGGGAAATGGCTGGTGAAATTTTTAAGTTTGCGAAAATATATGTTACCTATATTTTTACAGGGTTGCCAACTGTTGTTACATCACACAGTTTTTACACCACTTTTGCTGCTAGAAACATACTTAAGCCTAGTCTACATTACAGCAGAAAGTCAAAATAAGATACGCAACACCAGCAATGTTAATTATGTAGCTAGAGTTGACATATCTTAAATCGTTTCTGCGCCGTCCACACAGCAGGAGCAAACATTCCCACTGGCTTCCCCTAGTTCTTGCAAAAGGAGTACCAGACGCCAGCCAGAGCTGCCCTCAGTGTTGGATTTATGGGTCCATTCTTGACCCACTAAATTGGATGTCAGAAGGTCGACATCTGAAGCATCAATCTTCCATGTAGTGTAGACATGGCCTTAGAGTAGACTGCAGCAAGGAGGGTGCTTTCAAGCATGTGTAAACCAATGCATATTAGCTCTGCTCAAGCTAGTGCACTAAAATTAGCAGTGTAGCCTCAGTGACACAGGCAGCAGTTTGGGCTACATTGTCAGGGATTCTGTCAGGATTGTACTTGGGCAGCTAGTGTGAGCCTAACCATACTGCTATTTTTAGCTTCTAACTTAAGCAGAGCTAGCATGTGTCTATCTACCCATGCTGGGAACCATCCTCTCAGATGCTGTGTTGGATATATCCCTTGAGCATAATAGCATCCAATATTTTTCCTGTAAGCTCTGAATCATGTTCTATCAGGATTTAATAATGTGTAAAGAATTGATTGATTGAAGCATCTGCAGCTGTGATGGTACATCAAAATGAGTAATTATTTCTCATATGAGCTGTAAATTTTAAAAAAGAAGGCAGAAGTGTAGTGGATAAGAAAGAGCACTGAAAACTTTATATTTCAATCATTATAAAATGCTTTTAATTTAATAACAAAGGGTTAACCAATGGATTATGATTTTTTGACGGTGTGTTATTCAGCCAAATGCACAACTGTGCTTATTTCAGCAAGATACAGTCACAGAAATTGGCTTTCTAAAAGACATGTAGACACCTGTCACAACCAGTTTGAATCATTTTCCCCCTGTGTTTTTGTTTAATAGTTATGAAATATTCTTCATATGTATGTAACATTCTTTTAGTTTTGGAACTGGAATAATTACAAAAAGCATTCTAGATTCTAAAAATATGCTAAATATTTTTTTATACAAGCTTAAGGAGAGACAACTATGGAAACACTCCTCTGGCAAACAAAGAAATGCAAAACAGAGCTTAGCTTTCGTAAAAGATAGGGAACTCTTTGTCAAACCCCCAATGACCCGAGACATGCAGCCTCCTTAGGGGAAGTCTTACTGTTTTCATTCTTGTTTTCAGGGTGCCTGGAGTTAAGTTGTTGAATTATTTCCACATTGTAGCCAACAACAGGAAGCAAGTGGGTCTAGTATAAAAATGCTTCAGATTTTAAATTAGTTGAGAGTAAATGAAGATGGGCTTCACTACTTACAATAGAGGTCAAACATTACATTTGCTGTGTCTCATGCTACTTCTGGTCTCCATGAATCCTTAGTAAAACAAGTTCCTTGTGCCTTTCTCTTGCTACTTGGTGCACTCTACAATTAAGCTACGCAACGTTGGCATAAAAGATCAAATTGTGAATTTCAAGACCTTTCTGGAGATAAAAGTTATATGCTAGAGTTTCCAGATTGCATATTGCTTTAATCTCTGGCCATGTGGACTTTAGTCATATAATTAAGGAAAAATACAGCAGCCCTAGTTTACTGATCATTTAATCTTCTTAGCCTATAAATATTGATGATTGTGCTTGCTGAGAATCTTAAAATAAGGGGAAAATGTTGCCTACCCTAGCCAAAGTTGGATCATTATAGCCATCAAATGCCATATGTTCCAAGTTAAAATTTCTGTATGAAGTTTACTGAGATAAACTACACAGGCTTGTGGGTAGTTGGCTTTTTTAAGTCTTTTTTTTTTTTTACTTTTATTCCATCAGCTATGATGTTTCAGGAGTGAGTCATGCAGTACCCTCTATAAACCTGATAAACTATAAGGTAAAGTTAAATGTGTTGTGGTATCATGCCAGCTGCAGCTGGCAAGTTCAATGACCTTGGATATTTTTCAGGGAGTTAGCATGGTTTAATCTACTTCAGACTGGCATCACTTCATTCTGCCAAAATAAGGTGCATTCATAAAAGTAAGGCGTTTGAATATGGCATGTTAATAAAGGTCACAGCAAAAGCTTAGTATTGCACTAAAAGGAAATTTGAGTTTCTGCTAAAGGAAGGGTGTTAATGCATGCATGCTAATAATATCTTGCACTTATCAGGTTTGTTTCATCCTAGGATGTCAAATCTCTTTGCATATATTAATTAATTAAGTTTCTTTTGAGCTAGATAGTTCAAATTTTATTATAACCATCTTTACAGATGAATAAACTTTAACACTGAGAAGTTAAGTGACTTACCGAAGGTCACATACTGAGACAGAAGAACAAATCAACATTTTTTTCCACAGACTAAATATGTCACAAACTTTCTTACAGCTGCATGGGTCCAATGACAGTTGATTAAGGGTGACAGCCCTATGGAGAGGATATAGTCTAAGCAGAGTTCCTCATTTTTTATAGGTTACTTCTTCATTATTAGAGACTTATCCACAAAAATTGTGGTGGGTGGTTTTTTTTCGAAATAACAGATGCGCTCTTTTGCCATCCCTGTAAACCTTGTTCTATGAGGAATAACAGATGACTCAAAAGAGCACTTTCTTTTACAATCTGGCACCATGTAGATGCACCAAATTTCAAAAGAGCCTCTTGTGAAAGCAAATTGAAAAAAGATATGCCATTTGCGTACTGCAAATGGCGTAACTTTTTCCAGTTTTCCAGTGCAGTCTAGACATAGCCTTAGTGGAACCTCAAAGAACAGGGCTTATTTAGTTTAACCAAAAGAAGGCTGAGATTGCTTTCTATAAATACATCAGCGGGATAAATAACAGGGAGAGAAAAAGAGTTATTTAAATGCCAATGGGCACACAAGAACAAGTGGCTATAAACTGACAATCAAACTAGTTTAGCTTTGAAATTAGGGGAAAATGTCTAACCAGGAGAAGAGTGAATTTTTGGAACACCCTTCCAAGGAAAACAGTGGGAGCAAAAAGTGGCTTCAAGATTGAGCTTGATAGGTTTATGGAGGAAATGATATGATGAAACTGCCTACAATGGCATGCAGACTCTCTTTGTTGGCCAGTAGCCAAAATCCCCTCTAACCAGAGATGGAACACTAGACGGGAAAGGCTTTGAGTTATTTCAGAGAGATAGAATTCTTTCCCAGGCATTTACCTGTTGTATCTTGACCATATACTCTGGATCTAACTGAGCACCACATTTGGAATCAGGAAGGAATTTTCTCCTGGAACAGACTGGCAAAAACCCTTGGTGGGAGTTGGGGGAGTGGGGAGGAGGTTTGCCTTTTTCTGCAGCATGGAATACATGTCACAGGTCTAAGCTAGTGTAACCTGAGAATTCTCAATAACTTGAAATGTTTAATCCATTATTTGAGGATTTCAGTAATCAGCCAGAGGTTATGGGTCTATTACATGAGTGTGGCCTGTGAAGTGCAGGAGGATAAACTAGATATCACAATGGTCCCTTCTTACTTTAAAGTTTATGAGTTTACAAGCAGTAGTAACAACATTTTACACACACACACACACACACACAGAGTCATACACAAGAAAGAGTAGACCAGGAAGAGGAAGGGAAAAGGTTGTGGTCAGGAATAAAAAGCTGGTGTTATTTGAGCTTTATCCAAATGTACGATGAAACAAGATCTAGAGTTGTTTCATATATATTATTTCTCTTTATATCAATACATTATTATATTGCTGCTAACTCTGTCTGAACTGAATCAACTTTTCTATTCCAAGTAATCATAACAGTTCCCAAGAACTTTTGTGGTGGAGTTAAACACAGTTTTGTAATAGGTACATAATCTAGGATATAATTTTTCAGGTGAGATTTGGTTGCTAGAGCCGTGCTGGTTTTCATCTTTCTGTCTTTCCATCGTTTCCTGACAATTCCACAGTATATGCATCACACTTCCTTTTTTCTTTATCACAGCACCAATGAATGTTAGAGGACAAAGGCCCCATTATCCATAGTCTCTGTGGCATCCAATACATTTGGAATAGCACCCTTTGCTATGTTAGGTGTAGCCAGAGATCCACAGAATCTAATTCTCTCAAATTTTGTCTGTTGCCTTAAATATATTTGGAAGACATAGACTCATAAAACTGGAAGGAACCTTGAGAAATCATCAAGTCCATCTAGACCAACCCTGACAGGAGTTTGTCTAACTTATTAAAAATCTCCAATATTGTAATTCCATAATCACCCTAGGAAATTTATTCCAGTGTTTAGCCACCCTAATAGCTAAGAAGTTTTTCCTAACGTCCAACCTAAATCTCCCTTGATGCGATTTAAGCCCATTGCTTCTTGTCTTATCATCAGAAATTAAGGAGAATAATTTCTCTCTCTCTCTTCCTTTTGACAGCCTTTTAGATACTTGAAAGCTGTTATCATGTCTCCTCTCAGATTCTCTTTCCAGATTAAACAAGATGAATTATTTCAATCTTCCCTCATAGGTCATTTTTTCTATACCTTTAATCATTTTTGCTGCTATCTCTGGATCTTCTCTCATTTCTTCACATCTATCCTGAAATGTTGAGCCCAAAACTGGTTGAGGTACTCCAGTTGAGTCCTAATCAGCGTAGAGCAGAGTGGAAGAATTACTTTGTCATGTTTTACTTACAACACTCCTGTTAATACATGTGTGACAGGGTGTACCAGGTCCCAAAGCTGGAGGCTTGTGGCCTTATCACACCCCCATCCCAGAAAACTATGGAAAAGTCCTCCAAGTAGGCTAGAGTGTCTGCAACAGGAAGTGGCCTATAAAAGGAGCTGCAGGACCAGAGTCAGCTCAGTGCTGCTGTAGATTTCAAGGAAAGAAGACCATGTGTGACTGACTGCTGAGGGAGTGGAAGCACCACAGAGAGTTCTGTGTGAGGAGCTATTGTGGACAATATGATGAACTGTGATAGAGCACTGAGGTAAGGGGCAAGGACACTGTTTCCAGGAGAGGAAGCCCTGGAGGCACCACTCTCTATCTGAGCGGGGAATAGACTGAGAGACCATACAGAGGGCACCAAGGGATGTTCAGTGACTCACACAGGACTATGTCTTGGCAGGAGGGCTAAGTAACCACAAAGTCTGAAGAACAAGCAGTACAGGCACATGCACTCAGCCAGATGGGTGCACTCACATGAGGTGAGTGCCACCCCATTACAACATGCCAGAATGATGTTTGTTTTTTTGCAGCAGTGTCACTGTGAATTCATACTCAGCTTGTGATCCACTATGACACCTAGAGACCTTTTCCAGTCTTCTGCAATTTCTCCCATCTTCCATAACTTTTCAAAGATAATAGCTAATGGTTCAGCTATCTCCTCAATCATCTCTTTAAGTATTCTAGGATGCATTTCATCAGGCCCTAGTGAGTTGAAGACATCTAACCAAGGACGTCCTTAGGATTTATAGTACTATTAAACTGGTGCCTCGATACTCAATGGCAGCATGACAGTTTTTTAGAGATGTAATTTTATAATCTTCAGCAATATATTAATTTTTAAAGCAGGTTTCTAAGTAGTGTCCTGTAGACAGACTAACAGTAAATTCAGAGACTGACTGTATACACCTGGGTTGGGCAAATGCCTGTTAAATGGCTTCACTACCACCTGAATGGCTCTTTCATGGGTTTAATGTTCTGCTAATAGGTCAGCAGGCTTTTTCACTTTCAAGTTAACTTGATCCTCTCTGGAGGAAGCAGAATCACAGAAAATGGATAGGAAGAGGCAGGTGGGTGGGCACTAAGATCCAATGGTGTGCCAAATTTTTGGGTGCACTAGGCAGCTGGATGTTCTCTGTATTAGTAAGGACAGCCCTGCATCTAACTTGTCTAAATAATTTTAACTTTATTGTTCCTATTTTAACTTCTCGGCCTACCTCATTTTTACTGGTATTCACTATGTTAGACATTAAATCACCACCAGCCTTCTTGATGAAAACTGAAATAAAGAAGTCACTAAGGACCTCTGCATTTCTTCATTTTCTGTTATTGTTTTTCCCTCCTCATTGAGTAAAGGGCCTACCACAATTTTGTTACCCTTTTATGTCTTTGGCTAATTTGAGCTCATTTTTTTCCTTGGCCTAAATATTTTTGTTGTTTGTTTTTACTCATCCTTTTAATTTGACCTAGTTTTCACTTTTTGGAGGATTCTTTTTTGATTTTTTAGATCATTCATGGTCTCTGGGTTAAGCCAACATAGTCTCTTGCCATGCTTCCTGTCTTTCCTATGCAGTGGAATAGTTTGCTCTTGCACCCTTAATAATGTCTCTTATACCACTTTATAGCTAACTTAGATTCCATTATGCTCACTCATTTTTAGAGCTGATTACATCCATTCTACTAATATCTAAGGGAATCTAAGATATTTACACAGTAAATTACACAGTAAAGAACTGGAAGGAAAGCATAATTTAAATAGAATAGAGGCTACTTTCAATTACATCTTCTTACAACATTGGCTGGATTTTAGATGTGTATGCAATAGTTATTTATCCTCCCTTAGACATTAGTAGAATAAGAGAAGGAAAAAGGGAATTGAAGTCAATCTAAAGGGATCATAGGTATTGTAAAAGGATTTGAATTAGACATTCACATTTGAATCTGGTTCTATGACTGTATAGTCAGAGTCTGAATCATTCATTCTAGTTGGAATCTGAATTGGCATAACATAAATAATGAGGGAACTTAATTAGCTTCCTTTTAGGTTTTCTTAGGGTTAGGATTCAAATCTAAATTTGTAACTTTTGTGAATTCTATGTCCACATCATGCAAAGCCTATAGTATTCTCCTGATATTTAATAATATTGGAGTTTTTTAATTGTTAGATCGAAATCTGTTCTTGGTTACTCTTGGTATGCACCCATTTAACTGGGAGCTGAATTTGGCACAATTAAGAAATCCTATTTTGATTGCTGTTGCTTGATTTTATTTTAACCTGAGCTTCTCATTTTCTGAAATATACATCACATATATAGCTCCTCACTAAAGGTAAATTAGTCTCAGAAGGGTAGCTGTGTTAGTCTGTAACTTAAAAAAAGAGTGGTCCTGTAGCGCCTTACGGTACATCTACAGAGCAGCATTATTTCAGAATACAGCTGATCCCTGAATTGCGAACAGTCGCGTTACGACCGTTCACATTTACGACCAACGCTCTCATGGAGCAGTTGTAAAGGTGGTTCCCGAGTTATGAATGCAACCCGCGCTTACAAACAGCGCGGTCGCTATGTAACTCAATGGGGTCCGAGTTACGAACAAATTGATTTACAGACAAGTGTTTGGTCTGTAACTCGTTCATAACTCAGGGAGAGGCTGTAACTGACATGTTATTTTGAAATAACATGCTCATTATTTTGAAAAAATAGTCTTGGCAGTATGGATACTCGCCTTGTTATTTCGAAATAAGGTGAGTTTTTTCGAAAAAACTATCCAGTCTAGACATGTCCTAAGGTACTACAGGAGCACTCTCTCTTTTTTTTTTTTTTTAGGTGTGTAAGTTTAATTTTGAAATACACGATTCATCTTTTCCTCTACTGTTTCCTTAGGACTTTTAGATGCAAATTCAAGGCAAATCTTATTTGAAAAGTTATAATTATAAATAAGTTTTAATATCTACTCTCTAACACAAAAAGCAACATAAATCAGCAAATACATATCTGCAAATGAACAGCAGAGCCAAAAAAATTCCAAAAGATGTTATTTGCAGAAAGAATTAAGTTTCATAACAAAAGATTTGTCTAATTATCAAATAATCTTTTTTTCAACTATTATACTTTCAAGAGTGTTTCTTTCAACCATTATACTTTGCTATTATTATTTCAACCAGCTCTATCATGTGATGGTGACCCTGTCAGCACTCTCATCCTATACAAGAGCAGGCTGGAATAACACCTGAATGGGGAAAATTATATGGAAAAGCGGAAAGTGGTGCTAGCGATTCAGTATTGTGGTACAATATTTTGAATCCGCACTGGGTCAAAGCTGCTATGCTCCTGGACATAGGTTCTGAATAGAAACAAAGACATGTATTGACTACTCCTGGTCATTACAAAACCTGTGGCATTTTTGCTAAGATTATGTTAATCCTGGTGGCATACCCATATTCTTATTACTTTCTACCCAATAATCTCCCCTCTGCAGTACTAGCTGGAAAATGTATTATTTCCTTCTTAATTGGAATGTGATATCTCTGCACCTTATTAAATATGTGGTACCTTTCAATAGCTGATGAAGGGATCCTTCTTCTCTGAGTGATCGTTCATGTACATTCCATGTAGGTGTGTACGCACTGTGTACACACGTCTTCAGAAGTTTTTCCCTTAGCAGTACTTGTTGGGCCTGCAGGGGAACCCTCTCCAGTGGTGCCTCTATATCAGCTAATATATACCCCTGCTGGCCCTCCATCCCCTCAGTTCTTTCTTACCGCTCATAACAGTCATTGGAACATGCCTTTGCTCTTGCTCTGCAAACGCCTCTTAGCAGTTCTCTCTCTCATTATTCTAGTAGTTAGTTAAAATTTCACTGTTCGTTGTTCTTATCTAGGTTTTTGTCAGTTATTAAGTGTTGTGCTTAGTGTTAAGTACTCAGGCATGGGACTTGCTTCTCATCTCCTGCATGTCCAGCAGGTCATGCCCAGTCCCCAAGGCTTCAAGCCCTGTGAGAAGTGCCAGAAGCCTATGCACTGCAGAGACCCTCACGCAGCCTGTCATAAGTGCCTCGTGAGGCTCATTTGTCCAAGGCCTGTAAAATCTGCAAGGCCTTCAAGCCATTTACCAAGGGGAAAAGGGAGTCCCGCTTGAAGATTACCCTTATGGAGGAGGCTTTCTGCCCAGCACCAGTGTCTGATAAGCACTGGCAACCCAGAGAGCATTGGCTTTGGTACAGGAGGCAACCAGCTGCTCACGCGCCTCCCCCGCACTGCGTAGCCCTTGGCACCGGTCGCAGTCCCCGGTTCCCCACAAGAAAAGGAGGCTTTGCAGGGGCAGGTTTCCCTCGAGGCACATTCCCTCCGTGCACCCTTAAGTGGGGCACGTGGCACCAGCGAGCACTGCACTTGGACCTTCATGGTAGGGTCAGCACCACTCTAGTCTGCACTGAAACTCCAACATGGCAGGGGACTTCCCGGAGCCCTCCACTCCAGATACTTTTAAGGCAGCAAGGGATTTGATTGAGCTGACCTTTTCCCTGACCTTGGCACTGGGCCCAGCCAAGGAGTGAGTCCAGATAGCACCACCCCTCAGTATCGGCACCTAGTGCCCAGGCAGCAAGAGGGCACCATCACCCTGCCCTGGTGCCAGTAACTTCGACCCCAGTCCTAGGTGTAGCACCGCCTCCAGCCTCAGCATTGGCCACAGTGCTCACACCCTCCTGCACACCGACACCAACACAGGCCCTAGCACCAGCACCAGCACCAGAGTCGGCACCAGCACAGGGTCCTTGGGTGGCACCAACTATGGCACCGGGTCGTGCGAACACTGGCCCTTCTCCATTGGGTGCACTAGCACCACCACCAGTCATGCCCCTGCCTCCTCTCTGGCACTGGGGGAAACCGGAGTTGATGACCTGGTACGCTCCAACCGGGAGGTCACCAGCCACAACTGCTATCACACTGCCCTAGTCAACCTCAGATTGTGAAATGGAATCGGTCTGGTTGTCCCGGGGCTTCTAGTCTAGATCCCGGCACCGGTCGCAGCATCTCGACGCACCACCAGCAACAGCAGCAGTGGCCTCAGCCTACCCCAGTACCAGTGTTACAGCAGCCCTGGCCACTGCTCCAACCCTGTGGCCTTTCTAGACCCCCTGGGCCTATCACCAAAGCCACGGTATGGGCCCTTCTAGACCAGAGTCAGTCTTCTCAGGGCTATGAGTTCCTCCCTCAGCAACCCCACTGACTCGCTCCCTAACATCAGGCCAGTCTCTTCCCCTGGGCCAGGCTTCCCCAGAACCCATTTTGGAAAGAGGGTCCCCCATTGCTCTGCCTCTGCCATGGTTCCTTCTGCAGCCTCACAGGCCCCCTCATAAGCCTGTGATCTGGAGGCGGTGGGCCATGAAAGGGTCCTCGACCTTCTCACCTGATGAGGCACTTGGTGGGGCTCTCCCCTCCATGGACTTGAGGTCCCATCAGGAAATCCTTCGCCACCTGCCTCAGAGTCTGGGAGTTCAGGTAGAGAGGGTGTTGGACGGTTCATACCCTATGGTTGACATCTTGCAGCCCGACACCTCTACCAGAGTAGCCTTACAAATCAATAAGACCGTGACCAAAATCACAAAGATCCTCTGGCAAAACCCGGCCTCTATCCTACTGACAGATAAGAGTTGAGTGGAAGTACTTTGTGCCGCAAGAGGGAAACAAGCACCTCTTCTTCCACCCACCTCTGGGGTCCCTGGATGTTCAGGTGGTGAACCAAAGGGAGAGGCAGGGCCAGCCTGGTGCTACCCCTAAGAGCAGGGATGCCAAGAAAATGGACCTCTTGGGCAGAAAGGCCTATGTATCCGGGGACCTTCAACTTCACATAGCGAAAGAGCAGGTCCTGCTGAATCTCTGTGTGTATAACACTCGGGCAGCCACAGAAAAGTTAACTGAGCTGGTCCCCAGGTACTCTTGGTCTGAGTTTAGAGCCCTTGCAGAAGAAGCCAGGGTAGTCTCTTGAGATGCCCTCCAGACCACCCTGTATGAAGCTGATGCAGCTACCCACACTTGGCCATGGGGCTGGTTTTGCCTCGCAGCTCTTGGCTGCAGGTGTCTGGAGTGCCCCCTGAGCTCTAGACCACTATTCAGGACCTCCTGTTTGAAGGCCCATTCCTCTTTTCCGGGCAGATCAACCAATGCCTGCATGGTCTCAAGGATACCCAGGCCACGTTAAAGTCTCTGGGAATCCATACACCTGTTACACTACGGCATTCCCTGTCAGGCAGGAATGTCTCTAGGCCCTCTTAACGCGCCCCCCCCCCCCAATTTCTCCCACTGTCGGGGGAGAAATGGTAATAGGAAGAATGGCAGATGCTGGTCCTGACCGGTCCTGAACCATGGCCAGAGCCCATCCAACAAGCCCTCAGAGCCTCGCTAAGGTTTTTGAGGGTATGCATGAGGACAGCTTACAAACCTCACCTCTCCTGTTCGGTGACCACCTATTCCCTTTTTGCCAGGTCTGGGAATCCATTACCTCAGACCATTGGGTCCTGGAAACAGTAAGAAGGGGGTACACCATTCCCTTCATTTTGACCCCTCCCTTTCACCCCCCAGCCCCTGCCTCGTCCCTCTTCAGGGACCCCTCTCATGAGCATCTCCTCCAGGAAGAGGTTTAGTAGCTCCTAACTCTAGGGGTGGCCAAAGTGGTCCCCCAAGGGGTTCTTGGGCAGGGGCTTCTACTTCCAGTATTTCCTGATTCCCAAGGGCAAAGGAGAGTTTCAGCCCATCCTAGATCTCTGGGAACTAAACGCCTTCATCACCAAAACCAAGGTCAAGATGGTGACTCTGGTGTCTATCATCCCCTCCCTAAGTCCCGGAGACTGGTTTTGCTGCCCTCAATCTAAAAGGTGCCTACTTCCATATTTCTATTGCACTGCACCACAAGCAGTTCCTCTGTTTTACGGTGTACCAGGACCACTATCAGTTTATGGCCTTCCCTTTTGGCCTTTCTATGGCCCCTCAAGAGTTCACAAAGTGAAAGGCCATTATTGCTGTAGCCCTGAGAAAGAAGGAAGTCCTTCAGCTCTGGGAGCTATGCATCGGGGTGGATATTCACCCAGTTGCCTCTTATCTCCTGGGGTCCCAGAACACTCTGGAGGATCAGCTGAGCAGGTCCTTCTCCTGCCACAAGTGGTCTCTCAGGGGGGATGTGGCCTTCCACATTTTCCACAGGTGGTGGTTTCCCCTTCTGGATCTGTTTGCCACCCAGCAGAACAGGAAGTGCCCAAGGTTCTGCTTCTTCATGGGCCTAGGGTGGGGCTCTCTGGGAGATGTGCTCATTACTCTCTGGCCCGAGGATCTATTTTATGTGTTCCCACCTTTCCTGCTGGTTCACAAGGTGCTCCTGTGGGTTTGGGAATTCAAGGCATCCCTGATTTTCATTGCACCGGTGTGGCCCAGGCAGCACTGGTTCATGTCCTTCCTGAGCCTGTCCTGGGACAGACCGATCACCCTCCCACTGGACCCAGACCTCATTATACAGGACTTCGACAGGCTTCATCATCCAAACCTGCAATCCCTGCACCTAATGGTATGGAAGCTCCATGGCTGACAGTAGCAGAGCTGCAGTGCTCGGAGCATGTGCAGGAGGTCCTGCTGGGAAGCAGGAAACCTTCCATTAGGACCACTTACCTGACAAGTAGAAGCACTTCTTTATCTGGGCTACCCAGAAAGGGGTATCACCCATGGATGCCCAGGTCTTGCTTGTCCTGGACTACCTCCTAGATCTTAGATTACAGGAGTTATTCTTCTTCTCAATTAGTGTACACTGGTGGCCAGCTCCGCTTTTCACCTGGGCTCCTGAGGCCAGAACCTCTTTGCCAATCCCCCGGTAGACAGGTTTTTGAAAGGGTTGGACAGACTTTATCTGCATGTCTGTCAGCCTGTCCCTCAGTGGGACCTCAACCTGGTCCTGTCCAAACTCCCAAACTCACAGGGCCTCCCTTCAAGCCCCTGGTGATGTGCTTGCTGCTACACCTTTCTTGGAAGGTGTCTTTCTTGGTGGCAATCATGTTGGCCAGGCATGTGTCCAAACTGAGAGCCTTCACCTCAGACCCCTCCCCACTTCGAATAAGGTTTTCTTCAAGCATAAGGTGTGGGGTGGACATGAACAATACATCTCAAAGAACAACAGTTACAGAGGTAAGTAACTGTTTTTTCTTCTTCGAGTGATTGCTTATGTCCATTCCATGTAGGTGACTCCAACAGCAGAAACCCTCCGAGCCAGTGTCAGGGTATGTCTACACTGCCACCCTAGTTCGAACTAGGGTGGCTAATATAGGC
>JANRFK010004440.1:33799834-33812252 GCA_030068395.1 Apalone spinifera | reverse complement strand
AGAGAAGCTAGATAATTTCAAGGAGGTTAGGTCCATAAAAGGCTATTAGCCAGGTGATAGAAATGGTATCCCTGGCCTCTGTCTGTCAGAGGCTGGAGAGGGATGGCAGGAGATAAATTGCTTGATCATTGTCTTCGGTCCACCCTCTCTGGGGCACTTGGTGCTGGCCACTGTCGGCAGACAGGCTACTGGGCTAGATGGACCTTTGGTCTGACCCAGTATGGCCTTATGTTCTTATGATGGAAATAATCTGCACATGGCTGAAAAAGATTAAAGGGAACATGGGTAGTCAGCCTGCAGGTCGTGGCCCCATGCCACTCCCCGAAGCAACCAGATGCTGCTGGCATGTCTCTGCATGCCCCTGACAGGGCAGGGGTGGCTCCTTACAGTGTCCCTGCCCCTAGCACTATCCTCACAATTCCATTGACTAGAAACCAGCCAATGGGAGGTGTGGGGGTGGTGCTTACAGGTGCAGGCAGGACACAGACATCCCCCTCCCCCCAGCGGAGCTCGAGTCATGACAGAAGCACTGGTCACTTTCAGGAGCAGTGTCGGGCCATGAATGGCAGCCAGCCTGCCTGAGCATCCTGCTGCAGTGGGAGCCACCTGTGATAAGCACCTTCTGGTCAGATGGTGCATCTCACACCCCCTTCTGCTTCCAAATCCCCTGCCTAGGTCAGAATCCCCTCCTTTGAGAGGGAACCCAACCCCACCCCCTCTAGACAAGGCACCGCCCCCTGCTCTACTACCCCTTCCCTCACGCTGGCACTCCATCCTGCACCCAGACCCTGCATCCTTTCCATTAATATAGTAGAAATGTGAGGCCTGTGACCACTTGCCACAATTGGAGGAATGGCCCTGACATGTGAAAATTATGGTCTAGTGTGTGGCTGGCAAGGAGCTGTGAAAGGGCAAGGAAAGAAATGGGATTTTGAAATTAGTCTAAAGTTTTGAGCAATGGGGGGAAAAAGAAGATGGTGGAGGGAAAAAAAGTTGAAAGGAAGAGAGATGGGGAACTTGGGTCAGTAGCTAACAGAAAGGGTGAGTGTACGTGGCTTTTGGCAATAGGAGAGAAGCATCCAGGAAGAGTCAGCAACAGAATGGTATAGCCAGGCACCAGACAACTGAACATGGGCAGCAGGAGTGGAGGGACATAAGAGAGAGAGAAATATAGTGAGGCTTAATTGATTCTCTTAATTCAGAAAATAGCTGGCTCTACATTGTGCATACCCTCACCTCACTCAGTGTAAATCTAAGAACAAAGTTGTAATTAATTTTTTTATTGAAAATCTTTAATCATATTAACAGCCTGTCAATGGTGACTAAAGTGATAAACTCACTTGTGAGCCCTTGAGACCAGCGAGAAAAACAAAACAGAACTAAAATCAAGGTTAAGATTAAACAAACATATCTCAGCCATCAAGAGAAAAATTGAAGCCTCTGCAATTGTTACTATATGTGATAACTAATGGAAATCCTTACACAGTGTTAGGCACCTTCTCAATAGCTCAGCATGCCCTTAATTCCGGCTCTCAGGAGGTGTTTGTTGTATTGCAGCATCAGTGCCTAGACATACCATGGTTCTTTAAAAAAATACTCAGATGGTGAGAGAAGTGATTATAAAAATCTAGATAGATTATTTTGCACTGATCTTCATTGCAAAGTATGTGAGTGAAATCCCCATCCCTGACTCATTGTTTTAGGCGACAAATCTGAGGGACTGTCCTGGATTTTGGAGTCAGTAGAGGAACTTTTGGAGCAAATTAATAAATTAAATGGTAATAAGTCAGCAGGACCAGTTGGTATTCACCCAAGACTTTAGGAGAAACTCAAATATGCAATTGCTGAACTGAGGTATGTCATTTACTGCTTAAATTGGTCTCTGTACCAGATGACTGGAAGATCCCCAAAGTATTGTTGATATAAAGGCTTCGGAGGTGATGCTGGAAATTATGGCTAGTAAGCCTAACTTCAGCAACAGGTACATTGATAAAAACTACAGTAAAAATAGAATGATTAGTCCTGTAGCATCTTAGAGACCGACAATAGTTTGGCAAGGTTAGTCTCACTTCTGGATCCCAGATTCCTCTTCAGTCCATAATCTCACAGTCTAGTACTGTGGCATGGGGCCCGCTTGCCTTTACTGGGGTTTGGGCTTCTGTCCCTCAGCTAAAAAGGGTTCTGGGGCAAGTGCCCCCTGGTCAGCCTGGGCAGAGTAAACAATCTTCCCGAGTTACCGCTTGAACTCTCAGGCTAACTGGAGGAAAGGGAGCCCAAACACTCCTTCTTGGAGCTCCTCATCCCCCCTGCTGTCTCTCCTGCTGACGTTCTTCTCAGTTTCTCTGATTCTCTCCTTATCTGTTATGCTCTCTGTCTCGCTCCAACTTTCTCTCCCTTCCCCTAGTAGGGAAGGCTTTTAAAAAAATTAAAAGAACACCCCATAGCAACCTCAAGTGAGATCAACTGACCTTAAATGATTTATAACAGCCCCGTCTCATCTGCTCCCACTCCACCTGTGATAACTCCCACATCATCTGATCCTGGCTGCCCTGAAGTAACCTTCTCCTAATTAGCCAGGACCGTTTCTGCTTTTAAGATCTGCCTCTCTCTCTAATCTAGTCCTCCAACCTCCCTTGTCACAATAGTATCATTCGCTCATCTGATGAAGTGGGTTTTGCCCATGAAAGTGCATGATACTTTATATATATTTCTGTTATTCTCTAATGTACTACAGGACTACTCATTGTTTTTAAAGTTAACAAACTAACACTGCTACCTCTGTGAAACTTTTAAACAATAAAGAATAGAATTATTGTATGTGGAAATGAACACCGTATGTTGGAGAAGAGTCAACATAGCTTTTGTTAAGGGAAATCATATCTCACCACTGTTTAGATTTCTTTGAAATGTATCAACAAGTATGTGGATAAGGGTGATCCAATTGATATATAGTATCCTTTGATATTCATAAATGACCTGGGAAAGAGGGAAAACACAATCTCAATTATACGTACAAAATGATGGGGTCTAACTTGCTTGTTACAACTCAAGAAGGAGATCTTAGAATCATTGTGGACAGCTCTCTGAAAACATCCATTCAATGTGCAGCAATGTTATTTACTCCCTTTACATAACATTAGAACCAGTGGTTCCCAGATGAAATTAATAGACACAAGGTATAAAACAAACATATGGAAGTACTTCAGAGGATGCACTATACACCTATGGAATTCATTGCCAATGGATTGTTAATGTCAAAAGAATAATGGAGAACTAGATAAGTTCATGGAGGATAGATCCATAAATGGTTATTAGCGGAGGGGGTCAGGAACGCAACCCTCTACTCTGGTGTTCCTAAACCTCTGACTGCCAGAAGCTGGGACTGGATGACAAGGGATGGAGCTCTTGAAAATTGCTCAGTTATGTTTATTCTCTCTGAATCATCAGGCACTGGCTACTGTTGGAATACATCATATTCAGCTGGAATGACCATTGGTCTGACCCAGTATGCCCGTTCTTATATTCTTATATATTGCTGCAAAGCCGTCACGACTCCATAGTTAAACAAGAGTTCTGTTTTGCAGAGGACTTCATCCTCTGTTTCTGTATGAAAACCACAGCACAACTGCCTCAAATTTTCAGCACGTAATCTCAGAGTGAAGTTTGAATTTATGAAGGAGTTTCAAATAAATCTGTTAATTACTTTTCAAGTTCTAATTAAAAATTGGCTAAAAAAAGTTCATGTTCTGAATCTCATGACTTTTAAGGGCTCTTCTAGCTTACAAAGCACAAACTGTAGAAAGTCAGACTGAAGCAAGAGCTCTTTTACTAATGTAATTATTTTAATTAACTAAAAGAAAATCTTCCTTATGTTATCTAAAATCTATGAATTTGTGGGCAAGTCAGACTATAGTGAGAATGTGCCAGGTTAGGAGTGATAGCCATGGGAGGAGATACACATAGCTGCTCCATTTGCACTGTAATTCACAGTAATCTGAAATTGCAAAGGGTTATTTTCACTTCTTCTCTGGTACCATCCCATTGATCTTGATGATAAAATGTATAGAGCACAGTTTCTCATGTACTACTTACTTCATGCAGGGATGGAGAGTCACTACAAAGTTGTGCTGCCTCTGATCGAGGATAGCATAAATCAAAGAAATAAAATGTAAGAGTGACACTTATGCAATAAAGCTGCATCAGGAGCACTTTTTAGCAAGTGCATTAAACTTTTGTATGACAAGTGGTCTTGCTTCCATGTATTGATTGTTCAATTGTGCAGAATTTAATTCTGAAATGGAACATTTTGTACCTATTTAAATACGAGTTTCTAGGCAACATTCTCCTGACCCACTTTGCACAGCATCCAAGAGTACAGCAGAATCTCTTTAATCGGCACTTCACTAATACAGACACACACACTCACTCAAACACACATATATATTTATAAACAAGCCCCAAAAAGCTATAAATTATCCTCGCTTCTCACAAAAGTTATACTAGCAAGCAGTATTCCCTGTAAGCTGAGCATTTGGGCGGCCACCCAGAAGAGATTCAAATGCTGCCCAGCTGATTAGCAGAGTGCCCACAGCACCCAAAATCGGCAGCATGTGTTTATGTGGATGGTGCACATCTGTGCATGCCTCTGTGCACAACACAAAATTTATTCTGCCTGCAGATGGCAAAAATTAGAGGGAACACTGCTAGAAAGATACTGTTTGCCATAGTAAATTAATTTTTACTCTATGGAGATGCATAAATAAAACAAAACTCGGCTCTTCAAAATAAAGGAATGAAATATGTGTGAATAACTGTTCACAAGCAGACCCTTTTTTACAATATAAGGCCGAGTAGACCTCGAGTCCTGCAAATGCCCATGCATTCATTTACAAAATTCAGTCATTTGCAATGTGAGCATGAGTGATAAATGATTGTTTGTATTCATAACCTGAAAATTACCAGGAAATGCGCTGTAACCATTACTCTATTATCTCTCTAAACTCACTCATGTGGAGACATTTTTCATAGTTATAACCATTTTCTTGTCATAAATAGATTACTGGTTTTTCTGCCAACACACTGGTGTCCTCCAACTGATTTTCTCACACCACAAAGACCAGCTCTGGGTTTAAACTTACCACGATGTTGTGTACTTTCTCCCCATGCTGACAGAATAGAGTTACTGGTGACATGACAAATGACCTAAATACTTTTTTTTTAAAACCACCCTTAATAGCAAAATCCCCAAGAGCAGTAAATCAGAATATTTATTTTAAAAAATTCTCCCATTGCAAACAATGGGATTATTCAGTTTTAAAATTAAACACCAGCATAAGTGTTTGCAGAATCGGGGCCTGAAAACTGTATTAACTACAGTATATACTGTGTGTTTATTATATACTTTAATCTCTGGGGGAAAAGTAATTGAATAGCTGAGTCATGCTTGGAAAGACCATTACTACATGTGTCCAAGACTTCAACAAGATAATACTTTAAAAATTGTATTACTTTTATTACCTCCCTGATCCAGCACCCTCAGAACGTGACTGGTCCCAGATGAGGGATTTTTCCGGATCAGGGGAGGTTTTGGTCCCCTACCGCCTGCCCGCCCCCCTGCCTCTCCCCTTTCACTAGGCTTCCTGGCTCCCCCCTCAGCCCAGCTGAGCCATGCGCCACCTCCAGCCCTTACCCAGCCCAGTTGAGCTATGTGTCAGCTCCTAACATGCCCTGCTCCCCCCCTCTCTTCCCCCTCCCCCGCCCAGCTGAGCCACACACTGGCTTCTGGCCCCACCTCACAGCCCAAATGAGCCATGAGCTGGCTTCCAGGCCCTACTCTCCTGCAGTGTGCCAGGACTCTCTGATCCTAAAACATCTATGGTCATGCCAGACCATGGATGTTGCCAGACCAGACAATCCTGACTTTTAGACGTGCAGCCTGTAGATATATGTATTTAAAATGTTTCCATCTATCTCCCTCGGTTTTTAATTAGTACCAATAGTGATCATAATTTTTTTTCTCCAGATGGTTTCATGTGTGCAGTTTTAACTTGGAATTTCCCAGATGATGATACTAAATGGTATTAATAGTGGCTGTGGTAGTGTCATTATTATTTGCTAAATGCACGTTCATGTATACACATGCACACGCACTGGTTTTGCTTATTAAAGGCTTGATTGTGCAACTCGTAATCATGTTGGTGACCATTACTCATGCAAATAGTTTACTGGCCTCAGTGGGATTATTTCAATGATGACGTTCAAAACAATATGAGTAAGAGTTTAAGAATCCCTAGCTGTACAATATTGGTAACCTCAAAAGTTGAAGTCTGTGGAAAAAAATACTGATATTGGCTTAAAAAATCATGAGGTTTTTTTTCAGTTTTTTTTTTTTAACTTGGCTTCTTATTTCTGAGCCTCTGGTATGCCCTTGCTTCATGTTTTCAATTTTTTTTCCACAATCGCAAAGGCTCGAAACTGACTTTAACATAAAAATGAGATAATCATGTCATGACTTCATTCATGAAGTGGACAGTAATCAAGTCATGCATAATTTGTGATAAAAAAACACAGTTAAAATTTAAATAATAAATGTTAATAGCTCTAGAATCCCATCTTTTTGTTTGTGAATGCAATGTGAAAAACAGTTCCCTGAATTTATTTGCTGATCTTTCACTAATCATTTTCATCTGCCATTGTTAAAACTTTACTTGTTGAGTTGAAGAGAAGTGATGTTGGTGAAGTTTTATACCCGAACAAAGATATCTCTGTGGATGAATGGAATCACAACTGAACTACCTGAAAAAAATCTCCTGAGTCATCTAGTCCAATTTTTCTCTGTCTTTCCAGATGACTGTACCCTTTTCAGGAATCTGGATTATTCTACATACCCCGAAATTCACCTCACTTAAAAACTGCTTACAAATAATGTTAAATAAATCCATTGGAATACAAATATTGTACTTACATTATATAGAGAAGTGGTCACCAATCAGTGGATCGGGATCTACAGTAGATCTTGGAGCCTGTGAAAGGTGATCCTACTGGTTTAGCCAAGAGGCTATCAAGGACCAGCACTTCAGCTGCACCTCCCCCCATTTCTGTGCATCTCCTGCCCTGTGTCTTGGAGCTGCCCACTTCAGGGAGCTTCCTGCTTCCTGTGCAGGGAAGGGAAGGGAGTGCAGGGAGTGCTGATCTCTGGGTGCCCCTTCTCCTACCCTGTATTCTAGCTTCACAGAATGGAGGAAGGGACACAACAGGGCTTGGGTTAAAGGGAGTTTGCTGACTTTGAGAGTGGTACAGGGCCAGGGCAGTGGTGAGCCTGCCTTAGCCCCACTGCACCACCACCCAGGAGCCACCAGAGGTAAGGGGCACAAAAGAGGCAGGGCAGGGGTATTTGGATTTGAGGTAGATCCTGGATTGCACTTAAATTAAAAAAGTGATCTCATGCTTAAAAAGGTTGGAGATCTCTGATATAGAGCAATATAGACAAGTCTTTGGCAGTATCCCTGTAGGCTGAGTGCTTGGGAAGCCACTCGGGAGAAGTGCAAATGCTGCTCAGCTGATTAGCAGAGTACCCAACACTGAAAGCAGTCAGCAACATGTGTTTCTACTGGTGGTGCACATCCACATATGTTTGGTGCATATCACAACATTTATTCTGCACACATATGGAAAAAAATTAGATGGAACATTGGTCATTGGCTGTATGAAGCTTTAGTTTGCACAAGTTTCAGTTGTGCTTTTCATGGAGTCTGTTTTAAAAATAGGCAAATAGCTAGATGAGTAGCTGTACCCCTCGAAGACCTCTACATTCTCCCCAGGCATTTGTGTATTCTGACTGAGAACCTCTGATCTACTCAGTCCCCCTGCTTTGGGAAACTGATATTGCAGC
The DNA here is from genome assembly GCA_030068395.1 of Apalone spinifera. NCBI lineage: Eukaryota > Metazoa > Chordata > Testudines > Trionychidae > Apalone > Apalone spinifera. Next base: position 33,804,361 of record JANRFK010004440.1, on the reverse strand, counting down.
CCTTACTCATATGCCTAGCCCAATGATCGGTGACTACCTCACATGGTTAAAAGCTGCAGTTCAAGCCCCTGAGGCAGAATTACCCTACGACAAATTCTTGAGTCTGTTTTGAAAGTCACTGATGTTATTATTTCAGCAAACCTCCCTTGGCAGATTATTCCACTGTCACACTAGCTCTAGTGTTGTAAAATATCCTAATATTTAATTTATTTCCCCCCAGCCCCTATTATGGTTTCAGGCCATTAGTCCTTATGTTACCATGTTCAGTGGGAATGAAATTCAATCATACATTCCTTGAACAATCATAAATCCCTTTAAGTCAGTGGGAGTTTTGGGGGAAGACAAGGAATGCGGGAATGCATCTTTAAAGGCATTGCTTTCTCTCTTTTGTATTCTTAATTCTAAAGGGGTATTTTTCCCTGCTTAAAAAGACATCACCATTGCTTTTCTCTAGGCTACAACCAAAGCAATATGGTGTGAAGGCAAGGGAATTCTCTCTACCCACTACTGTCTGTTACTTGATACTCAACATTCAGTAATTTCCCAATCAAGCAATATCACTCTATTTTTTTCTTCCTTATTTATGCATGGCTGTGTGTTCCGTATTGTTGTTGCTACATATGTTCACAATCTTTAATGAAGGTCTGTCAGTATGAACTTCTGTCTCCATTTGGAGTCCTGTTGCAGTGGCCAATGCCAGCTGATACAATGCAGAATTGGGGCCCAATTTATTATGACACATTATTTAATTTGGATTGAAGCTTTGAGACCTTTTGGTGCTTTCATTTTCCCGAGGGGTCTGGTCATGGAAAGGGCTTAACCAGTTGCTACGAGGCCTCATTTTATTTATCAGCACCTTAATCTGCTGACTCCAAAAGGAGCTGAGCCATGTTGATATTTTGGACTGTTATAATTTTCACAACTCATTCACAGCAGCATGTGCATTTCCTTAATCTCCCTTCATGAGACATCCATGCTCTGAATACTGTGCAATATTATTCATTTAAAAATACAAATAGAAAAAAGCTTATATCATATGAGCATTTTTTTTAATAAAATGTATAGCATAAGGGCATAGCAGAACTGTGCTAAAATGCATTTGAACCTTGTAAGGAACTGATGTCTGTTGTCTGCATACTGATCACTCTTTTTTATTTAGATTGTGAGATTCTTTGGGCAGAGACTGATTTTTGTGTTCTGAATTTGCACAGCACTTAGCCCAATGGAATTCTTAGGAGCTCTCCTAAGACTAATAATGATTTTATTATTATTATTTTATTATTATTAATTAATCACCTGCCTCATCCCCAAATAGACTTTCAGTTTTTGTGTGTTCAGTGTGACAGAGGTTAGGGAGAGCACTCAGGCCATGAAGCAAGAGAGAATGAGGCCCCGGTCCTGCAAAAAGTTTGACATTGTGTAACCCTTATAATCAGAGTAAAACTATGTGTGTGTGTAAGTGTTTTGCAGGTTTGGAATCTAAGACATTACTGTGAGATTAATAACTGAATAGCACCATGGTTAAAATGAAAAATTGAGGCTTCTTAATAGCCAAGAGCATGATCTAAAAAACCTGTGTTAACTCTTCAGTTGCATCAAGATCAAAGGGGAATAAAATTTAAGTCTAACTTTTTGCACTTTTTATTGGTATAATGACATTCCTGCTGTTCATTTATCCGCAATGTTTTTTTTCTGTGGCTTTCTGCTGTGCCAAAAAGCAATTTGGGGATTGGCAAACAATGGCTCGGCTGCACTGAAAGATAAAAACAAAATGGAAATTTGAAAGCAAGCCACTCTGTAAGATAAAAAGGCTATTGGGGTGACTCAATATGCTAGAGCTCTTGCACAGAATTCCTGTGGCCGCTGATGCTGCTGATCAATACTTGGTGCTGCTCGTTGGGTCACAAATTGTAACCTCAACAATTAATAGTAACTTTCTCAAGCTCACTGTGCAAGATGGGGGGGCACGTTCTCACTGTGCCTAATTCCTCAGGGAAAGGACGGGAGAGAAATGTAGTGCAATAAAGCACTGTGCAGCTAGCATATGTTGGTGGATCAATGTCAGTATTAGCAGGGTGCTTCACTATGGGGAATCTTCTGAATTGCAGATTTGTGTCCAGATGTGGGTTGCCTGGGACATCAATAACAAGACTCACCCAAAAGGGGAAGAATCATAGTCTGTGGGGGAAACAGGCATGGATTATAAAATCAATGAGGATAAAGGACAATTCATGGCAATGGTTTCTTTCATAGTGTGTTAGAACGTTAACTGCACAAGCATTAACTGAACGTTAATACATTGGCACCGTCATTTCTGTGGGTTTCCTCTTCTCTAGGTAAATGTCCACCACTACCAGTCCATAATCACCCAAATATTTATTGAACCTTTTGCTTCCTCCAATGTTTTGCTGCTCTGGATAACAGCCTGTCCTGCCTGTGTCGTAGGAGCAGACTTCTGCAAGCATCTTTTCCAAATTGGTGTTCATTTTGTATCTCCATCATAAAATAAAATAAACAGCCCTCACATATGCAGTCCTTCCAGAAGAGAATACTGATGCCATTTCATGCACTCTTTCTTGCTAACAGACCTTGAAAACTTCAAGACAAGAACAAGAAGTACAGTGTCAGTCCGACAGGGTCAGGGAATGGTTCTGCTATGTGGACCACCACCGCATTCTGGAGGTAAATCATATTAATAATGCCATTTTCAGTATTCAGTGACAATTTGCAGGTTTCTCCATCTCTTGCTCTAGTACCTTGTTTCAAAGAGTTCTTAAAGTTTCCATCCAGAGAAGAAGCGGATGATAGTTTTGGATTGAGAGAATGATCCATTGTGAATGTTCTTGCTGGACATACAGATGCTTTGGTAAATCTTCATACAACTTGGTTTGATAAATCCAGACAAAGAACTAAATTACATCATCTAAATGCATGCACATAGAAGACGAAATTAGTGCAGAGTATGCCAAAGTGGAGCAGATGCACCTTATTACATGGAGTTCATGGGAGCCTGTCTATTTATGCTTTGCATGTTTGATCTTTTGTAAGTTTTCAGCTGTCAGGGAAGGTCAGGAAAGAGGATGGCTTACATGTTGAGCCTGTTTCCATTGCAATATTATTTCATTCACAATGGTAAATTTCACCCTCAGTGCAGAGAGCTTATATCCTGTACACCAAGTTTAGCCCTGAGGTACACATCAACTATGAAAACGATAGCAATTACTTTACTACAATGGTGCTTTAAAATGGTATGGTAAAAAAAAATAGAAAATGTAAAGCAATTGTTTTCAATTAAAATTGTATAAAGATCTCTTATTTAACCTATGTAGATATATGATGAGTCCTGCCAAAACTAGCTTGGTTGGCTGGGTGTTTTAAACGTGTATTTTCTATGCTATGATTCTCACAAATCAGGCATTGGAAAAATAATTAGTTAGATGTCTATTATATCGATTGATTGATATTGGACTTGATTGCAGGCAGTGCATTGTGTGCCCAACAGTCAATGAAGTGTATTATACAACTTCTGTGTATTGGCACTAATCACTGTCATCAACAACCATTTTGGCTGGATATACAGCCAAATGGTGTTACAGTAATCCACATATAATTTTCAGGTAATTTCTCTCTCTCTCTCTCTCTCTCTCTCTCTCTCCTCCCCCTCCCCCTCCCCCCTTTTTTATTATTATTTTTTTTAATTTTAATCATGTTTGTACTTACTGAACCCATTTGGTTTTGACCAGCTGTCAGGAATTTTGTCGGGTCTGCCAGCCTTCTTTGGCCCCTGGGCTTCACAGGCCTCAACTAGACTGCCACTTGAAACAAACAGAATTTTAAAAGAATGGTTTGGAAGGCCTATGGGTCTGATATAATGAACTGTAGGATATGCTGCTGCTTGCAAATCAAGAGAGTTTTTAATTGTGACTATCTGTAAATTTTGACCAACCTTCTTGAATCAGAAAATCCCATTCACCCCCTACTGAGCATAGTAGTTATGACACCAATTACATTGTTCTGCATTTTAATTTGTGGGAAGTTCTGAAGATTTTCTTCAACAAGTTGTATTTGTTATCATCACTGTATAGGGAAAGAGGAATGCCACAATGAGGATATCCTTTTGCTGACAGGTTGTTGTTGTTTTTAAGGTTTTCCTTCAGTTTAGAATATTGTTATCAGATTTACAACTTCTGGAATCTTCTGGAAATACCCATTACAAGGACATGATTGTTTCATTTGCAATATAAAGCACTTTGTTCCTACCTTAAAGGTAAAATTTGGGACCTACCTGCACCTAGATTGTGCCCTAATGGGGCATCTGCATTTATTAACTGCAAAAAAAAATCTAGCATCATATATATAGTAGCCCAGTGTCTGTGCTTCTGTAACGCTGACGTACACAGCCACGCCCCCAGGCCATGTACGTCAGTGTCCCGTCCCCCTTCCCCTTGATCTGTGGGAGTATGGGCCGCACGACCCCCCGGACAACCTCCCCCCCGCCAGCGCTGCTTCCCTCCTCCCTTCTTCCGG
>JANRFK010004440.1:33781577-33799734 GCA_030068395.1 Apalone spinifera | reverse complement strand
GAGAGAGAGGCAGGAGGCAGAGGAAAGCTGAGAGAGAGGGGGGAGGCAGTAGGAAGAGAGAGAGAGACAGAGCGAGAGCGCTCAGGAGAGAAGACCTGAAAATCCCGTTTTATGACGGGCTAATTGGGTAGTATAATAGAAGGGTTGAATCCCATCAACTCATGTAATCATAGAATCACAGAACTGGATGGAACCTCGAAAGGTCATCAAGTCTAGTCCCCTGCCCTCAAAGCAGGACCAAGCACCATCTAATCTACCAGCCTAAGGTTTTATACAGATCCCAGTGCATGCCAGGTTACCCAGTTTTTCCAGTAGAGGTGAGGGGGCCAACAAAGATACAATTAAGCCTGCAATTTTAAGGCAGAGGGACTGGCACTGAAGGGTGCTGCAAGGAAAAAGACCCAGAGGTGTAGTGGCTGACATGTGAAAAGTCAGAAGTGTGAGAAGTTGAAGAGTCAGGTAGGCATTTGTCAGTAAAACATGCTATGAGCTGAATCCTATATTACAAGCCTGTTACCCAGATACTCAAAGCCTCCATCCCCTGCCATGCACTACCAGCTGCTTCAGGTTTTTCTCTCTCCCTCTCCCACCACAGCTTTAAAGGAGGTTGTCTCCTTCCAGGCGACAAGTTTCCTGACTTGATTTCCCCAGTGGCAGGCTGCATATTTCCTACCCCTATGATCAGTCCCCCTTACTTTGAATTTAGTTCTTGACAACGTGACATAATCATTTTACTCCTTTTTTATTGTTGTTGCCTCCCAGGTGCTCAGAAGTCTGTTCATCTTGTGTTCATACCATAGTCTTGGGAGGAGTTTTTTGTTTTCTTTATTTTGATGAGTGTTAAGGGGGTCTTTCCCTTCTGGACTGTTTTAGTGTTATGATTACGTTTATTACTGTACTGAAACCAAAGATGTGCTGAACTTTGCAGGAGGCTGATACTTGATCTGCATTCAAATCTCTGCTTTTGAATAGAGGAATGGGATTTAAACATATCTCCTGAGATACTAATAATGATAACATGTCTATTATAATCATACCAGTAACGCTGAACCTGTTGCTTTGCAAAAATGCTAAACCAACATTACTCTCATGCTTAAAATTGTCTTCTTAAAGATACAGGCTTCAGATAGTTTCAAGCCATATGAGTGTAAGTGTGTCTAACCTTTCATTTATAATGAGTTCACCATCAGAGTCTAGGCATTTCACACTAAAAATAAGAAAAAACATGTTACTGTCTAAAGGCACCATATTCCCCCATCACACCCTAGTTTTTCTTCTCCCTCCTCTCTTTCCACCCTACTTTGTGAGCTGTCTGCAGTTAGTTTCTGTGGCTGTATATTGGTTACCTTGGAAACTGCTGTAGTCTGGAATATGAAAATGCTACTGAACCGAGTGTCAGAATGGTGGCCTGTGTTTCAAGTGATGCGTGAGTGCATGTAAAACCAAGACAATTTTATTATTATTTGTAACATAAAATATTGTTACACTCTTGTGCCAAATCCATCCTTGGTAACTATGTTGGTGAATTTGGCCCTCTGTTTGTTGCAGGCTATCAGTGCCAGTTAAACCAAAATGTACACCCCTAGAATCAGTGGTACTTTTCCTGCATACTTCTAAAACACATGCTCCCACAAAACCAACTCTAACCATACTAGACTCTCTCCTAACATCATCAGCCCTCACAAATTATCACCCATCCCTACCCTGACACAGTCATCACCAAGTAAAGGAGCTGCCATTTCTCAGTTGGGGCAGGAAACGGGGAAACTTCTAAACAACAAATAAGACATAAATCATGTTATCCAGAATGACTCTCTCTCTCACCCAAGAATTAATTTAGCTGCCTTAGAAACAAACCATTCTCCTCCTATGCTAACCTTAATGAGCCCCACCTCACCCTTACAGAGGAGTGATATATATATATTTAACAACAACTCTTCTGCCATGAAAATTAAATGTGTAGCTTAATTTAGCATGAGTAGTGAGAAGGCCAGGGGAATTCCAGGTTCTGTGCTGAGTTGTTGTTTTGGTTTGGTTTGCTTTTTGCTGTGAGGAATTTTTTGCTATTTTGCAAATAAAATGGCTGAAATGCAGCTTGAACTGTTTGTAAGTGACTCAGAAAGACCTTTTGAATATAAATGTATTCGGTGATGACAGTAACGCTCTAAAGAGGTGATAAAGCTATTTCCCATTACTCTGGTAGAAATATATACAAGATGTAAGGAGAGGCATGTCATGGTGACTGTGAGATAAGCACATTCACTTCTGGAGCCCAGCAAGGCAGAAGACGGCGAATATTATTACTAGATCCAGAGTTAGTGTAAATTGGCCCAACTCCAGCATAGTCAGTAGGGCTGTGCCAGTCTACAGAAGCTGAGGTTCTAAACCATTTTCAATTAGAAGAAATGTTATGAAAGGTGAAGTAATTCCAGCCTATTGTGATCTAGATCCTGATAATCTCACTTGCTCTGCACGTTTGACCTAATTTGTATGTAATATAATTCACCCTGCTCAGTAGGGAATAATCTGAAGAAATAGTGGAATTTTTAGTCTCCAGAGCTAAGGTGGTTATTTCCCAATTGTGTAGATTACATTTCAGTTAACCAACTAGCTTGCTCACAATATTCATTAGAAACCGTTTGCTAATGATTACTGAACACTAACTGCAGACACTTCCCTTTCCCACTGTGAGGAGATTGGCATGAAAATATCTGGTGTTTCTGGCAGGTACTCTTTATAGGGAAATTCTAGGGTATGTCTACACTGCATTCCTCTTTTGAAAGAGGAATGCAAATGCAGACAAGCGAAATTGCAAATGAAGCGCGGATTTGAATTTCCTGTGATTCATTTGCATAATTGCGTCCGGACGCTATTTCGAAATAAAAAATGTGGTTATTTTGAAAGAACCCCCTTCTTTCGAAATAACCCTTACTCCATAAAAAATGAGTTTTAACGGTTATTTCGAAAGAAGGGGTTTCTTTCAAAATAATCGCATCTACACGGCATTTTTTATCTCGAAATAGAGTATTTTGAAATAGGGTCCAGATGCGATTATGCAAATGAAGCACGGGGAATTCAAATCCATGCTTCATTGCAGTTTCGCTTGTCTGCATTTGCATTCTTCTCTCGAAAGAGGAATGCAGTGTAGACATATCCCTAGTGTTTTGTTAGTGGAAAACTATAACAGCTTCCATCCCATGGGTATCCCAAAGTAGTTTTTACAGACTAAAACTGTCGCGGTGACTTTGTCCAACACTGTTGTTCTGCCATCTCTGGAATGTAACACAGCAACTGTTTAATGCTTTCCTACAGCAATACACAGCCGTTTTAGGCTAGACATGAAGAATACTGTATGTAATTGAAAATACAAGAGCAATTTAGATAGAGAAAATACAATTATCTGATTTAGAATTTGATTAGGACATTGTGCTGAATGCCATCTCCTGGCAGATAGTGCCAAGAGACCTTAAATTACTTACTGAGGACTAGGGTTGGCCAGAAAAACAAGAAATCTGTTTCAGGAAAAATCTAAGGTGTCAACATTTGTTTTTCTTCCACATCTAGATCTAGACATTTTGAAATTTTTCTCACAAAAGCCCACAAGAGAGACAGACACCACCCTTTTCTCCCCCAGCATAGCTAATGATGCAGTAGTGTAGGCATTCATCTGTGAAGAGGGAGACCCAGGTTCAAGTTCCTGATTCAGAATAGGCAGTTGCACCTTGGCTTCCTAGGTCTCAGATGAGTGCCTTAATCACTGGCCTACTACCTATTCTGAGGTGAGTCTCTCTCTTTGACAAATTGATATTTTATGACCAAAACAAAATTACATATTTCCAAAAAAATCCCACCTACCTCTAGCTAGGACAGTGATTTTACATATACATATATTTAAAAAGAGCATAGTGCCCCTTAATACTGTGACACACATGGACTAGCACCATCTAGAGACTCATCTCCACTAGCACATCCTCAACTATTCCTTGGAGAAAACTCAAGCTACACAGTGGCTCAACCCAGTCCTCCTTAACTTGGGGACTCAGACAGGGTGAAAGCAGAAGGTTTATGGCAGAAGGATAATTTTTCTGCTTTGTTTTATCATTAAGAAAAACTAATAACAGTTCATCACATTTTTTAAAACGTCAAATGTTTCTACTTTTTTGCTTCCCCTCTCCTCCCTCATTCCTCGCAATTATAGTTTGCTCTATGTATGTAAACAGAAGTTTGGTCTTTAGGACATATCTGTTGGATTTCATATCTGTTAGACAGATGCTAAAAGAATCAGCTTTCTTCTATTAAAATACTAGCAGTAATTTATCCTAATATGATGCAAATGATTAACAAGTAATTTCAGCATCTTAAAGTGGACCAAAATATAGTTCATACAGAAATATTTGGACATTCCAATGTAAGATACAGCATAATGATTCTTATTTCAAAATGAGCTGGAAATACCCTCTGTGAACCTAGTTCTTTTTTCTCCAGCTGAAAAAGAAATATGTATTTCTGAGGATACGTTTTCGGCAGGGAGTCAGCATTTAGTCAGATCAGTGCATCAGAGTGTTCCATTGTGTTAAGCAGTATAATGATGCAACATGCTGAAGTGCTAAAATGCTGGTAGAGCACTGGAAATTTGGAAATAGACACCTATTTGGAGCTGAGGAATAAAGGCAGGAATGGACAGAAATCAAACATTTGCTACTGTCAGATGTTCAGCCCTGGAAACATTACATAGATGTGCACAGAAGATTGGCTTGTCCTGTTTACAGGACTCTGTCTTTTAGAAGTTCACTTTTTTCTCTTTCCCCATTTGTTCACTTATTCCTATTCAGCAAATATAAAACCGGGAAGTAGTAAAACTGCAAATAATTAAAAAACTACCCACGTCTTTGTTCCTTAGCCAATTTATCCTATCACATGCATATATTTCTTCCCAGTACTTCTCAGTTCTCTCATAATTAAAAAGTCCATTTCTAATAATTCCTCCATTCATTCCACCACATCTAGAGCCACTGGGTGGTGCTGACAAAGTCCTTTATCAAGATGGACCTTAATAATGTCAGTGCCGTCAGTAACTTCCATTCTGTGGAGGGGAATCAGAGTGATGGATACGCCCTAGATCAGGGCTACTCAACTTTGGAAGCCCTCAGGGCCACAATGATACTCACAGCACATGCCGACTGCCGCAACTTAAGTGCGGTTGCACATATATGCAAATAGCTTCTTTGATACTGACGGGCATGAATACAAAGATTAAGTCAAGACTACACAACACGCAGTGCCCATTTAAGTCAGATCAGCTTATATTAATAAAATGCAATATGTACCCAATTTCCACCCATATGACAGCACTTTTAATGAGCAATGACAGGAATTTAACTACTAAAACGCATATCAAAAGAAGACCATTATGTTGACTGCTTTTTTGTTTTGGCAAATCAAACAAAAACTGCCAATACAATATTTTGTTTGATTTAACAAATCAAACCAAAACTGCCAATACAATATTTACTGAAATATAAGTACAACCAATGTGACGTTAAAGTCACCAAGCAGAGAAGTGGCATGGCTACAAAAGGAACTCGGGAATCCTGCTTCCCAGAATTCCTTCCTTTCCCCTGCCCACCCCACCAAGCACCAGCTCCCACAGTCTTCACAGAGCAGAGATTAGAACCCCCAAATCTAACCAACAGACCCACGCCCATCTACAGGAAAGAAGAAGCCAGAAGTTTTAACACCCAGTTCCCGGCTCTAACCCAGTGCTCCTGCCCTCTCCCAGAACCAGGCACCCTCCAGCTCTTCCATTTCAATCCAATGCCCCTCCCTTCCCCCATAGCCAGGTATCCCACAGACCCCCTTGCTCTAATCCAATGCACCCACCACTCCCCCAGAGCCAGACACCCTCCAGTCCTCCCACTCTGACCCAATGCCCATCCCCTCCACTAGAACCAGGTACCCTCCAGCCCCTGCTCCAACCCAATGCTCTTTCACTTCCCCAGAGCCAGGCACCCCCAGCCTCCCTGCTCTACTCAATGCCCTTTACCTCCCTCAGAGCCAGGGACATAAATCTAGCAGGGCAGAGGGTAACGCCCTGGGTCTCACCAGCACAGACCTTTCTCACCCTGGCCTCGCTGCCTGGCTCCACTGCCGCCTCACTGTCTCGCTGCCCAGTCCTGTCGCTGCCTCGCCACGTGCCTCTTGCTGCCCCTGGTACCTCCTGCGCACGCGCCGATATGGCTTGGCACGAGGGGGCGCTGCCACTGCGGCAGACATGGCAGGCGTGCTTTGCCGCCACCTTTTGCCACCACCCTTCCACCAGCCGGCAGCTCCCGCGTGGCTCTGCTGACAGGGAGGCGCTGCTGCTGTGGCAGATGCAGCAGGTGTGCTCTGCTGCTGCCTCTTGCCACTAGGACTGCCAGGTGTCTGCTATGGAACCGGACAGTCCGATTTTTGGGCCTTCTTTATGGTAAAAAAAATTCAGAAAATACTGGACATGTGCAAAGTCCGGTATTTTCTGGTTTTCCGGCTGGGCGCCCGACGGAAGCCTGGCTGGGGGAGTGGCTGGGAGGAGGGGCACGATCGGTGCTGGGAGCCTCTGGTTGCATCTGACATAGGAGTGATGCCTTGGGGAGGAGGAGAAGTTCTGTCAGTGCTCCTGAGTGCTGTTCAAGTGCGTTGTGGAGCGGTAGCCGGACTCACTCGTGTTTCACCGGGACCGTGCACAGAACAGGCAGCGCCCTGGGATCTGCATGTGCCCGGGTCAGTCCCACTCCCTGCCAGCTGATTCTCTCCCCCATTACCCCGACCCCTCTTGGCCAGCCCTGCTTCCTGCCGGCCCGTTCTCCTCCTCCCGATCTCCTCCCGCCACCACGCTGTCCCCGACCCTCCACCCCAACCAGCCCTGTTTACCTCCTCCCCCCCCTTCCCGGCCAGCCCCGCTCCCCTCCCAGCCCTAGAGGAAAGAGCAGGATGAGCAACCCAAATAACAACTTCAATCATTTTACGTTGTAAACACTTCAGACCAAAAACATCATCTACCCCTTTTTTCATAATATTGGACAGTATTGGATGCTGATTGCAGTCTCCATGTGCTACCATAAAATTAACTATAGGTTGAACCTCTTTAGTCCAGAATCTTTATGTACTGACCGGTGCCGAACAAGAGAATTTGCCAAACCATGTGAGGTCAATATTGTCTAGCCACATTGCCAACACTTCCACTGCTTGCTGGGCTCTTAGAAGACATTTAGAAGTAACTTAAAGCTAAATTACAATACAGAACAATGAGAGCCAAGACTGGTGGCTGTAACTAAACTTTATGGGACCACGGGAAACCTGGCCACACCCATTATAAGTGGACATCCAGCTAACTAAAGTCATGCTGGACCATGGATGTTGCCAGAGCAGAGTGCCAGACTAGAGAGGTTCAACCTGTAATAATAAATCCTAGTATCTCCTACAAAGTACTTTAAAAAATAATGGCACTTTTAAGAAATGTAAAAGACCTCAAAAAATTTGGGTGGCTTTCTTGATGAGATAAGTTGTGGATGCTCAGCATTTCTCAGGATCAAGCCTATCAAATAGATAGCAAAAATAATATTTATAGTGTTTTACATTTTTAAAGTTATGTGCTATAAATATCATTTAAAGCTCTGTACACTCCATAGGGGATGAGACCCACTTGGAAATATTTGAGGGATTCTTTCCCTTTAAATGGATTCCAGTACAAATCTTCGTATTTAATGTCTTTTCACTAATTCATGTCAAATCAGTGCTAATACACTGGTACTTTATTCTGTGCATTTATGGAAATTGGGACATTTAACTGTCATATTTACCAGATCTATGTTGTTGCTGAGTGCTGTGTTACCTACTATACAAATAGTAATTTAATTTTTGAATACTTGCTAACAATATCTCTGCTATTTCATTATGAGTGTGTAGATTAAACGGTGACATTGAACTGTTTAAATCTGAGCCTGTTTCAATGGCACTGTTTTACAGAACACTAATAATCTCTGTTTGTAACTCTTGCAGTCTATAGAATGTAATAACTGCAAGGATACTGGACACACTCATGTAGTAAAACCCACAAGAGTGGGACAGAGGGCCTCGGACAGTTCATGCGATTCTCCATTTGGAGTTCCTGATGTACAATCCTTTTAGGAGCAGTGCACACAGGAAGCAGGGGCAGGCAGCTCCCAAACATTACTGACCCTTAGGGATATAAATTCTGTCCCCTGGTTCTCTAACCTGGTCTGGTTTGGGGTGACTCCCTTCCTCCATGAAGCAAAGTGCTGCAAGAATCAGGTTTGGCTGCCTCTCCTCTCCCCCCCCATTCCCCAGTATCTTTGCTATTTTTCTTCTACGTGAGGAGAGGAGAGTGTGGAATCCAAATACATCCCAAAACATTAGTTCTGGTTGATTTTTGCCATTATTGTCCCTGCCATTCATGAATCCCCTCTCAGAAAGTAATTATTGCATGCCCTTGATATATTCCTCCCATCATCGATTCCTGGCAGGGAAGAGTTAGCTGCTGCTGCTGCTGCTACTGTTGTAATTGTTTATTTTTTGCAAAAGAACTATGTTAAAGATTATTAAAGTTGCAAACTCAAGTACTCAAAAATTAGGAAATGCCAGAAATAAGTTTGCCTGTGCAATTTTAATTCACCCCCTTAACTATATGTATTTTGATACTGTCTTTGATTACATGATCATATATATTTTTTTTCCACATACTCCAAGCCTCATTTCCTACCCAGGATTGCTGAACATTGTGTAGTGAACATTGTCTAGTATAGTGGCAGACCCCTACATCATTTGTTGCAAATTGGAAGGTGTATAATGAATGACCGGGTACAGCAGGAAGAGAAAAGACTATTATAGAGTTGAGGCCATTGAATGATGCCCTGGAGAACTGGATTCTGTCCCTGCCTTTGCCACAGCGTTCCTGTGAGATGCTAGTCAAGTCACTTAAACTTCTGTTTTCACACGTGGTTATTAATTATGTGTTCCTGAGTTCGGATCCTGCGTTTGATTTGCAGAAGTGCTTACAACTGCAGCTGAACTCAGCAGGTACTAGGCTTTGAGCATATAAAGTGCTACAGAATGCTAACTGCTCTGCAAGACCAGGTCCAATGTGCCTCAAATTGGCACCACAAATGCATGAATATGTTTTTCCCTTTCTTTCTGTGCCTCCATTCAACAGCTGTGCAGAGGGAAGCATGAAAATTATTTTCATTATTGTGTGAGAAGTACTCATATTCTAAAGTGATAAGCACCCCAGAAAAGCTAAGGAGGAAATTAATAATTCTGTCTTCAGAGTAGGGCTTGAATAGTGTGACGTAAATAAGGCATGAGGCCATGCATTAAGCATCATGGAGAAAACAAAATATTGACTCTTCTGTACACTGAATGAGGCATGATTACAGTGGAAAATATAGTATCAGATCAAAAAATTAACCCATATACTCAAAGGGGCCAAAATAAGGTTGCACAGGTAAATTTAGTTTGGGCATTTCCTAACATTTGGGTGCATTACTTGCAATCTTAATAATCTTTTAACATGGAGTTTTGTATGTGATTTCTTAGCTCTTAAAAAAAGCAAACAGAAAAATGGAAATTCCATCATTTGGCATCATATTGAAACCCATAGAGATCATTAGCAGGGATGGAGCCTTTAAATCTGCCAAACAGACCTCTGCCACTTAAACTAGTGGGATAACTGAGACCAGTGGTAAATTATTATTCTCCACGTAGGCCAGCTCTAGAGGGTTATGGGACACATTGTCAGTGGGTTTCACAGATATTCGCTGACCAAGGAGGGTGCAATTCAAGATTCTGGAAGTGTGTGAGTTCTAGTGGACTGATCATTGCCTACAAGCTTGCCCCATTCCCTCTAACAAATTCCTATTCCAGTCCTATCTCTACCCCATCACTACCTCCAGATCCCAATCCAGTTCTTTTTGCCTACTGCCTCAATCCTAGTCTGCATTCCTCAGGCTTCTGATCCCAGTCTCTGGTGTCTCGTGTTATCTGCTTAAACGAAGCACACGAGATCTTTTATAGGGGAAAAGGCAGTACGCTGCATTTATTGAGAATACAACAGTTGCATATGCTTTTCAATCACTCATACACACAAAGAACATACACACAAAGTCTCGCCAAATGATGTCATAGTTACCAGTCCAGAGTCTGTATCAATCTAGTGTCCAGCTAGATTGAACATGGGGGAGCAGGAGCTTTGTTGGTCAATCGATCCGATGCTCCTCTGGATTTGGTATTGCCAAGACAAACCCAAAGTTCCATAGCAAAGCACCCTGCTTTTGTAACCCTTTTCTCCGTTGAAATCAATGGATTCCGCTCTGTCAGCCTGTGACCGGAATGTTATCTTGTTGATGTCATTCATTCCCAAACGTCTCTTGAAGGCTCATCCTGTCCTGGACTGTTAATCAGTTGTTTTTGGGGTGCCTGTCGTTCACCTTCAGAGCCATTAATTCTGCCAATCTGATCCATTCTTGACCGTGGGTACGCACTGACGGTTTCTCTGTTCTTTGTAGTCTGTCTTTTACAGTTTGTCTTCACCCCACATTCTCCCCCTTCTCTTTTGACCACTGGCTCTAACAATGACCTTCACACCGTATCTCATTCATACAAACAGTCTTTCACACAGAATCCTTCAAAGGTAAACAATACTGTTTTATATTAAGCAAAAGCAAAAGCAAAACAATTCACATCGAAGGCCCGGGCCTTTGATATTTCTAATCTAATTAACATAGACACAATATGAGATCCTGTCTCTTTACTTACTAAACTTTAGAACAAGGAAATATAGGAGATATATACTTAACTAAAGGATTTGACTTCCTACAATCTTAAATATGATTATATATTACCTTACATTACTACATTACTAAAGCTAAGATAAGAAATATAAAAAGAATAAAACCTTCAGTTCCAACACTTGCCCAGTAAATCCTAGTCTTACCCCATCAGTATTCTTGCCTGATGAGTCACAGTTCTCTCCCCTACTCCCTGATAGGGCTCTGTTTCCCACCAGCCTCCAATCTCCCATTCCTCTGCCCGCATTCCCAGTCCCAGTCTCCCTCCTCAGGTTTCTCATTTAATTTGTGCCCTTGCTTCCCCCAACTCTTTATCCTGTCCTCTGCCCAGACATTGCCTGTTCTTCTCTTGTATCAGGCAAGGGGGAGGAGAGAGGGGGCGGAGAGAGATTCCAGGGGGATGGAGCTGGTACCCTTGGAAGGTAGGATGGATAAGGGGACCCCTGAAGGTAGGGAGGTTGGGGGGCCCATCCAGTGGTGCAATGGATAAGGTACCTGCCCCGGGAATTGGAGGTTTAGGTTTAGGCAACAGGGTAAGTGCAAAACTGAGATCAAATGACAACAGAGGTAGGACACGGGGACTGGGAGCCATGGAGGTGTGAAGAAGGAGAGAAAATAGATCTGACAAGCAGGGGTGCAGACAGCCACACAAGGTCCCTGGGCAAGGTGTGTGTGGGGTGGGGGGGGACTGTCTCCGTACTCCCAGAAGGGTGGGACCTCTGACAGAAGGGGCTGGGATGGGGCAGCAAGCGCATCACATCAATCCCCCCACAGCTCTCAGTGCTGCCTAGGAGCTCTGGGCCCTTTTGCATCACCTGGCTGCTGGGCCGTTTGTTTCCCTCTGTGACGGGGCATCGACGCCCCACACTCCGAGCTGCCTGAAGGCAGCCATGTACACGGCACAGGGAACCAGATATACAGCATGCACGGGGTGCTCCCGCGCTGCAACCCAGCTCCACCTCTCCGGGACTGCAGGAACTGTAAACCCCAGCCACGGCGGAAGTGAGGAAGGGGAGGGGGAGGGGCGGGCAAAGTGGCGTAGACATGATGTCAAGGGGAGACAGGGGAGGAGTCAGGATGGAAGGCAGACAATTCAAAAGGGGGAGCAATGGACAGGAAGCGGAGGGAGAGCATGAGAAGGGACGTATGGGGGAAGTAGACGTGGCAGGTATTGGGAAGCTGGGGAGGGAGACTTATGAGCCGTGGGACGCTGCTGGAGTGAGGGAGAATGGGCGGTACTCCATCCGGAACCAAGGGAGAGAGGAGGCAGCCCAGGGCACAGCATGTAATTATAGCCCGCGGGTTGGTGCGTTTTGGTGGGAAGCCCTGCCAGCTGGACAGAGACTAAAGACAGTCACTGTCCTTAGAGCCCTGGGCTGGGGCCCATGAGTGAGGATGGGTCCAGGCCCCCCTTCCTCATCACCTAAGGCGAGAGTGCTGTATCCATTGACGCCTCAATGAGGGCTGTATGGACGGTCTCGGGTGCCAATAGAACAGTACAATTAAGACGTGAGCTGGACTTGGGGACTCACATGTAGACAGTAAGGAAAAAAAGGGCACGAGTGCACTAGACACCAAAAGGGGGAATAAACGTGCCTGTGAACAACTTGGTGGAGAATGGGAGCATATGACCCAATCCCTTAATGTGAGGGGAACCTGAGAGACATGAGTAAGAGGTCTTGCAAGAACAAGACTCCTTTCAGTAAGGGAAGGGAGGCAGAGATGCCAACGGCTCCTTCTTCTGTATCCTTCTGGTTTTGGGGGTGTTCTTTTTCTTCTTGTTTACCCTATGGGGTGGGAAATAGGCATGGGGCCTGCAAAAATGCTTGAGTGGATGGCGGAAAGCCAAAGACACCACCAGCAACAACAGACCCTGCTGATACAACAACTATCCTCCCAACACCAAGAGCAGCAGTGGCAGTTGGTGAGAGAACTTTCTGGGCAATACCAAGCTCAGCAAGAAAGGTTGATGCAGTAGTATGGACCACCTTATTGGGGAGGTGCCGGGCCACTTGTGAGTAGTGAAAACGAAACGAGAAGGATGTTACAATTGGCGGTCCGGTTGACCAAGACGGGCCCGTCTGATGACCCAGAGGCCTTTTTAACTACCTTTGAAAGAGTGGCCACTACATCACAATGGCCAGAAGACCATTGGGCCACCTTATTAGCTCCCTATTTAATGGGCCAAGCCCAGTTGGTATGCCGTAGCCTAAACCCCGAGATGCTTTACATTACTATAAAGTCAAGGAGACGATCTTCGATCAGATGGGAATAATGCCAGAAACTTATAGGCAAAGATTTAGACAAGAACAGAATCTACAAGGGGCGAGGCCATGGGCAATGGCACAGAGATTGAGGGAGGCAGGATGTCATTGGTTAGACCCTAACCAGTGTACGGGGGCACAGGTAGCTGAGACAGTGATATTAGTGGCGGGAAACAATGGGTACAGAGGCACCATCCCTTCACCCTAAATGAGGTGGATGCACTAATGGACAATTATGAGGTGGCCAAAACCACGGAGTGACTGGGAAGAACAGGTAGGGGGAGCCTTCCTCCAAGGATAGGTACCCTGGGGACCGCCCGGCAGAAGGAAGATCCTGAAGGAGGCCGGCCACGGTCAGGCAGAAGAGGCGAGGGAAGGAGACTAGTGCCAGCACGGACAACCCCCCTCCCCTTAGAAGCACGAGTCAGGAAAAGCCCCTACCCCCAGCGAAAGGGGGGGTGAAGCCAAGGTAGAGGAGGACCACCAAAAGGCTCATGTTTTAGGTGTGGCCAGGAGGGACATTTTCAAAAGGATTGCCCTTACATGGACTGCACAGGCCTTAGCAGGGGAAGGAAACTGAAAGATGGAAAATTTTGAGAAGGGTTAAGGTGAGGGGACTGCCAGTGAAGGCGGCCCTAGTTGATTCTGGGTGAGGTCAGACTACAGTACAAGCAGATGTATTGAAGGAAGGAGGGCCTACAGGACTGCCAGTATACATGCAGTGTGTGCACGGGGATGTCCACCCGTACCACACAACATGGGTACAGATCACGGATGGCCCACACGAAAGCTGGTGCTTTGTGATGGTGGCGCCGAGGCAGGTGTATCCAGTCCTGCTGAGGCACAACTGGGAAGGATTCGGACATGTGATGGATGAGTGGGGACAGTAGAAGAAACATGGGAGATAAGAGGGTATGGTGGGAGAGGCATCAGACCCCCACAAAAACCAAACTGACCAACCCGAACTCCCAACGAGATGGAGACCCTTGACTCACTAGCCCCACCCGAGCTATGGAGTGGAGACTTCCTGCAGGAATAGAGGGAGGATCTGGTGTTGCAACGAGCCTGGACAGAAGCCGTGGAGGCCGAGGAACCTGATAAGGAGGACGAAAGGCGAGCGATGGGCCTGGAGTATATAGGGAAGCGAAAGACTTCTGTGCTTCCTGTCCAGAGTGTCAGAAGGCTAGTCCCAGAGGAGTACCGAGGGCACTGTTAGTTTCATTACCTATAATCGGGGTCCCATTTGAGAGAATCGCCCTAGACTTAGTGGGGCCCTTGGAAAAGACACAGATGGGGTACCAGTACATTATAGTATTGGTGGATTACGCGAAAAGGTACCCCAAGGCCGTACCATTGTGGAATACTACCGCCCCGACCCTTGCGGCTGAGTTAGTAAAGATTTTCTCCAGGGTCAGGATACCTAAGGAGATCCTAATGGACCAAGGTACGAATGTTACCTCGTGATTGATGGGAGAATTGTGCTGACTGTTACAAATCAAAACTTTGAAAACATCTGTCTACCACCCTCAGACACATTAACTGGTAGAGAGGTTTAACCGAACACTAAAAAACATTATTGAGGAAATTCGTAGAGGAAGACCCCAAGGAGTAAGATAGACTTTTGCCCGCCCTGTTGTTCGCAGTGTGGGAAGTACCCCAAGCCTCCACAGGGTTCTCGCCCTTTGAGCTTTTGTATGGGCAACAACCCAAGGGAATATTAGATATTGTGAAGGAAAACTGGGAAAAGCAAGGAACACGAGTCCAGGGGTTGGTACAATATATATTGAACTTGCGGAAAAAATTGCAGGCCTTAGGAGAGTTCATTCGATTCAACTTGGAGTTGGCCCAGGTGAAGCAGGCAGGGTACTAAGATGGGGATACGACTAAGAACCTTTGAGCCAGGGGACAGGGTATTGCTTCTACTCCCGACACAAGATTCCAGGCTGCTCGCCAAATGGCAAGGCCCCTTTGAAATAGTTAGGCGGGTGGGAGAGATGGACTATGAGGTACGGGTATCAGGAAGCCGGAAGGACCCTAAGATTTACCATGTAAATCTCTTAAAGGTGTGGAATATGAGGGAAGGGTTAAGGGTTGACCCGGTGATGCACGACCTAGATCTGGGGCCATGGGGGGAAGGAGCTATCCCCTCATCTCTGCGGGTGGGAAAGAAGCTGACTCCAGCCCAACGGGGTGAGATGTATGACCTGTTATGAAAGTTCCCACGAGTCTTGAATGACCAACCCGGAAACACAACCCTGGCTTATCATCATATCGCAACAGAGCCCAGTGAGAAAGTGTGGGACCCGCTCCAGCCCCTTCTGTGGGGAGACAGATGTGGGAGACAGGAAGGGAAGAATTACAATGGATGCTGCACTGGGGCATAGTTGAAGAATTGCACAGTGAGGGGAGGAGCCCGATAGTCCTGGTCCCAAAACCCGATAGGTCGACCCGGTTCTGCATTGATTTCCGCAAAGTCAATGGAATATCCAGGTTCGATGCCTACCCAATGTCACTGGTGGATGAATTATTAGATCGTCTCGGGCTGGCACAATATATATCAACCATTGATTTAACCAAGGGATATTGGCAGATCCCCCTCACTCCTACATCCAAGGACAAAATGGCATTCTCAATGCCATTCGGGTTGTACCAATTCGTAAAGTTGCCATTCGGACTGCATAGGGCAGCCGCCACCTTCCAACAATTAATGGATAAGGTGCTGCGCAACCATGGGCAATATGCGGCCGCCTATATAGACGATATAGTGGTTTATAGTACCTCCTGGCCTGAACACCTACAGAGGCTGGAAGCTGTCTTGAGGTCTCTACAAGAGGCAGGCCTCACTGTGAACCCTAGTAAGTGACATTTCGGAGAACAAGAGGTCACCTATTTAGGGCATACAGTGGGGAGGGGTCAGCTAAAACCCCTGATTGACAAGGTTGGAGCCCTAAGAAACTACCCCCTGCTAACAACCAAAAAGCAGGTAAGTCAATTCTTGGGGCTCACGGGCTATTATAGATGCTTTGTGCCAAATTTTGCAACATTGGCTGCCCCTCTGACAGACCTGACTAGGAACTCGTTGCGTAAGAAGGTACGATGGAGCCCAGAATGTGACCAGGCGTTTCATGCCTTGAAAGATCAGCTGACTCACACCCCCGTGCTGGCACAACCAGACTTTGAGAAGCCCTTCACACTACAGATCGATGCCTCGGAGAGTGCGTTGGGGGCCGTGTTATCATAAGAGAACGCGGGGGAGGAACACGCTATTGTGTACATAAGTCACAAATTGTTCACACGGGAGCTCAAGTACTCTACTATTGAGAAAGAAGCCTTAGCGGTGAAATGGGCCATTGATATGCTTCGCTATTATCTTTTAGGAAACTGGTTCTGGGTAGTCACCAACCACGGCCCGCTGTAGTCTATACACACCGTCTGTGAAGACCGTGAGTGGGCTGTCCAGTCATGTGCAAGAGACATGAAGGGCTAGATGATAGAGCACACTCAGTCATTCTCTGGAGATGGTGTTTACACAGTCTGCTCACACACCAAAGCTGTGAGCATTGACTTTCCAAGCTTTTAGCAGTTAATCTCTAGAAAATCTTTGTTGACCACATGTAAATTGTGATTTTTTTCAAAGGCTTATAACTTTATAGGTCTGAACAGATTTTCATGGGGGTAGCAAGCAGCTCATCCATAGTACAAAGGCCATGTGCATGCCAAATTTCAAGTCCCTGCTCCAAAGTATGGGGGGAGGGGGAGATTAGAGCTTTCCAAAGAAAAGATAGCAGATTTTCGTTTTAATATTGAAAATATTATTCTCCCTAGCCACATTCTCATAAAGACCTGGACTCTTTGGGCACAAGGCAAACATATGGAATGGAAAGTTTCAGCCCAAACAATTAAAGTCTAGTAAAGCCAGAAGCAACTGAAACAGAATCTTATAATTGGAAGCGGAACTCCTCATATAATTATTTGTATTGCAGCAGCACCTCATAGTTACAGTTGCAGATCAACATCCCATTGTGTGAGGTGCTGTACAAATACAAAACAAAGGGAGTCCCTGCCTCTCAGAGCTTGCAGAGCACTCTTACTACAGGCACTTGAAGAGACTGCCACAGCCTCTCTTTTGCCAATAGGGCTTTTCTTTCCCCATTTTTTGTTTAATTTGCTCACCTCCATGACTCTTGATAACAGGAGGCACATAGGCCAATTCCCAACCCTTGTGAGAGTATCCTAGGGTAAGTCTAAACTACACCCCTTTTTTGAAAGATCCTGTACTCCTCAAAAAATGATCAAAAAGTGAGGAATACAGGATCTTTCAAAAAAGGGTGTTTTTTCCCGAAAGAACCCCATCTAGACTGCAGTTTTACTTTCGAAAAGCCCTTTCGCCATTATGAACGCCCGGCCGCCATTATGCAAATGAAGCATCGGAAATTCAAATCCTGGCTTCATTTGCAATTTCGATCTGTCTAATTTACATCCCTCTTTCAAAGGGGAAGTGTAGTTTAGACATAACCCTAGAGAATAATAGAGATGAAACATCTAGGGTGTAATAAACATTACTTTAATCTATCTGTAGAATTCAGTAGCAAATCCTATTGTTATGTTCTTCTGTCTGTTTTAATTATATGGTTTCCCATGGCCTTAGCACCTTACAGTACTCAATATATTTAGTGTCACAACACCCAACTGAGGTACACAAGTGTTGTTATGCCCATTTTATACATGGAGAACGGAGGCACAGAGCAATTAAGTGACTTCCCCAACATCGCACAAGGAGCCTGTGGCTGAGAATTGAACCCAGGTGTCCTGAGTCAGAAATTAGCTCTTTTTCCTCCCATCATTTCTTTAGAAATTATACTAAATTATCAAATGGCTTCCGTGGAGCTACACAGATTTGCCTAAGCAGAGGATCTGGTTTAGTATTTTTGGTTAAATAATATAGTATTTGCTCATAATAGAGGTTTTAAAAATATTTTTAATTTGTATTCAGAATCTCCTAGAGCGGCGAGGGGTCCTGTGGCACCTTATAGACTAACCGAAGTGTTTGGA
>JANRFK010004440.1:33769538-33781477 GCA_030068395.1 Apalone spinifera | reverse complement strand
GACCCCTCGCCGCTTTTGCAGATTCAGACTAACACGGCTACCCCTCTGATAGAATCTCCTAGGTATTTCAGTTCAACACAGCCCTGAACTGAAACTGACATTTCATAGCTTGTTCATCTGAACAGTGAGAGAATTCAGCTATTTTAGTCTACCTTGCAACTATAAAAGGTGAAAAAACTTTAAAAAAAACGAATAGTCTAGTAACACCTTAAAGAATGTAAACATGTAGATGGTATCATGAGCTTTCGTGGACCTTAGAAGTCCAGATCCAAGAATAAATAAGGGAACGGGGAGGGGAAGGAGGAAAAAAAAGAGACAGTGAGTAGATTGTTCAAGTAGTTACAAGAGGCTGATAAGAACAATTAGCACCTCCGTTGGTTGGTTGGTTAAGTCATTAGGATGTGGGAGGTAGTGTGTGAGCCAGCCGTTGTCTCTGTTCATTCCATTTGCGTAAGA
Organism: Apalone spinifera; assembly: GCA_030068395.1. Taxonomy (NCBI): domain Eukaryota; kingdom Metazoa; phylum Chordata; order Testudines; family Trionychidae; genus Apalone; species Apalone spinifera. The sequence goes on along the minus strand of JANRFK010004440.1, from coordinate 33,781,021 downwards.
ATTAAACTTGTATATGAAGTTAAGTTCCAACCCTTTCCTGTGTATTTGGCTTGTGGAATTGGCTTGAAACAACATGATAACTTGGAGATCCATTAATGAGTGCCCAGGCAGGTTAAAGTGTTCTCCAACAGGTTTCTGTGTATTGTCTGATTTGTGTCCATTAATTCTTTCCCACAGAGGCTGTCCAGTTTGGCCAATATACATGGCAGTGGGGCATTGCTGGCATTTGAGGGCATAGATCACTTTAGTGGATGTGCAGTTAAATGAGCCCCTGAGGTAGTGGCTGATGTTATTGGGTCCAGTGATGAAATTGCTTGTGTAGATGTGTGGGCAGAGTTGGCACCAGGGCTGATTGCAGGGGTGGGGTCCTGGATGATTATGATGGAGATGTGCTGTGTGGTTACTAGAAATAGGAGGCTGTGAAGGCTAGGACTATAACAGAGTTTAAAGAGAAACTAGATAATTTCATGGAGGTTAGGTCCATAAAAGGCTATTAGCCAGGGTGTCCCTGTCCTCTGTTTGTCAGAGGCTGGAGATGGATGGCACGAGACAAATCGCTTGATCATTGTCTTCGGTCCACCTCTCTGGGGCACCTGGTGCTGGCCACTGTTGGCAGACAGGCTACTGGGCTAGATGAATCTTTGGTCTGACCCAGTACGGCCATTCTTATGTTCGAGGTTAGGGGGTTGTCTCTAGGCCTTTCCCGCAAGGCCTCTTAGAGTGAGAAGTCATTTTCCAGGATAGGTTGTAGATTGTTGATAATGAGTTGGACGGGTTTAAGTTGTGGGCTGTAAATAATGACAAGTGGAATTCTGTTGTTTTCTCATTTGAGCCTGTCTTGAAGTAGTTCATGTCTGGGTACTCTTTTGGCTCTGTATAAAAGGTGTACATTTTGTTAATTAAAATAGAAACATGCACCAGTATGTTCAGATCTGGATGCTTGAAATGAGGTTCGTACATTTCGATCTAGTCACTTGTTTTCCATTTAGGAGCCTAACTTTAGGTACTCAATTTTTAAAATGTTAGTGTTGATTAGTAGGGTGTTATTAAAGGAAAGTGAGTTGACACCTTGTTCTTCTGAATTATTGTATCATACATGTTACAAAGATCCACTTGCATATTTCCATCTTCACAAGGGGAAGGGAGTTATTAAAGACCAACCTGTTTAAGTAACTCTTAACTATCTCCGGCCATCACTTCTGATAGAATTGTGCTTGTATGGTCTGTGCTTTTGAGCTGATAGGTTGACAGGGAATTATTTTCACATCTTTTTCACATAATGGATGAGCTGCTATAGGTGCTATATTTTTTCCTCGCCTGCCTTTTTCAATAGTGGAGAGAACTTTTGCTTCTGTTGCACAACTTAATCAAGTAGAACTAACTAAATTTTAGCATTTGACAGAAGAGACGGCAATTTTGATTTCATCTCAATCTCAGCCTTCTGTGCTACATGGTAGGAAGTGAAGTGCAGCTGCCAGCCTTGTTTTCAGAAAGCACTGCCAGTTGCAGCAACAGAGCTCTGCAGAAAAGTCCTTAGCAGGGGGTGTCACTCAAGGGACATTCAAGGGTCACTGGTTGAAGAAACATTCAAGGGTGGCCTTATGGATGGGCCACAAGGTTGAGCTCCCGGGCACCATGGCCAAGGGGGGCGGGGGAGCACAGTGGTCAAGAAGGTTCTGACACACAGGGAAGGTCAGAGGCCCATTAGCTGGGTTCCATCACCTCTTCTGGCTGGCTTTGTTGACCCGCACAGTATCCTGGCTCGGCAGAAGAGGCAAGTAGACTGGGCCAGCTCCCAGACAAGGGAGGGATATGAAAGATGTTGTTACAACTTGTGACTGAGGATGGATCTGCAGGAGCCCCAACATGCTGGAAGAGCACCCTGGAGCTAGGACTGGCCTTTCCCACTGGCCATGAGCCACTCCACACTGGGCTGGGGGGTGAGGTGAGCAAAAGGTGGAGAGTTGCTTCCAACCAGTGCTCCTGAACTCACCTCAGGCTGCCTGGTGCAGTTAAGGTGACCATATGGCAAGAATAAAAAATTGGGGTGGGATGGGGGTAAATAGGCACCTCTATAAGAAAACGTTTGCCCCCCCCCCCCCTAGTAGCTTCTCATCCACCCTGAATGCCCTTACGGCAGTGGAGGATGGGGTGTGCCCAGGCTAGTATCAAGCACTCCTGGGGGCACAGAGCAGTATCTGAAATTGGACAGCACTGAGGAACAGAGGTAGAGGAGTGCGCTCAGCAGGTTTCTAGCATATTATGGTAATAGATTGTCTGCCAGGTTCATGCTGTGCTAGGCTTCAGTTAATGCCTTTCAATCCTGCCATCCCCATGGTGCTTTGAACAGTCACCAGCCTGGCATTCTTGCTCCTGGTGCCAAAGGCTTAGATGCTATGGGGGGGCCAGAGCTGAACCTACAGACAGCCTGTGCCATTTTCAGTGGGCTCTGCTGCAGGTGCACACAGTCCCTCCTGCCATTTAAAAGCTTCTCTAGTGAACTCAGGGTGTGTGATGCTCTCTAAGAAAGGGCTCCAAAATACAAGCTCACCCAAAGCACCAGTCTCCTGAGGCCAGCATTTGTCCCCATCTGAATTTTTTTGAAAACAATTATGGGAATTTCACAGGCTGAAAAACAGTACAAGATTTTTGTTTGAAAAAATGTGGATGATCTATTATATGAAATGAATAATTTTCTGTTCAATAATCTCTGCATGGACCATATCTCAGGGTTTTCCTCTCTTACCCAACTCTGCTGAGGATAAAGGGGGAATGGAGAGGAAAGCAGGAAAAGTTGAGCAGGTTCAGTAGGGATCCCTGCAAAATAGAGGACGGTACTAGAGGTTAAACCACTGTAGTCCAGCCGGCACTCTCTGGCCTGGCAAACATCCGTGGTCCAGCATGATTTTCATTAGAGAGATGTCCACTTATCATGGGTGTGGCCAAGTTTCCCGCAGTCCCATAAAGTTTATTTACAGCTGACAGTCCTGGCTCTCAGTGTTCTGTGCTGCTATTTAGCTCTAATTTACTCCAAATGTCTTCTAAGAGCCCAGCAAGCAGTGGAAGTGTTGGTAATGCTGCTAAGCGTAAGCATGATTTTTATGTTTTATCGACTTATTTCCTTGTGCCAATATAGTAAAATTGCGTGACAACAGGAACACTTTGTTATGAAGAGAGCTGATAAGCCATGCCTTGGCATAGGCTTATATAGGGTGTATCAGTACAGTCAGACATTACTAAGCAGCATTGCAATCATAGTTTCGTTTACTCACCTTGGAGAAATAAAAATAAAAGAGACCAACTCACTGCAATATTGACCTCACATGGCTTGGCACCCATCAGGTTCCAAGGTACCAGATTAGAGAAGTTCAACCTGGACTCAAAATGAGAAAGGATGTACAATCTAGCCTGTATATCACAGTCTGGCTCCAAATACTGCTTACCAATGCCTGTCTCCCAGCCCCCAAAAAGAAAGGTCACACTTTGTATGAAGTTGTCATTTATAAAGAGCTAATAAATTATTAATAGATATTTCAACAAATGTTAGTGTCCACCAGATTTAAAAGTTGCTTCTAACAATGGCTAATCACCATTTTGTGACACCCTCTTCTGATAACATTTGTAACCATCTGTTCATAGGCTGCTAATGTCTGTAACATTTTGTCATAATTTAAAACCATTTGTAAATGGAATTTTAATATCATGTGTGGCCGAAAAAGCCCAAAAAAGGCAAAGAGAATGGGCCAAGGTAGAATGCGGAAACAGCCCCTTGAGACAGTATGAAAGAGCAAACATGCCAGGCAATGCTCACTAGGAAATGAGGAATTCTTGAAGTGCACCTACTGAGAGAGATTCATTTATCCTCCTTTCTCTGAAACTGTCATGCAGGGAACATGGAGAAGAACATGGTACAATAGGCACAGCCATGGTTCGCTATGGGTGTGTCTAGACTACGTGGCTCTGTCGACGGAGCCATGTAAAGTAGTTTACCCGATATAGTCAATGAAGCGGGGATTTAAATAATCATCGCTTCATTAAAATAAAAATGACCACCACGCTGTGCTGTCAATCAGCTGATCCGGCACAGCGTGGCAGTCTAGACGTGGATCGGTCAACAAGGGAAGTCTTTGTTGACCCTCCCTTATGCCTCGTCTAGACTGCCGCGCTGTGTCGGATCAGCTGATTGTCGGCACAGCTCGGCGGCCATTTTTATTTTAATGAAGCAGGGATTATTTAAATCCCTGCTTCATTGACTATGTTGGGTAAACTACTGTACATGGTTCCGTCGACAGAGCCATGTAGTCTAGATACACCCTGTGACATGACTTAAGATTCCTTACACTTAGGATTATTTCAGGCTCCCATGCAAAAGTGGGATGCTGCATCAGAAAAAGTGCTATTTTGTCATGTACCTTTTGGAATCCGAATTCTGTTTATTCTTTTTGTTTAGATGGAGAGGAACACTGGATATCTATACATTTTCTGTTTCTCTGGCTCTTTTGTCCTCTAACAAAAGTTTTTGAAAAGTCCTATTTTCTGTAGGAAACAATCTGTATATGTGCAAAAATGGACTTTGAATGAGCGCACACAGTCATCAGAATGGGCTGATTTAGAACAGAGAGTAACAGAGCAGCCTGCATCAGTGACCTGTGTTTAATATTAAAAGCTATGCTTAAAAAAACCCTCACACGACTGTATTCAGTCAAGTTAATGGGGAGGTTTGATTCACTGGTTTCACAGTTGTCAAACTGATGAATCTGAAAAATCGAACATGCATCACAATCAAAAATGGAATGAAAATGTGACCAGGTAGGTCATTCTTTGATGACTGGGAGGTGAGGGAGGTACCGGTAGCTATCACTAAAACTGCTTAAATTAGCACTAATGAGAAAGCTTCTGCCTAGAAACATTTAAGATCTCAAATGGTGAATTTTCATTTGTGTCACTAAGACACATGTTTACTGAGGTGCTTGAAAGATACAGTGAGGGAAGAATAGAATACAAGAGGAGATGAAATTGGCAAACAAACCCTACCCAGATAATAGTGTGGCCCATATTAGAGACCTACGTGTGGACTAGAGAGCTACTTTATGAGAAGAGGACCACTTCACACTCAAATTAAAGAACTCTCCATTGAGCTATCTTTCCCACACCCACATGTTTAATATTATCATTTTGGATTACACTTCCTGGAAACTGGTGGACACAATCCTAACTTTATTCAGTATAAATGTGGGAAACAGCCAGGCTCCTTCATACAATAGATATCTGACACAGTAGAAGACACTTCCCAAAACACAGGCCAGGCAGCATTGGTCAGTGACTGAGCTATGTTGTTAGAGGTTTTCCATTGAGTATCATTTGCTGAAGCTGTATGTATTAAGGTATGGCCAGAAACATCATCGAAGGAGACAGAGAAAGCACCCCAAAGAAGCACCAGACAGAGGTGCAGTACAATTAGTACCATGACCTTGAGAAAAAGCTAATAGAAAGATAAGAACTTTTGACTAAGCGCTGACCAGAAGAGCAGACAGCCTTTACAGGCCCCTGAGCAAGGTGGGAGTGTGGGGCATCTTTGAATTGCCAGGCCCTGGGTAGTTGCCCTCTTTGCCCTCCTTCTCCCCCACATCGGTGGCCCTGATGCTAGCTGGAAAGGAACTTGGAACTGTGAGCAAAGAACTTTGTGATCATTCTTTGTAATGAAACAAGATTTGATCCATTGTGGATTTCACCACCTAGTGATGATAACCTGGAAGAGCCTACATTTTATCCAACTGCTTGGATCAAAATAGTAACAATATTAGAAACTGCAATGCAGCACAATAGAGTTCCGGTCCATGACTGAGATTCCTAGGTGCTATGACAAAACAAAAAACTAATAATTAAAAAGTGCTCATGTATTCTGAGGAATACAGTGCTGGTCTCTGAAAGCAATCACATGACATATTGCAGACAGAGAACCCCAAAATCTCTGCAGTACGATTTTTGGGCCAGATCCCCAGCTGTTGTGAATTAATACAGCTGCATTGAAGCCAGTGATGGAAATCCTGTGTATCAGGTACAATCATTTATCAACAGAACAAATTGAATGTAGATTATCTCATTAGGTACTAGTATTACAGATAGCCTGTAAACAATGAGTTAGAACCAAGAATCTGTTGCTGGACACTCCCATAGCATATGCCTCAGAGCAATATTTGGAAACACATACAAGCTATAAATCATTTGCTTTTTAATACTTTTTTTTGTCTGTTCCTTTATGAAAATCAGTTTAAAAATTACAAGAAAAGGAGCTATTGATTAATTAAAGATGACAGTACAAGGTTAGGCAAATGTACAATCAAACATAATTCTGTTCTCTCTGATTTAGCATGTTGTAGAAGTCTCCTAACCTGTATAACAGATTTCTTGAAAGTTAAAATCACTCATAAAAATTTCTACTTTAATATCAATTAGAATGGGTTGAAGGTTGTAACTTCCATTTAAAGTACATGGTGTCTCATTTATTTTTTATATCCTGCTATGGCCACGGTTTAAATTATTAAGATCAAGTAGTGAAAAAGCTTCTCAGGAGATTGACAAAGATGAGATTAAAATTAATTCTCCATAATCCTTGTTTTAAAACTGCTCATTTAGTGTGTGTATACATTTGTCAATGTATTTAAAGGTGGGAGGGAAATAGAATAAATATTTTGGTGTTTGGAACTTCTTTTTTATATGTCCTTTCACATATGTGTCCTTGAGATTTTTTTATTAGTGTGTCAACAATATGATTGACAACATTCTAATTATGGTTAAGATTGTTTTGTTGTTGTTTTGTTTTAATTAAGAATTCTAAGAAGTTGCAAAACACTGTTTTAGGTTACAGGGGGCAAATCCACTTTACTTTAGATTTACACTTCCTTACCTACTTACAAGGCCTTATCCAAGTCAGTAGTCCCATTGATTTTAGTGGGGACAACTTTTGTGAGCTAGAGTTGAAGGAGTGAGGCATAACTGAGAGTGGAATTTAACTCAGACATTTGGAGCTAGTTGGTGTAAATTGATTAGCACCTTTGACTTCAGTGGAGCTTCGCTGATTTATGCCATCTGAGATTTAAGAGTTTCTGTTTATGAAATGAGGCAATACATTTGCATACAGTTTCCTCTTACAGCTCCCTTTACCTCTTCAGGTTTAATATGTAGAATGTTTTGGTATGGTAACCCCAGTATGTATAATTTATGCATGATTCTTGAAGATTTTTACCCTTCAGTCGCTTAGGAGCTGCAACTCTTCATGCAGACTAATGATCTCCTGCTGACTGGCTGCCCACTTGCAGTTCTATCTTCAGCACATCTGTCAGTGTAGCTTCCCTAGGGATCTGTATTCAAGTTTGAAACTGTGACACGTGTGCATTAACAACCCAGTGACTTTTCTTGTTAATAACTGACTAAATCTTTGAAAACAGCAAGTTTTCTCTCAGAACACCTACTATTTTCCCTTCTATGCCAGTTGGACTGTAGGACTGTCAAGAGATAGACAGCAAGAGAAAAGACATCTGGCATATGTAACTCATGCTGCGCTCACAAAAACTAAAATAACAGATTCATCTCCCAGGTAAAGACTCTGGCTCACACTGAAATAATAAGGAACAAAATATTAATGGAATTTTTTATTCTTTCTCAGTGATGGCTCATGACAAAAAACCAAACAAATAAATATTCTTTTAAGTTCAGCATGTGCATAACTATCTAGCTAAACTGGGGTCTATATTGAATGAATATTGAGCAGAGACTACTAATAGCTGAAACCTTTCACTGCTGAGTAAATGTCCTTTTTTAATTATATCTTTACCATTTTGTGGTCTATGTACAATACGTTGAAGATTTGAGTCCAGTTACAAGGATACTTCTGATCCTATAACTTCCCCACCCTACCCCACAATAATTTGAACTTTGCTTAGCAGTCTCCTGAAGAAAAAGGGCAGAGACTGTAGGCAAACTTCAGGCTCTTCTAATCAGTCCTCACACAACACAAAGCACGAGTGGGAGTGGGACAGTTCTCTGTGTCCATGTACCCACATGTTATATATGCAAAACACTGCACAGGGGCATCTCCAATCTTGTAGTCAGATTTGCTTGCCCCTGTATAGTCACATTTAGGTTAATGTATCTGATTGCACAGTCATTTATTCACATAGAGGTACTATGTTAACCCACATGGAATGAGGTGGTTGAAGGCAAAATGTGACCTTCAGTTAAAAAAATTATGAGCAAGGTCATGTTACAGCGAAAATCACAACTTTTGCATTTCTTCTGAGTGTAAATTGGTAACCTTAATATTGGATGAACATTGGATAATTTTCATGTGTTTTTAAAGAAAGAAAACAAAAAGAAACTGACTGTCTTATAAATAAATATTAACCACAGTGCAGAAAGGGGTTTTGTTTTTCAGCAAACAATGTGTCTTAGTAAAGTCCCAACATAACTTTATTTACAGTAGTTAAATCCAACTCATCTGTATAAAAATATGTTTACCATGCATGTTACAATAGCATCATACACTGTAAAGTAATAATAATATCTACACAGATACAAAATATTTTGTCACAGCGATCCACTTGAGGCTGTCACTGATGTGGTGAGATACAACGGAGATACCCCTTACCTGTACCGTATCCTGCTGAGTCCGTCCCTCTGATCTCCTCCCCCGATGGCACAGAGTTGTGATCACAGCCCACAACAGAGTAGCACAGACACGAGCTCAACACACAGTACCCAGATGCACCACTCCCATGGGACAGAAGTGTAGATAAATCCGTTTTATACAGTGCAAGCTCATAAATTGTTTGCCCCTTTATCAATGAAAGAGAGATATGCATAGCTGTTGCCACCCCTCCCAGTAACAATTATTTGCACTGGATTCAATAATAAAAGTGATTGTATTAGGTATAAAAAGCAGGATTTAAGTGGCTACAAATGATAGCAGACAGATCAGAGTAAGCTACTAAACAAAATAAAATAAAACACGCCAGGGAAGCTTAATACACACAGGCTATGTCTATACCGTGCCCATTTGGTGCAAGAAATATGCAAATGAGGCAAAATGTGAAATATCACCATGCCTCATTTGCATAATTAATGAGGCTCTGTTTTTGAGCAAGAGGCTTTTGTGCAAAAAACCCCTCTTGTGCAAGAGCTGTTCTTCCTGAAAAAAATGTGGAAGAACTGCTCTTGCATAAGAGGGTTTTTTTGTGCAAAAATGGAGCCTAATTAATTATGCAAATGAGGCATGGCGATATTCCATGCTTCACCTCATTTGCATATTTCTTGCGCCAAATGGGCGCAATGTAAACATAGCCTAGAAGAAGTTGTTACAAGTCATAATTTCTCATCCTACTTCTTATTTCAGGTGAAGTCCTCAGGCCAGAAATGTCCTTTCTGGCCTGGGTCCAGTAGTTCTTCTCCATACGTCTCATTACAGTCCTTTTGTTTCCAGGTGTTTTCATGTATTCCTTGGGGTGGGAAGGCACTCTTTAAGTCAGCTGAAGACCATCACTGTTTACTTCACTTGCCTTATATAGAATTTTCCTAGGGCAGAAAGCCTTTGTTCCATTCCCTAACACCTTGGTGGAAAAATATAAAATTCAAGATGGATTCCAGCATCAGGTGAAATGGGCACATGTCTTCGTAGCAAACAGTTCTCCACCACTCAATTGTCTGTTGCTAAGGGGCTATTAGCTCTGTGTCTGTCGTCTTTGTTGTGGGGTGGAAATAGGCTTTTGCCCACATGAGCACGTTGATAATAAATCTACAGTCAGTATTCCTAATTTCAGATACAAAAATGGTACAAGCGGGCAAATAAAATATATATGTTCAGTGAATTACAAGCTTTCTAATGATATGTTACATGAAATATTTAGCATAAAGCATATTTGAGTTAGGCATATTCCTATTCAGAAGCACATTTCTGTAAAGACTATAGGATGCAAGCTCACAGTCTGGTGTTTCCGAAAAAGGACATCTCTCCCATATCATTTTGCTAACTGTTTCAACCTTGGAGCTGATATTAATGCACATCAGTAAGAAAATTCTCCACAAGCAACTTTCTTTTAAAGGTTTGATCTAATCTCTCATAGCTACAGTAAAAGGCTGATCAAAGGTAGCGAAAGCCTGGTATTAAAGGATTAGCTAGGTCACATTGAAATATGTTTAAAACAAGCACAGGGCCTTTTAGATCAGTCTCGGCTCAAGAGAGCATACAAAAGAAAGGCTTCAAGGTAACTCTCGATGACTTTAAACAGAAAACAAACTGACAGATTAAATCTGTGAATCGCTCTTTAAGGTGATATCATGTATAGCTTTATTAGTACACATAATAAACTTGGAAAATATAAGTAGTGGTTGAATTATGTAAAGGACAAATATATTCTAGTGTTAAAGTACACAGCTAACTTGAGGCATCTGGATTCTCCTTTGAATTCAGTCTGTATGTCATTAGCAGCTCCTAATTGTTTAGTCTGTCCTGTCTTGATTGTTGTTCTCTCTTCTTCCTATTTAATACTGATAAGATCCACTATTGAGACACCTTATCTGTGCTTGGCAGAGTGGGATGAGTGGTTTTGTTCTATCCACTCTGTGGGCCATATTGTGCTATTATTCTTTTAAGGAATATTTTCCCCATGAAATCAATGGGGAAGTATAGATTAAAAACAGAGAGAACCATATGGCCCCATGCATGATTCAGTAGGAATTGCTGTGAAACCATCTTGGCTTAAATAAGGCTATGTCTAAACTACATCTCTCTTTCGAAAGAGGGATGTAAATTAGACAGATTGAAGTTGCATATGAAGCCGGGATTTGAATTTCCCATGCTTCATTCGCATAATAGCGGCTGCGCGTTCTTTCGAAAACAGATATTTCGAAAGTGAAACCGCTGTCTAGATGTGGTTCTTTAAAAAAAAACTAACTCTTTTTCGAAAGATCCTGTACTCCTCAAAAAATGAGGAAAATAGGCTTTTCCCCACATGAGCAAAAAATGAGGAGTACAAGATCTTTTGAAAAAGGATTGGGTTTTTTTTTTAAAGAACTGCATCTAGACAGCGGTTTCACTTTCGAAATACCCATTTTCAAAAGAACATGCGGCCGCCATTATGCAAATGAAGCATGGGACATTCAAATCCCAGCTTCATTTGCAATTTCGATCTGTCTAATTTACATCCCTCTTTTGAAAGAGGGATGTAGTTTAAACATACCCTTAAATGAAGAACATAATTGCAAATATAGAGCAACATAATTGCAGATACAGGGAAATTGGCCCACTCATGAATACCTAGTGCTGGTCTTGTGGAGATAACTGCATGAAGTTATATGACACTGTCCTGTGCAATTAAATTTGCTGGCAATCATTATTTTAACATTTGGGGACAGTCTCACACCCAACACACATAGGCTGCGTCTAGACACGCCAGTTTTTGCGGAAAATCATCTGCTTTTCCGCAAAA
>JANRFK010004440.1:33749637-33769438 GCA_030068395.1 Apalone spinifera | reverse complement strand
TTCCGTTAAAAGTATTTCCGCAAAATCATGCCAGTCTAGACGTAGCCATAGGGTGCAATTTGCAATGCTTGTAGCATTGCATGGTAGCAGCTGTGCCATGTAGGGTTTGACTCAAAGGATACCAACCCAGAAGTCCTAAGAAAGGAGACTGGCTTTAAATTCTATAGACCTGTCTACAAAGTTTGCCTAGGAGAGACCCTGAGAAAGTCTGCTGGCCTGGTCTGGCCTATCCTCTCCCAACCTTGTTAACTTTGGAGTCTGTGTTCTACCCAGATATAGATCCCTCCTCAACATAGTAGGGTACTGGACAGTGTTAGTAGTGTTATCTCTGCTCGAGAGGAGACCCATTGGTCCCATTCCAGGAGCAAATTGAGTTCAGCTTAAATGAGCTGCACAAAAATGTGTGTAATAAAACCTGCAACCAGGGAGTATTCAGTTGTTTTTAAGTTTTATTACAATCTATACATCGGGGCAAGATCATCAAAAGTTTCCTCAGTCATTTTTTCCCTTTATTTACAAAATTGGATTGCTTTTTCAAGCAAACCCTGGCCAAGTTCCAAGTGAATTTGAGACAATTTATGGTTATGGCTGCAGTCAGACCAAAAAAAAGTGTTGTGATGTCAGTTGTTGTGTGAATTGGAAAAAAGTTTGCTATCTGAAATTATCAACAAAGATTTTCACAGCTATAGAATTACTTGCCTTCTAGGTCACTAACCTTTCCCCTCCATCATTATCCAGTTGACCGCAGAAATTAAATAAAGAAATTAGTTTTAAAATGCAGAAGGTTAAATTAATTGGGGCTGCGACAATGTTCCCAGAAGGTACTGGTTCTGATAGCGGTTTGTTTATTACATCAGTATACCTGTGACAGATTGATAATATTTGTGTTATCTTGAATAAATCTTATGAAATTAAGTTAAACTTTAGTAAATTAAGTTTAACATCTTTGGAGTTCATTGTATTAGAAATGTGAAAGTTTATGTCCTATTGTGAGATTGCATGAAATTCCTTTACTAAGAAGACAAGATTAATTCTGTCTTTGTATAATGTTGGAAACTTCAGAAGTCTTTTTTTTCCAATATGTATGAGGTAGATTTCTAAGGATGTACCTTGGGATGAGGGGAAAGCAAACTCTCTTCTCAGAAATCAACCTTTGGAAGGTACACACTGGGAAGAGAGTCCCATTGTGTAGTAATTACCTGCTTCTGGAAACTCCAGATTAAAAACCTCTAAACTGTATAAAGAGTGAACTGAACAGATTCTGAGTGTGCTTGTTCTGAGCTGAAGCTGTGATGACTTATAACCACAAGCACACCCTTAGGGTGGAGGATTGGAGGATTTATCCTGGGTGTAGGTCATGACACATAGAGGACATGAGGGGGTACATGCACCCCAAATACCAAGGTCAGGAGGGGCCAGCAGCAGGTGGGGCCAGAGGCCCTGGGCATGTGGGGCAGGGACTGCTTCCACATTCATGGGTGAGAAGCAGTGTGATGTGGTCAGAGCAGGAGAGCTCTGACCTCCTACTGCTAGTGCCAGCCCCCTGGACCTGCTAATCCCCCAGGCTGCATTGCTCGAGGTAAGGTGTAGGGAAAGGGGCTAGGTGGGGGCAGAGCCAGGGCAGGGTGGAGCAGTGTCAGGGAAGAAACAGGGAGGGGTGGAGCAGGGGTGGGAAAAGTAGGAGCCTCGGACAGAGGGGGGTTGTTCCAGCCCTTCCCTGGGCTGGGAGTTTGGGCATGTGGCCAGTGGCCCCCCATGTTCTCCCCTCACCAGTTGTCCCTGCATGTCAGAATCCATGTTAGAACTGGGGTTAACTCTGGTAGGCTTATTAGTCCAGTGGTCTCCAACCTTTTTAAGCACAAGATCACTTCTTGAATTTAAGTGCAATGCAAGATCTACCTCAAACCTGAATAACCTTGCCCCACCTCCTCTGTGCCCCTTCTCCGAGGCCCCACGCCCCAGCTCACTCCATCCTCCCTTCCTCCCCCACCATCCCTCATTTTCACCAGTCTGGGGCAGAGGGTTGGGGTGCAGGCTCGGGTCTTGGATTAAGTATTTGGAGTGTGAGAGGAGTTCTGAGCTCAGCTGAGTGCCAGCGGCGGTTCTAGGTGCAGGCTCTGGGAGGGTGCAGGCAGTTTGGGGTGCAGGAGGGGGTTCATGACTGGGATAGGGTTTTGGGATGTGAGCACCAGCTGGGCACTGCTTACCCCAGGTGGCTCCTGGATTGTGGTGCAGTGGGGCTAAGACAGGCTCATCCCTGTCCTAGCCCTGCAATACTCCCAAAAGCAGCCAGCAAACTCCATCCCAAATCCTGCTGTGTCCCCTCTCTGCTCTGTGGAGATAGGATACAGGGTGGGAGGGGGGCACCTTTACATCAGCACCCCCTCCTCTACGTCCCCTGCACTACACAGAAAGCAGAGGCTCCCGAGGGGGCAGCTCCAAGGCAAAGGGTAGGAGGATGCACAGCAGTCTGAGGGTGGGGCAGCTGAAGTGCTGGGCTTGATAACCTTTTGGCCAAACCAGTCAGGATCACCTGTCAGAGACTTCAAGATCTACCAGTAGATCCCGATCTATTGGTTGGTGACCACTGTCCTAATCAAAAGAGAGAGGGATGCAAGTCTTCACCCAAGAGAGGCAACAGATAGGGACCTGGAAGCCTGAGACTGGGTGCCCTTGCTGGGCCACTCAGGGATGTAGTTGCCCTAGTCTGTGACTGTACTCAGGAGTCCTGTACATATGATGCAGTTTTTATCCACAGTTTACTCCAAGCATCATTTACCTGCTTGCTCGGCTGCCAGGGAAAAATCTGCTACCCATGAGAAGTTTCTGAAATAGGTTTGTGTATTTAGCTGTAATAAATACAATAACAGGGGACTTTCGGTCTTGCAATGTTTTCCATTCTGTCATAGATGGGGGCTACTGATGACTTTTCTCCCTGAGGGAACTTTAAGTTAAGACTGTGTCAAAATCCCCAGTGGCATCTTGGGATAATAATCGTTAATGTTTATCGTTGCTATAGCAACTAGAATAGCAACCTGTTTGTAGGAGATAAGCTAGGTCAATTATTGAACAACTGTCAAATATTTAACATTTTAGAGATATAGAAAAGCAGAGATAAGGGATGGGCCTAACTGATTATTGACTCAAATTCATGTAATACCATAGTTCTTACACCGTTTTAGTTCCTTCATGAAAAAAATAACTAATTAGTGTATTCACAATATTGTAAGCGGAAAAAGATAGATTTTAATACAGAAATATATTGTACAGGAAAGTGTGTGTATGCATAATGTGTGTGTACAAATGCATATATTACAGTATAGAATCACTTCTATCACTTATTACCATGAACTTCTGAAATGCATACAATTAGCACCATTGAAGTTAGTACAGGATAATTTTAAACATGTGCATAAATGTTTGCAGGACTGCGGCCTCTGATATTTATACACATCTTTATTATGAATGTTTTCCATCAGATAGGCCTTCAGTTTGCAATTTTCATTCCTTTAAAAAAATCCCTTGTTTTGCAACTCAAAGCTCTCAGGTTTGAGGAAAGTCCTTATAGAGAGAGCATTTTTAAATATGCTTCATAAGTGCTCTATTCCTTGTATGAGTCACCAAAATCTTCTATCATTGTATTTATTGAGGGCCACATCATATCCTTTTATATAAAACTGGTCATATACAACTGTACAAAAAGGCAATTCATGGATTTTTTTTTAGTCCAAAAGTAGTAAATGCTTTCTACTGCTATCGTGGGTTTTTTACCATTTTTGTTGCAAATCGATGGTCCTTGAGTATTTGTGAAAATATTCACAAATTGTGTAAGTTTTATAAACTTTGGAACACATAATTTTTATTCTGAAAATGTATTATTTTAATTTGTTATCCCGTTTGGGGGCACAGACCCTGGCATGTGGTTTAATGACTAATCACACCCCGTGGTTAATGAGTAGCAAATAGTCAATATGAAGAGTAAGTGAATAAATCAATGGTCTTAAATTTGGTTCTTAAAGCAGTTCAGTTCTCTGCACTTCTTGACTCCTTTTTCCATTTACCCGGGGGTCAGAAGTACCCATGTTTCTTTTCTACTGCTTCCAATCTGTGGCATGTTTTCTTCCATTCTACTTTGCACTGATTAGGCCTCAACTACAATATTGTATCCCATTCCGAGCACCACATTTCAGGAAATATGTGGAGAAATTTGAGAAGGTCCAAAGAAGATCAACAAAAATTATTAAAGGTCTAGAATTCATGGCCTATGAGGGAAGGTTGAAAAAAGTGGGTTTGATTAGCCTGTAAAAGACAAGACTGAGAAGGAATAGGATAACAGTTTTCAAGGACTTAAAAACAGTTCACAGTCATGCTCAAAGTGCATGACAAGTGGGTTTCGGCAGGGGTCTGTTTTGGGACCAGTTTTGTTCAATATCTTCAAGAACGATGTAGATGAAGGCATCGATAGTACACTGATTAAGTTTGCAGATGATACCAAGCTGGGAGGGGTTGCAACTGCTTTAGAGGATAGGGTCTAAATTCAAAATGATCTGGACACATTGGAGAAATGGTCTGAGGTAAACAGGATGAAGTTTAATAAGGACAAATGCAAAGTACTCCACTCAGGAAGGAACAAACAGTTTCACACATACAGAATGGGAAGTGACTGTCCAGGAAGGAGTACGGCAGAAAGGGATTTAGGGATCATAGTGGACCACAAGTTAAACATAAGTCAACAGGTGACACTGTTGCAAAAAAATCAAACATGATTCTGGAATGCATTACTAGGAGTGTTGTCGAGAAGTCATTCTTCCGCTCTACTCTGCACTGATGAGTATATTATTTTGTTATTTTCCATATAGTTATTATTCTTGCATAATAACAGGAATATTGAGGAATATCTTTTCTTTTTATGATCCTGGTATTGGTTAATGGTTGTGTCCTGGTTTGTACTTTAGGGCTGAGATTTTTCTCCCCTGATTTTTCACATCAATACTTAGGTGGTGGCCATGGAGATTTTATCCCCAAAATCTAAGTTGTTAAGATTTTGGGGGAAAGTTTTATACCAAAGCCTGGTAGATAAGGTTTTGGGGTACTTTTGCTGGTCCCCACTCCTGCATTTATCGTGCCAGAGTGGGGAAGGAGCTGTGTGTGACGTAGTGTTGGTACCTTGTTGGTTGCTATGCTGGGACTGTGGTGACCCCCAATGGCTGCTGTCTGTAGCATGTCCCAGCAGGACAGGGGATGAGTCACTAGACAAGGGTCTCTCAACCTGTCTGACCAGCTACCCCCCAGGGAGAGAAACAAAGGAAAGTAGAATGCCGCCCCTGGCTGGGGGGCAGGGCTGGAAGAGGGTTAGTTTCTGTCTGGGATCATGGATGAAGCAGCCTAAGCAAGGGGCTGGGATTAGGGGCCCAGTCTCCCCCATCTAAAGGGGGACTGAGGCACCCTAGGCCCGGTTCCTATAACCAGATGACATCTGTGCTGTGCTGTATCCTGGAGAAGCAATAAACTCCCTCTATTCTACTGGCTGGTAGAGTCTGTCCGTGCCATTACAGGGGTGCAGGAGATGGGAAAACCCCAACGTGCCGTCACACCATGACACAAATGAACAGAAATATCATTGCTTTCCTCTCCTGCTCCTTTTGTGGCTTCTCTGCCAGCTTCTTTCCTTATGCTTCTCTTCTCCAAGGGGCATATTGGTACTAGACCAGGAGCAGATCTAAATTTTTAACCTGTGATTGCAAGTTGTAGCAGATTCTGAAAATTCAATGATAGTAAAGTGAGAGCTTTTTGCAGGATCTCTTCTTTTATTTTAAAATTGAATGAACATCAGCAATAAATGGCAATTAAAGAAGTGGGGGATTCATGCTTTAAAATGTGGATTGAAACAGTCTAAGAATAGATCGTGTTTGCCCCCGTATCATACACATAGGAATTTATCAGGTTGCAATAAAAAGTGAATATTGACAGCAGTCATATTCTCATCTTTGCACATGAGCTTTGTGAGACAGTGTTGTGTGACTTGGTGCAGTGTTTGCTCAGAGTAATATCTGGCAGTAAACAGATATATTCCAATGCACGTCAGCTCCCCTCGTATTTTATGTTACAAAATAGATTATGGTGGAAAGAAATAAAAGTGAAGGATAGCAACATTTGGGAGAGGGAATGGAATGGTAGATAGCAGAGACAGCTGGGATGTGTATGATGTGTCAGTTCTGTGTTCTTGTTACCTCTGTTTGTTGCTGCTTGGGGAAATACAGCAAAATACCGGCTCCTGTTACTTTGTTAGGTAAGTCTCCGTGGAAATTACTATGGAAATTCAAGCAAGTGTATTAAATATAATGTTAAGAGTCTGATTTCAACCCTCTATAGTCAAGAAATTTACAGATAAATCTGTCCTGGGTCCTTTTGCTTGGCATCCTTGAGGCTTGGCCATGAGAGCTTACAGCACAATATATGGTCGTATGTCACAAGCTGCTGTATTATTGTGAATAGCAATAACATATTTTTATCCATTACCTATATCCCAGCAGTAATCGTCAGTTATCAAGGCAAATGCAGATCTGTTCTCTAGCCACAATATCAGGCCCCTAATATCAACCTATGTAGGTGGTTAGTTCTGCACTCTTGATTTGTCATTATCTCATGTGAGTAAAACAAATATGATCTGTGATAGAGAGCTCCAGAGTTTACAGCAGCTAAGGGAGTGGTTCTTAGGATCACTAATCTGGAGTACTCAATGCAACATGTGCTGTTCTCTCTCCTAGGGGATCAGCAGGGTGCTCCTAAGGCAGTGGGTGTGCTGCTAGTCTTAGGAAGACAGTAGGAATGTAGGGCACAACCCTCCATGGATTGGGAGAACCTTGCACAGCCTCAAGCCCCAGGGGGAGGCCTAGAATTTGTGGTGGAGAGGGAGAAAAGAGGTGACACCCTTCCTATTCTATGAAGTCATTACAAAGCCCTTACTTCCTCCTTCTCCTGCCTCACTCTGTGGAAAAGCCCAGCTTTGTGGCATCTTCATGCTCAGAGTTCAGCTAAGACCCTGCAGGTTGGGGCTGGAACTTCTTATCTATAGAAAAAGACTGCATTTAAGGGGATGGAATGTGTGTGTATGGGAGGCAGGAGAGTTCCATTTCTAGTGTGCTCATGCCTCTTTTCTCCAACTTCTCTGTTTCTTCTCCCCTAGTTCCTGAACCTGCCATTAGGTTTAAACTGGCAATGGGGAGTAAGAGTAACATCCCCCCTTTCTCATGGCCATGTGTTCCTGTACAGAGACCCAGAAGGGAAACAGGCAGATGAGGGAGAAAAGGAATGCAGACACAACTGGGACCAGGCCCACAGATGGAGGGCCAACAAAGAGGGCAGTTGTCCTGGGGGCCCTGATTCAAAAAGACCCAGGGCTCCCGGCCAGTGACGCTGCTACTGTGGCAACAGCAGCTGCAGCCCCATGCCATTTAAATCACTGCCAGAGCCCCGTGAGATGTGCTCCATGCAGCTATGACAGCTGGGGGGAGGGACATGCTGCATTCCAGCTGGTGCTCCAGACTGGCTGCCCAGACCCTCCCTTTCTGAGGCTCCCTGAGGCCCCACCCCTTCTGGGAGCATGGAGCTGCTCCCCCACACCTTGCCCAGAGGTCCAAACAGGCTATCGGCTCCCCTGGGTAGAAGGCACTCAGTTAGGGCTCTTTCAGGAAGATTGCAGAGTGTAGAGCTGTGTACACACTACAGCTTAAGTTGGTACAAACTATATCTCTCCGGAGTGTGAATGTACCACTCTGCTGAGATCAGTGTAACTTACACCACTAAGCACCACTGTGGACAGTGCTATGTCGATGGGAGAGCTTCTCCTGCCAACATAGCTACTGTGGCTTGTAAGGTCTTGAGTAATTAAGTCAACAAGAGAGTTCTCTCCCATCATCTTAAAGCAGCTGCATCAGTGCAGCTTCGCCTCTGTATGCTCTGTGAGGGAGCCACCGCCTCTGAAAACTTGGCTCTTTTGTGGGGATGGAAACTTCAGCCACCTCTACAGTGGGAAGAAATTAGAATGCCTGTGGCAATAGTAGAGGGAAGTATGGGCCACATCCATCTACACTTCTTCAAAAAGGGGCTTCAAAGCCAAAACTAATATTGGTTCGTTTGTTCTCAGCAATGTAAAATAATTTGTATTATTCATATGATGCGCCATAGCTAACTGAAAGGTGGGCAGAGTGGTTTGCTAAACTGATTGCAGAAGAGGCTGTGCAGTTGTGACGGATGCTGTAAACAATTATGCAGGTTGGAAGCCTTTTTCTGTCTGCCGTACCAAGCCTTTAATCTAAGACACTTTTAAGGAGAGAGGAATATATTAATTGACATTTTCCCTTCATTTTGATCACATCCTTACTATTGCAGCAGCTTGGAGACCTGGCTTACTCTTCAGAGAGTACAGGTATGGTTGTTTGCAAAGACAGCCAAAAGAATCGTCTCTTTCTGCAGAATTCAGCGGGGAGATATTGTGCATGCTACACATTAATCCAGTGAATTCTCATATAATGGTGTGCCCTATAGTGCGATCCGTGTCTGATGTTGTATGGATGGCATCTCTGAGCTTAAGTGAAGTGCCTCATGGGGTAGAAAGTCTTTTTTAGGATGGGCTTTTTTGTTTTGCTTTGTTTTCATTTTAATTAATTTTTACTGTTAATTTGTTTTTGCTTGTTTGTTATGCTTTCAGTAAAAATAAAGTTTACATTTTCCATTTAAAGTTTATAGCTAGAGCTGAAAACTATCTGAAGATGAGAATAAATAATACTTGAGGCTTGACCCATCCCCTGTTGAATTTAATGGGAATCTTTCCCTTGACTCCACTGGTAGCTAGATAAAGCCTTCCCATACCACTCTCATCCCAGGATTAAAGATAGTTTTTAAAAGTGCTGAAAGTATAAATATTCCCATTCTATCAATGATAAACCAGTCACAAACAGTCTAAATGATTCTCTAAAGATCATACAATGAATTCATGGTAGAGTCCTTATTGAGGCCAAAGGCCACTTCTCTGTGTGAAGGTGAATATCTTATTGTAGACTTTGTTTCAAAATATTGAAAATCTTAGAGAGTTTATAACCTCCTTACTCTGATTAGAAAACAAAATATTTGAAATATTTCCTCTATTTTTAAAGTAGTTTATATACACCCCACTACATTATGTCATTGTTCCATACATGTGTCTTTAATGAGTGTTTCATCAAACAAGGTAGAATATGGCCAAAAATAAATACAGATTTGATCTGAAATACATAAAAACATAATGCCCTAGATTCAGTCCCAGACTACATGCAGATAGTTATTGCAGATGTAAATCATAGTTGCATTCACATATGTAGGGTTATCAACTTTCTAATAGCATAAAACCAAACAATTTTGTCTTGTCCCTTGCCCTGCCCCTTCCTCGAGGTCCTATCCATGCTCCACCACTTCCATGAGCCACTGCCTCCTTTCTCTCCATCCCCCACATTCCCCTCCCTCACTTTCATCATGCTGAGGCAAAGGGTTGGACTGCGAGGGATGGGCTCTGGGGTAAAGCCAGGGATGAAGGGCTTAAGGTGAATCAGGGGGCTCTGGGTGGGAGCCAAGGGGTTCAGAATGCAGGAGGAGGGACAGACTCTGGGTGGGAGTTTGGGTGCATGAGGGGGTTCAGGTTTGGGCCAGAGAGTAGCGGGGTTGCAGACTCTGAGGTGGGGCCAAAGACAAGACGTTTGCAAGCGGGCACCAGGCTGTGGCTGAGGGATTTGGGATGTAGGAATGGCTTTAGGCTGGAGGTGAAGAATTTGAAGTGTGGGACAAGGGGGTTTGCATGTGGGGTCCTATGCAGGATCTGGGCAGCTCTTACCTGCAGTGGCTCCCGGGAAATGGCTGACAGGCCTATGTGGCTCCTAGGCCAGGGGCCTGGGAGGCTCCAGGCACTCCCTGCACTCACAGGTACTGCCCCTGCAACTCCCATTGGTTGTGGTTCCCAGCCAATGGGAACTGTGGAACTGATGCTCAGGCACACTGTACAGAGCCTCCCTGACCCTGTATGCTTAGGAGCTGCAGGAGCCTGCCTTAGCCCAACTGTGCAACTTTTAATGGCTTGGTAGGCGATAGAGGATCTCCTTTTGACTAGGAGTTCCAGTTGAAAACCAGAGGCCTGGTCTCTGTACATATATCTGAAGGTAGAATTGCTATCCATCCATCAGGATATTTCTCTATTCTCCACCCTGGCAGGGAGAAGATATATAGATTCTATGGGCGTATGTACAGAAACAGTTCATGTGCAGCAGACAAGGGTGTAAATTAGCATACCATGCACTAAGTGTCCGCCTGGAACCTGCTACAATTATAAGTTCCCTACTATGTATTGACCTGCAGCCTTTTCAAAGTATACAAGGGAAACTTGCATGGTAGCAGGGTCCATAAGAATCATTAATAACTAGCACATCAGCATGCTGTAGATTCACATCCCAGCTTCCTCCACACTAGCTATTCATCTAGACAAGCAGTAGGCAACCCCAAGAAAGTCATATTACAAGCTGTGAGATATTTAAATAAAATAATAATAATAATAATAATAATAATTTAGTAGACATACATGGTCAAAAATGCAACAGTCAAATTAAATAGATGTGAGTTGAAAATAGAATCATTTATAAGATAGAGAGGTACATTTGTTCTTTTACATTACTTTCCCTTTGTGTATGTCCTATATGATTTGGTTTAAATTTTAACTGTGATCTTTGCTCCTTTTTGGGATTAAATACAATGCTCCAAAATTGTGCAATATGGTCCCTAAATACCATAGTAGCACAATAGTAATCTTCAATGTTTGGGACTGTTACTATGGGAAAAATTAGTCTTGATAGATAGATAGATAGATATTCATTCTTTTAAAGATCTATATACATTTTTCATGTATATGAGATTTTACAGAAAATGTTGCAAGGTCTGTGATTAAAAGGGAGTCACAATTTTTACTCACTCGTTGAGGATGAAATGTTGGATGACAGTAAATAGAGGAATTATTAATGATCTGATATAGCTTTGTAACTTTCAGTAAAGCCTATAAAATCGAGCATTGCATATTACAACACACTCTTATTAAAAGTTATAAACATTCCCCATCTTGTTTTTAATACTCAATTTAATTTTTTTTATTTTTCTGTTTAGCTTTATGGTACATGCAATCCTGATGTTTTAATTGTTTTAATAGCCTTTTCCATATTCACTACATAGACCTTTTACATTTGCTCAATGGCAGGCCTACTTTTATGGAAGATGTATATTTTGTCTAAAAGCAATACCAAAAATGCTGTTATTGCTATGAGACATGAAACATATGTTTTGTATTCACTGAAAGGTTTAAATGACATGGGAGCCTGAAAGAGCATTATTTTGGCAAATCATCTGTTTTAATTAAAATAATAATTCAAAGCATAAGTCCTATTCAGCTTTCAGTAACATTTTTGACAATTTTGAAAAAGTTATTATTTGAGAACTTTTTGCAATTAATGTTAGTTTCCTTTAAGTCTGTATCTTTTCCTAAAGTGGAAAATATGCTGCAGTTTTGTCCTGGGGATGTACTGGGGATTATGCTCCATTTCATATAGATTCTCATCAATTAATTAGAAATGTAATGAAATGTGACTCTCATCAGTCAAATGCAAATCTTCCCTGGCTTTGTGCCATGCCACATATGCTGGGCCATTCCACATAACCAGGGAGTAATGGAAATGTGAAAGGGGAAGGGTATATACAAAAATGGGGAGACACCATTTAACTATTTGTGGTTTATATATTCAGTGATGTACTCTAAGAAAAAAATCCTCATGTACTATATGACAGAAAAGTGCAATGCAAAGAATATAGTTCCCAAATGCTGTGAGCCAGATTCTACTCTCATTCACACCAGAGTAAATGCAGAGTAGCCACTGAAAACCGAGAGAATCCACATTTAAGGTGTAACTGGCAGCCTCTCTGGCAGAGAAGGGCAAGAATTTTGGGTCAATAGTTTATTCTCCAAAAATTGCAGTTTCAGTCAACCTAAAATTATCTGTGAATTTTAATATTGTTATTGGACGAACTTCTGAGAGAGAGAGGTTTGAGGCACACACAACTTTTCTTCAGGTCTGGGAAAGGAGCCCCAGCCTCGTGGAACAGATTGTTTAGCATAAATATTTAGCTCATATTGTAAGGCACTATTGAAGATATCGGTGGAGCAGCCTGTTAACACAACTGCAGTCAATGGACAAAAAGAGGGAGTTAATGCCAATAAACCATAAATCCAGGTTCTGTTCAATCCGTGATCTTTGGTGTCTAGCAGAATAATACATTTAAACTCCCAGGTTTGTCTTTTCAAAGTTTAGGGCATGTCCTTTGAGGAGGAGATACCTCCGATATAGACAGTAATTTCAGTCAGAAAAAAAGTTTTTTCAGGATCCATTTCAGAAGTCAGCAAAAGAGAGAGACAGTGTGTCTGTGTCCATTCCCATACCATAACCTTCAACCCAGTGATTAGGGTGTTTGCCTCAGATGTGAAAGTTCTGGATTTGAATCCCCATCCCAGATCAGGGACTTGAACTCAGATCTTCAACCTACCATCTTAACCAATGAGTTCTATTCTCTCCTATTGAAACCATTCTACCTTTTATTCATATTTGTATATTCATTAGGCCAGACTGAGAAAGTGAGAACTATTCTATAATCTGGTCATTAAAAGCACTGACACTGGAAGTAGGCTCTGTGGTTTCTGATCTCTCTGCCTGATTAATAAGTAGGGATTTGCTATAGAATCTGGTAAAATCATATTTCTAGTATAACTGAAAGTGTTTCTCAGTTTGGCCAGAGGTTAGACTTTCTGGAGAGGAGTGTGGATTCTGAAGTATTCCTCAGCTAGATCCTGCCTTTCAGGACAATTGAATACTGTGAAGAAGTGTATGATAATACCCAGGGGATTTCCCATAAAGCCATACACCACGAGTACACCTAGAGCAGGATAAAATCCTCAGGAAAATGGTGCAATGCTCACAACTTTATTGTTGCAGGTCAGGAAAAAGTTATTGCGAACAGTGATTGTTCAGAGTAAAGAGAATCAATGGTTGCTTACCTAGTAGCACCTCCTTGAACCAAATAGAGAAAATAATTGGGTGACTCCATCCCTAAACTCTTGTGCACAATGACAGGACCATTTGTTCATTGGCATGCCAGCCACCTTATAGCGCCTACAGATAACAAGAATCTCTGAGGCTATGTCTACACTGCGCTGGTTTTGCGCAAGAAATATGCAAATGAGGCTAAGCATAGACTATCGCCGAGCCTCATTTGCATAATTAATGAGCGGCAGCTTTTTGGGCAAGAGATTTTTGTGCAAAAAGTAGTCATCTACACTGCTCCTTCTTGCACAATCTCCCCTCCCCGCACAAGAGCCGTTCTTCCGCAATTTTTTCCTTTTTGCTCCTTTTTGCACAAAAAGCGGCCACTCATTAATTATGCAAATGAGGCTTGGCGATATTCCATGCTTAGCCTCATTTGCATATTTCTTGCGCAAAACCAGCGCAGTGTAGACATAGCTTAACCGAGGACACACATGCACGCACGCACACACACACAGCAACACTGGACTAGGATGCAGGAAACTGGCTCTGCTTTGCTAGGTGACCTTGGGCAAGTCAGGTCCTAGTGCCTCAGTTTACCCATCTTCAAAATGGGATAAATGATAATGACTGTAGGAGAAAGAAAGTGCCTGAAGCATGGGTCTGGTGCTTGAACCAAAGTAAGCAAGAGTTATGCTATGAGTAACAACACAGGCCATGTCAAAAGCAAATGTTTGCCTGCAAGCAGAGTCTCTCGGCACTAGAACTGCTAGCACTGATACAAGCACATGAAGTATGTAAATACATTGCATCAGGACAGTTCAGGGACACCCATCTGAGTACATGGTAAAATAGTTTGAAACAACAAGAGTGAAAGCATAACAAAGGATAGTGAATGCTTTGAGGGAAAGTACAAGGGGAGGTACCAAATGTGTCATTAGTGCATAAGGTGATACTTACAGTGACTATCATAGATTGTTCATTTCTGTCTAAAAATATTAGGGTACCTGACTTAATTCTTTGGCCGGCCTGGGGGCGATAATGAAATCCATACTATCGATTGCACCCTGTCCATTGTCCCGGGTACAAATATGTGGGGGCTCGGAGGCCATCTGGCTGCCGACAACTATTAATGTACTTTGTTCAACAATAAACCTGTCTCAGGTGCCTTTGTATCTTATTTGAGTCTGTGGTCCTTGGGAGCTCTTCTGAAGTCTATTATGCTAGCTACCTGCACAGAGTTGGCACGATATACTGAGGGAGCATACGAAAATGCATGCCACCAAATGTTTATCATCACTGACAGAGCAGGAGACCAGTCATGAGGCCACACCAGTGAATCCTGAATTTACTCTATCGAAGTCCTGAACAACTCCAATGATCACCTTTGTAAAGCACCTTGTGGTCTACTGATGGAGATTGTCATCTGACGAAGTGGGTTTTGCCCACGAGAGCTCATGACTCTCTCTCTCTATATATATATATATGTGTGTGTGTGTGTATATATATATATATATATATATATATATATATACACACAGTAGACTTCTGATAATCCGGAACCTATGGGACTTAGGTGGTGCCGGATTATCAGATATGCCGGACTATCAGGAGGTACTATAAGCAGGTTATATATATACACTGTATACATTATATACTGTATATAAAGTGTTCTTAACCCTTTTTATTGTACATACTGTATACAGTATACTGTAATGTTTTAGTTTTTTTAAGCCTTTTTTTACCCTTTTTGTTCAGTTAAGCTGCTGCCGCTGTTACCTTGTAACTCATTTTTTGCCGAAGCTCACTCACTAGGCTCTTGCCATTTTGATGCCGGACTATCAGGAGTGCCGGACTATTGGAGTTTTACTGTATATTGCCACTGGAGAGAATTATTATTTGTACGTAAGAAGGTTTCTGTTGTCCAGGATATTATGCGTGACCTAGCAAAGTAACTGGGCTTGGCTAGAATGCATATATTTTCAGGTCATCCAGCTCAGCTAGCCTCTGAAATCCAGAAACCATGGGCTTAAGATGGTTATTTAGTAAATCTAGCATGCAATGGGATACACAACACTTCAGAGAGGATAGGGAATGGCAAATCATATGCTCACAAAACATATAGTTATAATTCAAGGATTGCATTTTAAAAAGAAATTGGCTGGTCTCCCACCAGAGAAATAAAATGAGTCACAGAGATTCAGAGTCACATGCCAGTGACCCAGAAAACCTTTGCCAGGTGGAAGAGCACTATAGTTCTTTAGCTTGCACCATGGAAGGAACATCAGGTGTTCACAGTATCATGAAAGCTGCATAAAAGAGCCATATGGGGGTTATCTCTTTTTCAGCAGATTCAGCTCTGTCAGAGAATGAAGACTGAGCACCCCTGCAGCAAAACTGTTCTCACAGATGCAAATGTTCCTGAAGAAACTGCACTTCCTACCTATATTATAAAACCCCTGTGAATTGAATGAGATAATACTAGTGGCAAATTAAGCATGCCCTCTGAGTGGAAGGTACTCTAGAGTAGCCAGACAGGAAGTAATGACACAGACAATAAATCAAATAGAAGGCACAGACATCTCGGTGTGAGACAGCAAGCAGATACAGCTAGCAGAAAGAAGACAGAAGAGGCAGGATGAGGTTGCTGATTCCTTTCTGTCCTCCGCCATTGCATTGCTAAAAGATACCATTTTGCTCTGTGTTTGTATCATGCTCTAGACACCTTTCTGTAATTTTGCATCTCTGCACTTTCATTTCGTAGTGATATTGTTTCTATTGCAGAGTGATTGCCTGTCTCTGCTTATATCTGTAGACTCTCTCATGGCAACTCGTGTGAGAGGGCTCTGCCGCAGAAAGAGGAGCTCTGACTGCAGGTATATAACAAGCCAGAAAAAGAGAGAGTATCTGGAACAAGATTTTTAGAAATTAGTGTCTAAAATTAGGTTCCAAGATCTTTACTTAAGTAGCTTAAATAAGTGGTCTGTTTACTGAAGTGTTAAATAAAGTCGATGGGAGTTATTGGGTATTTGGAAAATCAGACCATTCATTTAGTTATCTAGGTATGGACTCGAGCCTAAAACTTTTCATTTTCAAATCCTGGCTGGGATTTGTCAATGTGTTCCTTTTGTTTGTGGCTTATAGCATTTAATAAGGATTTGTGATCAATATATTCGATTCTAAAATGTGACATAGTCCAAGCTGATGTGAAGCTTAATTGTCACGCACAGGCAGAGGGTATGTAGTGGAGGAGAATCTATGGAGGTGAAGAAAGAATTGAAATAAAGGTTCCTCTCTTTTGATGTAGCACCTGAGAAGAAGCCAGGAATGTTCCTGGGGCTTTGAACTGGGATAAAGGTTGATGTTCTACTGATGGATGAGTTTGAAATGTATATTCCACTGCTAGTCACTAATCCGTAACTATAAAATTAAATACTAATAATGTTAATATGTTCCATGATATCTCTCTGTGCCTGAACTTTCTTTACAAACTTATGATATTTTCCATTCTTCATGAAGTTTGATGATGACTAAATATGAAGTACATTCTTTGGTACTACTGTGTGGTGCATTTCTCTGTCATGTGTTTGTGTAGCTTCCATGTCTGTGACTACATGTCTCTGAACTTTTCTTCCACTATTTATTTCAGCTATAGGGAGACCAAGTTTCACTCAGCAATGTCCCCACCTTTTGCTTTACCAGTCTTCACTTGTACTGAATTTACCAAGTGCTCCCTTGAATTCTGAGGGATATTATAGGGTTTTAACATGCTGTTCCATATCTACATTATCTTTGCTCCAGAGCCACAGAGCAGATGCTAGTATCTTGTGACCTTTTGCACAAAGAGGTTCATTCTTTGAAAAAAGGAAATCTCTTTTCCTTCTCTTGGTATGTGATAAGCTTATTGCTATCGCACTGAGCATCCAAGTGTTTACAGGAGCACTAATAGAATAAGCTCAGACCACCAGTTTTCCTTGATCGGTAGTTTGTGTGTATTGGGGGGGAGAGGGGGTGTTGTGTAAAAGAATTCTTTAACATGGACTATGTAGGAGAAAAAGTTTCTTGTGTAACACCCTGAATCCAGGTGAGTTTTAAAAAATTGTACAAGCCTGTGATCATGCCTTAAAAGTTCTGAAATAAAAGTTCTTCTCTCATCCTCACTCACTTTCACTAGGCTGGGGTAGGAGGTTGGGGTGCAGGCTCTAATCTTGGGCCAAAGGGTTCAGAGTGTGGGAGGGGCTCTGGGCTTAGCCCAGGAAAAGAGATGGGGGTCCAGAAGGGGTTTGAGGGTGCAAGCTCTGGGAAGGAGTTCAAGTCCCCCTGCACTCATGTCGGGGGCAAGAGGTTGGGTGTCGGATGAGGTTCAAGGCTGGGACAGGGGTTCAGGAAGCAGGTTCTGGCTGGGCACTGTTTAACTGAGATGGCTTCCGGGTGAGGGAACAGTGGGGTTAAGGCAGGCTTACTCCTGCCCTGGCCCTGCACCACTCCTGAAAACAGTTGGCATGTACAGCAATGGCTCCATGGTGCCATGTGCTGCCCCTTATCTACAGACACTGAGCCCACCGCTTCTACTGGCCACGGTTTCCCATTATTGATCAATGGGAGCTGCAGGAGTGGACAGCATGTGAAGACCCCCTACTCTGCTTTTCTCAGGGGCTGCAGAGACATGCCAGCCACTTCCAGGAGCAGCAATTACCACAGGGATAATGACTCCAGCCAACTCCCCACTCAAAGAATAAAATTTAAGTGTGAGAGAAATGAAAATTATGAACTGCACAAACCAGTCAAAAACCAAACATAACCTACTTTGCAAGTAGTAACAACAACCCCCCACATATGTGTTGGGAGATGAGAGTGAAAGGACAGTGTGTGTTTGTGAGAATGACAGAGACACACACACTGTGTGTGAGTGACAGAGATTTCCATTGCCAAGCTCTCTCCATCCCCTTCTCTCTGTGTGGAGATGGGGTGCAGGAATGGAGGAAGGGAGGACACCTTGACATCAGTGCCCCCTCCCTTCTCCTTCCCACAGCCTGCCTAGCAAGCAAGAGGCTCTCATGGAGGCAGCTCCAAGGCAGAGGACAGGAGCAGCATGACAGTGGGTGGAGGGGCAGCTGAAGTACCAGTGCTTGATAGCTTCCTGGCCAGACCAGTCAGGATCACGTGTCAGAGGCTCCAAGATCTACCAGTAGATCCTGATCTACTGCCCTAGGGAGAGGAAGGTACATTATGCATGAAGAGCCAACATATCAGCTGGTATCAATCAAATGAAAACCAATCAAGCTCCACAGATTGGGTACGTCTAGACTACAGTCTTTTGTCGACAGAAGTTTTGTCGACAGATACTGTTGACAAACAGCATCTAGACTACATCCAGTTCTAGATGCCGCTTTGTCGACATGACAGTGTAGACGAAAGGACAGTGTAGATGCAATAACGCCTTCTTTCAACAGAACTCTGTCGACAAAAGGCGTTATTCCTCGTAGAATGAGGTTTACAGCCGATGACAAAACTCCTGAGTTCTGTCGACGTTATGTCAAAAGAACTCAGTGGCAGTGTAGACGCAAGTATAGTTTTGTCAACAAAAGTCTACTTCTGTTGACAAAACCCTGTAGTCTAGACACACCCACTGTTATCAGTTGTTACCAGTTGCAAATCTGGCTCAAAATGCATAATATAGTGCACCACATTTGAGGGATCTAGTTCAATGACTTTTAAAGAGGCAAATAAAAACATTGTATGCAATGCAGTAAAACATTGTCTGTTAGCCAAAATTATCTGAGAAGGGAAACAAATTGGAAAACAGAATGTCACAGTAAGTTCTTAAAATATAGTTGGTATCGTCTGTGAGAAACTATGAACTATTCTGTGGACAACCTTTAGACTGGAAGGCACCTTGTTATAATCCACGTAATGTATCAGTCACCTACTCAGGGCTGTCCTTATGATGCCTGGTGTCCTACGCAGCCCAAGGACCTGCATCCCCCCTGCAGAGGGGTGACCATTCCATGGGGGGCAGCACTCAAGGCTGCAGGGCCACAGTGGCACAGTGGTAGGAGTTGTCAGGAAGCAAGTCCAGGACTGGGGGGGGGGGTCAGATCCAGGGCAGGGAAGCTGGCAGGGGAGCAGACAAGAGGTACCAGGTGGAGAGTAGTGCAACCTTCAGAGCAGAGGCCAAGCAGGGGGTGGCCGTGCAACCAGCCAGAGATGGGCAGCAGTTTCCCCAAACAGTTGATGGATGGTAGTTAAGAGTAGCCCGCCAATAGTGGCTGCCTTGAGGGCCGGCAGATAGCATTGCCCATGCCTTGCTGTCCCATCCCACCAGTAACCCTAGCAATACACAACATGCAACTGCCGAGGGCACCATGGACTCTGGGGCACAGTGGTGTCCCAAATTTCGTGGTGCCCTCAGCAGCTGTGTATGCTTCATATGCCTAGGGATGGCCCTGCACCCACCAGAATCACTAAAAGCTCTTTCATACTGTAATTTAAGTGTCTGTTTTCTTAGATGTTACAAATTGCCTATGGGACAGGAACTGTATGTCACTTCCAGAGCAATTAGTCTGTGAAACCTTATCAAAAGAAATCCATCAAGTTTGAACAGACATAAATATTGCACAGGGATCTCTACAGAAATCAAACTGAGTATTGTACTGTATGGCTACGTCTACACAGGCACCCTTTTCCGGAAAAGGGATGCA
>JANRFK010004440.1:33691471-33749537 GCA_030068395.1 Apalone spinifera | reverse complement strand
TTGCATCCCTTTTCCGGAAAAGGGTGCCTGTGTAGACGTAGCCTATGTGTTTACATGTTGCTACACAAGGAAATGTACTTAAGGCTCCTCCAGTCTGTTTTATTTCCCATCTTTTGTATTATATCTTTTGATTCCAAGTCACTGTGATACCACAATAATAAAATCTCTGCAGTTATTTTAGATAAAATAAATAAGAATTATTAATTTCAGCTTGAGAAATTCACTCCATTGTTTTAAATACTGTACAGCACAGATGTCTTGATAATGCTGTTTTATCTCTTATAGTTATAGCAGTTATTAGTTATACAGATGTAGTGCTCTGCAGTGTAACTGAGGGCACATCTTCACTTGCCGCGTCAGAGATCAATGTTCTGGTTTTTGATTTAGCGGGTCTAGTATAGACCCATAAATAGAACACTGAGGGCAGTTCTGGCTGGTGTCTGTACTCCTTGCTGTTGCAAGGAGTAAGAGAAGCTGATGGGACCATTTGCTTCCATTGTCCTCCCACAGTGGGGATAGTGCCAAGCTTGTCTTAAGGTAAGCCGACTCCAGCTAAGTATTCTATGTAGCTGGAGTTGCATACCTTAAGCTTACCTTCCATTTCTAGTGTAGATCTGGCCTGAGTTATAATCAGAATAAAGCCGAGATTTTCAAAACAGGTAGTGATTTGGAATGCTTGGTGTTTTTAGGAGGGGAGAGTGAAATCCAGCTTGAGATAATTTAAAAGAACCTGATTTTTCAAAAGTGCCTGAGCATCCATCCTCTGAAAATGTGTTCCCTTGCAGTTGTCTCAAGGTGGACTCCCAAAATCAGGAGTCAGTTTTTAATCAGCCTTCTCTATTGCATACAATGTCCACACAGCCTCCTTCACTCTTGCAATCTGCTTGATTAGGGTTTCTAAGCTGACACTGAAATTGTGGAACGTGTTATTAATTGGCCATGCTGCATTAACTACATAACATTTTTGGTCTTTGGCTTTTTCCTTGTTTTGCCGGGGGACCAAGTTCTGTAGATTCAGTCAAAGCTAAAAACTGCTCCTTGCATTCTAAAGCAGAAATGTTTGTCTATTGTTGGATGCTTCTGGGTAAACAAGTTAATTGTTCACCAAGAGTAAATTAAAACAATTATAAATACTTGCAGAAAATAATAAGCCTGCTGAGAAGTGCTACCTTGTTTACTCCAAGTATCCTCTTGACATCAGCATGGGGTTACTTATAATTAGGTGCACATGTGTAAATACAATGATTAGATATTCCCATATAAGCATAATTATATCTTCCAAGAAGTCTAAGTAGACTTATAATCCTGTCATTAATAAATAAATAAATAAATAAAATAAAATGAAAAACACAACAATCTGCATACCCCCTCCTATGTGTGTAAACACTGGAACATTAGGACAGAATGTATTTCCTAAAGTACATAACAGTAGTTGAGGTCAATTACAATTATGGCTCATTAGAATATTATACTAAGAATATGCTTTTTTACTATAATTAATGTTCCCTTCACAAAGTTACAGTGATTTTTCCTTACTGTAATGTCTAACATTTTCAGTGTTTGGGTATTAGTCTTAGACAAATATAATAGGGTTATATTACATTAACCTAACTTACAAACTCTGCAATCACTTGCAGTTTGTCTTTCAGTTTTTTTATTTTGCAAAAAACTTCCAAAGGCATGTTATAAATTAGAATATTATCTAATTAGTCACACTGAAGATTATAGCTACTTAATTTCATGTATTAAAAAATCCCAACGTATAAAACCATACAGTTCAAAAGAACAGAGTAAGGTGGGTTCTACCATAATTTATCTTGAAAAAAAAAAAGCAATAAAGCTAAGAGTATTATTCATGACGCAACAAAATGAAATTGTCATGGGGTGGTCCCTTGTGAGTCCTTTCAGGCCTTTATCACAGACCACAAACTTTCCGGGTCTCTTTTACCACCATCTTTATTTATTTTATTCTGCCAGCAAGCCACAGTGTGCGGCATTAACGGGGTAAAAGGAACTTAAGCTACTGTCCTTTCGCAACCCAGGTCCCTGCCGGCTCTTTAAGTAGCTCCCTGCTGGCTTTTGCCACAGCTCACCCAATTCTTTCCGGAGCTGTGTACTGGGCACACCCCTTTCCTTTCATTTCTGCATATATTTACAATTCATAGCCAGCTTCCTCACCTGCTTCCAGCAAAGAGAATAGTACTCCTAGCAGCAGTCAAGCCTGCCCACCTCTGTTTTCATTCAGTCTCCCAGCTCTTCCTGCTACATTCCTTCCGGTCTACTTACATGGGCCTAGTTGTTGAAGTTACTTCTACCCACTTTGCCCCCCTGAGCTGTACCTCACTCAGTTAATTGGCTTCTTCTGTCAGACAGGACTCAGTGTAAACAGATGGGGATTTGAGTGCCAGAGTGCTGAGTTAGCTCCTGAATCAGCACACCCTATTACAGGTATGTTCTTGGTGAAAAAGGCATGACAAGTGTTGTCTCACACTTAGTTTCCATGCGATAAAACTTCCTGAACTGTCAAACCACAAAGTCTGAATTCTCTGTGAATAAGGCAGATAATAAATTTAAATAAATGGATGTGCATCCAAGTGAATCATGTGCGCACACAAACACCATCACCCCTGACTTGGATGTACCTTTTTGGAAGATGTAAAATTTGCTTGTGAAAGCTGGTCCACTGTCAACAGTTCTTAAGAGTGAATTACAAAGTAAGTTTCCCTGCCACAGAAAATGGTTTATGATGGTTCTATATTTCATCAGCATAGTGGTGGAAAGCCTGATGCTGCTGTGTGATAAGTGCAGAATGACATTTATGGAGCCTTGACTTGGGAATTCTATGTGAGCATAAACATCAGCTGGCATGATAGGTTTGCAAGTTTGGGACCAAATGCTATGTCAGCAGTTACTTTATTTCCTACTATACTTTGTGTCAAAAGCTTTCAGTCCTTGCAGGAATAAAATAGAAGCCTGAATTTAAGCCAGTATAGTAGGATATTATATTCAGTTTTAACATTATTCTTTGTAAATATATTAATGTGTAAATTTTAAGACTACATACATGTTTTATTGTAGTAACAGGATATTTTGGCTATTTGTAACAATTTTTCTGATGACTTTGAACTGATGATGTAATATACGAAGCTGGGAATTTGGTAAAATTGCTTAAAAACTGAGTTTTTGCATATAAATGAAAGAATTCCCATAAAAATCAGCATTAAAATTGATGTAAAAAGTCCAAAAAATGAAATGAGATCGAGAGTAACTTATAGAATAGAGGGTTCTTAATTTTGCTTCTTTACAAAGCCCTTCTAGTTTATGCCAGGCTGTTCTTGAGTCGTCTTTGCCATAAATAGCTCTAGTGCCTGCCTGTCCTACAGCTCATCACTTTTCTAAGCCATGTGAAATTGGCATGATTTTTGAGAGTTTCAGAAAAGCATTAATTAAATTAGTGAGTTTCTCATTAATTTAATTTTGTTCTGGTTTGGAAGAGCTGAGGCACAACAGAGACACTGGAGCTATGAGCTATCTGTCTGAAGACTCAGAAAGATACCACTGCACCAGTACACAAGATTATATTCATATTTGTGCAAGCAAGAAGTTTTCATTTCATTATGAGTTAGTGTCCCCTTTTTCTAACTACAAGAGACAAGGAGAAATTCATTTACAGTGTTTCAGTTCTGTTCTGGGATGGAACCATATTTTTTTAATAAATCACTTTTTTCTTTTATTTCCAGAACTGACTTATGCATGGATCTTCAATGAATATCCATCATTTGTGCACCAGGATAATCGTCGTTTTGTTTCTCAAGAGACTGGGAACTTGTACATAGCAAAGGTGGAAACATCTGATGTGGGCAACTACACATGTGTGGTGACAAACACTGTAACAAATAATAAAGTGCTGGGGCCTCCAACTCCTTTGATACTAAGGAACGATGGTAAGATTTCTGCTTTAGGAATTTCTGAAGCAATCTTTGCACTTCATTCATAGTAAAGATAAATATATAATCTCAACTTTCTAAAGATCCACTGAGGATCTGAAGAAGGCAGTTTGTGGTTCTACGTCACAGAAATCAGTATTTGTAAAGCTGGTTTTGTGAATGATCCTTTGTCATTGGAAGATGCTATATTAGCAGGGGATGGTTATAAAACAACATAACTTGGAGACACTTGACCCAGGGAAAACTAATTTTAGTGAATATGCTGCAGTTTTGCTCATTTGATAGAGCCCAAAAATGATCAGACAAACACTTCATTGTTCTGGAAGCTATTAGCTTAAGCTATATTTCCGAATATTTTTCAAATCGAATGAATGCTATTTTTAGTTGTCAGAAGAGTGATACAAGAAGGAGAAAATAACAAAAGATTTCTGATTTTAAATGCAAATGTGTCTCTATCATATTAATTTTTAAGAAGATACATAAAACTTGTAATTGCTTGCAGTCATCAAGTTAGGCCGTAGGAAGTCAATGGAATAATGGGGAGCCGAATTTGGCTTTTTAAATCCAGAAGAGGTTACCCCAGACATGAAAGAAAAAGATGAAAGCTAAAAGCTGTCAAGTCTTCCGTTAGAATCTGCAGAATAAAAATAGCCTATATGTTATTTAAGATCTTCAGTAACAATATTTTACACAAATCATACCATGCTCTAATTCCACTTACTTCAGTGGAAGTGAGATTGGGCTCTGTATCTGTGGCTGGTCCTGAAATGGAGCATAATCTGATGATGCTTGCTTAGTGGTACTTGCTATGA
Organism: Apalone spinifera; assembly: GCA_030068395.1. Taxonomy (NCBI): domain Eukaryota; kingdom Metazoa; phylum Chordata; order Testudines; family Trionychidae; genus Apalone; species Apalone spinifera. The sequence continues at coordinate 33,744,778 of JANRFK010004440.1, read as the reverse complement.
AGTGCATCGCCATGGGCTTTACCCTACTGAATTGTTCCACTGCACACACGCTATCATATTTACAGGGCCCAACTGCCTTTCTGAAGTAATTCACACAAATATACTCCAACTCCTTTGAAGTGTACTCTAGGGATTATTATGGATTTGACATTTTAATTGAACTGCTGAGGAGCCCTGGAAAACATTGCATTAAATAGGAAAGGTGCTATGATTTCCACTATATGTTCAGATTTCCCCTAACTCAAAAGTTAGTATCTTTAAGATATGCCCAATTCATGTTTTCAAACTAAGTTTGTCACAAACATTTATTTCAAATCATTTCCAGCATAGTTTCTAATACAACAACTAGTGTTGCAATAAAATCTGGACTTAATGTGCTATGATGCATCAAAAGAAAAAACACAGAACATATCAGATCTGTAAAGAGCATGAATGAATGAAATAGAAACCACAGAATAGCCGCATTGTATTTCAACTGGCAAATATGCTTTGCTTGTCTTTTGGATTTATGCCGACATGTCCAGTACATCTTAATATATGACACATTATTCTCATTAGACCACTGTGTCATTAAATTAGCAGACTAAAAGGTCAATTCATCAACAATTAATGTCCCAGTTATGTCTAATTTCAGTTAGAATTCCACAGGAAAATTTCACTATGTATCTCTCCCACTTTACTTAAAATACACTAAACTGTTATTCATCAATCTACTGTACCATGCATATGATTAAACATGCAGCCATATGGTAGAATTACTGTCTATGGTGAGATGGAATAAGAAGCCTCCCTTCCACCACCAGACCCCCAACAAGGGAAATGATTCATATATTTTTCCAAAAATATAGGCTAGACTAGGGATAAAATGCTCTCCCCCTGTGGAAAACGGAAGCTTAAGATCCTTTTTACTGCTTTGGCTCCTTTATGCTGGATTGAAGGGCAGCATAAAGTGGGGAGGGGGGCCTTTAAAGCCCCAGTTATACCTAGGGAGAATTCCCCCAGAACTGGCACTGTGGAAGATGGCTCTAAGATTGCCTCCTGAGGACCTGCTCGCAAACCTTGGTGTACAATTAGTGTCAGGAGCTGAGCCAGGAAGAATGTGTCTGGGGCAGAGCCACAGCACTGCATACATTCAGAGGTAGCATTTCAGCCAGTTGTGAATCCTGGGACTCTTAGGGCTGTCAAATTATGCCATAGTTCTCACCAACTCCTGGAGTTGGATCTGGTGGCACAAATGTAGCCTAAAAACACTTTGTCCCTCTGTGCAGTGGCTCTCATGTCCTCCTGAGTCCCAGTCACCTCATCCAGCCATTGCTCCAGCTGCTAGATCATTCTCAGAGTTTCTCCACAGGTCAACTGGCTCCCAGTCCTGCTCATTTCTATCACTGGCACCCAATCCTGGTTTCATTGTCCAACCAGCCCCATCTTCTCCCTCCCTCTCCTCACTAGTTCCCAGGCCCAGTCTCCTTGCCAGCTAGTCATGGATTCCCTTTCCCCTTTCCACCCCAGTGCCACCAAATCCCTTGTCCTGAGCATTTTCCCCTCACCCCTGGTCCAGCTTCTGTCCCCACTGCATTGAATCAGGTCAGGGGTGTGCAACCTATGGCTCTAGAGCCAAATATGGCTCAGTACAGAACCAAATCTAGCTCTTCTGTCAGTCCCAAAATACATGCAACTTTTTAAATTAAAATGAAAAATTAATTCAAAAAATTAAAAACACGTAATTACTCATGTCAAGATGGCCTTTTTTTGTCTGTTTCACCTTTAACTGTTTATTTTAACAACCACCCATCCTCTCCATTCGTTGGAGATCGTGTATATTCTTTTATATTTGATTGATCGAGAAATCTTTCTATCATCATACATGATGGTTAATGCTGTGACCCCCAAACAGTAAAAATGGCAAAGAGAAAGAGAGTGATGAACTTTGTAAATGAGAAAGAAGAACTGTTGGATAATCTTGTGTCTGTGCGTATGGACGGTGCACCTAGCATTGTAGGCAAATTCAGGAGATTCTTTACTCTTTTGTCAGAACAGCTGAACTACCCACTTTTGAACTTTCATTGCAATGTGCATCCAGAGGCACACTGTCTGCAATCTTGTGGAACCAAATTCAGGCTACATCTAAACTACACCCCTCTATCGGCAGAGGGATGTAAATTAAATGTATCAAAAGTGCAAATGAAGCTGGGATTTAAATATCCTGTGCTTTATTTGCATAATGGCGGCTGCCATTTTTTTCTAAAGCAGGGCTTTTTGGAAAAAAACAGCAGTTTAGATAGGTAATTTTCGAAAGAAGTACAGGATCTTTCAAAACAGGGCATTTCTGTTGAAAATGCCCCATCTAAACTGCCGTGTTTTTTTAAAAGCCCCGTTTCGGAAAAAAGTGGCAGCCGCCATTATATAAATGAAGTGCAGGATATTTAAATCCTGGCTTCATTTGCACTTTTGATACATATAATTTACATCCCTCTGCCGACAGAGGGGTGTAGTTTAGACATAGCCTCAGAAATGTAATGGAACTGGTCATTCGCATTGTCAGTTAGATTTTTGCATGAGCCCTTAATCTCTGTCGATTTTAGTCACTGCTCAAGGAAGTGGGTTCTGAGTATTCAGATCTACTAATGCACAGTATAAGTTTGCTGGTTGTCTCATGGCAAAGTTTTGTCTCATTTTGCTGCCTTCATTAATGAGATTTAGTCATTTTGGGATATGAAGGGTGTCAAACACGCTGAGCTTTCAGACTATGACTCGTTACTCAAGTTTTACTATCTCTTCAGCATTACTGGTGATTTGAATGAGTTGAACCTTAAGCTACAAGAGCAAGGAAATAGTGTTCTGACTCGTCTGAGTCAAAATTGACTGTCTTCATCAAAGATATCAAGACAGGCAGACTCGCAAGTTTTGAAAGACTATGAATGTTTTGTGATTTGTATCAGAGAAAGAATCCAAACAGCAGCCTTGATTTACACTAGCTTGCCGGGTTTGTTTCTGAGCTCCTGATGGTATTCAGGTCTTGTTTTGCTGACTTTCGCAAACGCAGTGCTCTGTTTAAGTTTATGATTCGTCCGCATAAAGAGTCCAACGAATAACTGGATTTGACAGTCATTCCAGGCATCTCAGTCAGTGATTTGGAAATTTAAATAGCAGATTTCAAGGAGTCAGATATTTGGGTGGAAAAATTCGTCAAGCTGAATTCTGATTTAGAATGCCTTGCTCAACAATGTGCAGAATTGGCAAAACCACAAAATGGGGTGACATGAAGAAATTGGAGCACAATGATAATCTGAATCTGCAAACTTAGAAAGAACTTCCCATCCCATACAACACCAAATATAATGTCAGCTTGGCCTTACTTTCAATATTTGGCTCTGCCTACACGTGGGAGCAGGCTCTCGCTCATCTGAATCACATCAAGGGTACTTTATGCTCAAGATTGACAGAAGACAGCCTGAATGTGTGCATGAAGCTGAATTTAACTAGTTATGATGGAAACTTCCAACCAATGTGTGAAAAAATGCAGCAGCAGAAGTCCCATTAAATAAAGACTATGAATACAATGTTTCAATTATGATATTATTAATCATCATGTCAATTATCAACAATATTAAGTTGTATATTTTCAGTCATGCAAATGGGCATTCTTATACAGCTCTTTCTTGACCACTTGTTCTGAATTTTGATGTAGTTTGGGCTCTTTGGTTTGAAAAGGTTGCTGGCCCATGACTCAGATGGTTTCATCATGCAGCTGGGGTGCCAGTGTAGCCTTTGGGTGGGTTCTTTGTTCTTCTGTAGTACTTAAAAAACCCAACTCCCATAAAAAGCAGCTGGAGATTCTGAATTCAGTCATTGAGGACTTTCAGCAAGGATTTCACTGCATCCAAAAGGACTTTCAGAAAAGATTTCAATCAAGTCCAAAAGAACAAAAGGAATTTATATAATTCTTAAGTAGTAACTTTATAAAATCTTATGATAAAGAATATAATATTTAATAATTTCATTTTTACAGCACAACATGGCTACTTTATAAGCCACATATATTGTCTTCACAGTTCTATATAAACATAAATAAAGAAATTAAATCTGAATTGGTCAGTCCCCATAAAAACACGGTGAGAAGAAACTGTGGTTGAGCTCCCCAGAGTTCATTTGGAATCTTTAATCACCAAATCTATACAGTCTGCTGAGTCAAAAGCAACATTCTTCCTCTACTTGCATGTAGAAACCTTCAGCTTCCTCCTCCTGTGCTGAAATCACTCAGTTAATTAGTCAGCTAATCAATTAACCAGCCACCAGTTAAATATATAGATTTTTAAAATCCAGTTACAAGAAAAATACAAAACTCAGAATTGAAAAACAAATGACTCTTTCTATATTATCACATCTATAAAAAGAAATGTTGTTGAATCATACTAGTTAACACAGTTAAACTAAAACAGTTTAGCTAAAATTAAAAATTCGAATTATACAATTAAAACAAAAGACATAGTTTTCCATGTCAGTTTCCTTTTACTATAATTAACACAGCCAGGCTTCCAAATAGGAGAGTTAATGATCTCACTAACATGCTGTAAAATGCTTCACAGGAAAAACAGGCCACTTTCTGCTTCTGTAGCTCAGTTTCTCAGCACCTACTCTGTGCACATGTGGCCTTTTACAAAACAACTGCCTTAACTACTTGCCCCCATGTAGCCTAAGTATAGCAACAAGGAGACTATTGAGCATGCCCAAAACTACTACATCCAATTCCAAAAACTTCTGGATGTGGAGTGCTAATTGTCCATCTGCTTAGCAATGATGATACCACTCATTCCTATCCATCATCACCACCTCCACCTCGATAAAATCTCTTTAAAGGATCTGTCCCTACCAGGCACAGGGGTTATACAGGCAGATGGCATTGAAAGCGCATTGAACTGCTCTCAGTTCCAATCCTCAATCCTGCCCCAGGCCAGAGCAGCTGAGAGCCTGTGGTCTGGATGGTATGTGCTCATACAGGAGGATGGCTATGGCACAGTCTGGGCAGCAGTAGGAGCTGCAGAAGGCTTGTGCATGCTCAGAGCAGATGGAATTTTTAGAGATTTTAGTGATTTGAATGAGTTGAATGGTAAGCTACAAGAGCAAGGAAATGGAGTTCTGACTTCTCTGAGTCAAAATTGACTGTGTTCATCAAAGATATCAAGACAGGCAGACTCGCACATTTCAAAAGACCAGGTCTACACTAAAGGGGATGTTTGAATCAAGATACGCAACTCCAGCCATGTTAATTATATAGCTGAAGTCAACATACCTTGATGCAAGTTTCCCCACCATGACCACAGCAGAAAATGCTCCCATTGGCTTCCCTTACTCCTTTCAGGAGCAGGAATACCAGCCACAGATGGAAGTGCCTGCAGCAACATTGATCGATCTTCCACTTAGTGAAGACATGGCCTAAGTCTTTAATGAAGCATGTGTGAAGGCCGATATTTCAGAGGCCTTCAAGTTGGCCAAATTTCGGTAGATTTCCATGGTCACAGCAAACAGCACATCCCAGCACAAAGGTCATGCTCCTGCAAATTTCAGGTTTCTTCTCCAAAGCATGATGGCACTAGAGCTGTTCAAATTAAAGGTCACCAGCATTTTTTTATCATCCAAAAAATGAAAGCCTTGTTTTCTGGAAACAGCAAACCTATTTTGGCTGATATTTTTAACAAACACAGCAAAATCATCATGAGGCAGACATCCAGAAGAGAAAATGTCCATACAAACAGTTAATTTGGCCAGATTTTAGGCAACTAAAAACAGGGTCTTATATTGAAATGTGTCAGGCAGCCTTAATAATGAACAGCACTGTCAGCCCCATCCATAATATAATCTCCAAAGACTGAAAACTATTGGGTCTAATAATTCATACTGAAATGCTTAGAATAGTTCTAATGCTTATGAATAGAAATGCTTATGAGTTCCCTGATACATGTATATGTCTTGTTAATACTAAACTGCTCAAGATAGTTAAGACCAAAACAGACTGTGAAGAGCTTCAAAAAGATCTCACCAAACTGATTGGGCAACAAAATGGCAAATGAAATTTAATGTTGATAAATGTAAATTAATGCACATTGGAAAACATAATCCCAACTATACATACAATATGATGAGGACTAATATAGCTATAACTACTCAACAGAGAGATCTTGGAGTCATTGTGATAGTTCTTTGAAAACATTCACTCAGCGTGCAGCGGTAGTTAAAAAAGCAAACAGAATGTTACGAATCATTAAAAAAAAATAAAGAATGACAGAAAATATCTAATTGCCGCTATGTAAAACCATGCTACACATGGTCAAATAGTGTGTACAGATATGGTTGCTTCATCTCAAAAGAGCTATATTGGCATTGGAAAAGGTTTGGAAAAGGTTCAGAAAAGGGCAACAAAAATTATTAAAGATTTGTAATGGGTTCCATATGAAGGGAGATTAAAAAGACTGGGACTTTTCATCTTAGAACAGAGAAGACTAAGGAGGGGAATGATAGAAGTCTATAAAATCATGACTGAAGTGGAAAAAGTAAATAAAGAAAAGTTATTTACTTATTCCTATAAGAACTAAGGGTCACCAAATGAAATTAATAAGAGCAGAATTAAAACAAACAAAAGAAAGTTTTTCTTCACGCAGCGCATAGTCAACTTGAGAAACTCCTTGACAGAGGATGTTGTGAAGACTAGGACTTGAACAGGCTTCAAAAAGGAGCTAGTTAAATTCATGGAGGTTAGGTCTATCAATGGCCATTAGCCAGGATGGGTAGGAATGGTGTCCCTAGCCTCTGTTTGTCTGGAAATGGATGAAAGGAGAGGGACGACATGATGATTACTGTTCTGTTCACTCCCTCTGGGGCATCTGGCATTGGCCACTGTCAGCAAACAGGATACTGGGCTAGATAGACCTTTGGTCTGACCCAGTATGGCTGTTTTTATGTTGTTTTCATAGTGTTAGTATTAATATTGTTAACAAATATACTTTCTTCAGAGGATGAATTTTATATGGCAGCTGCTTTTTATGTAATGTAGAGAAAATACTCATTTGAAGTGAATTGAAGGAATGTTACATAATGTACTGTTGTATCAGAACAGATAATATATAGGTCAAAGAGTAAAGATGGATTTGATGCAAAACTTAGCCCACACACACCTAGCCTAGGCATTTTTAGATATAAAACAATCCGACTGTGAAAACACAAAGCAAATAGCCTTTCTAGCTTCTTCTTGCTCTCATTAAACTTGCACCATACCACACTTTTATAAAGCAATGACACACACACAGCACTAGAGCAAAGAAAAAGGACCACCAGACCTACTTCAATACCTTTGATTTACAAACTCTGTGGGAACCTACGCTGCCTAAATTCTGAATTAGTCTGTTCTGGTAGCAGTCATTTTTCTTCATCAGGTGTGCTGTTCTCTATCCCCAAAACTGCAGGATTGTCTCTCTTCTTGAACAGCCAGTTCTCCTCTTTTGTATGTTGAGCTCCCAGGGAAAAACAGTTAAGATTTAAACTACAGTCATCAATTAGTTTATAATCACTATCAGTGAAATTATATGTACCAGTTTTAAGGCTCTGCAATCCACCGAAATGTGGCAATTTATCATAAATATAATGGCTTTTTATGTGCACAAATTTTTAAACAATTTCATAAAAGCCCTGTCATGATACATGATTTAATAAGATAGTTACAGATCAAGAAATTACTAGTACAGTATATGCTCTCTGAGCATTTAAATCCTTGAAGTTAATAGGAGCCCTGATTAGCATCCAGTGCTTTTAAAAATTTTTGTACTGGCTATTTGTTCTGCATTACATTTTCCAAAAGGTGGTAATCTGACTGTATTATCTTTCATTATTTTACATGATACCTGCAAAAGAATTGAATATTCAAAAGAAAAAAGTAATAGAACCATGAAGAAATTTAATCTTAAACAGATGGAAGGGAGCTGTGATGGAGATTTTTCCTCTGGCAGTAAATGGGAAGAGAGCCCACAGTGCTCAGCTGTTAAAGACAGGCCCTGTTTTAAATGAGCAGATTAATTGGGCAAGTAATGATGTATAGAACAGCTCTGTGATAATGCAGAAACACTTGAGAATGTATTACAAAAATTCAGCCACACTTTAGCATCTATTATATGTTCACAGGGGTGATGGGTGAATATGAGCCAAAAATAGAAGTGCAGTTCCCAGAAACTGTTCCTTCTGCAAAAGGAGCAACTGTGAAACTGGAATGCTTTGCCTTGGGAAAGTAAGTTTTGGTTCATTATTATTACTTTAGCTTGCATTGGTCTAACAGTAACATATATTATAGGTGTTTTTTTAATCCTTTGTTTTATTTGTGGTATAGCTATTTGCTGATTTCCTTTACATGTAAGAGACTTGTCTTAGCTTAACCTGCCATCAAAAGTGTGATCGCTAAGTGAATTTATTCTGTTACTAAGGTTCTTTTGGCACCTAAGAGGCTGTGAAAAGTGTCATGTGTTGCAATTAATTACATTTACACAGTTAATACATGGGGCGGATGGGAAAGTAGAGTTGTTGGCGCTTGCTCCGTGTGTGTGCTGAAATGGAAGCTCTGTGAATAAAGTCAGTTTCTAGGACATTGACTCTTCTCTCCAGAACACAGCAAACAATGTGAATGATGGACTAGCTTATAGACCAATTAAAAAATAAATTATGCAATCAGTGACCAAATTGCTCTGGTTCCTGAGCAAAATATTCACCCTGGGGAAAGACAGGTCATCATATATGAAACAGAGGAAGCTGACCGGAGAAATGGTTATCTTAATCAGGCCAATACTAGGCTTATATGGGGCCCAAACCTGCTCCCTCTGAATTTCAGTGGGAGTTTCAGTTTAGGCCCATGGATACCTAAAATCAAAAGAATAACGCTGTTCATTTTCGAAGTGAAGTATTAGGAATATACATTTGAGCGTTTTGGTGATCAAATCAAAAAATGAAAATTAAGCCTGTGAAGTACCTGTTGAAATGTTTACAAGACGGTAACCAGCTCTCACTTAGCACTATACATAAATCAAGTTGAATCTCTGTAGTCCAGCACCCTCCTGACCTGACTGGTGCCAAACCAGAAAATTTGCTGGGCCATTGGAGTTCAATGTTGTCTAGCAGCATCACCAACACTTCCACTGCTTACCTGGCTCTTAGGCTACATCTAGACTACATCATCCCTCTGTTGACAGAGGGATGCAAATCAAGCACGTTTAAATTACTAATGAAGCCAGGATTTAAATATCCTGTGCCTCATTAGCATAAACATGGCCACCGCTTTTTTTGAAACAGAGTTTTTTCGAAAAAACCTCCAGCAGTCTAGATGTGGATTTGTCGAAAATAAAGCCTTTTTCGACAAATCCTGTAAACCTCATTTTTCAAGGAATACAGGATCTGTCAAAAAAGGCTTTGTTTTCTACAGATCCATGTCTAGACTGCTGGGTTTTTTTAAAAAACTCCATTTCGAAAAAAGCAGTGGCCATGTTTATGCTAATGATGCACAGGATATTTAAATATTTCTGGCTTCATTAGCAATTTTGACGTGACTAATCTACATCTCTCTGTCGATAGAGAGGTTTAGTCTAGACACACCCGTAGAAGACATTTAGAGGTAAATTAGAGCTAAATAACAGCACAGAACACTGAGAACACTGGTAGATGTAAACAAACTTTATGGGACCTCGGGAAAGTTGGCTACACTCATGATAAGTGGACATCTGGCTAACTAAAATCATGCTGGAGCATGTGTAACCCACACACCTAGCGTGGTTACTAAGAAATGCAAGTGGTTCCTAGCCACAGCCACAGCAACAGTTAAGATCAAGAGAGCTCTACAGCAGGGGCTGGGAGCCAGCTGGCTTTTGGCTCAGAGGGTAGAGGCTCTTATACTAAGCTTCAGAGATCCCAAGTTCAAATCTGCCCGGTGGTGGTTAGAAGTGGGGACTCGTCCGGGATCTCAACTGGCTCTCTGAAGCTCGGGACACACTTCCTCATCTAGGGGAAGTATGTAACCCACACACCTAGTGTGGTTACTGAGCAATGCAGGTGGTACCCAGACCACAGCAACAGTTAAGATCAAGAGACTTCTATATCATGGGCTGGGAGCCAGCTGGCTTTTAGCTCAGAGGGTAGAGGCTCCTATACTCCAATTCAGAATTCCAAGGTTCAAATCCACCTGGTGGTGGTAACACATGCAGGCAAACGCACCCCCCGTGGTCCTTCATGGTCTGCCATAGGGCCAATTTTGGTCACTCTGGGAAAGGCACAGGTGGTACGCAGTCCCGCCGCCCTCCCCTGGGCTCCAGCCAGCCAGGAGAAAGCAGAGGCGGCCCGCTGCCAGCCTCCTTCCCCCATGTCCTGGCCAGCCAGGGGAAGCCTGTGGTTGGTTCCTCCCTTCCTCCCCTAGGAGAAAGATTGGGGGCAGGGCTTGGGTATGGGGGTGCAGTTGGTGGTGGAGCAGCCACCAGCTCCTCCCACAGGTCTCACCCTGCACACACAGAAATTCCTATGTATGGGCCTACTATGGATGTTGCTGAACCAGAGAGTGCCAGACTAGAGAGGTTCAACCTGTACATCAAGTTGAGATGAATGTGCATGTGTAACCGCCCCTCTAGTGCCTGGCCCACAGAGAGAATAAAGGACCTATTATTGTAGCCAGCTGTTGAACATCTCTTCATCTCACATGGTACAGATCTGTGCATTTGGAGCTAATGACTCAAGGTTCTAGTCCTCAGAAGGGGAGGTAGGGAGTGGCTTATCTGAGGATTGGATGTGTTGCCTGCAGTTTGAATTCATTGCCATATATATTTAGTGTATGAACAAAAATTATTGATTTTAGAGAAACAGAACTTCTGCTGGTTCTACAATTTAAAATAAGAATTAGTAGCCCAGTAACATAATGTAGCTTTTATTATGAGATTATTTTGCTTTATTCTTCTTATTAGCCCAGTTCCTACTATTAGTTGGAGACGAGCGGATGGTAAACAAATACCCAGGAAAGCCAGGAGACACAAATCGAGTGGAGTTCTTGAAATTCCTAACTTTCAGCAGGAAGATGCTGGTTTGTACGAATGTGTGGCTGAAAATGTGAGAGGAAAGAATGTGGCACGAGGACAGCTTACATTTTATGGTAAGCAGCATGTCAACTTTCCTTTTTTTCTCTCTCTTTATTGCAGCACAAGCAATATGTAGTAAACATTTTGTTAGGATGGCTTTGTTTTTTAATGTTTTTAAATTATTTTATTTTGCCAGTAGTTGTGCTTAAGGAGTGCAATTTGAAATAAAATAAAATCTTTCTGAGTAGGGTATATTGATCGTGACTAAGAAGTGGGGGGAAATGAAAACATGCATTGTGGAAAGGAGACAGGCATGGTAACACACAGAAAGCAATTGTAAAGCAATTTATTTGCCTTTCCCTACAAATAGCTGCAAACATAACACTCCTATGAGGCATTCTGGTTGTTATGATTTGTGATTTATTATGAGAGCTATGTGCTGCCCTTCATTAATCATTGGTAATTGCTCTTAGCTGGTTAAGGGCAGGTTTTAGAAGGGGTTTTGGTAGAAACACTACACTGAAAACAGTTGGTGATTAACCATATCAGTGCCTGACCAATCCTTCACACTGAAACGACCATCTGTATCTGTTCTTATTATAATCAAATCATAGGAATTTTTCTGAGCACAATGTAAATGTAAAATTTCAAGCGCATGAGCCTGCTATTAACCTTGTGTTAGTACTTCTAATCCTACCAGAAGTGTCTGTAGATATATGATCATCTGTTAGAAACTCAGCCTCATCATTCAAATTGTGTCAGGCTTTAGGAAAGGAGCTTGCAGTTGCAAAATATAAGCTAGACTAAGTTACATTAGATTTACTCATTTTAGGAATGAAGTGGAATTATGTTTTTTTGTTTTTTTAAGTAAGAAAACACTGCCTAATAGTGCTCATAGGTTTGGATTTATTTTCATTTTGTTTCTTTTTTGGAATCTTCAGAATACACAAGTGTGGGTATGTGAGTGAAAGCGTGTGTGTGTGCGCGCACACACACACACACACACACACACACACACACACACAGGTGTCCTTTCTTTACACCCCCAACAGTCTTCAAAACTCTGTGTCGTGTCTACACTACAGAGTTTTGTCAGAAAAACAGCCATTTTTCCGACAAAACTTGCGGAACATCCACACTGCAATCACGTTCTTTCGCAAGAAGTTTTTTCAGAAGATCTCTTGCGAAAGAAGCCTGTAGTCTAGACATAACCAGAGTTACCAGTCAGTTTCTAGACACAGCTTCTTCTGGAGAACGTTGGTGTCTTCTACGGAGGGAGTGCTTGCTCAAGAGTGATTCAGCGATCTCTCTCCTTCACTGGTACTAAGCATGGTTATTTTTTGTGTGCCAAGCTCTATCAGCCATGAAGGCTGGATTGAACTCTAAACCAAATCTGTGTTCACCACCAGAACAATACAGCATGTCATTGCTGCACAGCTGGCACAACCTCCGTTAGAGTATAGTAAGTAAACATGATGAATTTGGTGACCTTAGTTCAATTCCCAGTGGATATAAGAATATAAGAACAGCCATACTGGGTCAGACCAAAGGTCCATCTAGCCCAGTATACTGTCTACCGAGAGTAGCCAATACCAGATGCCCCAGAGGAAGGGAACACAACGGGTAATCATCATGTGATGATCCCTGTCCTGTCATCCATTTCCAGACAAACAAGGGACACTATTCCTACCCATCCTGGCTAATAGTCATTGATGGACTCAATCTCCATGAATCTATGTAGCTCCTTTTTTAACCCTGTTAACGTCCGGGTCTTCACAGCATTCTCTGGCAAGGAGTTCCACAGATTGACTGTGTGCTGTGTGAAGAAACACTTCCTTTTGTTTGTTTTAAACCTGCTGCCTATTAATTTCATGTGGGGACCCCTAGTTCTTATATTATGGGAACAAGTAAATAACTTTTCCCATGCTGGAAAGCTTGTTCTACCGTTGTCTGTGCTCCTACCTTTTCTTTGGGTAAATAGAGGATTTTGGTCTCCAGACCTGCCGATCTGTTTCCATTCACTAATGCTAATTCCACTTTTTGTTTTAAACTTTTTTATCCTTGGTAATATCATTTTGAGGTGGGCATCCTGGGTGTCAGGTATAAAAGTAGGGGAAGGTATTGCCTTTCCAAACTGCCAAGTGTGGCTCCACCCACATTCTCCCCCTGCTTCAGCATGGCTCCTGCGCTGCCCCTGGGCTTCTGCCATACTGAGGCTGGGCCATGTGCCACCCTCCCCATACTCCAGAGTTGGGGAGGCTCACAAGCAGGGCCAAGGAGGGGGACTTGGAGACCTACCCCTGCAGTGGGGGTGACTTGCAAGGGGAAGGGGAACTGGAGCACTGCCCTCTGGTGGTGGGGGGCTTGGCTCCTGAAGGGGCCGGGGCCTTGGGTGGAAGAGGCAGTGCTGGGGGGGTTGCCTTCCCCAGCCCTAGGTTCACCTACTGCCCATGGCTGGCATAATCTGACCAGTTTTCAAGGATGACATTTATTTGACAGACATTTAATGTTGAAAATGTTCCGACCATTTTCGAAACTTAGACCCTGAAACTTCACCTTGAGTTTCATAGAAAGACTCAAAATTTCCTCATGAAAGTAACTTCATATCACTATTGGTTGTTTTTTAAGTTTTTTCACATCAATAGTTCAATACGAGTAGCTAATACTGAGCAAAAGCATATTCCTTTAATCCTTTTTCTTTTTAAAGATGAGAAATACATCTTTATGGAACTATGACTAAGGTTATTACCACTTTTCAGGTTGTTTTTAGTGAGTCAAAGGTTCACATCCTGAAAAGAGGAACACTCCAGAGTATTTGATATGGAAAATCAGACTTGTCACTTACTTGCAGTATTGCTCAGTAAAATGTTCTATTGCAATGCATGCCCTCAGAGATTAAAATCTGGTTCTAACAGTGTTACTCTTTTAAACTGAGTTATCTACCTCTGTGAATAGTGAAAAAAAGAAAATGAAATTCAAATTGGCCTGCTTACCGTAGATAACCCAGGCATACATCCTTTCCGAAGCACCAAAAGTGGTTGACAAAGTTGTCAGGAAAGGCTGGCTTTTGTTGTATTTATTTATTCTTTTGTGGATTTTTTTCCCCCTCCGCTGGCATATCAGTGACACCACAGTTGTTTGGCATTCTCATTACATCAGGAAAGGATAATTAAACATGAAAGATGTAGCCTTCCATCAATTTCTCTGCTTTGAGACACTAAAATATGTTATGTTGTTGCTTTCCAAAGGCATGTATTCCCATTATCCAGCTGTCCTATTTTATTATTAGAAAATGTACCAAATTGATATAATTATAGTAAGTACTTCTATTTCTCAACCAAAAGTACATGACAAACCCTTTGCTTTCCTTGTGTGTGTGTCGGGGGGAAGAGGAGGGGTTGTTTGTTTTTTTTACTGTAAGATGTTATCTTAACATACATGATACCATGTGTCTTATGTTGAGATTAACTCTTAAATAATAGGAGCTTCAGGGGGTAGCCAAGTTAGTCTGTTACAGAAAAAAACAACAAATGGTCTGGTAGCACTTTATAGACTAACAAAACATGTAGATGGTATCATGAGCTTTCATGGACACAGCCCACTTCTTCAGATGACCGGAGTTATGAATAGGGGATATGAAAACTCAAAATAAATAGGAAAGGGGAAGGGGAGGGGGGAGAAAAAGAAAAAAGGAAGGGGTGTGTTGAGACAGAGCATCATTAAGTATCTGGAGAATGGGTAAACCTAAGCAGATAAAAATAAAAGTCAATAAATAGATTGCTAAAACAGGAAGGATACCACTCAGAGAGCTGTTAGCACCTTCAGTGGTTATTAAGTAGGTAGAGTCCCCACCAGCCCATATCACAATTGAGTCCATTAGCATGTGAATTGAATTTGTGGATGAACTGTGATTCCAGTCCTTCCCTATGTATCTGGCTTGTGGAGCTGGCCTGTGACAAGACAGCCACCTGCAGGTCTGTCAAACTGTTAGGCAAGCAGAAATGTTCACCAACAGGCTTCTGTTTGTTCCCTTTACGTATATCCGATTTGTGTCCATTGATTCTTTCCTGCAGAGACCGTCCAGTTTGTCCAATATATATAGCAGTGGGGCACTGCTGGCATTTGATGGCTTGGATCAAATTACTAGATGTGCAGTCTAATGACCCTTTGATTTTGTGACTTATGTTTGCTCCAGTGATGAATTCATCAGTGTAGATATGTGGGCAGAGTTGGCATCTTTTTTGGTTGCAGGGCTGGGTCCCTGGAGGCTTATGATGTGGTTGTGTGGCATGGTTATCAGAAAGAATACATTTCAGGTTAGGGGGTTGTCTGTAAGCAAGGATAGGTTTTTCTCCTAAGGCCTCTGAGAGCAAGGAATCATTTTCCAAGATGGGTTGTAGATTGTGTATATGCATTGGAGGGGTCTGAGTTGCGGACTGTAGGTAACAACAAGAGGAGTTCTGTTATTTTCTCTTTTGGGTCTGTCTTGAAGTGGTTCATGTCTGGGTATTTTTTTGGCTCTGTCAATTTGTTTTTTCACTTCCCCAGGTAGGTATTTCAGTTTTAGGAATGCTCTGTAAAGATCCTGTGAATACTATTGAATAAAGTTCTCTTTTTTAGCCCTTATATGTTGGTTAGCCATACAACAGTTTAACAGTCACCGGTATGCTGTACCGTATACCTGGCTTTGCAATCTGCTCTCTATTGAGCTGGAAAAAAATGTGCTTTCCTAGCAAGATGCAGTTTGAACCTCTCTGGCTGAAGATTTGCAAATTCCCCCTGCAATGCAGTGCACCTTCACACGTGAACCTATTGCTACATCCAGGGCTCCCCGATGGTAGGAATGCATTATTGCCTTATCACTGGACTTGCTCCTGGGCTTCTAGCTATGGCTTTTTCATTGAACTGATTGAACTTGGAAGAAGGGTTCCTCAGAAGTCAGAGCAACATGTTTTGATCCAAAGTATTTTTGAAGTATTCATTTTAACTTGAACTCTATTTTTAATCTAACCACTCCTAAATTTTAAACTTGATAACCTTACATGAAGTAAAGATTTATCTCTTATGTGGAGTTGTAAATCCAGCCTTTGTAGGGTTTTCCAAGGTGACTTTTCTGAGCTAATTCTAAGAGGAAGCTGCTTTTCGTCTCACAAAGCCAGAATCAAGATAATTTTTTATGTATTATTATTTATTATTTGTCACGGCTACTGGGAGCCATACTCATGAACCAGGATCATGCCAAATAAAAGGCAGTTTCTCTGGAGACAGCAAGTGGACTCAAATGGTCTGAGAACACCAAAATAATGGTGCTACCTTTTCAACTACTGTGATTAAAAATGGGAAAATGGACAAGTTACAATTAGGCTATAATTCTGCTGAAATCAGTGAGGCTGATTCTCTACTGTCCTGTACCGACGGAAAGCAAAATGCTACCACATCATAGTATTTTATACTCACATTACATTTTTTTAGTAGAAGTGTAAATGTCTTGAACTGAGCATAATTTTTTAGCTGAAACTGTTTTCAGCCAAAAAAAAAAAATGGTATTCATTGACACTTAAACATGCCCCGAGTTTGTGCCAGTTTTGACAAATAATGTCAAAAACCAAAAAAAATCAATGTTTTGTTTTAACTTTTCTTAAATTAAATGTTTCACTTTTTTGATACAAAATGAATTTTTGTTTTAGAATTTCCTTCTATATTATTTTTTAAAGTTAAAAACTGCTTGAAAATAAAATAATATTTTTCCATTTTTCTATTTGCTAAAGATTTCTATTTGAGGTTGAGCCAAAACATTATTTTTAATTTTTAGAACATAAGAATGGCCATAGTGGGTCAGACCAAAGATCCATCTAGCCTAGTATCCTGTCTTCCAATGCCAATGCTAGATGTCGCAGAGGAAATGAACAGAACAGGTAATCATCATGTGATTCCTCTCCTGTCATTCATTTCCAGCCTCTGACAGAGTCTAGGGACACCATTCCTATCCATCCTGGCTAATAGCTATTGATGGACTTAACCTCCATGAACTTATCTAGCTCCTTTTTAAACCCTGTTAAAGTCCTAGTCTTTACAACATCCTCTGGCAAAGAGTTCCACAAGTTGACTGTGCACTGCATAAAGAAAAACTGCCTTTTGTTTGTTTTAAACCTGCTACCTATAGAATTTTTAATTTTTTGAATTTTTAAAATCAGTTTTTAGCACAGCTCTGTCAATGACAAAAGTCTTAAGTATATTGCACTAATGCTATTATCTTTGGTGGAGAAAGACAATAGTGCTGACTTTATATACTTAGACTTCCATAAGACCTCTGATTTGGTATTGCATGACATTTTGATTAAAATTAAAAACCCAAGAACAGTACAAAATGAGCATGCTACACTTAAATGGATTAAAAACTGGTTAACTGAATCATCATTGGGCAGAGTCTAGTGGGATCATGCTAGGAATGGTTCTTGGCCATATACTATTTTAGATTTTTATCAGTGACCTAGAAGACAACATAAACTCATCACAGAAATTTTGCAGATGACACAGTTATTGGGGGTATGGTTAATAATCAATAAAACAGGTCGCCGAGATGCAATATTTTGGATTACCACAATGATTTGGATTGCCTGGTCAGTGGGGTACAGTATGTATTTCAGTAGCCCAGAAAAACTATTCATAGAATCATTGGGCTGGAAGTTGGCCTGGAGAGGTTAGCCCATCCAGTTCCCCATGCCGAGGCAGGAACAAGTAAATATATATTGTCCCTGATAGGAGTTTGTCTAACATGTTCTTAAAACTTTCTGATGACAAGGATTCCATTTCCATAATCAGCCTTAGTGACCTATTCCAGTACTTAACTGTCCTTGTAATTAGAACATTTTAACTAAATATCTAACTTAAATATCTATTGCTGCAGATTAAGCCAAGTATTTCTTGTGGTATGGTCAGTGGATATGGAGAACAACCAATCACCACCTTCTTTATAAGAGCTCCCCTCAGTCTTCTTTTCTCAAGATTAAACATACCCTGTTCTTTTAACCTTTCCTCATAGAAGGTTTAGAAAACATGATCTATCATTTTTTATTTTTTATTTTTTTGCTGTGCGCTGGACTAATGCCAAGGTGTCCTCATCTTTCTAAAATGTGGTGCCGAAAACTGTATATAGCTGCAGTGGAAGCTTCACCAGTGCTGAGTAGAGCAGAACAGTTATTCCCCATGTTTTTGATATGACACTCCTATTAATACATGGCAGTTTGATATTTCTCATTTTTGCAGCTGCATTACATTGTTGGCTCATATTCAAGTTGTGATCCACTATAATCCCCAGATCTTTTTCTGAAGTACTTCCATTAGTGAATTATTATCCATTTTGTATTTCTGACCAATTCTCAATGTTATCAAGGTCATTTTTTAATTCTAATCCTGTCCTCCAAAATGCATGTTATCCCTCCTGCTTGGTGCCATCCACATATTTTGTGAGCATAACCTTTATTCTGTTACCCAGGTTATTAATGAATATATTAAATAATACAGCAACATGAGGGAACCCACTAAATACAACCTCCTAGTTTGGCAGTGAGCTATTGTTGGATTGTGAGGGACCTGAGGCAGGGTGGTGACTGCCCTTTATTACCTTTATACTAGAATCATAGAATCCATAGATCATCCTTGAGAGATCATCAAGTCCAGTCCACTGCCCCCACAGCAGGACCAACCACCATCTAGATCATCTCTGATAGATGTCTGTTTAACCTGCTCTTAAATATCTCCAAGGATGGAGATTCTACAATCTCCCTAGGCAATTTATTCCAGTATTTAACCTGACAGTTAGGAAGTTTTTCCTAATGTCCAAACCTAAACCTCCCTTGCTGCAGTTTAAGACCATTGCTTCTTGTCCTATCATCAGAGGCCAAGGAGGACAATTTTCCCTCTCCTTTCTGTGACACCCTTTTAGATACCTGAAAACCGCTATCATGTCCCCTCTCAGTCTTCTCTTTTCCAATCTAAACAAACCCAATTCCTTCAGCCTTGCCTCATAGCTTGTGTTTTCTAGAACTTCTGTGTTTCATTTTTGTTGCTCTTCTTTGGACCTTCTCCAATTTCTCCACATCTTTCTTCAAATGTGGTACCCAGAACTGGGTAAAATACTCCAATTGAGGCCTAATCAGTGCAGAGTAGAGCAGAAGAATGACTTTTCATGTCTTGCTCACAACACTTCTGTTAATTTATTCTAGAATCATTATGCCCTCATATGGGAGCACTGGGAGGCTTGGGGCATGTATGTGACTCTGCTCTTATGAGCATAAAATGCATACACTCCTACAATGGAGTCCACCTTGATGATATCATGAACAAACCTTGTTAAATAGGAAACTGATTTTAAAGACTTTCCCAAAGAACTGACACATGAAAGCCATGATTCTGCAAACACTTACACATATCCGTAAGCCCATGTGTAGCCCCATTAGCTTCAATAAGTTAATTTAAATCCTTGCAAGCTGTGGGCTGAATGTGCAAGACAGACAAAGGAAGTATTAGGTCATGTCTACACTTGAGACCTCACAGCTGTGCCAATGTCCCCCAACTTGCTCCACCTTTGTAAGATCTCCCATGTTAGCTACTCTCCTGTTGACAATTAAATCATCACCAATGAGTGAAAAAAGTGTCTCCTGCTGACACAGTGCTGTCCACACCAGTGCTTTTGTAAGCATAATTTATGTCTCTCAAAGAGGTATTTTTTCACATCCCGGGGGACATAAGTTATACCAACAAAAGTGCTAGTGTAGATGTAGCCTTACCATCCTAGTTATGCAGATGGGGACCGGAAGAACAGAAAGATTAATTGATTTGCCCAGTGTTCAGAAAGTTGGTAGTAAAGATGGGAATTGACCCCAGATCTCCCAATTCTGGAGAATTGATCCCAGATCCCCATTGATCTCCAGTACAATCCCTTAATCCCAAAACAACCCTTCCTCTCTGAGTTTCTTAACACTGCTGCCAAAATTGCTGGTGTAGTGCAGGTCTGAATTTTGGAAACTTTAAAAAGAACACATGAAGTATTCAAATGACTAAACAAATTAGGGTACTACTAATAAGTAATAATGGAAAAGTTCCAATAGATAATACTTTCTATAACCTCATTTATTTCTATGTAGTATCTATTTCTATAGTACATGAGCACACCAAACAAATCTTTAAACAAGAAAACCTGATGAGGCTGAAGAAACATTCAAAGAGCTGCTTAGATATATCCCTTGAGATAATGTTCTGTACAGAGTACTTCAGTGTTGAAAAGGATGGAGGGAAACATTAAGGTAGTAGGCATTATGATTTCTAAAAATGGCAGGATAGAGAAGAGACAACAGTCTTTTGTCATGAATTGTATCGATTTACAACATTTGGTAATAAATACTTAATTGGAATGGCACTTTATTCAGAGTAAATGGCCTTCCAATTCAGTCTCTGATCCTGCAAAAAAAAATGTTAGTGCTTATCTTTACATATATGAGCAGTCCTGTCCTACTGTAATCAGGCCTCATTTTCATTTATGCTAAAGCAGTGTTTCTTAAACTTTTTAAGACAGAGGAACACCAAACAATATTTTTTTTGATGGGGAACACCAGGGATTTTTTTTGTCGAGGGAAAAAAAAACAACCCACACACCACCAGCCCCCAGGTAAAATTTGTCAAGCAAAACAAAACAAAACAAAACAAAACAAAAAACACCAGACCAGGAGAGGGGGTAGAGGAGGGGACTCGGGGCAAGGAGGATGCAGGAGGGGACTTGGGGCAGGGTGTCAGAGCAAGTCTGAGAATGTGGGGTCTTGGCAGGGGAAGGGGAGTGAGAGGGGTTTGGGTGCGGGGTCTGGGCATGAGGGGGGGACGCTTACCTGGTTTGGCATCCTGCTGTAGCAGGGAAAGCCTCCAGGGAGCATGCTCTTGTTCCTCAGGGGGAGGGGAGAGGGAGAGCTCAGTTCCCACCCCACCCATAGAATGGGGAACCCAACGCAGCTGCAGCACCAGGCCAGGCTTCCCGCTGGCTGGGTGGGGGGAGGAAGAGTAGAAACCCTGACCATCCCCTCCAGATTAAACTCTGACACTTCTCCAGCAAGCTGGGAAGGGGTGTGGGGGAGAGAGAGCAGCAGCGCATGGGGGGCAGCAGAGCCCAATTGCGCCCCGAGGGAGGGGGGGCAGCAGAGCCTGAGCCGGGTCCCCACAGGCGGCAGTTTTAAAATGCCACGGTCCAGGAGCGGCTCCTCAGCTCCGGCCACCCCTCCGCCTCCCAGCAGCAGTGACTGCTGCAGCCCCGCTACTGCCCCACACAACTGGGAATCCCCACAGATGGGGCTTGCCAGCTGCCCCACTATTGCTGCTCTCCGATGAGGATCCCTGGGAACGGGGCTTGTTGGCTTCCCCACTTCTGCTGGCTGCCCCATTACTGCCCCACTTAGCCAGGACTCCCAAGTGAGTGGGCTTGCTGGTTTCACTGGCCAGGACTCCCTGGGGTGGGGCTCCTAGCCAGTTCGCACTCCTGGGCACTGGGGCTCTCTGGTCCAGCCACATTCTGTGGTCCTGGCGGACCACTGATGTTGCTGGATGAGAGTATCCTTGATTTCAGAGGTTCAACCTATATTGAAAAACAAGATTTGGAATGATGGTCATATGTGCTTCCAACTTCCCTCAGTCTTTTGCATTATATACAGTCAGATGTATCAGTGAATGCACAGCAAAAACTTCAGGCACTGGGGCCCTCTGCTTCCCTTTATAAAAATACATGGACTCTGGAATACATGTGTGATGGTTCACCCTTCCCCCTTTGCTTTATGAAATGGACTTATGGACATAAAGATACATAACTCAAAGGGCTGGCTGGACACACTCGAGGAGGGTGAACCAGAGACCCCAGGGTGAGGGACAGCTCTGGTTTGGGAAAAGAAACAGTTTTAGGGTGAGTTTACAATAAATTTGTGCTGAGAATTTTAGCGTTAGAATTAGCTAAGCATTTTTGTTGCTTTTGATTTGTAATCTACTTTGCTCTGCCTGTTCTCACTTAAATTCTACTGCCTGCACTTAATAAAATCACTTTTATTTTCTATCAAGCCCAGTGTAAATAGTTATTCCTGGAGAGCAATCAGTGTGTGCATTCCCCCTTTCATGGCTAAAGGGGGCTTGCCCAAATAATTCATTTGGGGGTTTTGATCCCTTTTGGGGAGTGGTATCCCAGGAAGCGGGGCCCAAAACAGCACTCTCCTTGGACGTGAAGAGGTTCAGTATCTGTACTGCTTCTCAGGGAGGGAGAAGGGATCTCAGGTCAGGACCTTGGCTAGGGGAGACTGATAGAGCTGGGCCAGCAGAACTGAGTGATGAGAAGCCCCAAGGGGAGGGAAGGTGGATGGCAGTGGTCATGTGAGCACTCCAGAAGGCACCCTCAAGAGGTCTTCTCTGACCTCACCCTGTCACAATATGACTGTGTCATTACAAAAGGCAAAAAGAAAAAGAGAAAGGCTGATATAACTAGGCTACACTATGTCAAATGAGAAATATAGGTTGAAATATAGTCTCGAAATATCTGGTCTAACATGATTTCAGTTAGCTAGATATCCACTTATCATGGGTATGGCCAAGTTTCCCATGGTTCTGTTAAATTTCATAGAACTGGAAGGAACCTTGAGAGGTCATTGAGTCCAGTTCCCTGCCCTCACAGCAAGGCCAAGCACTGTCTAGATCAGGGTTTCCCAACTTATGGGCCGGGACCCAAATATGGGTCGCCATTACATTTCAAAAGGGTCGCCAAGTGTCTCCCCAGATGGCTCTGCTCCCTCTCCTCCCCCCGTTTTTGAATTGCCTTGGATCACCAAGTCTTCCTGAATTGTCAAAATGGGTCCACCTGGAAAAGGTTGGGAACCGCTGGTCTAGATCATCCCTGACAAGTGTCTGTCTAACCTGCTCTTAAATATCTCCTGTGATGGAGATTCCACAACCTCCCTAGGCAATTTATTCCAGTGTTTAACCATCCTGACAATGAGGAAGTTTTCCTAATGTCCAACCTAAACCTCCCTTGCTACAATTTAAGACCATTGCTTCTTGTCTGATCATCAGAAGCCAAGGAGAACAATTCTTCTCCCTCCTCCTTGTAACACCCTTTTAGATACTTGAAAACTGCTATCATGTCCCCTCTCAGTCTTCTCTTTTCTAAACTAAGCAAGCCCAATTCTTGTTCTTCTCTGGACCTTCTCCAAATTCTCTGCATCTTTCTTGAAATGTGGTGCCCAGAACTGGACACAATACTCCAATTGAGACCTAATCAGTGCAGAGTAGAGCAGAAGAATTGCTTCTCATGTCTTGCTCACAACACTCCTGTTAATGCATCCCAAAATCATGTTTGCTTGTTTTTTGCAACAGTGTCATACCGTTGACTCATATTTTGCTTGTGGTCCAATTTTGTTTACTGTCATAAGTCTTTCTCTCAGTGTGCTATTCTGTTTAGCTCTAATTTATCCCTAATATCTTAGAAGAGCCCAGTAAGCAGTGGAAGTGTTGGTAATGCTTCTAGACAATATTGACCTCCCATGGTTCAGCACATTCTCTGGTTTGGTACTGATCAGGTCACAAAGGTGCCAGACTAGGGAGATTCAACCTGTATACTCTAAGGTGATTAGAAAGACCAATTTAAATAGTAGGTTTTGTTCATTCTTTAAGTTCTTCCTCTCCTACTTCTATAGGTAGGAGAGCTATATTATGGTATTGGCCAAAGGATTTTGCTCATGCTGTACAAACAGAGAAGAGACAGTCCCATGTCTGAATGAGTTACTTTTTCCAGAAGCAAATAGATGAAAGCTAGGTGTTGAGGATACAGCATTCAAGCAGATGAACCTGTGGAAGTTGCTTTTTTAGGGAAGATAGAGAAAAGGAAACAGCTTGTTACCTGCCTCCACTTGGTCACCACAAATTTTAACTGATTAAGGATGTATGAATTCATGAGACTATTTTCATCTTTGTCCCAGTCTAATATGTGTGCTTAAATGTTACTAATAGGATACAAACATCATCTACCATGTAAATGCTTTAGAATAAAAAAATGCTTGAATTATTTTGTTCAGCAGTTTTGGTTAGTACTTACATTTGGCTCTCTGGTCGGATTCCCAGGTTACATTCAGTGTCTTCATAAAGGATAGCTATAAGAATAGGCAGTCTTCTAGGCCTTCAACAGAATATCTGCGGTTAATGATGAATTGCACAGCTTGTCCCAGACCTTCTGCTGCTATAATTTGGCTTAGCTCCATTGAAGTCTATTATACATCAATTGTGAATCTAACAATATGTGTATTAATTGCTCTTTTGCTTCAGACACATCTTTGCTAGTCTTATCCAGTCAACCATTTTTTTTGTATTTTTCCTGCTTTTTTTTCCTTTCTCTCATAGATGTGGCATATGCCAATTTCTTCTGATGTTAATATTATTAATAAATTAGCCTCCATGATACTTCCATGATTTCAGGAGTTCTTCAGGGGACTGAAGAAGCTCTATCAACAAAGAAGCAGCTTTTTCAGTGTAGCTTCCTTTAAACTGGCAGCTTGCTGCCATGTCAATCACAAATCATACTTTATCGCGCCCCTGACCTACATAGTTATGAGGTCAAAAGTTTGTAGGGCACACTTGGCCTAGTACCCTTATTCTGGTTTTTTAATGAGTCTGCTTGAAGCTTTGTATCAATTTACTGCTCCTTTGTATGATCCCCAATGGGAGGACGTCAAAATTTCATTATATTATGTCAGCTGGTGTTGGTGGATCAAACACACCTACTTCATGAACTACCTCATTGTATTACTTACAACTAAGTTAGGAGGATGTCTTGCATTCTCTAGAACAAATGCTTCTATAGAGAGTTTGACCTAATTAGGAATGTCTCTAAAAGAGAAGCACAGAACTGCATTCCTCTGAAACAATAGGCCCTGCTGTTGTCACTGAGATTTATTGTTGACCTACTAAGCTTTCACCGTAGCTGTCTACATCATAAATAGCTTTAGGATAAAAAGCTTAACAAGTTCACATAACTAGAATGGATGAACACGGATGATATGGTTCAAGTCTATGGCTCACAGGTGCTGCACAAAGGATGGAAATGAATAGCTTCACTTGCTACTTGGATCATTTCCAGCATCAGAAGTTTGAGTCTCGATGCAAGTACTTGCATTAGGATGTATGATTTTGTACCCTGAACAAAATAAAGGATGGAGCATTCTAAAAGAAGGGGTCTGATTACTCCTTCCAGTTCATGAACACAGGCTCAGTCCTTCAGTCCAGGACTGGACAAGCAAAAAGCTGCCCTTTGCCTGGGTGAAATCTTACCTTATGCAAAAAGTGTAAGATTGATAGCCACAAAAGGAAAAATTTAGCAAGATTTAAAATGTCACCTATTATAGAATGAGCTTTTATCATTCACTGGAGACATTTATAAGTGCCATTCCAACATAATAATACCATATAGCGCACGGTGCAGATTATGTAGATTTTCTTCATCTAAGAGGTGCTTTTGATTACTTTGTCCATTTTTTAAAAAGAGCAACTAACTTAGGTTAGCAGCTGGGAAATGAAGAAAAGAGAAAGGAGGATTTATAGAGCACCTTTCATAACGACAAGTATCCTAAGGCTTTCTGCAAAGTTATGAGGTAGATGCTAATAGTAACCATGTAGACAAATTGTGCAGTGAACTTCAACTTGGAAATAGCATTGATTCTTGGCTCTTGTTGCATCGAGAGGAGGAAAACTTAAAAGTTGAAGTAAATGAAGCCAGTACTTTAAAAGCTACTATATTAAGGTCCTTATCCTCTGAACCTTATTGATGTGAGATGCCTTTTTCTACACATGTATTCCTTATTCACATGAGTAGCTAGAATTCATGACCTCATGTCTTATTCAATACAGTGCTGGACAGTTGCCACCCATCTTGCTATGTTTCACAGCCTCCCCATTTCATATCTCTTGAAATACAAGCCTAAAGTAATACAGCAGGAAAGTTGTCCACCTCTCCATTTGTCATTGTGAGATCTATTTAATTTCTACATTCACATAATTTCACCATATTAAGTTTGCTTTTCCGCTTCTCTCAGTTCCATTGAGTATTTCTGTGGTGTATTTAAGATTCTATGCAAATTTCTGTTAATTTTTTGCTTTAGTTTGTTGTTTACAGATGCAGCGGAATGGGAAATATTCAATGTAGCTCATGTAGAATTAGGTACATGTGGGTCATAAACAACAATGCCAGTCAAGACTTATTCCCCAGACAGAACATTAAAAAAGTATCCCAACTCTTTGAGATTTCTTAGGTATATCAGCAGGAACATATAATGACAGATATGGCAATATTTAAAGTATAGTGATATCAACTTTCCATTCAACTTCACATTTGGTGGTAGTTACCAAGTTTGATTTTTTTTTACCTATTCTTTCAAACTTTTCTCTGATCCCTCATCTCAGTCTAAAAGGGATTTATAAAGCTGTTGGCTTTTGTTTGAGAAATTTTAATTATTTTATCTGATTCTAGAAGGAAGGTATTGAAAAGTATTATCCAGGTTCTGGGAGACCTCTGCTGGTAATATTTAAAAAAAAAAATCCTTTCAGGTGTGTGTTTGTTATTTTAAAATAGGACGAATCTTAAGATAAACCTGAAACACAGCTAATTTTAGTACACCCTGAAACTCCAAATGAGTTTTTTTGAAACATTCACTGGAGTTTTGTGCAGTACACTAGAGGCAAACCTGTGCCAATGTGAATTTGTTTAGGATAACATGAACTGAGTGGTTTTTCAAGGTTTCCAGCAAAACTTGAGCGTTACAGCTCTAGAAATTATTCTCTCAGTTTTGAGTATGAATAATCTCAGCGTGTGAAAACCTACCTGACACAAAACTTTAAAAAGTTATACAGATACCTACAAACAACAAATGACAATTTTCACAAGATATCTATTTAGAAGTTTAAGTATGTGAAGCCAGTACTTTAAAAGCTACTGCATTAAGGTCCTTATCCTCTGAACCCTTATTGACGTGAGATACCTTTTTCTACATGTGTGTCCTTTATTCACATGAGTAGCCCAGGTTTTGCAGGCTCAGACCCTGATAGGCCAAGATGTGGTGTTAGGATCTGAAATTAGATCTCAATACAAACTATCCAAAATGTGAGTTTAGTCCCATTACAGAGAAATAAATGAGTACAGTGCTTGAATCTGGCTGTTAACACTCCCAAATCTTAAAGCTTTTGATTGAAAGCCCAGTTCTATTGAGCTGTTTAGGCCCAGTTCATGAAAACATTCTTATTCAGGAAAGTTTTAACTTCAAGCATCCCAGTAGTCCCGTTTATTTCAATGTCATTACTCATGTAGTGAAGTATTTCATTTCTGAAGATGCAATTTTTTGTTAAAATGTATTAAAAATAAAATTTTGGAAACTAGGTTATGATCCTAAAATGAATGGAGATGCCTATCTCCTAGAACTAGATGGGACCTTGCAAGGTCATCAAGTCCACTCCCCTGCCTTCACAGTAGGACCAAGTACCATCCCTGACAGATTTTGCTCCAGATCCCTAAATGGCCTCCTCAAGATCGAACTCCCAATCCTGGGTTTAAGCAGGCCAATGCTCAAATCACTGAGCTATCCCCCCATTCCCATTGTCTTGAAAAGCAGAACTGGACTCCTCAGGGGAAAAAAATCTCCACAAACAATCTAGTGGTATTAAACGTATGATTTTTTTTTCAAGAAAAATATTCAGGAGTTGCTGGCATCTGGAAAATAGATTCTTGTTTACAAACATGTGGGTTCATTCATTACTTTCTGCATTCCAGCACCACCCAACTGGATTCAGAAAATAAGTGATGCTCACCTAGCTATAGAGGAAAGCATCTTTTGGGAATGTAAAGCAAATGGAAGACCAAAGCCTTCATACAGCTGGCTAAAGGATGGCGAATCACTGATGCCTCAGGTAAGATTATTGCTGAAATCTGTGCGCTTGTTCTTTGGATGCGATGGTGGTTTGCAGAATGTTCTATAAAGAGTCCGCTGATTTGGCAGCTTTTTAAGGACTGCATAGTTCACTGCCTTTAAATAGAAGTGCAAACTGTGATGGTGCCTTAAAATCCAAGTCATAGTATCTTTTCTATCCACTTGGGTGAGTGCCATTGCATGACATTGAGTTCCTGTATTACAGAAAATAGTCCTTTGCTTTCTGTAGGCGGATGAGGAAGGTTTCAGGACAAGTTTCTAAGAGATTTGTATTAGAGCAAACAGGGTGCATGAAACAACCATACTCATAACTTTCTGTAGCTCTTTGAAATGAGTGATTCATAATGCTATTTTGCTGGTTGAGAGGCCCCAGTAAAATCAGACAAATAGTTGGATGGTACCTCATGGCTTGCGGACATAACATTGTTTTCATTTGATAGTTTTCAGATGAACTTCAGATGTTAATGAAACTTTGGCATTTCCAAGAGTCTCTGAGCAATAACCAAATTCCCCTTGTTCAGATTTGCTCCTGTACAGGCAGCTAGAGACCTGGGTTATCTTTAGCTGTGCCCCAAAAAAATGCCTACAGATTAGAAGTGGGGGGATTAAGTTCACTTACCGCCCCTGTCCCTAACTCTTTCTCTCATTAGATGGCAACTTTGAGTCCCATGATTGTCTCAATTATGCAGCAAAACTAAAGCAAATTATTAAAGCGTTATCAGGGTAGCCTGAATTTTTCTCCCTCTACTTAATGTGAAAGAACATAGTTGCCTAGATTTGATCAAGCCCTAATAAAGATTGCACAAACATTAAATTGCCACCCTGCAGCCAACTAGAAAGCAAATAGCTCTTTATAGTACTTATTTTTTTTAAAAATGGTAGAACTCCCAGGAGGAGGGAACATTTTGCTGTACTTATTAAAATTGATAACATGAGTTCCATATCCTTAGGCTGACAAATGATACCATGGTCTTTTGTTCCACATGCTAATTTTACTTCATGCTGGTCACTAGCAGATGGTCTTGTTCTTAAATCACGTTAGTGGCAGAAATAAAGTAAAGGATCATTAAATTATTAACATCTACATTTTTCCCCGGTAAATTGCAGCTGATTTTAAATGTTTCTTTCTGCACCACCTAAAATGATTATTATTCCTATTATACTTCAGAGGGATACAGGCTAATAACTCAACTATTTTAAATGCTCTCAAGAATGTATTTGACCATCATGATACACTACCTTAAAACAGAAGTGCATTTTTAGATTCCAGTTAATCTCTTTGAAAGGGATATTAATCTGAATGGTTTAGGTATTAAATCAATGAGAACTCAAGGGAGAGTCCTCCAATTTAAATTGCATTTACCAACTACGATATTGGTTTTTCCATTTAACGTCGAACCTGATATAAATTTAGTTGACAGACAAATAGATTGTAGCATGTAAATTGTTCATATTTCTTTTTTTTTCTTGTCCTCTGTGATATAATATATGACCCAGCTGCTGTAACATATAAATTCTAAGGTGGGCTTTCCTTATTTATTTTGCTGTTCTACAGGACAGAATTCAGATAGAACATGGAGCACTTACAATAACAAATGTGAATCTGTCAGATGCAGGCATGTATCAGTGTGTAGCGGAAAACAGACACGGAGTCATTTTCACCAGTGCGGAGTTGAGTGTAATTGGTGAGTTTGCTTTCCTAAAAACTGAAAATTTTTTGTAACTTATACCGGTTTTACTAAGCTTAAATGTTTCAGCCAAGAATACATCAGTATTTCTCTGATGCCAAGGAAATGATTGTAATAAAAACTGAGGCAGAAAGAGGTACATGGAATAAAGAATTTCCCACATCACTCCATCTTGTTATTAATACAGGTATCTGAGCATGAAAAGTTGGTGGCATACCACATGCCTCTTGGTGTTTAGAAGCTCCTATATCAGACTTTTAATAAGGCATTTGGAAACCAGTGATAGTGCAGTTGGGACCTGATCCAAAACATGTTGAACTCAGTAAATCAGTCTATGGAATACAGAGTTGGAATTGAATCCTCCGTAGGAAATATTGCAAAACTTTTCTCTTTGACTTGCCTTTTCACCCTAAGAACGACACTCACAACACCTGCACCCTCTTCAACCCCTAAATGCCTAGAAGACTTGTACTCTAAACAGAGTTTTGACCTCACAAAAAGGGAGGTGCCAGAGACTCCCTAGTGTTCACTTCATTATTGCTCCTGACTTGACGTGGAAAGCAGTATAAAACCCCAAGTCAAAAAGAGTTTGACTTCTGGGGTCATGCCCATGTTATAGATCCATATTAGTGAGTATAATGACAGCTGTAAATTATAATAATATTGCCATTCTTCCTATCTATCTGCTTACAGTGAACTTGTTCAATGGCTACATTACAAGAGGGTTCCACTGTATGCATTTTTCTTTTGCAGCTGTCCACTCTGAATATGTGCTGATCAGCTCATTTGTCAAGTGTGTGTCAATCAATACATGGGATTTTTAAAAAAGTGTTATGCACTCTGAGGCCCATTCTTCAAGTAAACACATGGGCCAGATCTATTGGCCTCGGTTACACTGGAGTATGTTAAGAGTGACTCACTGAAGTGAAGTTACACCTGGTAAAATTGATGTAAGCAAGAGGAAAATCAGGGTCAATTTGTATAGCAGTAGATCAGTGGCTTTCAAACTATGGGATATGACCCCGTACGGGGTCATGAAATGTCAGGCACTGGGTCTTGTTGCTGCAGGGGAATCTGGTGACTAAGGCATCTATCTGCCTGTCCTGCCACCGCAGACTACGCTGTGCCCTGGAAGCGGCCCGCAGCAGGCCTGGGTCCTAGGCGGGGGGAGGAGAGTGTGAACAGGGTTCTGCGTACTGCCTCCGCCCCAAGCACAAGCTCTGCACTCCCATTGGCTGGGAACCTGTTGCTGGCTGCTTCTGGGTGCAACATAGTCTTCAGTGCCAGGATATCCCCTCTGCACTGTTGACTGGGAGTTGCTCAAGGTAAGCCCCTCCTGCCCCAGCCTGATCTACTCCCCTTCAAGTTGGAGCCCACTCCTACACCCCATACCTCTTATTCTCAGCCCCACCCTGGAGCCCACACTCTAGTCAAATTATATTGGGTCGCGAGCATCAACAGTTTTTTTTTCAACTGGGCCATGAGGAAAAAAGTTTGAAAGCCATGGAACTAGAGCAAGTCCAAAATGTAGAGAAGAGCTGTTCCTTGATCTTGCATATTATGCAGTCCCATTTAACCAGGCGGGGTTGGCTATCCCTTTGTGCCTTAAAGGAGTTTCAAATAACAGGAGCCAACTAGCCTGATTTACAAGGATCCATGAACTGAGCCTCACCCAATCACTTTGAAGTGAAATCGTATCTCCTTATCTGCAGAAGGGAAAGCTGATGAGACTCAGGAGTAGCTCCATAGTATTTCTTGGCAGCATAAAAATGGTGTGAGATCAGAATATTTCCTAAGGGGACTTCCAGGAGGTGTATGCAGAGTCAGGGATAGAACTCATGTCTCCAGACGCCTTGTTCTGTACTGAACTAGAAAGCTGCCTTTCCTTCCTTCAGTTTAAGCTTGTGAGTAGCTAATTTGCTCACTGACATTGCTGGGAAAGTCCTTTCCATCAGAGAGAAAAGAGGGGACCAATAAAGAGGTCAGATTGCAAGCAGAATTTCAAAGGTGAAACTAGAATTTCTTATTAAATTATATAGTTTAAGGAGTTTTTAAAAAGAAGGTTCATACTACTGTTTGATTTGCTTTGTCCTTAAGAACAAGGCATGAGGTGTGTTCTGCACATCACATTTCAATGTAGGGCATCCTTTTATCAACCTGAGAGATGCCTACATAGAAGAAAAAAACCCTATTTTCCTCCTGAAGATTGTCACTGTTGCTGCTCGAGGAAAGTACAATCATGTTCAACAAATTAGCTTCACAGAGATAAGATTTATTGGGTATGTTGCCTACCGTATAAAAGAAATCTAGATAAATCCACTGATGCTTTTCCAGTCTGTTCAGTACTGTTACACAAATGAGCCTTGGAAGGTAGGCAGAATCAAGCATGAGCTCAAGTCCCAAATTTCTCTCTGCATACAGGCTCCACTTGGCATAGGAAGCATGGCCAGCGTGTCTCAGTAATCTCTGGATGGTAGAAATGGCCTTTAGGAGCTGTTGGCAGCTGATGTCATTTAGAATAGCTCTGAGACTGTTTTCTCATTCCTGTGGACCGGACAAGTTCACAACCAGCCCTAACATTAGGAGTACAAACACATGGCTAAAAGTCACTTCAGCTTGGCTGCAGCCAAGGACAGGATATTGTGGAGTTGGTGGGTGTTCTTGACAATAGCCCAAGAGAGCACAGAGAGGAAAGAATATAGTGCAGTGGGTTCCCATATCCCTGCCAGAAACATGAGGAGATGGGCTACAACAATAGCAGTGGGCAGGGGCGGCCCTAAACTAGCTGCCAGCAACTGGCGCCCTAGGCGAACCATGCAATTGGCATGCCCATCTCCAAACCCCTTGATGATATTGTGCCAACATTTGGCACCCCATTTAACTTGGCGCCCTAGGTGACCACCTAGTTCGCCTATATGGACGGGCCGTTCCTGGCGGTGGGCATTTTACCTTGATACTTTACCTCTTAGAAAATCTTGCTGTTCACAAGGTCAGCTTCTCTCAAAGCAGCAAGCAAAAATCCCTGTTTCTCTAGTCTGCCTGCCTTTTCAATAAATCCCTACACTACTATGACACTCTGCTTCCTTGTACTGCATTATGTCGCATTTCATCAGGGCCTGTGCAAAATATAATAGGGAAGCAAATAGTGCCAGGGATCTTTACATACAGTGTTTTCCATTGTCACCAAGCTCAAATACAGAACAAGTATGAGAGTGCTGCTCCATGCATAATTAGCAAAGGCCTTAAGGTACTTGCCTTTAACAACCTGCAGATAGAGAGAAAGGTCTTTGTTCCTGTTAATGTTGCAGTGTCTCTGTGCTGTTAAGGAACTGATCTTCCTTCTAAATACAGGCCAATTATTTGTTCCAGAATAAATTATTGAATGGAAGAACTGGTAGAATATTGAAAAACCTGCTTTATAAGATGTATTGGCAAATCCCACACCTAAGTTTAACTCTCTGTGATTCCTAGGGTTGTCTTATATGTTCACAAATAACTTGGGCTGTTGCTGAATATTCACTCTTTGCTGTGTAAATCATAGTAGGCTTTGTGGGGATTTTCCCTCACACAAAATGACAATTCTCCCATAAATGTGGTGCTCATTATTTTCCAGTTTAAAAAGTTACAGCTATCTCCTACCATCAGGAAGTAAAAACAAAAATACAGTGTAACTCAGGATGCCATACATAGACAGGCCCACCGATGGGGTGGGGAGGGCACCAGAGCCAGGCCCTCTAAATCACCACCAGATCACCACGCACCACGCTGTAGCCAGCTCTGACAGCTACCTGGAGAGGGGGGGGAAGGATCACGGCGCAGCACGCTCCAAGCAGCACTGAGGACCGGCTGCCCCAGCTCCGCCCCTTCTGTCTGAGGCTCCACCCCTTCCAGGAGCACAGAGCTGGGCCTTCATACCTTGCCCAAGGACCCAGCATCTCTGTTGGGCCCCCCTCTACTAGAACACATAATAGTATAATAGTAACAAATAGGGAATAGTCAATGCAAACACTTTGCAAACAAACCATACCTTGAACATCATTTGACTAAACTGTTCAATAAACATGTATAAGTAACTGATCTGTTCAAGGATTAATAGGTGATGAGCTTTTGTGGGCCAGACCCACTTCCTCAGGTCTGGCCCACAAAAGCTCATCACCTATTAAACAATCTTGTTAGTCTTTAAAGTGCTACATGGTTTTTCCTTTTGTTTTAGCAAGATCAGACTAACACGGCTACCTCTCTACTACTATTCAAGGATTGATTTCCAAATTTTTCAACAGAAAAAAAGGTATATTTTATTTTAAAGTTGGTAATTAATATTGCTCTGAAAGAGCAATGTGACCAATTCAGATATATGGTATATTACTATGTAGTGGTCCTCATAGTGTACCTTCTATTTTGAAAGGTTCTTTGGCTCCAGTGTTGTTTTTCAGGTGCTTTAATAATCTCCTATATAACATACCTACTTTCAGCTATGCCAAAATGAAACTATCCATGATTACACAAAAAAGGCATGACAACTCAGAGATTAGTCGACTCTGACAGATACTGAAGATAAGAGTTTTCTTAGGTCATATAGTCCCACCCCCACTCAGCATGAAATTATTCCTTACACTATTCTTTTTGCATTGGGAGGCAGAGTGGATGGCAGAAAATTGAGTGGCAGAGCAGACACTTGAAGAAAATTGAATTTCTCATGGGTTCTACTCTGCAGTTTTGTGCCACGCTGCTGCTTCAGAAGCATTTTAGACATAGGTCTAGTTTGACTTCTATGTTTGGAAGCTGGGTAGCTCCAGTCCAGACAATGGAGTTATGCATGAGGAGGGCACATTTCATGCTTTCCTGAAGATTGGGGGGGACAATGCACCACTCCTCATTCCTCTCCATACAATACCCATGTATTTAGATCAATATGTATAACATTTACTTGATCTGACAACAGTGAACTAAAACTCTCCAGAAATAGCAGGATAACACAAAACTGTAAAGCTAAGCCCAATCTTTGGGCTCATTTCTAGAATTACATACCATAAAAAGAAAAAGTCACTGATTTTTGGCCACAAAGCATTTGATGACCAGATTTGATGTATTACCAATAGAGCCCTACCAAATTCACAGACCATTATGGCCAATTTCACAGCCATAGGATTTGAAAATTAGAAATTTTCACATTTTCAGCTGTGTAAATCTGAAATTTCACAGTATTGTAACTCGGGGCTCCTGACCCAAAAGGAATT
Source organism: Apalone spinifera (assembly GCA_030068395.1). Lineage (NCBI taxonomy): Eukaryota > Metazoa > Chordata > Testudines > Trionychidae > Apalone > Apalone spinifera. The sequence goes on along the minus strand of JANRFK010004440.1, from coordinate 33,709,781 downwards.
TTGGGGAGAGGGTGCAAACCTGTTGTAGGGAAGTCATGGGATTGCCACCCTCGCTTCTATGCTGCCTTCAGAGCTGGACTCTAAAGGCAGTAGCCTCAGAGTTTCCTGCAACTGCAGGAGGTTCCAAGAGGTAGAATTGGGTCTGATCTCCTCTGTGCTGCTGGGAACATCCAGGTAGGGGCTCTTCACTTCTAGTCCTGGCCAGCTTGGGAGGGACAATATGTGCTCTCTTTCTGCAAAGCTGCAGAAAGCTCTGCACCCCATGCCCCACACTCAGCTACAGGAACCTCAAACAGCTGTCCAGTCCCAGAATCCTTCAGCAAGGGGAGGCATCTGGAGGTGGATCTATCTGGTCTCTCCTCACCCGCAGCAGCTATGCAGGGGTCCTGTCCCTCCACTGCTCCATCAGAACTAGGAAACCCCTTTTGATGGGGCTCTCCCAGCAGCATAGGGGAGATACAATCTAACTCTACAAGTCTCCAACTGTAGGAACCTCAGGCTGCTGCCCAGTCCCAGACAGCATCCTGCAGCAAGGGGAGGAACCAGGAGGTGGGGCTTGTCTGGTCCACCACCACCACCAGAGCAGTTTGCAAAGAAAGGACAAGTCTTGTCCTTCCCCTGCCCCATCGGAGCTAAGAAGCCCCTTTGATAAGACATTCCTAGGAACAAAGAGACACCAGATTTCAGGAGAATAGAATGAAAAATGAATGTCGTAACTCTTAAGAGTCAAACATGGTCCCAAAGCATTGTATTACAAAATATAGCTATATGAAATGTGTTGTGGAATGGTCCATGGTCTTTTGGTTTCGTTACCTTTACGTTTTGCTACTAAATATATTTTTCCAAATAATTTAAGCTTTTTAGCACAGAGGCATCTATTTTCCTCATTAATATGCATGCAAAGCTCCTGATGCTGATAATTATGGAAGTTACAAATGTAAATTGGCGAAAGGATATACCAGAATATTCTAATGTTAAAGGAAAACTGATCAGTTCTTTCCAGAGTGAATTCTAAGCTTCTTCCACTTTTCTTTTTCAGCTGTGGGTCCGGACTTTTCCAAAACCCTCTTGAAAAGATTAACTCTTGTTAAAGTGGGTGGTGAAGTCATCATAGAGTGTAAGCCAAAGGCTTCCCCCAGACCTACTTATACTTGGAAGAAAGGAAAAGAGATCCTAAGAGAAAATGAGAGGTAAACCATTAGTAATCACTCGTTTTATTAGCTTCTGCAGCCCATGGGCTTTCTGCAATGAGAGCTAAAATTATCATTAATAGTTTCCAGGAAATGACTTGCAAATAAATGTGAAAACAGCAAGTTTTCATGTGTGGTATTTGGGGGTGAGGCTTCTATTCCCCTTGAGTTCATCCCAGTCTCTGCAAACACCCCTATCAAGAAGCTTATCAAGTAAAGATACTGTTTAAAGAGCATATTTTCCCTTTAGAGTACTCAAAATAGTGTCAAGTATCAGAGGGGTAGCCGTGTATTCAAAATAGTGTTAGTTCTTTTAAAAGATTTTCAAGGAGATTCAATCCCTGAACCTTTTTTCTACTGCAAATTACTCTCCCCTTGTAAATTATTCAATCTCCCAGCAAACATCAGTTATTTGTGGTCAATAACTAGTTTGGTAATTATAATATCTAACTTGAAGACAATACTTTCTGAGTGGCCACATCACATTTATTTTATACCAAGGATGATATTTGCAACCAGCCTCAACATAGCCTCTAAATTTGCACATGCACATTTTGCATATGAAGTCAGTTGGTATTGAATATTTTAATACCTGTGTCTTTTTCTGTCCAATTTGTGCAACAGTTGTGCTTGCAATTGTGCACCAGAAAAAATTGGAAACCATTCTTTGAAATTTGTCACTAGTGAATTTATGAAATTGTGTTACATGACAATTTTGGTGCTCCTTTATCAAGACAGAATCCTGAACTGCTAGCAGATAGCTAGTATTGTATGGGACTTAACATTGTTTCCATTAGTTCTATGTGTTTATTAAAATGTTGTCAACAAAAATATATTTACATACAAGATTTCTGGTACTCTTGGTTTTCATCTGCCCACAAAGATGACTTTATCCTTCATCTTATGGAATTTTCAGTCAGTCCTTGACAAAATCAGCAAATGCAAAAGTGCCCAAATACTACTTTGAAAATATGTATCAATCTTTTCAAAGCTTAGACTGGTTCAGGATTTGTTCACAATAAAATCATGCTTTGTTTTATCTGAACTGCTAATATGTAATAACCCCATTCTCATTGTTATCAGTAGAATGGTATGTTGAAATTTAGGTTAATTTATGGCCAGATGCTGAAATTCGATGGTAACATGAAGCTGTTTATTCACTTGCAGTATCTAACCTTTATTTATTAAGCTATTGCATTATGTACTATTTGCTTTGAACTCTCAAGACACCATTTTCAATTGGCCAATCACTTGGCTTCACTCTCTCTTTGAACTCATTAAAGTTGGTGCAAGTTTTCTTATCCTGTGGATTAAATGTAGAGCTACCTGTATCAACTAGAATACAAGGCTAATTTAGGTTAAAGTTATAAAAAAAGGACTCAAGATATATTGGGTTTTAAAACTAAGATATCTTGTTCTTCAGACAAAGGCTGTTGAGAATGGAAAATGTTAAATAATAAAGCCTGTTCTGTCTGAGAATTGTGAGCTCACTCTTCTTGCATTCTACTCGAATCAAACTCTGTGTCTGGATAAGCTTTCCTGTGCACATTTTTTTCATGATGTGTGGTGGCAGAGTTGAGGGAAGAAGAGAGTGATGAAGGTAGGTTTGTTTCGATAGAGGGCTACTATATAGAAGGCAATGAACTCAAATATATTTTTCTCATCTAAATATGTACTCTCACTATAGGTACATGTAGACTACAGAGCTCTTCCAGGATACCAGAGGTATCCTGGAAAAGCTCTGCTGCATCCAAGGAACACATCTGCTGTTCTGACAAAAAAAATTTGGAAAAGCAGTCATGTTTTTTCGGCATCCCTGTAAACCTCGTTTTACGAGGAAAAAGGGATGTTCCAAAAGAGGCTTTTTTTCTGACATTTGGCCCAATATAGACAGGCCAATTGTCGGAAAGGTCTCTTTTGGAAGAAAAGCAGAAAAAGATACGCAAATTGAAGTTTGCGATTTGCATATCCTTTTCCGATAGAACGTTGTAGTCTAGACACAGCCTGTGATACCCTGCTAACTAAGCTCAATTCTTTGGACTTGAACTTTATCCTCCCAGATGAAAATATGAATTAAAACATAAAAACTGTACTTTGACTCCTATAGTTATTATTAAAAGAAGTTTACATATGGAACAGCTAATCTGAAATGTTTGGTGCTAGAAAGTAATAGAGACCATTTGAATTTAAGCAAGGGTGGTTCACCAAAATATTGCTCATCTATTTATAAAGGTGGCATCATTTCAGCTTCTACTGGGGAAAAAAATGAATAGATGAATGGTTCAACAAGACACAGATTAATTGTGATATATTAACTAATCATTCGTGAAAGCCTGAGAAAATCACAGTATCACGTCTGTTCCATGTAACTAACCCATAGTCACTGGAGAGACCCAGGCAAGAGCCAGATGCAATTGTGGAGAAAATAGCAAAGATAATGATGACTAATGCAAGATCTGACACATGGCATCATATGGCATTCTTTCATATGGACCCAAATAGAATTAAAGTTCTTCCAATTATTTCTCCTAGACCTAATGCTTTAAAAAGACAATTTTCCTTCTAAGAGTCTCATATTGTATTTATTAGTACAAGATATTCAGTTTTACATCTCCGCAGATAGGCTATCAATGGGATTGCAAGCTGCTTGAATACAAGATAAACTCTCTCTCTCTTCGGCAACATTTCATTTATTGTTAGAATGAACTTCAAACTCAGACTTTTAAAAGGCACTTAAACCATTGAGAGTTGGTTTTTCTTCACCCTACATCCCACATCCTGCTTTTCAGTTTTTCATAGCATGACTGTCTGTGTTCCTATACCCTTTCTGGTGTCTCTAAGCGCACCCAGCTCAGTTCTAGTCTTTTGCACTTACTTGTTTTGGGGTGGAAATATGCTATTCTCCCATTCTTAGGGCTCCTTTATGCAATGGGTTAGTATGCAGCTAGCCATTGTGTGGCTCTACAGTGCGCATGCCTGCTGCACACTAACTAGCCTATGTTCAAGCATACCAGCCAAATGCACAAGCCCTTAGACCAGGACCTAAGTTCACCACCCCATATACACTAACCAGTTACCACTCTGCATGTCTACATAGATTTTGGACATCTGCTTAATCCTCACTGCAGGATCCTCTTATTTTGCAGCTGGAACTATGTGTCCAAGAAAAATGGATCTTAAAAACAAATAGCCTCTGTATACATTTTGTTTTGGCTAGTGTTCCCTTCAAGCTATGCTAGATAGGTTTTCTCTGTAAGTTACAGGAATAGAACTGATCCAGTTCTTGTTCTAGCAAAGCCCCTGTCTGTGTAGGTTTCTGAACCTATTTACCATATTGGTCAATAGTTTCTCTGAATCTGGGGTTTTTTTATCAGTCAGCTAGATCTTAAACTGAAAGTCCACCTCGTGTTCAGCTGCAAAATGCATACATTGTGAATTGCATTACAGCAGTTAAAGACAGAAGAGATGCTGGCCATATCACTCCCTTGTGTACTCTTGGCTGTGAAACTAATCCCCTGTCGCCAGGATGAGCCATTGACTCAGGGGAACTTTGACTTCTGACCTGTCAGCAGGGCTTCTCCAAGAGAATGCCCCTGCAATTGCTTCAGCTCCATTGTTTGAGCAATTACACCCATTGATTCTCAATGAGTTATAATCAGAGTCCTGATTGATGTCTCTGCCTTTCAGGAAGGTGTTGAAACTGCCTGATCCCCTTGCTCCGTCTAACATTTCATTTTAGAAGTCAAGCACACAGACTGCGGTTTAGATCAAAATAGGCAATTTAATACAGAAGCTTTGTGGGCATATTTGATTTGACCCTGGCACACCAAAAATGAGATTGTTTGATTTGCCTCTAGGAGACTCAGCACAGATCTCAAAGCCCCAGAGGAAGGGGAGGATAAAGTATCTGTAAGCCATTTTTGCATCCTCATAGTCCAGTTGCTGGATCAATTCCTCCCCTCTATGTAATTTACACAGCTTTAGGAGTCCATCTAAGTTGACGCAGCCACCCTGGGCTGCCCTATGGGGCAGCAACATGGTTCAGAATCTGCAAAGCCATGCCATTCCCATCCTGCCTCAGCTCATCCCTATCCCAGGGATCGCAAGAGGCCCTCATAGTTAGGGTTGCCAGGTGTCCAATATTGACCCAGACAGTCCGGTATTTTCGCCTCCTGTCCGGTAAAAAAAAATCAGAAAATACTGGACACCTAAAATGTCTGTTATTTTCTGATTTTTTTTTTCCCCTGCCAGGAGGTGAAAATACCAAACATCTGGCAACTCTACACACACTCAGCAACTGGGCCCAACCCCCGGCCCCCTCCTCCCTCCTCCAACCCAGCCCCTTTCTCTTCCCCCCCCCCCCCTCGCCTTACCTAGTTCCACAGGGGAGCTCTCTTCTGACACAGAGTAAGAAAACAAGATGCTGGGGGGGGGTGTATTTTTGTTTTTTGTGGGGGTTTTTTTGCTCAATAACTGTCGGGGTCCTTTTTTGTGGTTTTGTTTTTTGCTCAACAACTTTGGTCTCCCCCCTTTTTTTCTCAAGAATGTTTTTTTTGGGAGGGGGGAGAGTTCAGTATTTTTGGTTAAACCATCTGGCAACCCTACTCAGAGTATAATCTTATGGATGTCTTCCGCAGTGCCTGTGCCAAAGTAATTCTTTGGCAGGAACCAGCCCATCTTAAACCCCTTTATGCTGCTGCATCTCTCTTACCACGCACAAAGAGCAAGAGCTGGAGTGAGTCCCTGGGTTCAGACTGAGACTAAAACTGCTAACGGTCCAAAGGCTTGTGATAAATCCTTCATCAGCTGGTGCCTTTAAATCCAGGTTGGATGTCTTTCTAAAAGATATGCTCCTGCTCAGCCATAATTGGTTGAACTTGATACCGGACTGATTGGTGAAATTCTCTGGCCTGCATTAAGTAGGTCAAAGTAGTTTATCAGGGCAATCCATTCTTGAAATCTATGAGGAAAAAAAACTATGGCTGAGATATTTTCATCGGGGGCTGGAGGCAGAAGTTTAGGGTAGCACATGGGAAAAGCTGTTCTCACAAAATTTCCAGTCTAACCAGCACTGCAGGTTTGTGAAGTCTGGATGAGCACCTGAACTGCTAGGCCCTTCTCCTAACTGAGCCTCAGCTCTGATGCTGTAAAGACTAATTGATGTGGACAGCCCTTCTAATTCCAAGAGGAATTATAAGATGTATGAATGTGCCAAATCCCTGGGTTGCTTTGAATTCTGCCATGTCATGGCAATTGTTCAAGTTCTTACTTCCAGGCTCTTGTCACTTTGCAGACAAGAGTATAATATTAGGGAACAATGTCTAGGGGCTGCATCTAAGATGTGGTCTACACTAGGAAGTGATTTTGAAATAACTCCCCACTACCAACCCCTTTATTTCGAAATAACAGGCTGGTTATTTTGGAATAATTATTCCTGCTTTCCACAAGAAATAATGCTTTTTTCAAAATAGTTATTTTGAAATAGCAGTAGTGTGAATGCTCCATTGCGGCTATTTCAAAATAATTACTCCTCAGGTCATTCAAAGTAATTACTCCCCAGTGCTTCCTGTGGTTCTAAGTGGAGGTCGCCCATCCACATTAAGGGAGCCTGCCTCGGACTACTTTCAAGGCTTCGCTGTAGTGTGGACACACTATTTTGAAATAGTTATTCCGGGAATTATTATTTCAAAATAAGTTATTTTGAAATAATTTCCTGGTGTAGACATGCTTTGGCAAAGTGATTTTTACCCATGAAAGCTTATACCTAAATAAATCTGTTAGTCTTTAAGGTACCACAGGACTCCTAGTTATTTTTGTCTAAAGGCAAAAATAACATACACTGTGGGCTACTGGGAATCCTGCTCTGGAGGCTACTGTTATCCAAGAGGCAGATCTAAATGTGATGCTTGTGGTTTGCCCAGAAGGTGCAGCCTATCTTGCAAACGAGAGTTTTATTGCTTTAGGTTTTGTATTTTTCTCTGGAGGTAGAACTACTGTGTACTGTGCCCTTAATGAACAACCTGCCCTGGAGGTATTGCTGACTGGTGTTTGAGAGCTGTACCATTGTGTTATTAGGAACTCTGCCCTGAGGTACAATTATATTATTGCGGTCATTAAAGGTAGTTCATCTCCATTATAATGGAAATCCTGCCTTAGAGGCACAACAGCATCAAAGTAATGTTAGAAGCCTGTTTCCAGAAGCTAAATTATATATGACTATAGCATAGATATAGCTATATTGCAAATTCATCCTTGGAAATAAGGACCGCCTCTACATAGCTCTGGATCCAGAGTTCATTACCTGTACTTGGTGCCACCCGAATAGTCAAACGCATTACTCACTGCCAAGAGCCTGTTACATTTTCTAAATGCAACAGAGAACATAATCCTTGTGGGAAACTTTAAATATGGCTAAAGCATCCCAGTGGAGGATTTCACTGCACTGGAGTAACTCTTACTAATGCTGTGCTACCACAACAGCGCCCATCTTCTGAGTCTTCAACATAAAGGCTATGTCTAGACTGCAGGCTTCTTTTGGAAGAAACTTTTCTGAAAGAGATCTTCCAAAAGAGAGCATCCACACTGAATGGATGCTATCTCGCATTTCAGCTGTGATTCACCTGTGCTTTTTCCTCTGTCCTCTTCTTTTGAAAGAACTCCCTCTTCCCCACCTACACATGCCTTTTTCTGAAAGAGCTCTTTCAGAAAAAGATTTTAGAATGAGGATTACCAATGTCAGAAAAAACCCTGTGTTCTTTCGATTTTCTTTCGGAAGAAAGCGATTGCAGTGTGGACGCAATTGAAGGGTTTTTTTGGAAAACCGGCTGTTTTTCTGAAAAAAAAACTCTGTAGTGTAGACATACCCAAAGGCTGTGACCAGGACATTCTAGACTTTAGCAATTCCTGGTTCTCAGAGTAGACTCTTGGGACTCTGACCACCTGGCTAAATGTAGAGTTGTTCTATCTTATGCCAGGTCTCTGGATAAGGAATAGTAGGTTGCAGACTTTTGCACTACCCCCTCCCTCAAGCAGTTTGGCCCTATAATTAATTAATTTTTCATAAGTATTTGTAGACTAGCAGCAAGGTCTGAACATAATCAACAGATCCCAGTGCAACAGGGGGGAAAAGAGAAGATTTAGGCCCTGCCTTTCTTTTGCCTTCCCCCACCCTTTTCGAAACAGAGCCAGACCTGTAAACATCAAAACAGTTAATGAAAACTGTTGTCAGAAGAAAATGTGAATTGAATCATGGTTACAGTAGAAACTGAGCCGTATTCAGTCACCGGGCCTGATACAGCTCTCAGTTACACGAGTGTAAATCAGGGAGAACTTCACTGGACTTAATTGTTACCCCAATGGAGCTGGTCTGAATGAGAGGAGATTCATGTTGTCAGGAGAGACTTTTTTTAAACGCTTGCATCTTTAATGCAGGTTTTTGATTAAGTTATTTTATGTTTCACCATATTCCCTATTTGTAACATTTTTTTCTTATAATTAAATCCCATATACTGTTGGTCAAGAAGACTGGGTGGCGGAGTTGTGACAAACTTGTTCCAACGGGGTTTCTTAATCCTTTCATAATAAATCAATTCCAGCTAATGCTACAATGTTAGATTTGCTATCTAAACTTCTGTTTTAAAATCTTTGTTTCAGGTGGTCTTATTATAGCAAGTTTTACATTTCTTTTTAATTACAGTATGGTTCCTGCAGAGAACTTATTCTGTTACAATTAGATGCCTGATTCAGCTCTTGCTTTTGCTGGTGTAAATCAGAAGTAATTCCACTAAAATCAGTGATTGTAGTGCTTACTCTTGGTTTACAATATAAAGGAGAGAGAATTAGGTTCTGGGTGACTACAGAAAAATCCAGGTGGTACATAGAGAACTGTCAACTAAAGCTCTGATGTTCACTCACAACCATGTCCATATTCCAAATTGAGAAGAAATATGCTATAATTTAGTGTAATTATCCACTGGATCCATGTTGTTATATCAGAAAGCATATAGCAAAATCTTTTTAAAATATACATTCCCCCTTCATTTTAGCATATCTCTCTACATCCCAGATAATTATAACATGGCACAGTCCCAAAAGCTTGCAAGAAGTACTATATATACACTAAATGGATAAGGTTTGGCATGTTCAGCCAAAGGAGCATTGCAGTTAGCACAATATGATTTATTAATCTGCATTACCAAATTCCCTGAAGCCTCAAGGTTGGTTTTTCTCTAAATACCTTATTGCATTTTGTGTGTGTGTTTGCAATGTTATATGGAAAGAAGAAATCTGTCTGAACTGCTCTTATTCCCCAGAATGTACCTCACTGTTGGTGTGAAATCATGGCACTGTGGAAGAGTGTTAGACAAGAATTAGAACATAGGTCCTACAGGTTCCTTTTCTTGTTCTGCAGTTGATGGCCTATGCCACACTCTTTCTCCCTCCTTTCATCAATGTAAACCCCTAAGTATCTGGGTTAATCACACTTGCCCACTTCACTGGCAGGCAGGGGGTTATGAAGCTGAATGAATGTTTGCAGAGCATTGGAAGATCTTCAGATGAAAGGCACTGTATTAAATAGTAGTACTCATTTTAGAATGTCGGTCTATCTGCACGTGTATCAAAGTGTAACCCTCTCTCATGGCCAATCACAAAAACCAGAATTTGTAGTAACTGTCTAAATGCCAAATGTGACTCTCCAGACATTTCTGCATAGCTCCAGTAAGTAGCCTTTGCAGGGATGGTCCAAGAAGGGTTTAGCTGGAGAAAATTTCCTCCAAAGCCCCAGGGTTTGTGGTAGGGCTGCTGTGCTGCCATTCCTCTGATGTTTCTGTAACTTAAGAACATTAGTGGCACATGGAGCCCTATATATCCTCTCTCTGAAAGAATTTAGAACAGTGGAACTGTATAATGATGGATCCACTCACTGCTCTCCGCCCCCTAACTCCTGCTGTGTACAGCTTCTGAAGACAGGCACTACAGAGCTGAGCTCCACAGCACATAGGATGTACCTGATCTGCTTTCATGCCTGTTCACAGCTAGTCACCCTCCTGCCCCGCTGCAGAATTATAGTGATTCACATATGATTTAATACCTTCTATCCCGATGAAGGGGATGACCACATTTGGCCCTTCTGCAGCCTTAGATTTGAAAATACTCTCTTTCTCCCCATGTAGGCAAGTGTGAAATCATGTCTTCCTTTTTCAGATGTAGAATTGTGCAATATGCAGAGAAAATGGCAAGAGACCTGGTGCTATGCTTTGCTTTCAGATCCAGGCATTCATCCTTCTTTCCATCCAACACACCTCGAGCCCCATTAGCTTTTATCAGTTACAGCACTCAGTTTGCCTGCTGATATAAAGACCAGAGCTTGTGCATTTCCAAACTAGTTAATTTTTTGTTAAAATAATTAGTATCTACAAAATTCCCAGTGTTTTCTGAAAGGCGTTGAATTAACTAACCCTGTTACCAGACACACACATACAGTGGAACACAAAACTAACTTTACTTTTATGCCAAAAAAATTACTCTCCTCCCATTCTGGCTCATGTTAAATTCCTTTACCATTAGAACTCTTTCCTTTGTAGGAACATACAGTATGTGAATTGTTTATTCAGTTCATTTGTAAGGGAAAAAAGGGATAAAAAGTAAATGGTGTTCAGTGCTGCTAGCAAAGAATGGGAAAGTCTCCAATTAAACAGCCGCTCACAAGGACTTGTATAATAGCAACATCTGTTATCTTAATTAAACAAGTTTCTTTATAAAGGGGCCTTCACTGTGCGCTTTGTTACAGCACGATCTGACCTAGATACTCCCTGCATGCTTGCTGTCTTCATGGGAATTTTCCCAGTTGGGCCCATTTATGTTGTAGCTTTGACAAACTCCGTGATATATGAGCACACAGGCACATGCACAAACACAAAACCATATTGTTCATGTCCAGAAGGTTTTTTTTTTTAATGAAAACCAGTGAAAACAAAGAAATGCAACATTCAAACTGATATTCTTCTGTTTACTCGCTAAACATAGGTACCGCGGAGCTTGGAGGTCTGGTACATTGCTACGTAAATTTATACAGGTTGAACCTCTCTAGTCTAGCACTCTCTGGTCTGGCAACATCTGTGGTCCAGCATGATTTTAGTTACCTGGATATCCACTTAACATGGGTGTAGCCAAGATTCTCGTGGTCCCGTAAAGTTTGTTTACATCCACCAGTCCTTTCTTTCAGTTCTGTGCTGTTATTTATCTCTAATTTACCCCTAAATGTCTTCTCAGAGCCCAATAAGTAGTGGAAGTGTTGCTAATGCTGCTAGACACTATTGACCTTCCATGGTCTGGCAAATTCTCTGGTTTGGCACCAGTCAGGTCCCCAGGGTGCCAGACTAGAGAGGTTCAACCTCTACTTCTGTCTTATGAAGACTTGAGGGGGCAAGCTAAGGATACATATATTCAAATGTGCCTGGGGGCCAGATTTTTAAAGGTAGTGAAAGTTAGACATCTGTCCCTAAGTCCAATTTTTAAAGTAATTGAGGAGTGAGCCCAGTGCACTTTTTGTTTAAAAAAAAGGTGCCGGTACTTCAGGGGAAAAAGTTGTTGAGCTGTGACTGGAGTTGCTGGTACTGCATCTGGACATGCCGGTACTGCATACCAGGCAGTACCATCACAAAAAAAAAGCACTGCATGAGCCTATATCTTACTGAAAGTTACTTAGGCTCCTTACTCGCTTTGCTTGGCTTTTGGAAATGTTACCCATCGTGTCAGCACTGATGTTTGGATTTCATTGCATTGACTCCTTTGTGTCACAGGCCTTCTTTACTTAAACGCAGAAGACCACAAATTGTATGATAGCCAACACTGTGATGCAGTGGCACAAAAGGCAAATATCACTGAGGGATGTTACTAAACAGGAGGCCCATATGCAAGACATGGGTGGTAACAGTTTCATTGTACTATGCAGTAGTGAGGACTCAGCTGGAATCATCCCAGGCAGAGCCTTCCCAAAAAATGGTGGGACCAGGGACTCTGTCCCCATCCTGCTCTTCTGCATGGGGCCCCGCCTCCAGCCAACATGAAAGCAAGAGCAAGCTGAGAGCCGCAGACCCTCCACCCACTTGAGGTGGGGGCACCAAGAGCATCCCTTGACCTGTGTCCCCCACTCTGGGCAAGTGGAGAGTTTGCAGATCACCACAGCTGAGCACACGGTTCTTATCCAGCCTGTTTCTGACTGGGTTATAGGACCTTGGAGCCACAGCCCAACCATGGTGGAAACTGAGTGGCTACACAACTGTGAGGAGTCATGGATCCTCTACCTGCCTGGACATGACCCAGGGGCTTCTTCCAGGCCCCTCACACTGAGTAGGTGGAGGGTCCACAGCATGCCACCCCTGCTGTCTGGGCTCCAAAGCCAGCCTCGCTGGGAGGAGCAGGGCATTAGGGGGACGAGGAGGAAGAGGGAGAGGAGACCATGGTGAAAAGTGGGCAGATGAGGTCCAGCCACCTTCAAAAAGTCTGAGGGCCACAGTCCCCAGGACTCCCCTATGCTATCACTGATGGCTGGAGCAGTATCTCCAGTTTTGTATTAAAAAGAAAGAGGTGAACATATTGGAGAGTCTGAGAAAGAGCCACAAAAATGTTTAAAAGTTCAGAAAACCTGACCTAGTAGGAAATATTGAAAGAACTGGGCACAAAGTGTGTATGTCTAACAAAGACTAACAAAGACTAAGGGGACATAAGTCTTCAAATAAGTAAGAAAACTAATTATAAAGAGGATGGTGATCAATTGTTCTGCCTCTCTACTGAAGGAAGGACAAGAAGCAATTTCCTTTGTTTGCACCAAGAGAGATTTAGGTAGGATATTACAAAAAACTTTCTAACTATAAAGATAGTTACACTCTGGAATGATTACCCAGGGAGGTTGGATAGATGTAAGAACCAGTTAGATATATACCTGTCAGGAAAGATGTAGGTAGACTTTATGCTGCCTCAGTAGGAAGGGACAAGCTTAGATCACTTTTTTAAGTCCCTTCCAGACCTACATTTCTAGGATTCTCTAGTTTTCCATGCCCGCCTAGTCTCTGCTATAGTTACAAGTTTATTGAGCACTTCAGCTAAACAAGAATCCCTAAATCATTTGACATTTACATTTCACCAATACCATTAATAGAAGAACATCAATCACATTCTGAGGTTGAAATTGTATCAGATATTTCAGCTCTCTCTTGGTGTCCTTTCTTCAATGAGTCACCAACGAAATGACTTGCCCAGATTACCTCATCAGCCAGGGTCTGGAAAGGAATTCAGTAGTGCATAAGCACAGCACCCCTGACATCACTCCATAGGCAAAACAGGCCTCGGACCTAACAGAGACTCTCTTTGTCACTTGACTAGAGTTTTTCTGTAAAGAAATATACTGCTTATTGAAACATATAAGAAATGGCACAGTATCATATAAATTAAAGTTACCTCATCAACACATGTATTGAGCCATTTCTGATTTCTTGCTCTAGCTCCAGCCCTGCCACCACTGGGCTTGGGCTTTGTCCCCCCTCATCCCACTGGCCCCAGGATCAGAGCTACTCTAATATGCTGCTGCTGGCTGGGCATGGCTCTCCCTAGGGCTGCCGCTCCCACACTGCTGCTAGCCCCGCTTCTGCCGGTCCAGCCGGCAGTCTCCAGAACCAGGGTTCCCCTGCCACAGCTGGGCACAGGCCAGCTAAGCTTCAGGCCACTAAATTTTCAGCCATCTCCCACTCCCAGCTGCCAGGGCTCTTTGATCCAGCAACATTCATCGTCCTCCTGGACCACGGATGTTGCTGGACCAGAGAGTCCTGGATTTAGGAGGCCAACCTGTACTTTATTAGTTTTATCCTACTACAATTCATTTTATTCAGAATAATGAATCTATTGACTGCTCATATTAATAGACTAAGAAGAATTTGGCCTGTTATTAGAAATCTAACTTATTTTTACATTGGCAATGTAATGTACAAAACTCCCTTTAAAAAAAACCACAAAAAACCCTAGAGTTTCTTAAAAAATCTCAAACGAGCAGCAGTCAGCCAAACTGTTGGTTTTTATATTTGTTATTTTGCTTACCCGATTGAGTGTATTTTCTTAGCCAAATTGACTATTTAAGTTAAGCAAGTAGGTCCATATTCCATAATAACATATCAAGGAGCTTAAAATTTGACCTATAACTTTAAACAAGTATATATATTTGTACAGCTTTCTGCTTTCTCTGCAAGGTATATATTGAGAGGCAGAGATTTTTCTCTTCAACTTTTACTAGGGGGCTATGCCCCCTGCTAACTACACTCGCCAACCCCCATCTGTCTAGGCGTAGGTGTCTGACCAGGTGGGAGGGGGCAGGAGCAAGCTTGGGGTAGGTGTCTGGCTGGGGGGTGGGGCAGGAGCGGGTTGAGGGTATGGGGTCTTCGCAGAAGGGATGGGAAGCTGGGGCGGGGGTGAGCTCAAATGTAAGAGGGGACACAGGTCAGCCAGAGGTGGATCAGGCTCGGATGAGGGAGGGTACTTGGCACAGCCCAGAGTGGGGGTTGGGATCGGTTGACAGAAGAGATGCAGGGTAGCACAGCGGGGGTGGTCGGGCTCGGATGGCAGATGGGATGCAGGGTGACCAGGGTCAGGGATCAGTCTCAGATGGCGGAGGGGCCTGGTGTGGCCTGGGGGAGAAATGGGGAGTGGGTTTCGATGGCAGAGGGGACCCAACCCCATCAGCTCCTCCCCAACAGCACAGCCTCCCAAGACATGGAGCTGGAATAGCCCATGCCTAGAGGGGATGGTGCCAAGGCTGGCCACAGCAAGTGGCTGAGGACTGAGGTGGAAGTGGGTGGCGGGCGCTGGCAGCATGAGGATGCAGAAGACATGATGATGTCACTCTCTTGTCCCGCAGGAAAAAAAAATTTATAGAGAGAGATTTTTTGAAACTTGTTTCTTAAAGAAGTTTTAACAATTTTGCTTTTTTGGGGGGGAAGTTATATTAATTGCTATTTGCTCCCCAAACCTGCAACACTGTTTTTAAAAAGTAAAATTTTAAGACTTCTTCTCAAGTCACTACAATTAGGAAGATTTTGCTCAGTAGAAATTCTGACATTATCTTA
Source organism: Apalone spinifera (assembly GCA_030068395.1). Lineage (NCBI taxonomy): Eukaryota > Metazoa > Chordata > Testudines > Trionychidae > Apalone > Apalone spinifera. The sequence goes on along the minus strand of JANRFK010004440.1, from coordinate 33,694,477 downwards.
ACTACAGTTCTATATTATAACTGTACCATTGCAGTATGGAAAACTCACAGGTCAGATAACAAAGAGAAAGCAAATTTGCTTTCCCTAGCGTTTAGATGTGTCTCGAGTTAAAGAGGTTAATACAGATTCGAGGATGGGTTTGTTGGTTGCCTTGAACCCCCTTAATTATTTCTTAACTGTTCTGAACATCAAAAAGAAAATGACAACAGGACAGAAAACTCATGTTAACCACATGGTGCTTGTGTGCAAACAGAGATGATGATAGTTTCATATTGATAATGTGACAGATGGAGTGTAAGAGTTTGTTTTGGACATGGAGTCTAGTGGCATTCCGGCGAAGACCAAAACCTCAAAGAAAGCTTCCAACCATTGTCTGGCATTGATTGTGTTGGCTATTTCTTTTTCATAAAGCACCTATGCAATTTCTTTTAGGAGAGCGGGTAGCCAAATCATCAATAACGTGTCGTTTTTTCATTACATCCTGCCATGGTAGAGTGAAAAATGACACTGTGTAAATAGCTTTCTGAGGTTTGAATTGACGTTGCAGCATTTATCTTAGTTCTCAAAGAGGTGGCTTTCCCTTGTCTGAACATGCGAAGTAACTTACTTTAACCCATTTACTACAAAGGAGAGCTAAAATGAAGAAGTTAACTACTTGATTGGACAGAGAGGACCAAAATCACTGGGTATCCAGTCCTTAAAAGGAGTCATTTTGACTGATTATTTCCTAGCAGAACCTGTGTTTCTCTGTATTTTAGTCAGGGAAGGATCAAAGTGTATGATGTCACACAAGCTCACGGACATGCGTTCAGCACTTTAAATCTACTTTGTGGAGGGTTTTTGTTTGGTTGGTTGATTTTTGGGGTTGTTGTTTGTTTGTTTGTTTGTTTGTTTTGATAAAACACCTTGGCTGCCTTTACCACAGGCTTAGATTAGCTGGCATTTGGAAGTGATTGTGAATCACACATTGTTTTTCTATGCTCTGATGAGCAGCCAAAAGTGAGCCAGGGAGGCTGAGCCGTGAGGTTCTTGCCCTCAGCAATTGCAAAGACTGTGCAAAGTTCTAAGGAATAATACTTTCTCGGAATCTAGTTCTGCTGCTCCACACAAGACATTTGTGATACTGTAGCTGCCCATTCCTAGAGGTAGATCCCATGAGCCAAATTCTGCCACCAGTGACAGCTGAGCCACTGTGCTGACCCAAAGGGAACTCCATGAGTTTCACTTAATGGCACTATTCAAACCTGTCATTCCTCTTTGCGTTATCATAATTACGATAGTTGAAACATTGTAAAGGATACCAAGAGGGATGGCTGTAAATAACTGAATATTTAGTTCCCACATAGGTCTGACAAAAATATTTTGGCTCAACCCAAAAGGAAAAGGTTTCTAAATGTTTGGGAACCACAATGTCATAAAAAAGTGTTGATTTGAGGTGGGAGAGGAGGTTAAAACGTGGAAGATGTTTTTAAAATAAAATTGGGGGGAGGGGCCAAAACAAAATGTTTTGAAAATATGGAAACAAACACTTCTGATGTGTCCAAATTTCTAATTTTTTTAACCAAATCAAATCACCAACATTAACCTGATTTTGCAAATTGTTTCAGTGGGCCTGTATCTGATCTGCATTTTTTTTTCTTCCAAAGAGAGAGATTTTTTTGCATGACAAATTTTGCCCAGCTCAAGACAGGACTCTGAGTTCACTTCATTAGTGAATTGAATGAGTTCCAAGATTTCCTAACATGGGAGCAGCCTTTGCTTCTCAAGTTGACTGAAGATCATTAGTTTAAGGAATTACTTTAACAAGATTGGAGTCTAAAGGTCGGACTCTCCACTGGTGTATATCAGCATAGCTCCATTGAAGTCAGGGAGCTATGCTGGTTCCAATAGCTAAGAATTTGACTCTATGTGCATTGTGCTCTTTTTAGTTGACTGCTCTCTACAATACCTCGGGCTCACGAGATGGGCAGGAATCCATTTACAGAAAAATATGTTTTACTGGTTTCCGGATTGAGCTTTAATCCTCAGAGCCAATCCATTTCACTTACCTAAAGCAGCAAATGATTATTACTTTGCCTAGGACAGAGGCTACAAATCAGTACTTTATTTATGCAGTTATTTTCAAGTATCCCAGTATAAATCTTCATTATACTGACCACTCAATGGACAAGTTGAACGATGGCATAGGTGCTGGAACCAGGGGTGCAAGAGAGGGGGAGATGCTGCAATACCCCCCTCCCCCCCGCACCCCCACATTGGAGTGTTTTCCATTACATACAGGGTTTACAGTTTGGTTCAATGGCTTTTAGTACTCCCACTATACAAGCTGTTCTAGCACTCATTGAAGATGTGCTTAAAATTAGGGATGTAAGCAACTAGTTGACTAGTTGACTCTCCGATAAGAAAAAGCTGGTTCTAAATGCATTTAAAAATCAGAAGCGCAGCAGGAAATACCTGGCGCAAGCCAGGAATCAGCTGGCCCAGCTCATGCCAGGTCCCCCCTGCTGCGCTTCAGTGTTTTAAATGTATTAAGAGCTACCAACTCTTAATACATTTAAAAGGCAGAGATGCACCAGGGTTAGCTCCCAGAGTGCTCCCAAAGTTGGGAGCTAACCCCACAACAGCTCCTCCGCTTATCGACTAATTGACTTGTCAATTAGTTGATTAAACTAAATTCTAAGTAGGGATTTAACATCCCTACTTAGAATAAGGCAGAATATGGGAAATGGTGGATGTATCTTATCTCTTACACTTCCATTTAACATGGGCTGGACAAGTTTCTCTTTGCTTTAGTTATCTCTGTTGCAAGCAAAATATTAAAAAATGACAGCTATGATGTTCTAGGATTTAGTTTACTGATGTCCTCAGCCCTTCCTAAGGGGAGGCTCTGCATCCTTCACTCTCGATTAAAGCCTCCATTCAGCAAGTTATGAAGAATACTTGCCTAACTTTCAACATGCTTTTGTGCTTCAATACATTGGGGTATATCTATACTTGCCCCCTAGT
>JANRFK010004440.1:33669668-33691371 GCA_030068395.1 Apalone spinifera | reverse complement strand
CATGTTGTTGTGTACATCCACTAGGACCTTAAAGCGTTTCCCTACAAATTTCACTTTCCCTTGTGAAGGGTATCTCCACAAAGACAATAATTTGAAAAGCAGATAAAAATGTACTGTGTTAAAAGTTGACCGTAATTAGATTTTTAAAATTCTTGAGAAGCATATAATACTGTGGCACCATCCCATCCATTGTTTAAACATGCTGCAGTGCACTTGATACAATGCTAGTCTCCCTCTACTCTTAAATAAACTAATTTCTCATTGAAACCTCATCCTAGAAAGGGCATCACATTATGTCAAATCTTCATTTAGTGCTGTTCTCCCCTCTCTGCCACCCCTGCCACCTTTGTAAAATAGTCACAGCAGTCACAAAAATGAGCTAGGTCTGCCACCTCATTGTACATATCACTAGGAAATGGTTTACCATAATCATCCACAAAGTCTATAGAGAATTATGAACACAATCAATTTCTATGAGGAGACTTAGGTCTAGACCTCCCTATTAAATTGTCACAATGTCAGAAGTATGATCGTCAAAATGCATGTTGCAAAGAAATTGCAATTATATTTACCTTTTTTTTTCATTGACTCTTGAATTCAGTTTTCCATCCCCATGGATGAATTTTAGAACACACTATCAAAATCAATCTGACTGAAAGAGGCTTACTTCATAGCCTCATAAGGGCTTGTATACAAGGGGTCATTCTGGAAAGTTAATCCTAGCAAACTAAGAGCTGGACTACAGTTGAAATATACCCCAGTATGTGAAGAGGTGAAAAATTCACAGTCATGAATAACATAGTTTAGCAGACCTAATTACTCATGTAGAAGGGCTAGGTCGACAGAAGAATTCTTCCATCCATCTGGCACTGTCAACACCAGAGACTAGGTTCCTATAGCTATTGTATCTCTGGGGCAAGGAAGTTCAGAGACAAAGCTGATATAAATTCTTAAGGTAGACCAGCCCACAGAATTAAAGTGGCCTTAATTTAGCTGAGCTTAATTCTCAATTTCAAAGGTTTAAAGTGAATTAAACTAAACTGAATTAAGGTCATTATAATTATGAATCTGTCCACACAGTGATTTAATGCATTTTAACAAATTAATTCACTATAAATACCCATCTTTAGCTAATTTGGATTAATTTTTCTGTGTGTGCCTGGAGAGAAGCCTGAAATGTTCTATGCATGGGACAATAGTATGTTTTCATTATAATTTAACCATTGTACAAACTATAAAATTAATTAGTTCGTCTAATGTTATAACTTTATGGATATGGAGAATTTGAACTTTACTTATTTGCATGTTATATAGATTTTGTGGCTGTAGCATTTAGTATTCTTTAAGGTTTGAAATTGTGATCCATAGCTCATTTCTAATATTCTTTGATGCAAAACTTCTCATGGTTAGTTGAAAAGTAAGGGGAAAAAAGTAAATACTCTTAGATTTTATGAACACACAGTTCTTAAGAACAGCCACAGTAGATCAGACTAAAGGTCCATCTAGCCCAGTATCCTGTCTTCTGACTGTGGCCAGTGCCATGTGCTTCAGCAGGGATGAACAGAACAGATAACCATCATATGATCCGTTCCCTGTCGCTCATTCCCAGCTTCTGCCAACAGAGGCTAAGGACACTATCCCTGCCCATTCATGCTATTAGCCATTGATGGACTTAGCCTCCATGAATTTGTTTAGCACTTGTTAGAACCCTGTTATAATTTTGGCCTTCACAACATCCTCTGGCAAGGAGTTCCACAGGCTGACTGTGCGCTGTGTGAAGAAATACTTCTGTTTGTTTGTTTTAAACCTGCTAGCTATTAATTTAATTTAATTTAATGACCCCTAATTCTTGTGTTATGAGAAGGAATGCTTCCTTTCTACTTTCTCTACACCAGTCATGGTTTTATAGACTTCAATCATATTCCCACTTCAGTCGCCTCTTTTCCAAAAGTCCCAGTTTTATTAATTTCTCCTGATATGGAAGCTGTTCCATACCCCTAATCTTTTTTTGCCCTTTCCTGAACCTTTTTGAATTTCAGTACATCTTTTTTTGAGATGGGATGTTTATATCTACATGAAGTATTCAAGATGTGGCTGTGACATGGATTTATAAAGAGGCGATATAATATTTTCTGTCTTATTCTCTATCCCTTTCTTAATGATTTCTAACATTCTTTTCACTTTTTTTTACTTCTACTGTACACTGAGTAGATGTTTTCAGGGAACTATCCACAATGATTTCAAGATCTCTCTCTTAAGTGGTAGGAGCTAAATTTAGACCTCATCATTTTATTTGTATAGTTGGGATTATGTTTTCCAATATGCATTACTTTGCATTTATCAACATTAAATCCTATTTGCAATTTTGTTGTCCAGTCACCCAGTTTTGAGAGATCCTTTTCTAGCTCTCTGCAGTCTACTTGGGACTTAACTACTATCTTGAGTAATTTTATATCATCTGCAAATTTTGCCAGCTCACTGTTTACCTCTTTTTTCAGATCATTTATGAATGCTTTGAACAGCACTGGTCCCAGAACAGAACCCTGGGAGAGACCACTATCTACCTCTCTCCATTATGAAAGCTGAAGTTCAATAAAAGCTAATGGGAGTTTTGTGCATGCATTAATAGAACAATACAATTTCCTTTGGACATTTTTTAAGTAAAATAAAAATACATTCTGGAAATAATTATAACATATTTTTATCAACACCTCTGCAGTTTTACAGATATCACATTTACCCATAAAGACTAATTGCCTATTCCTTGTTCATTATATTGAACAGACATTTGTGTCATGCTATTGACATCAATACTGGACATTAAAAACAAGTCTATTAAAAAGTGCAAAAAATTGATCTTTGCCCTACCCCAAAATAAGAAAACAAAAGAAAAATCAGAAAACTTCTCATTGAAAGCAAAGATGTTTTCCAGCTTTTATTAATATCGTTATTAATGCTCAAAGGCCCTGACATTATGTGTTCAGAGTCTTAGCATTTTTTTTTATTAGAGGATTTAGAGAGTTTCTAAAAGGGGCTGGATCAATAGGCAGGAGAACACAGTCCTCATTTTATCTCCAGAAGAGTTATAATACTAGCAATAGTCATGCAGTCTTCACCAACCAGTGCTCAGCTACGCAACTGGAAAGGTCATCTGTAAGTGTCATGGAAAAAAATCAGTGTCCAGGCCTCTGAAGTCCAGTTAAAAATTAAGGAGAGATACAGGATCAAACCAATGATCCAGTGTTTCCTGTAAGCTGAGTGCTTGGACAGTTGCCCAGCAAAATTCAGGTGCTGTTCAGTGGATTAGCAGAGCACCCACAGCTGCTCACAGTAGACAGCATGTGTTTCTAGTGGTGGTGCACATGTGGACACGCCTCAGTGCACATAACAAAATTTATTCCGCCCAATGATGGAAAAACTTGGAGGGTACCTTGCAATGGTCCCTCTAACTCAGTATCCCATCTTCTTACAGTGGCCAGTGCCGTATGCTTCAGAAGGAAGGAAGAGGATAGTTACTGAGTGATCCATCCCTTATTATCCAGTGTGAGGTGGGCAGTTGGAGATTAAGGACACTTAGTGCATGAGTTCCATCCAAGCATCTTGGCTAATAGCCATTGATAGACTTTCTGGTTTCCAGTTAATGCTTCTTTAGGGTCAGATTGTAATTATACAACTTACCTTGAGGAACAGTCCGACTAAACAAGTCTGAGTTACAATTCCGTCTTTGGCACCACCTTGCTCCATGGAGGAAGTAATCTACCCCAGTCCTTTGCCAGGTAAATGCCATTGGAATCAAAATTTGCATACCTCCCTCTCCTGCCTATGACTCCTACATGAGGAGTGGAGTAGCAGCTTCAGAGAAAGTACTTTCCCCAGGTTATCCCACCAGCAAGTGTAAGTGCAACCCAGGGGCGGATATAGGGCAGGACGAGCGGGGCGGCCGCCCCAGCCCCCGCACTTCAAAAAGCCCCGCACATGCGCTGTAGCACCACCACGCATGCGCCGTTGCAAAGGGGGGCCCCGCAAAATTGTGCTGCCCTGGGCCCCGCAAAATGGTCATCTGCCCCTGGTGTAACCTACACACCTGTGTAACCCATACACCTAGTGTGGTTCACTTAAACAGGCATCTTCTACTCCCTTATTCTCCTGTGCAAGTGCATGGGACAAGCCATGTTCTTATTCTTAGTGCGATATCTTATTGACTTGGAATGGAGCTGTTCCATTCATTTTATGGAGGTTGCCTAGCATAGTCAGACGAGAATTAATTTGTTAATACCAACCAGAGCTGACAGACTCCATTGCCCCGTGGCCTATGCAGTGCTCTATACTGTCACAGATGTTTTAATAGTGAGCATTGTATGAATATTATTCTGAACAGACTTCTTTAAAAACAACACGCAGTCCTGTGGCATCTTAGAGACTAACAAATTTATGAGGTCATGAGCTTTTATGGATAAAACCCACTTCATCAGATGAGTTGGAGTGGAAATTATAGAATCCGGAGTATATACAACAGCAAAAAAGTTACCTGTCAGTTGTAAGACCTGTGTTAATGAAGCTAATTAAGTCAGGCTGGATGTGTCCCATTCATATCATGTGTTGTAGAAATACAAATATCAAAGGTTGGGAAGGTGCCTTTGTAGTGTGTTAAACAGTTAAAATCTTTATTCAAAACCAAGTTGATAGTGCTGAACTTGTAAATGAATTCCACTTCAGCAGGCTCCTTCTGTAATCAGGTGAAACAATTCCTTTGTAGAAGAATGGCTATTTTCAAATTGATTATTGAATGCTCAGGAAAGTTAAAATGTCCCTTACAGGTTTATGTGTGTTACCATTCCTGTTGTCTGGTTTGTGTCCATTTATCCTTTAATGCAGAGACTTCCCAGTTTGGCCAATATACATGGTAGAGGAACATTGCTGACTGGCACTTGATGGCATATGTCACATTAGTAGATGTGCAAGTGAATGAGTCCCTGATGTTGTGGCTTGTGTGGTTAAGTCCTGTCATGATGTTGCTTGTATAGACAGGGGACAGAACTGGCAACAAGGTTTGTTGCAGGGTTATAATAGTATAGTCGATTAACCGATAAGCAAAAGCTTATAGGTTAATGCTACAGACTACACGCATTCCTCTCTCTCCCTCTCCCTTCCAGTAAATTTTTTAGCAGGCTGGTCAGCAGCCTAGCTCAATCCTCGCTTGCAATGGGTTCAGGACCTACCCCTGCTGCAGCTTTGCATTTAAAGTGTATTAGGAGCTGGGAGGGCAGGCAGCCCAGCTTAGTCCTGGCTCACGCTGGGTCTGGGAGCTCAGACCCCCGCTGCACAGGGACTGCTGCCACCTTCTCAGAAGCAGCAGCACAAAGTCTATGAGGGGAGCTGGTTTTTAAACTGGCTCCTCTTGTGGACCAGCTTCTGTCTGGCACCCCGCACTGCTGCCTCTGATACACTGGCTGCTTACCCCGCCCTAAGGAACTATAGAATAGTTGACTAACCAATAAAATTTCATGAGGCTACTCAACTATTCAATTAACCAATATTTAACATCCCTATTGCAGGAGTAGGTTCCTGAGTTCCTGTGTGTGGTAAGTATTTGCGTCAGGTGGAGGGGTTGTCTGTAGGTGAGGACTTTTTATTAGTGGGCTCAGTTGTGACATTTCTCAGATGGTACCTGGTGGGGGTACAAAGGGAGTGGAGGGGCAGAAGGAAAGGAATTGGTACCTATCAGTAGCATTGTCTCTGGCAGGCAGCACACCTCCTGGATACAGTGAGAGGTACTTTGAGCTTACATCTTCCTGGGAAATAGTATCATTTGCTCTCAGCTGTTAAACAGCTGTTGCTTTCTATACTGGTGATGGTTACATTTCAGTGACTGTGAAAGTGATCCCAGTGTACTATATGTAAGGCTAAATTATTCTTCCCACCTTGTGAGTGCCCTGTAGCAAAAGATAGAACGAGCCATTCCCTGCAGTGCAACGGTGCAGGGAATGGGCATAATCTGTCTCCAAGTAGCAGAGAACTTTTCATAGGAGAGTGCCTAAGACACACACACACTCCAAAATTTTAAGAAATGCTAAAGTTATATTCCTAAACCCAAGTTCAGATTCATTCATTCATTTATTCATACACACACAGTAATCCCCTAACCAAGGAAATGGATTTCAGTAACTTTTATGCATTTTAAAAGAAAATGTTATTAATGGTTGAGTGTTTCTTTTCTATTATCTTTTTCATAAATTAAAAAAAGATGCTGATTCTACATTCAAGGCTAAGCTTTAAGAAAGTCATGTGATGAGTTTAAAATCTGAAGAAATAACTATATGTCTGGATGAGAAAAGGCTTTCTAAAGAACTTTTCTCAAATATACTAGCATACTCTCATAGTATTTTTGATGAGCATTTAAATATTATTTCTCTGCCATTTGGAACATGCTAATGTCAATTATAAGTGAAGTGGGTAATATATCTTTGTACCTTGGACATTTTTCATTGAAACTAACAAAAAGAATGTCTTGTATTTGAAAGACTATGCCTTTGGGCTTCCATTCAGATGGTATCAGCTGGAACAATAAGCTAAGAATGCACGTGTTGCTTCTGTTCTAATTTCATGAATGGTTCCACAATGGTTTGTCAGCAGCTGATTCACACAGAAAATCTGTATGACTGTACGTATTTTTCCACATAAGAAAATAAGTTGTTTTTACAAGCATCTGAGGAGTTTTATTTTAATGTTTCTGTCCTTCATCCCAGTATGCCTGCAGTACATAAAAAGGACTACAGCTTGCCATTCCAGTTGGTAGAGTTGTTACAGTAGGAGGCTGGAAATCAGAATTCTTGGGGTCTCTAGTGGTTGGGAAAGTCACTGATTCACTGTGCCTTTGGTTACAATAACTCTTGTATAAAAATGGGTTTCCTTAGCTAAGGCACACCCCCACTGGAGTTCAGATAGGCTGGATGAATTCGTTTTTGTAAAGCACCTTGTGTGGAATTCACTTGATGTGCATAAAACTTCAGGTAATTGGGATTATATTGCAATCGTGTGATGTGTGAATTCTTCTCCCCAAACCATGGCCTGTCCCCTGGTCCTGCTAAAAGCTAGAGTAGCAGATTTAGCTCCTACACTCCATTTAAAATGTAGTTTGTGGTGACTGAATCTATACCATGTAAGACCTTCCACTGGCCAATTTCCACACCCCTTTCCTAGAATATAAGAATTGCCATACTGGGTCAGACCAAAGGTCCATCCAGCCCAGTATCCTGTCTTCCGACAGTGGCCAATGCCAGGTGTCCCAGAGGGAGTGACCTGAACAGGTAACGATAAAGCGATCTCTCTCCTGCCATCCATCTCCACCCTCTGATAGACAGAAGCTAGAGACACCATTCCTTACCCATACTGTCTAATAGCCATTAATGGACTTAACCTCCATGAATTTATCTAGTTCTCTTTTAAACCCTGTTATAGTCCTAGCCTTCAGAACCTCCTCAGGCAAGGAGTTCCACAGATTGACTATGAGCTGAGGTTGGGAGGAGGAGAGAGGATGTGGTGTGCTCAAGGGAAAGGGCAGAACTGGGTGGAAATAGGAGGAGCAGAGCAGGGGCAGGGAGAGGCAGGGTGGGGGGCTGGCCTTCAGGGACTGGATGGAGTTGGGGGTAGGACTTGGGGCAGAGCCAGAGTCGGTGCCTGTGTTCTGACCAATTTGAATGAATTCAAATCAGTGGAGTTGGAGGGTACTGCTGGAATTAGCTGAAGAAATCTTGGAGTCAGTGGCAATAATATTTACAAACTCTTGGATGCCAGTAGGGTACCAGAAGACTGGAGAAGGGCTAACAGTTATGGGAGTTTTATGATTCCTTCCCCATCCGATCGCAGAAGGGAGCTTGTGCCTGAAAGTGAGGGAGGGTGGAGGAGACGTTCTCACCTGTTCACCTCAATCTGAAGGAAGCCCTGACTTAGGCTATGTCTACTTTGGCAATTGAATGGCAAAATTTTGTCATTCAGAGGTGTTAACATCCCCTCGATAGACAAAAGTTTAGCCTCGACAGCCAGTGTGAACAGCACGATGGGGCTAACCCCACAACTTGGAGCTGGAAGTATTTTGTCAGCAAAAGAGCTGACAAACAGTAGCTTCCACTGCCTGGTGTCTAGTGACACAACTGTAGAGTCACAGCCATATCACTAAAAGATGCATAGTGTATACCAAGCCACAGGCTATTTGTGGAACTGATGGAGTTAGAAAGAGGTCAGGTGGGGGGAGGGGGCTGAGAGACAAAGAGAGGAAGTTAACACAAATCCAAGCTGTACTGACTTCTGCTGGCGTGGCTGCTCTGAACTGTGGAATTTCTACTGAGGGATGGGGATGGGTCATTCCTGGGGAGATGCAGATGACAACTGGCAGGTAAAGTGATTTTGAGGGAGCCATACTGGTGGCGGGAAGAGCAATGGTGAAGTGTCACAAGGTTTCTGATGGGTGGCTAAGTCTCCAGAGAGTAGGTGCATTTGACTGGCTCTAGTGGATCCTCTCAGATCTGTGCAGTTCTCAGTGAGTCCGAGGGTTCTGGTCTGCTGGCTGAACCTTTGACTTCTCTGTGGGGAAAACTCCTCCCTTCTGACAGAAAAAAAATTGTGAGACTAAGAATTTTGTAAAGTATTTTGTAAAATTAGACCAATTCCCTGATGCATCTGAATGCCAGCGAGGAGTTTCTTTCACTTTGCACTAAGGGCATTTTCAGTGGGGTGAGGAATCTAAATTTGAAATTTTGTTTCTACAAATATTAGCTTTTTCAGGAAAACATGAGAAATGTCCTGCATCAACTGGTAAGCTACACTTGGCAACATATTGAAGAAGAGTGTCTTGTACAATTTGTACTTGTGAAGAACAATCACCTGGAACATTGATTCAGTTATGTAGGTGGTAAATTGGTTAGAAAACTCTGAGGTAAACTGAACCCTGCATGATTCAGTGGAGCTGGCTTTGGAAGTGCTCTGAGACCACAGAAGGAAAACATAGTTAAAATAAAATGAAACTTCCAGGAGGTCTTTCTAATTAACAATCACATGGGAGTGCATTTACCCTACTGCATTTAAAAATAGGCAATCACATTTTTTAATATCCCCGGTTTATAGCTAATTCCTGATACTTATCTCCTATGGAACACAAAATGGACTGCCTTCAGAGAAGTGAATTGTGGTTTCAGAGCTTATTTCCACTTTAATTATACTATTGTCAGATGGGATAGTATACTTAAGGTTGAGGAAGATGTAAGCTATAATTTTTCCAGGTTATTGTTCAGAAGAATTGCATATATTATTCTAAAAGGATAAGAAAACACATAAACCTTTCCTGAGATTGTTTGCCACTATTAAAAGACTTGTCAGTTGTCATAGACAAATAAGTATAACATCCAGTGCCATTGAAATCAGTGCAAAAATCCACAGTAACTTGAATGTTTTTTAATCAGTCCCTAAATAACATTACCTTACTGTTTTCTGTAAACCCTGAATATTCCCCATACTATGCATAGGGAAGTGTGTACTGAAATAACTGTGTGTGAACAGTATAGGACTTAGCCATCCATTGTTTGGTTTTTCATTCAGTTCTCAGTTTAGTTTGATAATGAAATTAAAATAGATTCTAACAAAAACTGCCTGTCTGCCCTGTGAGCCTATCTAATGACATGACTGAATTCCTTAACCGTGAATATTGTTCAGGTCCCTCAGTTCTGTTTCTCAGGTAATAATTAATCTGATCTTTAAGCAGTGCTAAGTCACTTCTATCACAGAGTAGCATGGATTTTGCCCATAGCGCAGTTTTTTAAATGGACAAAAATGTCCAATGGTACAAGAAGCTCCATCCCACCAGAATGATGTGATCAGGCCAGTCTATGAGACAATTTTCTTCCCCTAGTATCCCTATCTTAGGTTTTAATATTGCCATCCATTACACTAATATCTTAGCATCGTCCATGTAAAATCAGTAACAATAGAGAAGTTTCTAGTGACATTCATGGAGTCTCTGGCATTTGTCCCTTTATGAGATTAAAAACCTTGCTGGGGGAGGGGAGGTTGTTTTGGGTGGAGGTTGTTTTGGGTAGTGAAAATTTTTGACCCCTGTTCTGCAATATATTGTTTTGCAGCCATCTCTTATCTGCCACTCGGGAGGCTCTGATGGTAGGAGATGGTGACCTATGCCTTTGAGATGATGAGCACTTTAAACTTCCATTGGTTTAGGGTGATCCAGTTCCCATAAAAGTAAATGGAATTGAGATAAATGGGATTTATATTGGGCCATTAGGGCAAAACTCTGCTATCATCTTAGAACAATTAAGGGTGCAGAACTTTGCCGTCTGCCTTCACTTTATTGGTTGATCAGTTTCACAGCCATGATAAAGAATGGCCAAATGCAATATTTGACTATTGTTGTTTGTTTATGTAGGATGCAGGGTGCTAGGAACTGTACACTCAAATATGAAGACAAAGTTCCTATTCCAGAGCATTTACTGTATGGCTACGGCTACACTACGGCTTTTGCCAGAAGAGGCAATGCAAATGAAGCACTGATTAACATTTTGTCATGCTTCATTTACATAATCTATTCTGAGCCATTTTTGCACAAGGGGTTTTTGCGGGAAAACAAGCAGTGTGGCCGTGTTCTTTTTGCACAAAAACCGCTTTTTGCACAAGATCCTTCTGCCTCCCCGGGGGGGTTGCGCAAAAAAGACATGGCCACACTGCTTGTTTTTGCGCAAAAACCCCTTGTGCAAAAACGGCTTGGACTAGATTATGCAAATGAATCGTGACAAAATGCTAATCAGTGCTTCATTTGCATTGTCTCTTCCGGCAAAAGCCGTAGTATAGACAAAGCCTAGGAGGGTCATAATCTGAACCAAGGCCTTTCACACTAGGTTGAGCAGTCACCCACCGTCTCACTCAGTCCAGTAGCAACCCATCTGTGAGTTGTTATTCAGCTTCCTGAGTAGGATACTCCCAGTCTGCCCTGTCAGTATTTTGAAATCTCTTCATATTTTACTGAAATAAATCAATGGTTAATACTTGTGTTGCAGGACCACTTTAATAACCTCAACCTTCCGCTTTGTTCAATGGCAAAGAAATATAAAAGGGTAACCAACTTCCCTAAGGCTATTAGATAAAAATAACTTAAGAGAGATACTATAATAAATAAGAAAATTCATCTGAATCATGCAAGATGCTGAGCACTTCCTAAGAGCCTCAGCACTCTTTCCCCTCCATTGAATTTATGCTGGATTTCAGGGAAGGAGTCAAGCTTGCAGAAGGGGTAGGGCATTAGGCAGAAAGGGTGGAGGTGGGGCAGCCAGCCCTCAGCACCACCCAGAGAGCATTGCTCCAGTGGGGATGTAAATACCCATTTAAAAAGTTAGCTAGTTAAACGATATAATGTTAATCATGTAACCATGGAGGACTGGTGCACAGTGGCTAAGGTCCCCTGCTTGGCGTGGGTGGGGGCTGGGAGGGGGCCTGCTCTGGCCAACTGGGGCCCTGCTGTGTTGCATGATGGTCGGGGGACTGCTCCGGACAGCCGGGGTCCTGATGTGCCATGCTGCGCCACGGATGGGGGCTGCTCCAGTTGGCTGGAGTTCTGCTACACTGCACCACAGATTGGGGACTGGTCACACAGGGGTTGCTCTGGCTGGCCAGGGTCCTGCTGCGTCATGAGCAGGAGACTGCTTCAGTTGGCCAGGGTCTTGCCTCACTGTGTCATGTAAGGTTGCCAGATAGTTTTACAAAAAATATCAAACATGGCAGGGAAAAAATTGGTTGAGCAAAAAAAACGGGGGGCCAAAGTTGTTGAGCAAAAAAATAAAACTGCCTTTAAATCCACCACGCCCCCACCACATGCAGCAGGGGAAGAATGTCCCAAGAGAATGTCCCAAGAAAAACAGAAAATACTTGGACATTTTATATGTCCGGTATTTTCTGGGATTTTTTACCAGACAGAAGCCACAAATAGAGGACACCTGGCAACCCTACAGGCAGGGGGCTGCTCCCCCCGCCCAGCCCTCTGGTTAACCATTTACCGGGTAAGCATGCTGGTAAGGTTAATGCTTACTGCATAACCAGTTACCTGGTTAAACTTTTACATCTCTAAATGCCACCCACGCCCTGAGTGCTACCTGGAGTGCATCATGTGGGTCTCTGGCAGTGATTTGAAAGGCTGAGGCTCTGGTCACCATCGTTCCTGTGGTAGTGGTAGTGGCAGACAGGAGCCCGGGGTCGTTTTGAATCAGTAGTCCTACGACAACTGCCCCCTTTGCCACCCTACCCCACCCTTGTTGGTGGGCCTGCTGGATTGGGTCATGCATTAGGATAAATAATCTCCTAAATGTTTTTGAGCCAATACTGTCTGTAAAATTATAGCTAGAGACTGGACAAATAAATTACTAGGAATATAGAGTCTGGTCTGTCTGATCGGTGCTTCTTTTTTTTTTTTTTTTTTTCTGCTAAGGTTCAGAGGATGGCGAGTGAGCCATTTATCATGCAGGCTGAAATACAGGTGCATTTAACCTAAATCTTCCCACAGAAGACAGATTACCTTTTAGAAGAACTCTGTCACCACAGTCTCTTTTCAATAGCCATGTCAACCACTGCCACAAAGGCTGTACATGAAGGGATCAATGGTAGTTTTATCTGAAATTGCACTCAGTGTGTGTTTCTTCCAACTGACATTCATTTAAATTCTTGCTCTAAGACATCATTTCTCCTCGTAATAGGAAAAGGATCAGGCATCTTTAAAAAATGTTTCTTGGGGAGCTAAAATTAAAAATGTTTACTTAGCTAAGCATGAAATCTTTCTGATTTATATGTTTAATCAACAGCCAGAGCAAGAAAAGATCTGCTTGCATTTCATAAATTGAAATACTAATATTATTATTATAAAAGTAGCGAGATAGCTGCTTTCATTGCAGAAGAACTAATATACCCAGTTTGGAGAAAAGCCACCATATAATTGTGAGTACAGATTGGATTTCCCAAAACCGGTACTCCTTCATCCAGCAACAGCCAATGTCCAGTGTGACCAGGGTGTTCCTGGCCCAGGCAGTTCTGGCTGAGAGTTCCAGTGGCAAGAGGGCTGGTGATTCGGAGCCCATCAGGGTACGGCTAGGACTGGCGCTAGAGCCAGAGTAGCACAGAAGGAGCTGCAGCAGTCCCAGTAGCAGGGCTGGAGCCGTGGCAGCCTGGGGTTGGGGCCTCAGCAGTCCGGGCTGCTGGGACTGCAGCAGCACGGCAGCCCAAAAGGAGGGTGGTGGGGGCTGGCATCAGGGAGGGAAGGTGTTCTGGGGAGCTGGTAGCAGGGGACCTCCTCTGGTCCAACAAATTCCATTGTTCAAGACAAGTCAGGTCCCGAGGATACCAGACCAGAGAGGTCTAACCTGTACTTCACTTTGAAGAAACCATCCTATATATGAAAAATCATAGCCTAAAAACCTGTATCCATACCACTTGTTTATGGAAAGCAAAAATGTGAATGTTGCCCACTTAGCCCACCATATGCGTTGTCTTCCCTCCCTGTTTATACCACAGAACAGTGAAAAGAGGCACATTGAGAATCGTATAAACATTCTCAACCTGCAATATCATCAGATTTTTTAAATATTGATGCAGTTGCGTGTACTTTGCAAGTTAGTAAACAAATCAAAATGAAATATATTAGCATTTTGCATGCCAGCAGGCACCCACAAGGGCATCCTTCTCTCTGAGCACTGCAAGGCAGGGAAAAGCTGTTAGATTTAGTCTCACAGGCCATGTCTACACTAGGAAAGTACTTTGAAATTACTAAATTCAACTTAATAACTCCTGATTTTAAAAAATTGAACTAGCGTGTCCACACTACAAGGAAACCTCGAAATTAGTCCAAGGCAGGCTTCATTAATGTGGATGCGCTACCTCAGACCTAGAGCCCCAGGAAGCACTGGGAAGTAATTAATTTTAATTACTCTGAGAAGTAATTATTACAAAATAGCGGCACCAGAGTACTATTGCTATTTTGAAATAACTATTTTGGAATTAGCATTACTCCTCATGACAAGCAGTATTCAAGATTTAGAATACTGTGGCCCATTATTTTAAAATAATGGGCTTAGTAGTGTGAACGCTCCACTTATAAATTTAACCTTGGTGGGGGATTATTTTGAAATAAAGTCCTAGTGTAGACCAGAGCTGAATCCCTTATAGATTTTTTTTTTCATTAAATATGCCCTTCAGGACTGGATTTTACAGTACATAGTGCAAGGTTGGTATTCCTAAGTGAATATTAGATTGAAATAGGGGTTTTCATGATGATGTCTTCAGACACACAAAAGATCTGTCAGATTTCCTTTCAGACTTGCTAGGGGGTTATCACTGATATCCAGGTTTGTGATGAGGTTAGGAGATCCTTTGTCTGAGTAACTTTGGGTCACCAGGCACCAGGAGTCACTCCTGGTTACAAGGGGGTGCTCAGAAGGCAGGATAATCATTTATATAGCCTGATCCCGTTTCCATTAAGTCAATGATAAAAACTTGCAGAATCTAATCCTAAATTCATTACTTGTTGAAAAATATAACTTCTACTGAAAGTTCAGCTTGAAATCTTTACATTTCTCTTTTTTAAGGAGACTTTGGCCTGTAATTCTCCTTTATGTGTTCTGCTTTCTGAGATCTATGCCAGCTAAATGAATAAATGCCTTAAGGCATGTTCTCCTGTTGCTTCAAAGACAGTTAAGGATATTTGCAATCACATTGGCTATAGAGCATCAATGAAAAGCTGTCACGAAAACTGTGCATGTGTCAGTTTTAGGATAGACCTCTTCTTTAGGGTGACAGGAAGTGTGCAGTTTTGTCCTTTGCTGCTGCTGCAGGGGAAGAAAAATCAGCATTTTTACCATCTCCCCTGACTGGTTTTGATTTACAAAAAGAACAAGGTCAGCTCTTCAGTAGTTAGAACCCAAAGTCTCATCATAAGAAACAGATTCAATTTATCTCATAAGTCCAGATATGTTCCTACTCTCGATGGATCTGAAATCTCTAGTTGATAGCCAAGACCAGAAGCTTCTGTACGTTACAGATAATGTAATATGATGCAGATAAGGTGACCTGCCTTTACATAGGGGTGCTGAAAGTATTTGTATTCTCTTTATTTTTCCACCTTGATAGTTTTATCTTCTTTGAGTTTTCCATGATAGTATCAGTGATTAAAAGGCAGGCCTACAGCTTGGTCAGTTTCACTAGCCTATACAAGAGTAAAAGCAGATTTACATTTTCAGTTCTTATCTAATGTTATCAGGATTCCTGGGAATTAGTAGGGAGCTCAGTATCAGGTGAATAGTGGCAAGTTAATCAGTTGTTGAAAATTTGGAGGCCTTGAAGTATATCAACCCTGGAATGTGGAAAATACCACCTGGACCACAAACTGACTTGAAAAATAAAAATCATCTAAGCATGAACAAGGGGAGTTTATCTGGCCTCAGTGGAACATTTCAACTTCCATGATACTCATGGAGAGAGCAAGTAAATGTGGTTAAGCTGCCTAATTATTTGTGTATAGTCGTAATAAAATAATATGATATTACTTACCCAGCTAGTAACCACCTTGCAGTCCTATGTATAGGGTAAACACATGACTGAGGTAGATTCTAATGGTCCGATTCTGAAAACACGCGTGAGACCAAAGGGAACACTCTATGGGATCTTTGAGAATATTCACATGCAACTTTTCTTGGTTCAAGTTATAAGCTATGCTAAAGTATTCCGAAATAGTGGCTTAATCCATTAGTTTAAAAAAACCTGCTATGTCCAGTCCTTTTTAAGAGGACACTTAAGCCATGAATGATGGGTATTTCAGATATGAATTATTCATGAGTAGGATGAAAGTGCTCTGCAGCCTGCTTCCTCTGATGGTGACCTTCACAAGCCTCTTTGCATGGGCCTGGTTTCACTGAGTGCCTTCTGCAGAGTAGTTAGAAATACAGTTTTAGCAGATCTGGAGCATTTGAAATGCTTATCTCAATGGTAGGGTTGCCAGATGGTTTCAACAAAAATACCGAACACACTTGACATTTCATCACGATCTACATTACATCTTATTTAGAAAATACCAGACATTTACATTTTCTCATGTATAGTTTCTCAATTTGTTTCCCGAAGAGAAAGCTCAAATACTGGACTGTCCGGTTCAAAACTAGACACCTGGCAACCCTACTCAATGGGCTCGGCATAATTTTAAAGAGTGCTGAATTCTTCGTTGTAGAACACACACACACACCCCAAAAAAATAAGATATACTTTGACAAGCCACCCTATATTTGGTTGAATCGGGCCTAAAGTTGCCAATTTTTGTCTTTAAGATAGGAGGCATGGGCGTCAGGTAACATAGGCAGGGGAAGACTGTGCCTCCCCTAAACTGCCTCCACACTCCAACCCTAGGCACCCTCCTGCCTTCTGCCACTTCCCCTCCCTTGCCACTCTTCTACAGCCAAGAGGCTGGGGCAGGCTGTTCAGGGCCAGTGTGCACATCACCCTGAGACTGGTGCCACACCGCACTGCCCATCCATTCTCCTGGTGGTGGGGGCACTGGGATTGTGCTGCCTTCCCAGTGTTCTGAGGCTAGGAATGCTCCAAATAAACTTCAGCTTTTGCCACTCTGTTGTCCTGTATCACCGCTGCCAGGTTGCCAGGCGCTGAAGTAGTACTTGGTTCAGGCCAGTCATTCTTCTGAAATAGCTGAACTTTTGCTGAGTGGAGATGCTGTGGGGACTTCTGCATTTCCTAAATACCCGCTTAGCACTTTGGAGATGAGAGGAGAAAAGAATAGGAGAAGAGAGGGAAATGAATGGTGAAAAAGATAAATCTGGCAGACCTTTCCAGAGGTAAAGTTACAGTGAGCCTGGTGATTTCATAAGAATTAGACTTGCTTGATGTCCATGAAGTGATTATTGCCAGTTGAGTCTGGATAGATACTTCTATAGCCCTAATAATCTGTCACTTGTGAATCTTTAGAATAAGGGTAACTCTTAGGCATGTCTACACTAGAAAATTATTTTGAACTAATTCAATTTGAAATAACTCCCGAAATAACAAAATTGAAATAGTGTCCCCACTACGGGGAAACCTCGAAATTAGTCTGAGGCAGATTCTGCTATTGTGGACATGCTACCTCAATTTACAGCCCCAGGAAGCACTGGAGAGTAATTATTTCAAATTACTCTGGGGAGTACTTATATCAAAATAGCAACAGCAGAGCATCCAAACTACCGCTATTTAAAAATAACTATTTTGAAATTAGCATTATTCCCCGTGGAAAGCAGGAGTACAGATTTCAAAATAACCAGCCTGTTGTTCTGAAATAACAGGCACAGTAGTGTGGACGCTCTGCTTATTATTTAGAAATAAGGGGGTTATTTTGAAATAACTCCCTACTGTAGAGCAGAGCTTAGAGGTCTAATCCAAAGCCTATTGAAGTCAATGGAAGCATGTTAAAGAGTAATATTTAGATAACACCATGTTTGTATGGAACTATATAAATAATAATGACTGCCAGAGACTGAAAAATCATTAGCATTGAATTGGAGTAAAAACACTGCAAACTTTGTGGAAACTTCTCCATTTTGTAACTATGTTGCCAAATACCTATAACTGTAAATTAACTTCAGGGGGTAGCCGAGTTAGTCTGTACAGGATAAATTTAAAAAACAACAAATAGTCTGATAGCACTTTAAAGACTAAGGAAACATGTAGATGGTAATGTAAATTAACTGTAAATGGTAGCACTGATAACATTCTCCAGGGAGAACTACTGGTGATTTTTTTTTTCTTATTTTCAAGTTTGAAGCAGTTTTAAAGGACTGTTTAATTTGAAAAAAAAATGTACTCAGCAGTTGACATTTGATTCTCCACTAAAGCAATACATGCATTTACAGAGAATATTGCTTTTGTTAACATCGTTCCTTGCAACTAATTAGAAAAAGTGTTGTTGGGTATATTTTAGAACAAAACGTATGCTGAGCAATGCTTCATTTAATTTGAACTTCTCATCTCGAAATAACTTTTTTAACCAAACTACTGAAAGTGGATGATGAAAACATGTTTTCTTGCAACCCAATTAGTAGTTTGAGAGCCTTCAGTGGCCTGTAATGAGCCTGTTCCTTTGTTTTAAAGTGACTACATCTCTAAAGAAAGCCAGTGAAGCAGCTAAAGTCATTGCTACTTTTTGAACTCTTTCAAACAAATTTCAAAGTGCTGAAATGATTGTTCCTGTTAACTTCTATCATATGAACTTCATACTGAGGGGCAAAATATATAGGCTAGAAAACTACTTCCAGCAAAATGGACCATGGGGCCCTCTTAATCAATGCATTATAGTTCAAACAGTAAGCTTAAGGGTCTGATCTATTTACAAATATAATTTGTCTTATATAGGCATGTGCCAGTTTTAATGTAAAACTTTAGCATGAAAGTAAAGGGATTACTTATCAGAGTGTGATTTCAGAATTAAGAGTGTATTCCCAGCTTATTGAATGCAGGTCAAGGGGTTTATTTAGGTACTTATTGGACTGTTCAGAATCTCATATCATCATTAAGAGACACCTGCCTGTCAGTTTTGAGAGCCCCATACATCAACCTCAAGTTTGGAAACGCAAGTGACATAGATCCTCATTCAGTAGAGCAGCTTTCACCCTCCCCTGAAATGTGCACCAAGCTGATATTAGACTCACTGGCATCAACCAAAGGTCACTTCTTTGGAAGCTGAAATCCACAATTCCTTTCAAGTGATCAGCAAACTGAATTTATGCTGTGAAGGGAGTACGTACAGAAAAGGAAAGGGTAGCATTTGGAAGCCAGAGAGAGAGAATTAGACAGAACTCAAAATTAGAGCCATTTGAACACTGGATAAAATTAAAATGCATTATTCATGAAATACACTATCTGATAAATAGCTTCCTACTAGCTCTACGTGAAATAAAGATCCACGATCCGTCCCCTTAGGAGCACTGTGCTAGTGCTTAATAGCACTTATCTAGCACTTTTAATCCACAGACCTCAAAGGGCTTTCCAAGGTACATATGGAGAAACAGATACTGAGAGGGTAATTGACTTGCCTACTATAAACAGGAAATCAGTGGCAAGGCTCGGAAAAGAACTCTGACATATTGGTTGTGCTCTGTTGACTAGGCAGCACTGCCTCTTGGATTCAGTCTATTCTGCACTCCATGGGGTCCTGTCAGACTCTCTTGTTCACCCTTGAACTTGCCTTATCCCTTTTTGAAATCTAATCACCTTTTAAATAAAATTGCTCCATCTATTTTGCCACCTTGGCTGCACTTGACTATTTTCAGCTATGGCCTCATCCCATATTGCTTCATTCTTCTCTCTTTACAGCTTTGGCTTCCTTTGAGAAAGTGAAATGGTAAACACTGATACACAAGAGCTTTTGTCCAATATATATTTTTAATTCTAAATCAATAAATAAAAATAAACATAATTTTATTTTTCCCTTTTTGGTTGCAAAATATGAAGATGTTTTGAAAAACGTTCCTTTCATCAAAATCTGAAAACCAAAAAAAACCATGTAAGATTATCACCTTTCTTGGGCTTTTGTATAGAGCAGGAGTGGTAAGGGTTGGATTAGGTGAATAAGGGCATATGCTGTGGTGGGAGTGGATGGGTAGGATTCACTTTGGGAGAATAAAGAATAAATTTTGCTCTTGCATTTGCTGTTTATGTCAATTTGAATTTTTAATGCATATCCATGACATCTTTACCTTTCAGAAAAACTCTTCTATGTTTCATATAAGTTTTCCTGGGCTGGAGCCCACTTCATCAGCTATATGAAGTGGAAACTTCAGTTTGGCAGGGATCTATACACATGCAGAGATGGAAGTGTGACATTACTATGCAGAGTACCAGTGCTAATGTGTAATGTCACACACTCATCTTTGCATGTGTATATATACCTACTTCATGTATCTAATGAAGTAGGCTCCAGTCCACAAAAGCTTATGCCTGAATACATTTGTTAGTCTTTAAGGTGTTACCAGGCTCCTTGTAGTTTTTGCAGAAGCAAACTGACATGGTTACCCCTCTGAAATGTTTATGTTTGTGTCTTAAGACTTGAGGTGAATTATAGCATCAAGTGCTTCCTTTGAAACAGCTGGTACTAGCCTCTGCTGGATTTAGGATACAGCACAAGATGGACCATTGGTCTGATCCAGTGTGGTGATCTCAGTGTTCCAATGTACAGTTCACAACATCACACATCCACTGATAGGTAGCAGTAGACTCGCAAAGACAAGTAACAATATCCCAGTCACCTCTAATTATTAGGGAGATAGCACAGAATCTAATAAGTAGTGCTAGACTTCTGCAACAAAATGAAAAAAATTAAAGCTCTCTGCAATGATCTGATGCAAATCCCTAAGCTATTCAAACTGCACACACTAATATATACACAATATAGTCTCTAGCCTGCCAAGTACTGCTTAGATTTCTCACAACTCCTGCTCTTTGGCCTCTATGAGGTGGCACAGCTATTGTTATAGGTACCTTGTACAGAGAGCTCAGAATCTCCACTGCTGCTTTACTCAGGTCCATGCATCGACAGCGGATATGCCAGGTGGTGTCTGTCTCCTCATTGCGCATGCTCAGAAAGCACTCAAGTGGCACGAGGGTTGGACTAGTGCTGGCTTTTACACTCCCTCTGTCTGAACTGTGGGAAGGAGCATGAATTGTTGGTAGGAGCATGCACAGTTCACTGTGATAGCTGAGAAGGGTAGGTAAACGGCTCAGGCAGATTTGCTTTGACCTCCTTTTGAGCCCTGAAGAAGAAATATTTCCTAGTATTTCACCTGGAAAAGAGGCCAGATGAATATGAACGCATGATAAATGGCAAGAAACTCACATTTGTAGATGACATGACAGAAGGTTAGACAATGACTGAAATGGTGGATTGTAGTTCAAAATACATCACAGGATTTTTCTGCTGCTTTTAAACACAACTGTGCTTTTCCCTGAACATGTGCAGCTCTGTTCTTTTCCTCACATTTAATATCTAGTCTTGCTAGCATACATTCACCTCCCTCAACACCAGTTCCTCATTCTTCAGAAAATGTCTCTCGTGCTCCAAGTGCTGGGGACTATAGTGGATCACAAATTGAACCCGAGGCAAAATTATGGTGCAATCACTGAAAACGCTAATGTCATTCTGAGGTGTATTGACAGAAATATTGCATGTAAGACATGGCACGTGATTGCCCAATTGCTCAGGCCTGGTGAGGCCTCAGCTGAAGTACTGGGTCTAGTTCGGGTCACCACACTTTAAGAAAGACATGGGTATATTGGAGAGTCGAGGAGAAAGCAACAAAAATGATAAAAGATTTAGAAAAGCTGACCTGTAAGTAATTAAAAAAAAATTGGTATGTTTTTAAAAAAGAAAATTGAGGAAGAAATTAAGTCTTCCAAACAAGAGGACAGAGATCAGTTGTTCTCCATGTGTTTGAAGAGAGGACATGAAGTAATTGTCTTCGTTTGCAGCAAGAGAGATTTAGGTTCAATATTAGGAATAAATGTCTAACTATAAGGATATTTAATACTCCAACAGAGGTTATGGAATCCCCATCATTTGAGGTTTGTAAGACCAGGTTAAAGAAACACTGTCAGGGACCGTGTTCCCTCTAAACTGCATGGAAGCACAGCTTCA
>JANRFK010004440.1:33625802-33669568 GCA_030068395.1 Apalone spinifera | reverse complement strand
CAAAAGTGGACTTTTGTCAACAAAACTATACCTGTGTCTACACTGCCGCTCAGCTGTTTTGTCGACATCTCTAAACCTCATTCTGTGAGAAATAATGCCTTTTGTCAACAGAGTTCTGTCTACAGAAGGCATTACCGCATCTACATTGTCCTTTGCGTCTATACTGTCATGTCGACAAAGCGGCTTGCTTTGTCGACAGAACTGGATGTCAGCTAGACGCTCTTTATCGACAGAAGCTTTGTTGACAAAACTTCTGTCAACAAAAGCCTGTAGTCTAGATGTACCCTGGCCGCAGTGGGGACAGTGCCAAACTCAGCTTAAGGTAAGCTGCATACTTTAAAATGACCTTCCAGGATTAATATAGACCTGGCCTTAAATTCTGTTGACTTACAATATGGAGAATATTCCTGAAGTCTCTGAACAAAGGAAAGCCAGTGTTTGCTGGGTCTTGACACATTTACCACATCATGGAAAGCTGCTTATAACTGAATGGATAAGATATCAGTTCCATAACATGAGTGTGGATGCTGGGTTTCAGGAGAGGTAACAGCACAAAAAAGCTTCAGTGCAGAATTCATGAGCATTATCACAGAAGAGCGGATGCCAGATTTCCCATAAGTGTGGTACATAGTGAGAAAATGAATAACTTTAATGGAAGCTGGGCTGTGATAACACCCAACATGTGAAAAAGTGCCAAATAAGCAGAGTTGCCACACAATCAGCTTCAACATACTGAATTTAGGTATAAACTGGCAACACACAAGCACACGTGCCTGCCAACCTAATGGTATTGGGATCAACATCCTAAATGCTTTTTGGAGCTCCCAATTATGCACATAGCCTAAGGTGTAGGGAATTTCAGCGGTAGGAATGGGGATATTCAGTGTCCTTACTGAGAGTTGCAGCAGTGAAAAAGAAAATGAGCACAGAAAAGGTAAAGTATTGCCATATGATGAACAAGCCCTAAAGGCCAGTCCTGGGCCTAAATCTAATAAAATATATAGAAGAGAATAGCCAAGGATCTTTTTCCCATGCTCTGTGTTAACATTCAGTTCTCCAGCTGCCCTTGCTGTGCATGCAAGGTGTAACTCTGCGTGTTTCAGGAATTCTTTTGCTACAGAAAATTTATAAGACTTCCCAAGCCATGATTGTATAGGGCAGTGCTGTCAGACAGGCCATGAATGAAAGTGCAAGGAAAACATCCAGTTGGTAGGTGTTCAATAAGCAGAAAATGCACCCTGATTTAGGTACATTTTGGTAAACCTTTATTTGAGAAACCACAAAGTGTCTTACAGAAAAAAATTAAAGAAAGCAAGTCTAATTTTGTAATGACTCTGTTTTCCAGTATTAAGAAAGTGACTCTAGATTTTTAGCTATAGCCTGTGCACCATATGTTGCAAAAGTTGTTCTAGTGAGCACTGAATATCAAAGTGCAGGTTCACATAAAACTTACACATGCTGCTGGAGTGTAAATTAAAGTTGCCATCAGGTAAAGATACAGAAAATTCATGTAAATGAGGCCTGCGTTATTTATAAATTGGACCTGGGAGATTTCTGTCAGTTAAACTCCCTCTGTAACTGGCAATGGATTGTGTAGTGTTCAAAATGAAAATAAGTGACACAGACTCAAAAGAATTCTATGCTACCTTTAAAAAAACCTTCATGCCTGATTGTCTTTCCAGAATCAATATTTTGGATGATGGAAGCCTCCGAATTGTCAATGTCACTAAGGCGGATGCTGGAAGTTATTCCTGTATAGCCACAAACCATTTTGGGACTGCTAGCAGCACTGGAAGTTTGGTGGTGAAAGGTAACAACAGTTCTTATTATACATCGCTGATACTTCCACCTTAATCTCTAACAGAGAAAGAAGAAGACACAGATGTTCCATGCTCTTTAATTTCTCTGATCCTGAGTGGTTCTGAATTCCACCAGCTCCCAGTGAAATTAATGGGAGCTGTTGCCACCCCACCCCTTCTGTTGTAAAGCTGTATGATTTGTACAGAAATTGCGGATTCTCACGTCAAAGTTTCCTAATGACTTTAAGTATCACGGAGAACAAAGAGATGGTAATAGTAAAATCTGTTTGATGTCTTGAATAATATTTATAGCGAGTTGGTACTGAGTTATGTCATACAAATAAGATTAAACTGAGTGAAATATAGGAATATAAGAACTGTTGGACTGCATCAGACTAATGGTTCATTAAGTCCACTGTCCTGTCTCTGACAGTCACCAGCACTAGACACTTCAGAAGTTGCCTCCCTAATGACAGCTGTGCACTACAGCTTCATTTTAAGTCTATTAAAGTCAGAATACTCATGGAGGAAATTTCTTACCCTAGACAGTTAATGGCTAGCTTCTGTCCCTATAAAAATGATTGTCTGATCTAATGCATTTGTAAATGTCTAATTCTTTTTAAAAGTCCTGGTAAATTCTTAATAACTGCAGGTTTATGAAATAATGTGTAACTTTTGCTCTTGCAATATATCTTTTTTTTTCTAAAATACAAGAAGTGTTTTGTAAGTTTTGATTTATTTATGAATTTATGCCACTGGGTAATATTCTTTATACATCCCATGAATCCCAATTGTATGCCCAGAAATTCTCTCTCAACAAATATTTTTAAAAAGTAAATATAAAATGTCTGACAAAAGGATTTAAGATTCCAGCTAAAGTTAAATGCAGTGACACTGACAAATATCTTAAAGATAACTGCTCGTGAGAAGTTGTGAGTCTGATGAATTATTATAGGCCACAGGCGTATAGATTATTACACTGATAAACACTGTCCATCTCTCTTATTTGCGGGAAATGCTATATTGGATAACAGATCAGGAGAAATTGATTTATTATTTTGTACTCAATCACACATCTCTAATGCTGTCATTTTTAATTTTCCCATATATTGGCATTGATGGACAGTATTGGTTTAGAGGTTCTCCCTATCAATTATTTCTATAGTATACAGAAACTTCTTAAATATGCTTTTAATGCCAGTTTAAACAGGTGCTTTTCATAATCAGAGTAGGTTTAAACAATCTGTCTCAGGACACCAGCCCTGAGAAAAACAGTCATCCCCCCATGACACTATATCTACTACCAGCAGTGAAAGTAACTTCAAATTTCTTACAGGTACTGTCCTATTGCAAGCTGGGTCCCTGCCAGCTCTTTAAATAGCTTCCTGCTGGCTTTTGCTGCAGCTCAGCCAGCTCTTGCCAGAGCTGCGCACCGGAGTGCACCAGCTTACTTTCACCTCTGCCTGCTACATGTCTGTCTATACATATGTGATGCAACACATGAATGCTCATGGAGCAAAATCTTCCCTAAGATACTGGGTGTGCATGCATGTCTGAGGCTAGGAACTATCCCAATTACACTACAGGTTGAACCTCTGTGAATCAGAACTCTCTGGTCCAGCAACATGGGTGATCCAGAAGGATGTTCCGGACCATGAGTGTTCCAGGACCAGATAGTTCCAATGGAGGGCTGGCAGCTGGGCTGCAAGGCACGACCCAGCTGGGCTTCCTGGCTTAGCAGGGAAGGTGGTGGTGTTGAGAAACAAGTTGGGCAGTGGGGCTGGTGGCGGGTGGTGGGGAGAGAGAGTGGCCATTCCAGGGCTGGAGGGAGACCAGTAGCAGGAGGACCAAATATAACCTGTCCAGGTCTGGAAAAATTCCTCATCCAGAACCGGCCAGGTCCCAAGAGTGCAGGACCAGGGAGGTCCAAACTGTATTAGATCTTTTTTCTCTTTCTCTCTCCTTAATTTTACATGCTTCTTTTTATATTGGAAATGTTTTAAACCTATTAGGGCAATCTTCAGCTGGTGTAAATTCACATAGCCCCAGTGAAGTCAAAGGAGTATTGTGGAATAACACCAACTAAAGATCTTAATGTTCTGTGCTTGATTCCCTCCCCCCTTCCCCCCCCCCCACTCTCTCTCTCTCTCGCTCTCTCTTTCTCTCCCCTTGGGACTTCTGGATGCTCAGTGTAACATCCTGTCACTTCTGCAATACCATCTCAAAATTCAGCTGTCTTTTTCCAGGCAGATCTCCCATTGATGAGGCAGCTGCATGTGTGAGAATTGAAGGGTCAGGCCCTACAGTAGGACAGTGTTAGGCAAATGCACCTGCACAATGCATATTTCTTTTCTTTTGACCATGTACCTTTGTGCAATTTTTATTTTAAAATGAAGGCTGGGGGGGATGATAGTATGTCTTAGAGATAATTGGACTTAACACAGTCACTTCCAGTTTGTGCAGCTTGTGCTTCAGCACATATTAGTCTCTTTGAATAGGAAGTCCCTGAAGTTAGCAGTAGGTCCGTGTTTAAGGTGACTCTGGCTATTTGAATCTCTGTTTTCAGCATAACAAATGAGTCTGAGTGTAATTTTGGAAGCTCCTGGAAATAGGACAGCAGGAAATGGTTGTGCCCACCACATTAAAGATTCTGAACACCTCCCATAGGAGGCAAAAGTCTTTGTGCCCCACCATGAAGTCAACAGGAGTTTTGGACTGCAGTGGGTGCAAGAGAGTCCTGAGTGACCTCTGCTCTCATTCATTTTAGTAGAAGCTTCAGCTCCTTGTCGATTTAGAACTCAATCACCTTTTCTTAGAGAAAAGTCTAATTTGTGAATCCTTTGTAAAATAAGATACTAATTTAAATACATTATTATTGTCTGGAAAATATACCCAACAGAGCATAACAGTCTTATTGACTTGGAAGGATACAATTCATGAACCCATTATAAAGAA
The DNA here is from genome assembly GCA_030068395.1 of Apalone spinifera. Taxonomy (NCBI): domain Eukaryota; kingdom Metazoa; phylum Chordata; order Testudines; family Trionychidae; genus Apalone; species Apalone spinifera. The sequence continues at coordinate 33,664,814 of JANRFK010004440.1, read as the reverse complement.
AGCAGATAGGCTGGGAATGTCATACAGAAGTGACTGGGTGGTGCAGGGGCCCTCCCATGGAATGTGATGAAGTTACACGAATTTATGACAGCCGTGAAATTGACCTTGGGCTCACGCTTTGAAGATGGATGTACCAAACGTCTGTGAATCCCCATGTGTGAGCACTCATTTGTGCACATCACAAAACGACCATGGCATTTGCTACAACTAAAGCTGGTTGTAAATCTCAGATCAGGAGAGTGCAGGGGCTAGACTTGAGACATTTGTCCAGTATCAGGTGCAGTGGTGGATTTATGTGAAACAATTCTTACCTGAAACATAGCCAGCTCAACTGGGACACAATTTTCTTGGGGGTCAGACCAAGGCTGTGGAATGAACTCTCCCAGGAACAAAGGACCATCATAAACCTCCCCACTTCTGCTCCAAGTTCAAGAGCATTTCTTTGACTTTGCTGTCTCTAAAAATCATGTTGCCCTGTTTTGACCAAAAAGTTGGTCAAAGCTCAGCACCCTAAAGATGTTCCAGATTAATGTGGACATTAATGGAGTTCTATATTTTCTTTGGTGCCATTTTGGTTATTTATAGGGAATTGTACAAAACCTTGTGTCTCTGAATGCAGAAGGAACCATAGTTTATACAGTGCCAACACCAGATCCTGCATTTGTCCATGGTTATACTGTGCACACAGGTAGCTCCTGCTTGGCTTTTTTGCCTCTTGCTTCTTCTGCTTCTGTCCCAATGGTGTAGCGAGGGGCAGGCATGGGGGGACAGTTGCCCCCGGGCACCATGCTAGGGGGCATCAGTTTAATTCCCCTCTGCTCTCCCTGCCATCCCTCAGCTCACGTGCTCTTTCTCCCCACCTTTCTGCCCCCAGCTTGACTCTCCTCCATCTCTGCCAGCAGGTTAGTGAGGGCAGGGGTCCGGCCCCAAACTGGAGGGGGCAGAGGAAGACGCGGTACAAGTCCCCTTCCCCCCAAGGGTCGGGCTCAGCTGTGTGCAGGTTAGGGGGCCCTGCCATGCGGCAGTGGGGAGGGGAGCGCAAATTTTGCCTTTGCCCCTACGTGCAAAACACCCTCACTACACCTCTGTTCTTTCTTTGTCTGTTCTCAGTTTTTGTGTGATAACTTTTCCCTATTCACTCTCTATACATCCTCATCCAAAACAATACTCAGCCAAAATCTGTTAGATGGGTTCATACACCTTTTATTTTATACAAGAGACTTATGCTTGCAATTACATGAATTGAAGGGTGATTTCACACCTATCCATCTCAGTGGGGGTTTAATTCAACCCTTTACAATAAACAGAGCAAAATGTATATATATCAAAAACCATCAGAACAAGACTCTCCACTCTACATGCCTCTCCCCCTGGAGAGCAGATGAGAAAACAGTCCCTGACCGATGTCAGTCACATTGCTCAATATATTACTACACGGTGCCAGGATACTATGGTAATGGGAGTGGCATTCGAAACTAGGTACATAGGTGCTCAGACTATGGCTCCTTGGGGCACTTCTGCACCCGATGGCTTGAAGTGGTTTCCATGATAGACTAGTGAGGTCCCAGCACCCCTGCCCATATTGATAGAGAAGCATACTTTCCTCATCTGTGTATGAACTGTAGCATCGTGTTTTAAAGTATAATAATAATAAAGGATCTGTGTCTGAGGATAAATTTGACTCTAATCAGCTCTACTGAGGTGTAAGTGTAGGCAGAATTTGCTCTAAGTCCTGACTGCACTGCAGCTCCACACCTACTTCTCAGCATGGGTAGACAGACACAAGCTAGCATGCTAAAACTAGCTGTCTGGCTGCAGCGGCATGTGCTGCGGTGGTTTGGGCTAGCGACCAGAGTTCAAACCCACCCAGCTTCCTGGAGAATACTCAGTGGGTAGCCCAAACCACCTCCCATGCCGCCAGGGGATACTGCTATTTGTGGCATGAGCTAGCACAGTTCCCTGCTGGTGCCCCGGCGAACCTTAGGGATTGATTCTGATCTCACTTGGGTGTAAATCAAAATGAGCTCTATTGAAGTCAAGAAAGTTACACAGCCATAAAACTAGCATAAATAAGATGAGACGCACATCCTGGATCTTTAATGTAAATATAATTGATACAGGGTCTAATTTTTAGAAATGCTAAGACCCACATTTCCTATTGAAGTCAGACCCACAATCAGGTTGTTATAGTACATCCATAAAATATTTAAAAATATTACTTTGTTTAGCTAATGCTGTTAAAAAGAAGTAATTTTGTAATGTAAGACTTATCTAATTCTTCCTTATTTATTATTCCTAGAGGCAGCCTGTTTGTTACTCAGGGGAAGAGTATATATTACATCTGGCCATTGTTTATTGGTCATGTGAAGTATAAGGTCACTTTATGTTAAGGTTATAAGAGATTAGCAAGTACTATTATTTCATCTTCAATGCTCAGTAGTAACTTGATCCCATTAACATTAATGGAGACGTACATATGTGTGTGAAATGCAGACTATACCCTGAGGTCTGAGACATGGATATTAACAATGAATACAATTCTAGAATCTAGCTACAAAAAGTGTAAAAGCACATAAAACTGGTCTGAACTCTGACTTGTGCATTGTGTTTTTTACGTTGAAATGTCTGATTGTCTATGCCTTAAGTAACACATGTAATAGTTGTGGGGGCAGGAGGGAATATTGCTGAATGCCATATTTTAATTCAATTTTGTGGTCTACAAGAGGACTAATTTATCAGCTAAGGTGTTCTCTGTCCTTAAGTTTTTTTAATTATTTTTGATCTCATCATATGTCATTGATTAGAAAACCGTGAAGGTCATACATCAGAAAGACATCTTTTTACAATCTTTCTGTGTTCTTCCATTAACAATCAGCATTTTTCTTTTTAAAATCCTATTTCCCTCTTTCTCCTCCAAATTAAAAGAGAAATGCTGATGGTATTATATAGCGGGTGAACAAAGGTAGAGGATTTGGAGGGGGAAGAAAGGAAAGATAATATCTCTTACACCAAATAGAGGGAGGTTTAAAATAAGTCTCTAACAAACAAACAAACAAACAAACAGAGAGGTGAATAAATATTTGTATTATGCATGAGCAGATGTCTTAAAATATAGCATTGAAACAGGTGCCCATAGGGCTGTTTAGTAACATGCCATTGTCAGATATTCTGAACTTCAGTGGTTTTCAGAATATGCTTTTGCTTTATTCTCTTAATTCTAAATAAAAACTGTCCTGGCCAAGATTTTGAGACCTAAAATCTTGCAAACCTTGCATGTTTGGTTTGACCTTTCCATTAAAAAGCAGGGATTGCATCTATATAGATAGGAAGCAATTCAACAGATATTATTAGGAGATATGTGGAACATAGGTTGTGTTTGCTAGTAGTATATACATATTAATTTTCCCTCTTCTTTCTCATTTTTGCTTTACCTGAGGCTAAAATGTTCTAATTCTTCCATGACATAAAAAGACTTAGTACTAGAGTGTTTACATGACAAATAGAATAAATAGTGTCTGGCATATTTATGTAGAATGCTGACTTTATTTGTACTTAATGTAGTCGCATCAGTGGCTTTTTATAGTGGCAGCTCTGAGAGGACTGATTCAGATATTAATTGCAAAGCTGAATACATTAAGTATAGAAGCTTCAGGGGGTAGCCGAGTTAGTCTGTGCAGGATAAACTTAAAAAACAACAAATGGTCTGGTAACACTTTATAGACTAACAAAATATGTAGATGGTATCATGAGCTTTCGTGGGCACAGCCCACTTCTTCAGATAACCAGAGTTTTGAGTTTAGGATGTGCAGACCCAAAATAAATAGGGGGAGAAGGAAGAGGGAAGGAAGGAAAAAATGGAAGGGGGCTGGAAACAAGGAGCAGAGGGTATGAAAATATCAAAGGAAAACCAAATAGGCAGAACTGGTAATCAGTAAACACCTTAAGAAGCAGATAAGGATCATAGGATAGCAATTAGAGAGGAAGGCTACTAACGCAAGAATCTACACAGACAAAGAGCTGTTGACACCTTCATTGAATGTTAGGTTGATAATGTCCCAGCCGTCGGTTATCTCGATAGAATAGGCCATCAGAGTGCGAATTGAATTTGTGGATGAATTGTAATTTCAACGCCTCTCTGTGTATGTGTCTAGTAGAATTGGTTTGTGACAAGACAGCCACTTGAAGATCTTTTAAAGAGTGATTAGGTAGATTGAAGTATTCTCCAACAGGTTTCTGTATGTTCCCTTTACGCCTATCTGATTTGTGTTCATTGATTCTTACCCATAGGTATTGTCCAGTTTGTCCAATGTATATTGCAGTAGGGCATTGCTGGCATTTGATGGCTTAGATCAAATTACTGGATGTGCAGATAAATGATCTTCTGATTTGGTAGCTTATGTTGTTGGCTCCAGTGATGAATTCGCTTGTATAGATATGTGGGCAGAGTTGGCACCACAGCTGATTTCAGGGCTGGGTTCCTGGACGCTTATGATGTGGTTGTGTAGAATGATTACTGGAAAGAATTTGTTTCAGGTTGGGAGGTTGTCTGTAAGCAAGAATAGGTTTTTCCCCCAAGGCCTCTGAGAGTGAGGGATCATTTTCCAAGATGGGTTGTAGATTGTGTATATGCATTGGAGGGGTTTGAGTTGTGAACTGTTGGTAATAACAAGTGGAATTCTGTTATTTTCTCTTTTGGGTCTGTCTTGAAGTAGTTCATGTCTGTGTACTTTTTTGGCTCTGTCAATCTGTTTTTTCACTTCTCCAGGTGGGTATTTCAATTTTAGGAATGCTCTGTAAAGATCCTGTAAGTGTTTGTATCTGTCTGTGGGATCAGAGCAAATCCAATTGTATCTTAGGACTTGGCTGTATACAATAGATTGAGAAATGTGTCTGGGATGGAAGCTGGAGGCGTGAAGATAACTATAGCTGTTGGTGGGTTTCTAGTTTAGGGTGGTGGAAATTTGTCCATTATATAATTGTACTCTAGTGTCCAGGAAGTAGATTTCTCATGTGGACTGGTACAGGCTGAGGTTGATGGTGGGGTGGAAGTTGTTGAAATCCTTGTGAAATTCTTCAAGAGTCTCTTTTCCGTGGGTCCGTATGATGAAAATGTCATCGATGTAGCGTAAGTGAAGTACGAGTGTTAGGGGGCGAGAGCTGAAGAAACGTTGTTCAAGGTCAGCCATAAAGATGTTGGCATCTCTTCCTTCTCCCCTATTTATTTTGGGTCTGCACATCCTAAACTCAAAACTCCGGTCATCTGAAGAAATGGGCTGTGCCCACAAAAGCTCATGATACCATCTACATGATTTGTTAGTCTATAAAGTGCTATTGGCTATATTGGTTTAATTGTTTGGCCAAGCGGTAGAGTATAGCTTCACAGTAGAGGCCTTAGCACTGTTCTAACAGGAAATATTGATGCTGAAAGCATTATTGTTCCAAAGGTTGGTTAACTGTAATTGCATTATAGATGTTCCTCACTGTATTGCACCTTATATATTTGCTCAGTGTTATGTCAAACACTACAAATTCAGAATGGCCATCATTTGCATTCACTTTGCCTTGATGTAAATAGCTAGATTAATTTCAGGACAAGGGAGAATCTATGGGGTTTGGAAATAACAGTCTGGTTGGAATGACTTTATCATTTGCTGGGGACCTAACCCACAGTGGGTAGGGAATGGGGTAAAGTCAGTATGTTTCTATAGATTAATTTTTCTGCTTTCCAGAGTAGATTTTAACAGTAGTTCGGTACTTTCATGCAACTATGGCAATGACAGGTTCTGATTACATTATTTGCCTGCTTCATTTTGGGAGTAGTTTTCCAGCTATCATCTTGTCCGCACTCAAAACAGCAAATAAGAGATTTAAACAGTTGTTATCTTTTATTTGTGTTTGTGTCTCAGACTAGTTTGTACCTATCTCAGATTGGCTGCTTCTGTTTTCAACTACTTGTACACAGGATTAAAGAGGTCTTTGTGAACAGTGTCAGCTTTCTCTGGGGCTATGTCTACACTAGAAGGTTTTTCCACAAAAACAGTTGTTTTTGCACAAAAACCGGCGGAGCGTCCACACCTCAAGCGTATTTTTGCGCAAAAAAAAATACAGGTGCTCTGATGGTGTCAAGGCTCCTTCCCCCCTCTGGCATGATGAATGCAGAAGTGGGAGTCCACAAAAGTACCCCCAAAACCTTATCTTTCCAGGCTTTGTTAAAAAAAAAAACTTCCCCCCAAAATCTTAACAAACTAGATTTTGGGGATAAATCTCCGCTGCCACCATCCAAGTAATGATAAAGAAACCAGGGAGAGACTACTTGGGAAATCTCACCCCTAAAGTACAAACTAGGACACAAAAATTAGCCAATACCAGGTTAATAGAAAGAAAAGAGAAATAACTTTTATTATCACCACAATGTTCCTGTTACAAGCATAATGACTAGATGGAAGAGTCACAAGTGATACTCATGGGGAAACTCCACCAAGGGCCTAGAACTTAGTTACAAAGGAAAGCAAAAACATTTTTAAAAAGTGCACAGACATCAGTTCCCATTTCCCAAACCATAAAACAATACAACCTAATGGATTTATCTAAACTTTACCCTACTTACAGAAGAGTGAAGAGTCTATTCGTGGAGGGAGACATTCTGTCTGACTCCCTCAGGAGCTGGAGAGAAAAACTGCCCAGGACAAAGGAGGTAGAAACCAAACATTCCTTTGTCCTAGTTTGAAATTCCTACCTACATTCCTAATGGCTGAATCAACCTAACTTAAGTAAGGTTACCCCTTAGTTCCCAGGCTGCTGGCTAACCTTCATGTTCATGACAGATGGCTATTCTGTGAATGGACATCAGAGCTTTATTGCGCAAGAGCATCCATGAAGTATGGACACTCTCTTGTGCAAAAGCACATCACTTTTGTGATACGCTTTTGAGGTGTGGTCACACTTTTGCACAAGAAGGTTTTGCGGAAGATCTCTTCCGCAAAAAGCTTCTTGCGCAAAAACCCTGCAGTGTAGACAAAGCCCAGCAGTTTGGGGTTTGATTCTTTTCTCCCAGCCCCACCAAGAATGTTACTTTATAGATACACTAGACTTAATGAGATGTGCTTAAAATTCTGTGGTTTGACAAAATTCAGCAAATTCTTCTGGGGAATGTATATATCCATTGTCTGAGACCTTTTCAGGGATTCCATATCTGCCAGTTCATGGATTATTGTAATACCTTAAATAATATCCTGGCTTGTAGTTTATAGAGTGTTGTATTAATCAGTACTGATACCGGCTTTATTGTTTCACATAAACCACATCCCTAATCTGGATTAGCTTGCAACCTGTGACTCTTTTGTATGTCACATACACCTTTTCTTCAGACACTTTGAAATAAATGGTCAACTTGCTACCTTGTGCCAGGCTGAGAAAATATGTTCTTGCCTCACATTTTGTACTATATCCATAAGTCCATTGTGGATTTGCTTTCTTGCACCTTTTTTTAGTGGGTGTGAAATAACTATTTTCTCACCTTCAAAAATTAAGATTACTAACTGTCTTGCTCCAAAACTTTACTATTCTAGAAAAACAATGTTTTCTAATGTCTGGTCATCTATGCAGGAATTCCTGTTTCCAGGTATGTCTAGACTACAGAGTTTTTCCAGGATACCTCCGGTATCCCGGAAAAGCTCTGCCACGTCAAAGGAATGTGTCTGCTTTTCTGAAATATTTTTTGGAAAAGCAGATGAGTTTTTTCAGCATCCCTGTAAACCTCGTTCTATGAGGAAAAAGGGATGTTCCCAAAGAGGCTTTTTTCCCAACATTTGGCCCAGTGTAGACAGGTCAATTATCAGAAAATCCTCTTTTGGAAGAAAAGCAGAAAAAGATACGCAAATTCCAGTTCGCAATTTGGGTATCTTTTTCCAGTAGAACTTTGTAGTCTAGACACAGCCTCTGAAATGTTGTTCCAAAAGTGGCTGATGCTGAATAATTTAGTGTGTTAGAATTTTCTTCAAGGAGTTTAATATTATTGGGCAGGTACTAATGATCACACTTGCAATCAAATAGAATTGTTTATAGCTTCTTTTCTACTTGGGCTTAATGCTCTTCAGATGGGTCTGAGTGACTTAGTAACACTCCGTAGCAGTCAGCCTGTTTGAGGCGCTACTGAACCAAGGCAATTCATAGAACTAAGGTAGTTCCTGCTTGGCAAGGTCAACTTTTCAAATAAAAAAAAGGAAAATACTGAACCAGACTGGTTGCAAAAAGATCCGTCATATTATGGAAAGCAATGTCATGTTCTTTATCTTAAATTTTATTCATTGACTTGTTTTAGTAAGGCCATGGTGGTGATTTAGCTTCAAACAGCGTGGTGCGCACTTTGCCAGCTATAGTAGATAACTATAAGAATGCGCTGTAACTCCACTCCTTTATGTGCTTGTTTCGTGCTCTTTATTGGAATAATTTAAACTGGATTGGTTCAACCTCATTTCCATCAAACAATGTTCCAATTAGCTCATCTCCAGTACACACAGCAAGCTTTTTTCTGGATTCAGATGTACCACAAAGGCTGCTTAAAAAGAGACTTTTGTGCATAGCATTGAGTAGAGTTTTCAGGCCCCTGAAACACCTTTATAGATTTTAACAGTCTTGCATTGTAATTCTTTTCATGGTAAGATGATGTTTAGATTGTCAGGTGGTATGTTGTCAACTGAAACTAAAGATAACCCCAGTTTAATTACTGCAAGATTTAAACATGATTCCAGTTGTGTACCTTAAGATGCTTGAGTGTTCATAAAAGAAATCTCCCTCCTTAGCACGTCTGCATATCTGTGCCTTATGCTTTAAGTTACTTAGGGTATGTCTAGACTGCATCCTTTTGTCAGCAGAGGGATGCAGGTTAGGCAGGTCAACATTGCAAATGAGGCAGGGATTTAAATATTCTGCACCTAATTTGCATTAAAATGGCCCCCGCGTTTTGCTGACTCAGCACTTTGTCAGCAAAAAGTGGCAGTCTAGAGGGGGATCTGTCGAGAAAGAAAGCCTTTTTCGACAGATCCTGTAAACCTCCTTGCTGTGCCAACAGAGGGATGCAGTCTAGACATGCCCTTAATTCCATAGCCATAGAAACTCTTACTTGTACAATGCAATGGAACTAGAAGGCTGAATTTGGCAAATACAGCATGTGCTTTGATATAATGTTTCTTTGGGCTCTCTGGTGTCAAGTTAAATCTAACAGTATGACCATCTGAACTTACTGAGATCAGCAAATGGTTGGCCTGTGCATGACTGATCTATTTCTCAAACATTAATGCTGACTATTGTAATACAGATGTGTTACATTCTTCAACTTTGTCCTTATCAAGTGTTGATCAAAATATATGTGGGTTAGTTTGAATCATATCTACGTGTCTCTCCCAAGTTCTTCAATGTATGTAGTTTAGAACAATTACTGCTATTTTCAGGGTATATTATTTCATTGGCAGGGCTTTAACTACAATATTTCTGTACCTTAAGGTATGTCTACATTACAAAAACAGCCATTTTTCCTACAAAACTTGAGGAATGTCCACACTGCAATTGCGTTCTTCCGCAAAAATACTGAAAGAACTGAGGGGTTTTTCCGGCATTGGTAATCCTCATTCTACAAGGAAAAAGCCTTTTTGCAAAAGAGCTCTTTCACAAAAAGGTGTGTGTGGACAGGGAAGAGGGAGTTCTTTCGGAAGAAGAGGAAAGAGAAAAACATACACGTGCCCTGGTGGCCATTCCGTCCATAGCAATCACAGCTTACATGAGAGAGAGTGTCCATTCAGTCTGGATGCTCTCTTTCGAAAAAGCAGATCGCTTTTTCGATGCTTTTTCGATGCTTTTTCGACTTATACAGTCTAGACGCTCTCTTTCAGAAGAAGTTTTTTCGGAAGATCTCTTCCATAAAACGCTTCTTCCGAAAGAAGTCTGCAATCTAGACGTAGCCTACATCGTGCAAATTTTATGCAAGCATTTGGGCTTACTGTAGTCTTTTTTTTTCTCTTTTCATACTGATGGTCCATGCATTTCTCCAGCTATTGTTTCTAGTTATGATTGAGATACTTCCTGGGATATAGCTTTTATAACAGTTGTTTTTCACCTGGGGAAAACTTTATTCCTTCACCCAGAAGATATTCCACAGGAGAGAATTTGCATCGAATACTTTATTACCTCTAACCATTTTATCACTGTCTGCATAGCATTAGCCATAATGTTTGACTTAAGAATTCTAAATCACTGGTCAAATGTCTCTCTGTATTATTCCCCATAGAATTTTTGTCTAAAAAAATCTGAATTTGTTCCAGACATAAGGCATATTTCATATTTACCAGAATAAGATTTTAGAACTTTAGTATCCTCTTCATGGATCTTCTGTGAATTATGACCCAGTCTTTCATCATATCAGTATAATAAATTGCTGCTTTTTTTTCTTTTCTCTGAGATCTGTTCTGAGGTGATGATGCTTTGGGACTCTCAGTTGCTTTACATCTCTTTCCCAGCTGTCGTGATGTACATTATCCAATTTTAAACTCCTAAAAAAGTTCAGAACAGCACCAACCAGGAAGTTTGCTTTCAGCACGAAAGGCAGTATGGCCAGTCTGTTAATTTCAGGAACCAGCTGCAAGCCTATGTCTACACTGTGGAGTTTTTTCAGGATATCAGAGGTATCCCGGAAAAGCTCTACCGTGTCCAAGGAACGCGTCTGCTTTTCTGAAAAAATTTTCAGAAAAGCAGACACATTTTTTCGGCATCCCTGTAAACCTCGTTTTATGAGGAAGAAGGGATGTTCCGAAAGAGGAGGTTTTTCTGAAGTTTGGCCCCATGTAGACAGGCCAAATTTCAGAAAAGCCTCTTCCAAAAAAAAAGTGGAAAAAGATATGCAAATTGAGGTTCGTAATTTGTGTACCTTTTTCCGATAGAACTCTGCAGTCTAGACACAATGACTGCCCCGAGGCTGTGTCTACACTACAAAGAAAAGTCAGAAAAAGATATGCATATTGCGAACCCCTACATGGGGCCAAATGTTGGGGGAAAAAAACCTTTTTCAGAACATCCCTTCTTCCTCGTAAAATGAGGTTTACAGGGATGCCAAAAAAATGCGTCTGCTTTTCCGAAATTTTTTTCAGAAAAGCAGACGTGTTCCTTGGACATGGCAGAACTTTTCAAAAAGCTCTGTAGTCTAGACATACCCAGAGAAGAGAACAAGTTACAATGTACATTTAATGTTGAAATTGGCATGGGGAGGGGTTATACCTGTCACACTGTCTGGTCTGGGTCACCAGTAAGAATGCCACATTCAATACAGACTGTCAGAAACAGGACAGGCACACCCCAAAAGAGGTGGTAAATTTGATATTTCTTCACCAGGCTGGTAAAGAAACGGAACTTGTGTATTACCACACAGGTTAACAAGAAGCTAAAAAGACAATCCCCTTAGACATCCCAGTCTAGTTTACCACCCACACAAAAGGACTTCTGTGATAATTAGAGCCAGAAATCACATGTAAAGGTCTTCCAATCCCAAAGGATCAGACACACAACCCAGGTCAAATTCAGATCTTACCCAAAAATCACAATGATAACTAAACCTTTAGTAAATAAAAACTGTCAGTTTAAAATATAAGAGAAAAGGAAAGAGAGTTATTAAGAAATGAAATGAATCATATACATCATAGCTGACTTCAGATTTTGTAGATCAGAATAATAGCGGTGATGTTAATCTGGTAGCTTGGAATAAATCTCTCTTGATCAGCGGTTCTCTGACTTTAGCAATCCTGAGACCCCCATTTTGTTTTAAATTATTTCGCAAACCCCCCAACACTGACTGATTCTTACATTTGAAGAAAAATCCATGTGCATGAAAAGCTCTATTATTTTTTTTATTTATAAACTATTGAAACACTAATGCTGTTATTTATTTTGTTATTTATTATTAGATAGAGATACGTAATATGTCTGGGTAAGGAACTATTTCTTATTTTTATTACCATTAAATCTAAATAGATAGAAAACTATACCCCTTCCCACCCCCACCTCACCTGCAATTCCCCTTCCCTGCTTCTTTCCACCCTCTATTGCAGCATCTCTTGCATGCTGTGAAACAGCTATTCCACAACATACAGGAGACCCTGAAAGGGAGGGGGAGGAATTGATCAGTGGGGTCGCTAGCCAGAGACACAACTTGCAGACCTCCCAAACTACCCTCCTGGCCCCCCAGGGGTCTGTGGACCCCAGTTGGAGAAATGCTGTTCTAGATCATCCAAAAGATTGGAATCCAAATAATAGTTTAGCTATAGAATTTCTTAGGGTATGTCTACACTGCATTCCTCTTTCGAGAGAGGAATGCAAATGCAGCTGAGCAAAACTGCAAATGAAGCGTGGATTTGAATTTCCCATGCTTCATTTGCATAATTGCGTCCGGCCGCTATTTCGAAATACTCTATTTCGAGATAAAAAATGCCGTGTAGATGCAGTTATTTTGAAAGAAACCCCTTCGGTTTTTTCGAAAGAAGGGGTTTCTTTCAAAATAACCATGTCTACACGGCGGTTTTTATCTCGAAGTAGGGCATTTTGAAATACCGGCCAGACGCGATTATGCAAATGAAGTGCAGGAAATTCAAATCCATGCTTCATTTGCAATTTTTCTTGGCTGTATTTGCATTCCCTTCTCAAAAGAGGAATGCAGTGTAGACATGCCTTGCATTAATTACATAGGGCAATCCAATTAGTTACTTAGCCAGCTCAATCCAGCGGCTTAAACTTTCCCTGTTTAAAGTTCAACAGAGTAGAGATGGTGCCTACGGTCCAGTATTTATTGCTTCCAACAGGCTGACAAGCCTCCTTACAGAAATTGTCACAGCAAGGCTTTTCTCTGAAGATTAATAGGCAGTGCAGACAGTTTGTAGACCTTCATTGTTAAATATAACCCCTCTTTGAAGTTAGCCTTCTACTTAAACAAACCAGATACTCAGAGAGGTAGTTTTGGTAGTCTGTAGCTTTAAAAACAATGAGCAGTCCTGTGGTACCTTAAGGTGCATCTAAACTGCACTGTTATTTCGAGATAACTAGTGTTATTTCAAAATAACAATGTGAGCATCCACACAGCCATTCCATTATTTCAAAATAATTTCGAAATAACAGACGGCTTATTCCAAAATCTGTAACTCTCATTCTGTGAGGAATAACGCTTAACACCAAAAATTTCGAAATAAGGCGTGTGTAGACGCTCCACTGCTGCTATTTCAAAATAGCCTCTCATCACGACCATTCTAAGTTATTCTTCCCCAGTACCTCTTGGGACTCTAAATCAAGATAGAATGTCTACATTAGGAAAGCCTACCTCAGACTAATTTTGAGGCTTCCCTGCAGTGTAGACATGCTATTTTGAAATAAGCTATTTTGGAATAACTATGCTGTGCTGTGTAGACGTACCCTTAGAGACTAACAAATATATTACATTATGAGCTTGTGGGTAAAACCCAGCTGATGAAGTGAATTTTACCCACAAAAGCTCATGATCTAATATATTTATTAGTCTCTAAGGTGCCACAAGACTGCTCATTTTTAAATCAGAAACGGTACATTTGATTTACATAAGGCAATTGCTATTCATTATAGGGATGCAAAACTGACAACTATCAATTATTATAATTAGTCATGCACATTATATATGCATCTTTGATTTTAAGGCTGATTGAGTACAGTCACATACATAATGTAAAGCAACATGAAATCTGCAAGATGATTTGGTTACATTGGTAAACTTCTAACAGGGTATAGGTAAATACAGACAAATTCATTTAGCGTTTACTCTTCATTCTTATCACTACAAATGAACAGGTTAGTGATTGCTAGTCTAATGATCATTTCTTTGATACTCACACACAAGTAAATTGTCCTGATTACAATTGCAATACTTCTTTTTAAGCCTGTAAGAGTCATACACAGGTTAGCGGGTTTGCCAGTGTCACAATATCCATTCAGAAAAAGGCATAGCTTCTATACACCCACAATCAAAAAGAGGCAATTTGGACTACCTATGGTTTGGCTGTTGGTAATTACATTTGATGTCACCATATGTTCAGCTAGTATCAGAGCCAAAATTATGCACTTTCCCATCCCCCTCTTTTGACTGTTGCAAAGTTCTTGATGATGGGTGAGACCATTTTAAAATATTTTGAAACTTCAGGGGGTAGCCAAGTTAGTCTGTGCAGGATAAACTTAAAAAACAACAAAAAGTCTGGTAGCACTTTATAGACTAACAAAACATGTAGATGGTATCATGAGCTTTCGTGGGCATAGCTCACTTCTTCGGATAACCGGAGTCATCTGAAGAAGTGGGCTATGCCGTGGAAGTTCATGATACCATCTACATGTTCTGTTAGTCTATAAAGTGCTACCAGACCTTTGTTGTTTTTTAAGTTTAAAATATTTTGTTCAGTAACGAGGGGACATTTTTATGGAGACTCATTGTATATAAGTAAGATGAGAGCAGTCGATAAAAGACAATACTAGTTTAAATAAATAATTTTGGGTAGAGAAATTCAATTTTGGATTAATATTTTAAAAAAACACTATTGATCTCATGCTTCAACTAATCCAGATTCTTGTAGGTTAAAATTCTATGGCAAAAAATACAGGTGACATAGAGACATTTGATCACTGATTTATTCATGGATTTTTTTCTTGTTTAGATTTGGGGTAGAAAAAATTGATTCCAACTTTGGTTTTCAGTAGAGATAACATCTCTGCATTTCTTTATCGCTTTCTAAAGAAATCTGTTACCATTTTCACATAGTCTGCTGAAGCTAAGCAATATGTGTGAACATTGAAAAATGTTTCCTGTCTTCTGACTCACAAAGAATTGGAAATCAGTAATGAACACTAAATTTTAGCAATTAACAAAAGCAATAACGTTTTGCCATTAAATTGCAACTGAATTCATTCTTCCTAATTGGACTGTTTCCAGTGGCACCAACTATTTTTTCTAGGACACATTTAAGTATCTTCTAGTAGAATTAAATAGGATCCAACAGTGGGTTTCAACTTTTTTTCATTTGCGGAGCCCTACAAAATTTCCAGTGAAGGTGTGGAGCCTTTTGGATATCTTAGACATAATCTGCAGACTCCCTGGGATCTGTGGACTACAAGTTGAAAACCACTATTCTAAGCTAAGCCTTAGCTACTTGGATAGAAGTGACAGGTGTGTTGTCAATGTCCAGAAGGTGGCACTCTTGCCTCTGTGAATGGCATACCATAGCATACTCTTAAGGAGCACTGTATTTCAAAACATACCTCTTATCAAATGACACATTAAACCAAGTTCCTGACTATTTTTGGCAATTAAAAATCCAGTGCCATTTTTTCAAGAACAGTACTGCAATTTCAAGCAACATTCTATTGTGTTGCCTATCTACATTTCCTCCTATAGTTTTACTTGGGGTAAGTTATTCTGCATTTCTCCTAAATACAGTAGTTGAATAATCTCATTGTAGACAACTTTGGGATTGTCATGGTGAGAGACGAGTCTTTTCCATTCCACATCATATATGTACGGTCAAATATTCAGATATCCTCTTCAGAAATCAAAATGTGTTGGGGATATGCATATTATGCATGCAAAACCTGCATTTAATAACACAACTTAGACATCTCCTTTCACCTCAAGATCTAAAAAAAGTACTTTGGAAACATTGACTAAAGGGTAGAGAGAACACCTTTTTCAGGTAAAATAGATTGTATTATTTCAATAGCTGCATTTTTTCATGTGAGTAAATTAAAATACAGCAATTGCAAATTGCCCAGGATCATACAGCAGCATCAGGCTGGAACCTGGATCCATTCTATAATCTTTGGACCATAATCTCCTCCCCCTCAAATTTGCAGACACTGTTAAGGAGGACTGCTGAAAATGTGACCCATAGGCTAGCATATAACATGGGTGCATACCATGGAATGTGTGATTTTACCATCCGCAGAGTTCTAGCTAGAATGTCTTTTGCTTTTGGCTTTCTTAATAGCAACATGACAAGCAGTGCAGCCATGGACCATTAGCACCGTGTTGCACTAGAGAAAGGTCAGTAATTTCTCATAACATTTGATAAAGAGTATAGCAAGCATAATGGCTTCCTGAGATTTGCCCTCTTTCAGGGCCTCATCCAGCTACCACTGAGTTTTTCCATTGACAGCACTGGGAGCTGCTTCCCTCCTATAATTGGCTGACTGTATATCATTATAAAACAGCATTGTTTTAATTTATGATCATTGCTGAAGAGAAAATGCTTTGAGAAAAATTCTTGTTTCTTGCCCTTTTTCCATTCAACTCCGACACCTAAAAGGTGTAAAAAGTGAATAGAACACACTCAGGCAGCTGAATTAAAGTGTAAAGTATAGTACTTAGCAATTAGGAAAGGCTGTTCAAATGAAATAATTACTTTTTTTCTTGTAAACACTTACTGATCATAAGAAATAAAACTGGTAAACATAATATGACTGTTTAGCTTCATTAAACTTGTAGCAGGCACTTAATTTTTTCAGGCAATTCAAATGGTCTTCTGTAGTACTGATTCACTTTAATTGAACATATTACCATGAACAGATAATAAGAAATATATTGAAGATATCCATCTGGCTTGCACTGAAAACCTTGTGCATTTCATTCTCCATGGCTGTCACTGGCCTTACTAATTGCTTCATTTTGGCTGTTTTACAATCAGTATGATTTAGCCATTAATGTGATAAAAGTCATACTGGAGAAACACTAGATATTAAAAAGCATAGATCTCTGACTTACCTCACTTGCCAGTTTGGAACTTATCTCTAGCATTATTAAAGTTATATTTTTAACAGCGGAAATAAAAATATATTGACTCCCTCTTTTTTTTCAGTTTAGTTTCTTATTTTGCCTATCTGATTCTGGTTCACAGAAAGCTGCAAAATGTCTATTCTATTCAGAAGGGTTTTCTTCCTCCATTTACTCTTTCAGTCAATTAGTGGTTTTAAACCAGATAATTGCACAGATAAATAAGCATGTCAAGACGGGAGCATATAGCTTGTGTTTCTAAATATCGGTTTCAGTACGTAAAACTTGTGGGGAAATGACTTTTTAAAAGAGGTCAGCCAGACATCTACATTCACTGTAGAAAAAGAGAGGGTTTTATTTTTCCATTTGTTGCCCTGTATTTTCAGTTTAAACCCACAAGACACAGCTAACAAATTTACACAAGCTCACATGTTAAGCCTGAGAATTATTACAACCTCTCCTACCATAAAGAAGCTTGGAATAATTCATGAAAAGGTTCATGACTTCTGTTTTAGGAATTTACTTACCCTCACAGTGAAAAGAAGAGGTTCAAGAGTTCTCACTCCATTTCACTGTCAATAGATGATTCAGTCGATCTACTTGTTGTTGAACATCAAATTCAGACATCAGTTCAAAAAGGAGATGACCTGTAGGTTAATCATAAATGCTCAATGAGATGAAAGCAGATTAATTAATGCTTTTTCATCAACTTGTTCCAATTTAGTTTAACATGATCCATTTCAGAAAAAAGTAATATTTTGCCATTTTCTTGAATGCAAATGAAAGTTCAATGTTGCTAACATGAAAGCATTCTCAAAGCACAGATAGTGGTTTTCTGATCTCTATCTGATGCCTACTTATGTCTACATCTGAGCGTGTATGTGCCTGAGTGCAAAATATCAAGAACCGGTTACTTTGCACATGGCCAGATGGAAGCTGTTTTAATTTCTTAGCTTGGGAAGAGCAGCAATGGCCCGTTAACTGAAGCTTATGAGCATGGTGAGTGTGTTTACAGGAAAGCACATATATTTGTTTTTCAACTATCAGCAGTAGAAAGTTAGCTCATCTTATTCTGGACTCTGACTTAAGCAAATGAATATTTGTAATTTTTAGGACAGGTTGAACCTCTCTAGTCACTTTCTGGGCTGACAGTATCCATGGTCTGGCATGATGTTAGTTAGCCAGATGTTCATTTATCATAGGTGTGGCCAAGTTTCCCATGATGCTATAGAAGTTTGTTTACAGCCATCAGCCTGGCTTTTAGTATTCTGTGCTGTTATTTAGCTCTAATTTACCCCTAAATATCTACTAAGAACCTAGTAAGCAGTGGAAGTGTTGGTAATGCTCCTAACAATATTGACCTCCCATCTTTGGCAAATTCTCTGATTCAGTGCTGCATTCTCTGGTCCTGAGGATGCTGGACTAGAAAGGCTCAACCTGTAGATGAGAGAATCTTCAACTCCAGGAAGTCAGGCAGCGACATCCTAGGAAGAAAGCCACAAATGTATGTGACAGATTAAGGCATCCAAGGAATGCATCTGCTGTTCTGAAATATTTTTTGAAAAAGTGAATGCACTCTTTCGCCATCTCTATAAATCTCATTCTACAAGGAAGGAGGGATGTGTCAAAAGAGCACTTTTTTCCAAAATTTGGCACCGTGTAGATTCACCAAATTTCAGAAAAGCCTCTTTCAAAAGTAAATCTAGTGTGGTTCCCTGTCCTGTGTAGTGGCACTTACACCACTTATGGTGAGAGAGAAGAATGAGTGAGTTCTATAGCCAGGTAAGTCTCCCAGACACAGCCTGCCTCTGGCACCCCAGTCCCTTCCTCTCCCAACTCTCTGCTCCCCCTCCAGCCCTCATACCCCACATACCCCAATCTTCTGACCCCCTCCTTCATCCATACCCCCTCCCAGACACCTGAACCCCAACCCTTTGCCTCAGGTCACAACCCCTTCCTGCCCTAGGTCACAACCCAAACCCCTACACCCACTCCTGCACCCCAGGCCCTTGCCCCATGTCACAACCTCCTCCTGCCTAAGATTGCAACCCAAACACATGCACTCCCTCCTGCACTCAGTCCCCTGCCCCCGGTCACAACATCTCCTTCACCCAAACTCCCTCCCAGAACCCAAACCCCCTCCTGCACTTCAAACCTTTACCCGCCAAGCTTCCTTCTGCACCCAACCTCCATCCCAGACCCCACACCTCCTCCATTAATATCATGGAAGAGTGCGGCCCTTGACCACTTTCCAAATTTTTGAAATGGCCTCCATCAAAAATTATTGCCCACCCCTGATCTATCACAGTTACTGATCTAATAAAAAGCATTATGTGAGAGCTAGGTATTATTATTTATATTGTGTTTCCTAGTAAACATATAAAGAGAGCTGCGGAGTAGTGATTCACTTACTGGAGGCCTAAGTTAATATCCTGGCTTAGGTTACAATAGAAAGTGATCTTAGTGATTTAAGGTTTGACACAAGTTGTCCAGGTAACCAGAATGTCTGGTATATTTCCAGATGATTGAGCATCTGTGCTCAAGAGAGCCATGAATGAAAATGACAAGGAGCGGTGTTGCAGAAAATGATTAAAGGACATCAGTAGAGTCATGGAGGATAGTAGCTACCAAAACAGGGCCAAATTCATCCATGATTTAACTGCACTGAAGTCAGAATGAATGTCTCATTATGTCTTGGAGCAAATACCATCATTTATATGTGTGTGCACAGTGCCTAGTTCAGCTGAGCTCAAATTCCAATTTATTATTTATGCCCAACTCAAATAGTTTCAGCCAAACTTCGTGCTTTTAATTTCTCACTTTCATGAATGCTAAACCCATTCTTAAATATAACCCTTTTAAAAAAATCTTGAAAATAAATTTGAAATATGAAAATAATTTGACATGTGTACATAATGTGTTTGTCTCACTTTGTATACCTTTACAAGTTAGCTCTTGAGTCACATTACGAAGTGATCTATATAAAGAAACCTGTGATCATTTTGGAGTAAAAATCTGTGAAAGTGTGAAAGGCAAGTAATGGTAGGGATTATTTTAAATAGTACTTCATATTGTACTGTTAGTCAGGAGTGGGAACTGGAGATTTTCAGCAACCCAGGAAGAAGGGATGAACTTGAGAATTTTACATGTGATTCTACATTGATTCTTCTGCTTTTTTTCACATCAGTGCCAGTAGGTTATCAGTAACAGAATAAAAGCTCAGCTATCAAAATAAAAGTTGGCTGTCTCAAGATCTGTCAATGGAACAAGGAAACATTAATCAATACCTTGCAGGATTCCGAAGTAAATTGAGAGGAGGTTATCACCTTCACCAGAAAACAAATTACTGTACATGGAAGTTTTTTAAGGGAGGTTTGTTTTGAAGGATTTCATTTGATTGGGCTTCTTTCAATTCTTGGTGTTTGTTCCTGTTAGACCAATGTGTTTTGTCTTTTGTGTTGGGTGCAGTCATAGAGCAAAGGATCAACAGGATAGAAAATAAAGGTATATTTTAAACAAGAATTATTTATTCATATGATAGTATTTCCCTCTGTTATGCTGTCATCTCTCAGGCCCTGTTCTCTGCTTGGTCCATATACAGGCAGAACTTAACTTTACATGGAAGACCAGATCCCACATTCCTTATCTTTTTGTGCAAATCCAAATTGTGGTGGTGTGGAACCAAAGTGAGATGTAACAGTCACAGGAACAAATGCTCCCACAGCGTCCCTTACTCCTTGCAACTGTGAGAAGTACAGACACTGGCTGGAGCTACACTTAGCATTCAATGTATGGGTCTATACTAGACCCACTAAATCAAATGCCAGAAGATCAACCTCTGGAGTGTTGATCCACCAATAAGTATAGACATGACTCAAGTATAAGTTGCTATCTACTGCAGTCCAGATCGTTTCTTTATTGTACAGGAAATGCACAGCCCAGCTGATTTCTCTTTTTCGTGTGGTTTCTGAAAAGCTTAAGTGTCTTAGACTTGGCATTTGTGTTGTAGAATCATTTCTCTCGGGAGCTATTTGCGAACACTTCTACTCATTTAATTCTAAGTATAAAATAGTGACAGCAGATGCTATTTTAGAGGAATACTTTGGTTGAAGTCATCTCTGGGATTGACTCCACAACCCAGTCTACAGAGAAACCACTGCAGTCACTGTAGACCGTTGCCACCCAATGCTGAAAACGGAGGTGGTACAGCCAACAATATTTTAGCCATGATTAACACAGCACAACCTCTGAGCAGGTAGAGAAGGTAATAAGTGAGAGAAAATGGGGAAAAAAAGAGAAGTAAAATAACTAATAGGGAAAAAGCAGAAAAGAGAAGCATCTAGTTTTGTCCATTGTTACTTTGTGCCCTCTCTCCTTCTCTGTTTGTATGCCTTGTCTAAGGCCAGGTCTAAATTAGGAAATTAGGTCATTATAATTATGTTGCTTGGGGGTGTGAGTGACTCAGTTAAACCAACCTAATCCCTGATGTAAACAGTGTTAAGATGACAGAAGTCTGCCATGGACATAGTTATTACCAGGCCCACTGACAGGAGGGGTGATGGCGGCAACTGCCCTGGGGCCAAGTAATTCAAAAGGGCCTGGGGCTACCGGCTGCCACTGCCAGTGGCTGGACCCCTGGTGGTTTAACTCAACACGGGAGCCCAGGGTGACACTCTCTGGGTGGCATTGAAGGACTGGTGGGGGAAGGCTAGCACCTTCCTCTATGCCTTCTATCCGAGGCGCCACTTGTTCTAAGAGTTCAGAGCCACCCCCATCCACCTTTCCCGGAGGCCCAGCAATTCTGTCAAAGCCCTTTTGTCGGCAGAGGTAGTGTCTTCACTAAAGTACTACAGGGGCACTGCCGCAGCATTTTACGTATGGACCTGCCCTAATACTTAGACTTTGAGCTTCATGAGGCAGGGACATCTATTTATTGTGCTTTTACAGCACAGTGGGACTCCATCTGTGACTGAGGCCATCTGTGACTATCACACTACATATCATAAGCCATAATAAATTTGCCAGCTTCTGATGAGATTATTGATACATATAGTAATTGATTACAGCAACTTCAGCTTTCTGGGGAGTGAGTGCTACCTGTCACTCAAGAACAATCCCTCATAGCAGTTAAGGAAGTTGGAGCAAGATTGATGGGTTCCCACACAGTTCTCAGACAAAAGGATAGTGGCTGAAAGTGCCATTGTCTGGTAAATGTCCTGGAATGTTTAGACTTTTGCCTGTTCCTTGAGACTAATGACCAGTTCATGGTATGTCATCCATGATATGAAGGATTAGAAATGAACACTTTATTATGTTTATTGGAACTTCCCGTTTCCCATTGATGTCTAAAGATATTCTCTAGCTTTGGTGATTCCAGAGTTATTAGACTTTAAAAATAGTTTGTTTTGCTCTTACTGTTGCATATTTACTAAATTCTGAGCTTTAGAATACCATCTTGGTCTGCATCCTGGCTATGGAGGTAACAGAACAGAGACAAACGTGGGGACGTGATGGGCATATAGAAACGTGCAAGAATACATACAGCTCCATACAAATGCACATACTATATCAATACCTTATAGCTGATGTGTTTGAGTGCATACATATTATTGCTTAGGGCTTGCCTGGAGCCCCTTGAAAATCTAAGCCTAATACTTTTCTATATTTATGATCATTTTCATTCTAAAAATGTTTTAAAACACCACAAATCAACAATCTCACATGGTCAAAATTCTTTTGGATGCTGCACATTTGACAAGTAGAAAACCCACTGCATGGCATCACGTTTGTGAAATAACAATGGCTTGTGGAGAGGGAGTGACTGATGACTGATCCTTGAGTAATTTGTAATTTATCAAAGACCAGATATGATTGCTCCTGTATCTGATTAACCTTCTTTGTAAGATGGCCATCGTTTTTTGTAATGACAGTAGATTATTCCATGCTTGCAAAGATGGATATCAGCTAGTATTAATCAATAATACACAAAAGGTGACACCTCTAATTCACTGAATTATCTATAAAGTCTGTCACAAGTGGTACAATCATTTGTCAAATATTCCAATTTCACATAAAGTGCCTTGGAATTAAAGGGCCTTTTATTTTTGTGTGAAGCAGGTAAAGCAAAAGGTATGCTTTATTTTTAAAATGAAATCAGGCACTAATGCTAACTGCTATATAAAAGCAAGTAAAAATTTCCAAGAGTGACAGATTTGATTGTCATTTCTAGACCCCATTACATATGATTCTTTTTGTCACATTTGTATGGCGAGAGTTTGATTTAATAAGATAGCATTGCCCAGGATAAAACGGAGGTTAAAATGAATCATTATTCTCTGTTCTTATTTAAGCCCTTTGTGCTCTCTCTGGACCAGATATATTTTCCATTTGCTTTGTCTTCATGGTGCTATAATAGTGCATCCCTCCCCAGTATCCTTTGATGCAATTCCATTCTTAATGTGTTTTCAGATTTAAATTAACCTTCATTTACTATTCAGCCACACAAAGAGCACATATTTCAGTATGCAGAAATGTTTGTTTGGTGATTGACTGCTTGGCCCTTTCTGGGAGCTGGAAGGCATTTATTCCTGGGAGGGAGACTCTTACATCATGTTTAAATAGTTTTCAATCTGTGGGAAGCTTTTTTTCTTCAATGTCATTTACGAAATGTGTTAATAAGTTGAACCAAAACTGCCGTTTGGGTATGAATGAAGCTAAGACAGAAACTACCACTCTTAAAAGTGAACAGATGGGAAGCTTAGACCAAAAGGCAACAGAACAGTATTTTGCTCAAACTCTATTTTAAAAAGAAAAATTGCCCACATTAAAACAAAATGGATGCTTCCTATCAGAAAAATGCCTCAAGAGACTCACTGTAGCATATATCTAAAAAGTGTAGAAACCCTCCCTTTATAAAATGTGCTTCTAATGTAGCAAAAGAATAAACCGTGTTTAGTTTCCAGGGTTGAAATCATGCAGTTTCCTGCTCAGAAAAGCATTTAAGCATGTGCTTAATTGTTGAACTGGGGATGAATTGCTGAATCAGGACCTTTGTTCCTTTAGGAACAATTGCTTTTCTCCCCTGCTACGCCTCACTCCCAATTATATATATAGCCATAAATCACTGCCAACCTTTATTACAGAAAAATACGGTAAAAGTGTATAATCTAGAACACTAGGGGTTAATGTTCCTATTTTCAAAAGGGACTTCGAAGCCGAAGTTGCATTGGCTTGTCATGAGAAATTTTACCGTACATCTAGCAATATCATGCTACTGCAGCAGATAGTCAATAATAAAAGTAGAATGTTAAAAATTTTCTTATGAGAGACATGCCTTATAAATCTGTTCCTTTGCTTGTGAATACATCTGCACAATGGTTTATTGCACAAAAGACATAGCAATGTATACTGGGTATTTGAAAATAGTGGCCCTGAGTCTTATTTATTATATGGAGACCATTACGTGTTGCCTCCCTGTAAGATTGACAGCATATAAGTGAAAGCAATGCAGCTGGATGTTGTGATCCTGTAAAGCAGATTTTGTTTAACTACTCACCTTTGTTGTAACCTTTCTTCATTCCTTACTAAAATGAAGTTTGGCCATGCCCCATAAACTACTCAAACAATCCATTAGGATAGCTATGGAAATTAGCATAGCAAACTATCTCATGTTAGTTTAGCTTTTCACCAGTTATTAATCTTCTCAGTTCAGGGTCACATTTTCCAGTCTTCAGCATTTTTCATGGTACCTGATGATGTGTAGCATGTTAAGAGACCCTAGAAGTTTGATAGTCACTAAGCTTCAGATGTTTTTGACTTTATGCCCCCTCATTATAAGTAGGTTCTTGTGCACATGTTGCATTAGGAAATAAAAAGGGAGGAAATGTTACATCTTGTCTGAATATTTAGTGCATTCTTATGGGTGATTTCCAGTCACTGATTACATATCAAAAGAAGAGTGAGTCCAATGCTACTGATTTATATTATCTCCAATCACTCCTTTGTCCACAAGGTCTTTCATAGACTGGAAGATTATAGAAGAGACCATTATGAACACTTGTCTGACCTCATATTTAATAGGCCATAAAATTTCATCCAATGAGAGCCCTGCATTATGTACAATAATTTAGAAAGTCTTCCAATCTTGATTTAAGGACTCCAAATAATGGAGCACATACCACATCTGTTCAAATGGCTAATTATTCTTGCTGTTGAGAGTGTGCATTTTGTTATGCCTTTGAGGGATACAGTCATATACTAGGGGCCTGGATGATATTTATGGATTTTTAGGGCCAAGGTCACAGGTGAGATAAATGGTAGCATACGTTTACATGTCCCCTCATTGTAAGTGGGTGAATTTGACTCAGTCATTGGATTTTCATTGTCTTATAATCTTGATCCCTTTAGCTAGATAGGTAGCTATCGGGTCAGTGCTACATGAATACCGTGGGCTTTTAACACTTCAGGTTAATCTGTGTCTGCTATCTTAAGGCAGATATTGCCACTTTTAAGGCAAACATTATTTTCTGTAAAAGTTTGGCAAATTTTATGAGGTCACAAAGGCTGCTTTTGAGAATATTTGTCCAAGCTTTTATTCTGCCTGCCCAAAATCAAAAGTGTAGCATTCTATCATCACTGTCTGCACAGGCAAACGTCTCAGAGGAGTAGCTATGTTAGTCTGTACCTTTAAAAATAAGTAGTCCAGTGGCACCTTAGAGACTAACAATATATAGTGACTATATATAGAGACTAACAATATATAATATATATAGTGTCATGAGCTAGTGTCATGAGCTTTTGTGGGCAAAACCCACTTCCTCGGATAAAATGAGCTTGAGTGTTTGCACAGGTGAAAGTGTCATCTACTTGTGCTTGTTTAACAAACACAAATCTATGTGTCATTTTACTCTCTCTTTGTTGTCACAATGTTGATTGTTATTAGTCTGCTTCTGGGGGCTTTTCAAGCCATTTCATGTGGTTCCCCATCTGCTTAATTTCACACCTTGTTTGCCAGTATGCCCTTTTGTCATCAGCATCCTGTTTCTTGACCAAATTACATTGGCAAGTGCTTCTGATTCCATCACATTATAATCTACAGAAACAGAAAAGAGCTTATTTAGTTTCTATCCAGGCTAATTTATACCTGTGATGGGTTGGATCACAGAGATACCCTTGCAGCTGTCACCCCATGAGAAGATCATACCACTGTGCCTGCTTGCTTGTCCTTTGGAGCACCCTACCATCCTGTCCTGCTGGGCCAGAATCTCTGGTCTCCCCCAACAGAGGCACAGAGTTGGGTAACGGCCCCCCAGCCTGCAAAATAACACAGATATTGATAACAGTTCAGCTCTGGGGACCTGACAGCACCCAGCAACACAACTCTCAAAAGGGACCAAACCCACAAATAAATCCATCTTATTCTGTATAAAAGTTTTTATGCAGACAAAGCTTATACAGTTTGCTCTCTGTATCAGTAAAAGAGATATACACAATTGTGACTCCCCGTCCCCCCAGTAACAATTATTTATACTTTGTTTGATAAGTGGTTTTATTAAGTATAAAAGGTACGGTTTAAGTGATGACAAGTGAAAACAGACCGATCAAAGTAATTTACTAAGTCAAAATGAAAAAACCACACCAATTGTTACAGATAAAAATTCTCACTGTAATTCTTATTTCAATTAAAATCCTTCAAGAGACAATTGATCTATTCTTTGATCTGGGTGTAACAGCTTCCTGTACTCAGAGTTCTTTGTTTTCAGGTTTCTTCACATGTATCCTCTTAAGGTGGGGAGTCCATTTCAAAAGCCAGCTGAAGACAAACATTGATTGCTTCCCATTCCTTAAGTAGAATTTCCTCAGGGCCCTTTGGAAAATACCAGATTCAAAATGTAGTCCAGCATTAGATAGCATGGTCACATGTCCTGGCAAACTCCAAAATACTCCTATCCCAGAGAATTAAAGTCAGCCTAACCTGGCAAGGGAAATGGCCACTGCTTTATATAATGCAATAATGTAGTCACAAACTAAGACTGACTATAAACATCATTCATAAAATAGATCATTGCTGATTCCTACTGTTTTCATTTTCTGTGTCTCTTTTTCTGCTTTATTCTGTGGTACAAGTGGCTATTTTATGTTCCCAGAGATATTATAGCTTTGTAATTCTCTTCTTCTTCTGCTTACCTTTTTCCCTAGTCCTAGAACAAAGTTGAAAGTATGAATTGAAATCACCCCCCTCGTTCCATAATAGATGTCCTGTTAAACTTGTATTGCCTATCAGGCCCCAAGTGTGGCTTACTACTACTACCATATAATTGAAATATGCCTGGAAAATGGTGAGATCATCTATAAGCTTACTAGTCTTTTGTTATACCTTATAGCGACATAGTTTCTAACACCTGATGTTGAAGCCAAAAAAGTCAGCAAATAAAATTTCAGCAATGATATCAGAATGACCTAAATTTGGAGGTGAGAACATCTGCTCACTCAGGTGAAATTCATGTGCTAGGAAAACTTTAAAAGTCTGCAGCTTACACAAAGGAAGATAAGATTTGGTTTTACTTGAAATCAACATCATGCTGTACAATGTAGGGCAAAATCTCCTTTCATAATGAATGTCAGACACATCCAAGACCAAAATGAAAAGGCTACAGACATCTAATCACTGGCCTTTGCCAACTGAAACTAACTAATGGAAATCTTTGAACAGCTACTTACTGCAGAAACAAATAAGTCAAACAAACATATTTAAAAAATCATCCCCAAAATTCTAGGGTTATTATTTATCTTTAAAAGGTTAAATTTAAATCTAAATCCTTGCAAAGTAAAGCTGTAAGAGTGCCCAAGCAAAAATTAAATAGTAGACATATGGTCCAGAACTTTGAAAGTTAACGCTGACGTTCGCATCAGATAATTGGGTAGTTAAGTGGGTGGGCACTAATATTTGCCCTTGAAAATGATTCCAGTCCACAAATGCAGGCACAATTGTTTGCATCTACAAAAATGCATGAGGAATGTAGGCCATAGAAAAATATGGCCCTATGTCTGCTTTTGCTATGTGGACATCTCTATTAGGATCACCAACTTTATAATCACATACAACTGAACATCACTGCCCAGCCCCATCCTTGGCGCCCCACCCCCATTCATTCCAGCCCCTCTCCCTCCATCACTCGCTCTTCCCCACACTCACACACTTTCACTGGCATGAGGCAGAAGGTTGGGGTAGAAGGGTGAAGGCTCTGGCTGGTGGTATGGGCTCCAAGTGGGATCAGAAATGAGGGGTTCAAGATGTGGGAGAGATATCCAGGCTGAGGCAGGAGTTGGGGCATGGGAAAGAGGTGAAGGCTCCAGATGGGGGTGCAGACTCTGGGGTGGGGCCAGTGATGAGGGGTTTGGGGAATGGGGGCGGGGGCTCAGGCAAGGACAGGGGGCTTGAGTGTAAGAAGGTTGGGGATACAGGGTGCAGACTCCAGGAGGCAGTTTGGGATACAGGAGAGAATTCCAGGCTGGAGCAGGTGGAGGAGGTTCAGGAGGGAGTTTGGGGTCCTAGTGGTGCTTATTGAGTCTCCCAGGAACTGGTCACCTGGTCCCTGTGGCCTCGAGGCATATGGGCAGCCAGGGAGGTTCCGTATACTGCCCTTCTGCCTATAAACACCACCCCTGCAGCTCTTATTGGTCACAATTCTGAGCCAATGGGAGCTGCGAGTCAGAACTCAGGGCAGGGGCAATGAGCAGAGTTTTTCTGTGCCTAGGGGCCACAAGGATCTGATGACTGCTTCTGTGAACCATGCAGAGTTAGGGAGCCTGCTTTAGCCCTTGGTCCTCATTGTGCCTCCAACTGGACTTTTAACAGCCTGGTTGGTGGTGCTGCCTGGAGCCACCCAGGGTCCTTTTTTGAACTGATATTCCAGTAAAAAAAAATGGACACCTTGCAACTGTAATCTCTATGCACTTAAGGATCAGTTGAGGCCTGTGAAATCAGCTGCAACAATGACTCAATATAATTTATTGAACTATCTTTTCAGTATTGTTAATCAAAGTAAATTCCTCCAGTATCAACCGTGATTGCACAATCAAATGTGATAACTTTATACATTTGAGTGAAGTGCAATAAAACTGGGATCTGTTATTCTTCCCATTTGCATGGGGTTTATTTTTCCTATCATTCTCTTAAATACATGAGGCTATAGACTGTCTGGCCTCAAATGTGTAGCTACTGCATAAATTTCCTGCCCCTCACAGAGGATGCTAAAACCTTCAGGGAACCTTTTGCATAATCCTGTTGTGTTTTATCTGATCACTGTACATCAACAGCTGTACATTCTGTCCATTTTCAATAGTGTTGGACTTGACCCTTTGTGCTTAGCATTGCTTTCCTTTGTCTTAGCTGCTTGTTTGAAGCATCTGGTAATTGAACAGAAGCTTTTGTACTTGAGCATTCATGCTTGAACCTGAAATTACCTTGTCCTCCACATTGGCTTTCATTAAACATCTAATGGATACCCTGATGAAAATATGGGAAGTCAGCACCTTGTGTACTGAAATGGCATTGGCCTATATGGCACCCTCCTTTCCAACTCAGAATAATATCCTCTTCATTGCATTCCCTAGCAGCCATTTGGCCATTCTCTGCCAGAGCTTCTCCTGTTCTCTCAGGCATTGCCTCCAAATCTGCTACTAATATGTGGGTATTAAATGGTCCCGATGAGCTTGAAGAAAACTTATATGAGTTACATGAGCAAAGACTCACTGTGGGTATGTCTACACTACAGTGTTATTTCGAAATATCTTATTTCAAAATAGTTATTTCAAAATAATGTGTCTACGCACAAAATGCATTTCAAAATAGCATTTTGCTATTTCGAAATAGCACATCCACACTGAGTGGTCTCTGAATCGCATTTAAGGCTGTCCGGAACCAGTTCCAGCAGTGCACCAGGTCAGGGCTTACTTTGTGGGGCTGCAGCCTGAGGATATCTGAGGTCTGTGGTTAAAAGGACCCCCCCAGCCAGCCAGTTCTCAGGTTTCCCTGCTTGCTTGTCTACCTTGATGAGGGACAGCAAAGCATTTTGTCTCTGCGTACTCTGGTTGCCCTCACTCGAGACACCACAGTACTCTGCAACATGGAGCCAGAGCTGCCCCTGGGCACTCTGGTGCTTCTCTTGGATGCATTGCTGCGAGCCTGGCTGCACTTTCTGCAGGCTGCCATCAGGGAGGTCCATCGGGGGGCTGTCAGTATCCAGGAGGCCCTGTGGGAGAGCTTCCACCCTCAGGAGCACTAAGAGCCTCTGGAGGGCTGGCTGCCAGTGGCTTGCTGGCTCATGTTTTGGGGCCACTGGCTCAGGAGCAGTGACAGCTGGTTCTGGGTTGGCAGGCTTGGAGCTGGCACAGGCACTGTGGCCAGAGTCTATCCCTTTAAAGGTTCCAGGGAGGGTGGAGGGAGAAGAGTGTTCTTGGTTGAGGCTGGAGTGGCTACCAGGGCACCCTAGAAAGGCCGGAGGCTCCCTATTTCGAAATACATGTCTACACAGCACTTATTTTGAAATAGCTATTTCGAATTTGGCATTATTCCTCGTGGAATGAGGTTTACCAAATTCAGAATAAGTGCTCCGCTATTTTGAATTTATTTCAAAATAGCGGTTTGGCTGTAGACACTAGGAAAGTTATTTCAAAATAAGGGTTGTTATTTCAAAATAACTTCGCTGTGTAGACATACCCTGTGTTCCAGGTAAAGAGCCAGACCAGGTTTATTCTTCCTTCATGAGCTAGTGTCAGTTCTTATGTGTGTAAAATGTGGGAGGTAACTGTCCCTATCCATTCGGCACTGGGGAAACCCTTAGTTAGAGGACTGTCCACTCTAAGAAACATGTATAAAGTGGAGTGTTCAGAGGCAAAGCACAAACTGTCTAACTGTGAGGGTACTTAAGCACAGCAACAGGCTTTCAAGGGAAGCTCTGGAATCCCCATCATTGCACGTTGTAAAGCAGGGGTGGGAAACCTAAGGCCTGGGAGCCAGATGCAGTCCCCAGTTTGCCTGGATCCAGTCCCTGAGGCTCAGAGCTCCCCACCCCCCAACATTGGGGAGCCCATACAGGTGCTATAGCCCATCTGTTGCCCCACTGCAGGACTGGAGGACATAACATGTACTAGCCTGGGGTCCCCATAGGGCCTTATGGTGAGGAGAATGTGGGGAGTGTCTTTCTCAGTCGAGGGCCATGTCAGTGAGGTTTGGGGTTTTTTTTTATTCTCACTTGTGTGGGGCTCCCAACTGATTTTTCTGTGGGTCAGTGGTCTTCAACCCAAAAAGGGTTTCCTGCCCCTGTTGTAAAGAATAGCTTAGATTCACACCTGTCAGGGATGGTCTAGGTATACATTGTCCTACCTTGGTGCAGTGCACTGGACTTGATGTCCCCTCCAGGTGTTTTCTGGCATTCTATAATAGTCTAGTCTCCCAAAGGCAATAGTACGTTGATCTACGTTTAGGTGTTGGGTTTAGTGTGGTAGTGGTACGTGGTGTTGAGGGCCTGTGATATCCAAAAGACCAGGCTAGAAGATCTGGTGGCCCTTTCTAGTCTTAAACTCTGACTCTATGAAGCTCTCTGGAGATCAGGGTCTTTGTCTGCAAGTATGCTTTTGCAGGGCTGAGTGAAATGCCATTCTTCCAGAGATGTTTAATAACAGTGGAGAGCAGAGAGTGACAAGGCTCCTCATGAGCCTGGTCTGAGCCATTCTTTACGTCAGTTCAGTGGGGTTTTATGATGGGAGCCCATGATCTAATGCAGCAGTTCTCAGACTGTGGGTTGGGACCCCAAACTGAGTCATGACCCAATATAAATGGGGTGCTAGTGCTGGCTTAGACATGCTGGGACCCAGAGCTGAAGCCAAAGCCCAAGTCCCACCATCTAGAGCTAAAGCCTAAGTCCAACAGTCCAGGGTAGTGGGGCTCAGGCTAAAAGCCCCTGCTTGGGGCTGTAGTCATTGGTCTTTAGCTTTGGAGTTCCTCCCAGGGCAATGGGGATTGTGGCTTTTGTAGTGGAGCTCGGGTGGGCTCAGGCTTCACTCCACCCTCCGGGGTCATGTAGTAATTTTGTTGTCAGAAGGGGTCAGAGTACCTTGAAGTTGGAGAACCCCGATATAGTGGTTAAAATATAGGAAGAGTGGTCATTGTTCCTGGGTTGTTGTTCCGTTGAGTCTTGTTCATGTGACTTGAGAGAATTGTTTTGGCAAAAAATGTAAACGTAGGGAGCTACGTTTGAAGCTAAGTACCTAAATCTGTATATACATATCTAAATGAGCTGTCTGATACTCAGAGGTGCTATATCTGTGGTGCCCGTTGCTGCAATGATTTTTATTTGTAATATAGTCATGCATAGAGGCTCCAATCAGGATTGTACAATGTGGGTCATATACAGAGGAGAGAGAGTGAGTCCCTGCTCTGAAGAGTTTAAAATATAAATAGACAAGACAGATTAAGGGTGGGGAAAGGGAAGTGCTTTTTTCCCCATTTTACAGATGCAGAACTGAGACACAGAGAGACTGATTTGTCCAAAGTTTTACAGAGAGTTTGTAACAAAGCCAGGAACTGAATCCCCTTCTCGTGGGTCTGAGTCCAGTGTCTATGTCACCAGGTTTGCCTTTTTCAGCCCAGTACCCTAAATATGTATTTTAATCCCTAAGGGTATATCTACACTTGCCCCCTACTTCGAAGTAGGGAGGCAAATGAGGGCGTCTGAAGTTGCAAATCAAGCGTGGGATTTAAATATCCTGTGCTTGATTAGCATAGTCACGTCCGGTCGCCATGTTGGAAATTGACTAGCTTGCAATGAGGAGTACAGTTAATTCGAAGTACGGGGTTTTCCCTCAGAGTACCGTGTCTACACGCAGCGAGTTAATTCGGGCTAGTCAATTTCCAACATTGCAACCGGACGTGACTATGCTAATCAAGCACAGGATATTTAAATCCCGCGCTTGATTTGCCACTTTGGTCGCCTTCATTTGCCTCCCTACTTCCAAGTAGGGAGCAAATGTAGACGTACCCTAACTTTAGAGACCCACATATGAAAATATTGGCCTCACGTCTCTTTGACACCAATCATTTGACATGCTCAACTCCTTCTGAATCATAATTCCTTTTGTTAGTCTCAAGTCCTGAACATGTTGCCTTTGGGGATTTAAAATACTCTGTTCACCCATCACATTCAGGACAGAGGAGGCTTCATCCTTTGTTTCCTAAGCACTTTGACATTCTTGAATGGAAGACACCACGGTTATTAACATTATCGTATTCCTATCCCTTTGCAGTCTGAGCACATAAACTTGTCAAATAAGAAGTGGACACAGTTAAAATGCAACATTACGTGCCAGTGCAATGCAATGGGCTCGCAAACCAGCCTAGTTGTCATTAGTAATGCCCCATTCATCTGAGATCTTTTTGGTCACTAGGGATAAACTGTTTATCCACTGTGGTGTCATACTTGGTTGTTGTTCAGTTGTTTCATGTAGAAGCTGACACAATCACATGGAGCACTGACTTGACAAAAACGCATCTGCCTCTCCCTGTCTGCCTTTGATTTATTCATGTTGCTTATTTTGTGCCACAGCAGATTGTGTCCCACTGTGTCACTTCCTCTAGATCAACATGACACAATATAGCACGGCATGATCGACAACAAGCAAATACAGCAATGTGGAGCTGTTTATTCTAAAACAAACAATCCCCCCTAATGGACACAGAATCAATAAAAAAAATCAGGGCAAGCTGGTTTCTTTTCAGATTGGATAATTTTTCCCCCTGCAGATAGTATCTGTGATACATAAAGCAAGGTGGTTTGTAACTATAGATGCATCGCAACTTCCTCAAATGAGACATGAAACCCAAATAGTGCAATTAGCCAGAGATGATTTTCTTCTGGTAGAATACAAGTGACAAAAGCAACAGTTACAGCAGGGACATTGATGACAAATACTACCCACCTCTTCTCACTTCAAGAGTTAACAGGAAAACTCTTGCTAAAAATTAAACTGAACTAATCAGGAATGCACCCGATTCTGGTAGTCTGCAATCAACAGTAAAAGTAAGAGAAACAAGGAAGCTCAAGAGAAACAAGGTCAGAATAGCTTGAATACTCTCTGAGCATTCTTTGTGTGTATTATAGGCCAGATTCTTAGCTGGTGTCAATTGGCACAGCTGCATTGAAATCAATAGAATAGTTGATTTATACTAAATGAGGATCTCATAAGCTTTCAAAATACACTGGAAACTCAGCCAGTGCCTGATCTGTCAGATGTTGTTGACATGCAAAGAAAAATGGTATGTAAAATAAGAAAATGAAGTTTCCTTTGCATGATAAGCACTAAAACTGTGGTCTTGAAAATTGCTGACTTGAGGGAGAAGAAAAGAAAAAAGCTGACTTCCTATTCTACTGAGCTTTCAGTGACACCTACAGACAAGAGTGCTAACTACTCATCAACACTGTTGGTAGCAGTGAAGCAGATCAAGCTGTAAATCTCATCATTTACTGCTGGTCCTCTCAATACTTATCGAGAAAAGCCTTTCTATTAATTACAGTTGAAATCCCTCCCTTGTCAATGGAATTTGAATTCTTTCATTGTATGTCTGAGTTGCGCTTGGCCCCTTTGCATATTAATCTACAATATATGCTCACATATATGCACACAAAACACACTATTTCTTTCAATTGCTCTTTTTTTAAATCTGTCATTAGTTCCTTTTCAAAACTGAAAGTGGATTTTTTTTTTACCCATTTGGTAAATTGAAGAAAATAAAACCTACCCTAGAGAAATTGAAAATTACTTTTTTTCAGTTAAGTATTCAGTGGTATTTCTAATAGTATCTATGCAGTAATAATAGCTGAAAATTCTCAGAACTCTCATTCAACACTTTTTATTGCTCTTATTTTTAAAGCCATATCAAAGTGCATAAAAGAGCTTTAATAAACAAATGTTCACTTGAGTCACAAATAAAAAATCCTTTGGCTGCATCTAGACTGGCATGATTTTGCGGAAATACTTTTAATGTAAAAGTTTTTCCGTTAAAAGTATTTCCGCAAAAGAGCGTCTGGATTGGCATGGATGCTTTTGCACAAAAGCACTTTTTGCTGAAAAGCATCCATGCTAATCTAGACGCAGTTTTGCGCAAGAAAGCCCCGATCGCCATTTTCGCCATCGGGGCTTTTTTGCGCAAAACAGTTTTTAGCTGTCTACACTGGCCCTCTTGCGCAAATACATTTGCACAAGAGGGCTTTTTCCCAAACGGGAACATCATAGTATTTGCGCAAGAACACTGATAATCTTACATTAGATCGTCAGTGTTCTTGCGCAAATTCAAGCGGCCAGTGTAGACAGCGTCTGCTTTTGCGGAAAAACTTGCCAGTCTAGATGCAGTCTTTCAGTTTAACAACTTTCTTTAAAAAAATAGCTGCCTTTGGAAGCCTTCTGTGTGAAAGTTGCTTAACAATAAGGATTGCTGAGGAAAATAATCTGTATTTTGGAGAACATCATGGTGGAAGAACAAAAAAGCCTATCTCTGCTGTAGTATATAGGTAAATTATTTCTTGTGTAGGAACTAAAAACAATAGAGAATGAATAAATAGTGATTTCATAGGAAATTTTGACTAGCTCATAAAAATCTTTGTTTTAACCAACTTTGAAATTGGGAGGTGAACCAGAACAAGTTTGCTGTCACTGAAACACTTTCTTTGATTAAAAAGGTGCTTCAAACTACAGATTTTAACAATGCAAATTAAATAACTTTGATTACTATTTGGTCTCATTGTCAAGGTCTGTCTGCTTAACTGTCCTTAGCTGGTTTATGCTAACACTTAACATTTGCTGCTGCAGCTAGGGCTATTAAATAAAACATTTTTTTAAACTTTTCAAGTCCTTGCAAACACATCGATAAGCATTC
Organism: Apalone spinifera; assembly: GCA_030068395.1. Classification (NCBI taxonomy): domain Eukaryota; kingdom Metazoa; phylum Chordata; order Testudines; family Trionychidae; genus Apalone; species Apalone spinifera. The sequence continues at coordinate 33,629,070 of JANRFK010004440.1, read as the reverse complement.
TCCCCTCACTGATTTGTAAATTGCATCACAGAGGGCTCACATCCATGCTAAATATGATGATATTCAACATCTTGCCTGTATTCCACTCAGGTGTCATTTGTCATCAATCTGTACCAGCCATTCAATGAAAAACAGTATGTTAAAATATAACATTACTGTGCTTCTCTACATTAAGGGCATGTCTACACTGTGGAGATTAACCCTCTGGAGGTCAATCTTCTAGCGTTTGATTTAGTGGGTCTAGTGTAGACCCCCAAATCAAACACTGAGGGCAGCCCCACACCGGTGTCCTGTGTTCCCCATTCTGTGAGGAGTAAGGGAAGCCGATGGAAGTGTGTACTCCCATCAGCCTCCCCCAGTGTAGATGCTGCAGTGGCTCAGGTTAAGATAAGCTGAATCCAGCTGTACATTTTGCATAGCTGGATAGCATACCATAAGCCGACCTGGGTGGTCTAGTGTAGACCAGGCCTAAGGGAAAGGAATTAGGAATCTTGAGGCAAGGGCTTCAGTAGCTCCTATTGGTTGCGACTGGGATTATGCTTAGCATCTCTGAGTACACTCGTGTGTGTGTCTGTGTGTGTGTGTTTCATCAGTCAAAAGTATTAGTCCATGCTCTTCCTTTTGGTGATGGTCTCTTGCATTTTTGTAGGAAACCACAGGGAAGCACCAGCAAAAACTAGACACTAATATTCATTTATCCTTCAAGATAAATTATAGGACGTTAGTAGCAGCTGAAAGTGATGAGGACAAAAATTGGAGGGTAAAAAGGAATTTTCATTTTTTATCAATTCCAAAGAATTAAAAAATCATTTCTGGTTATCTAAAAAAATTTGTTTTCACAAAATAGTTGATTTTGATTTGATCATTTTAAATATTTTTAAATACAATTACTGTACATTTTTTTAAATGAAAAGAGGTCTCTCATTTTTATCTTGAAAATGTCAAAAACTGGCCATTTTGACATTTTTGTAAAATTGTATTGACTCTTTTCCTAAATAAAAAGTGCAACAAAATCAACATGAATTCAAGAAATATGTTGATGTCCCTAAATCTGCATTTTAAAAATAAATGAAAAGGTTGGTGCAAAAAAAAAACGGCTGTAATCCTGCTAGGATTTTAGAGTAACATTAATTATGTGTTCGGGCACAGAACCTATGATAGGTGGGGTCTTTGGGGGGGGGGGGGTATTATAATTATTTTAAATTATTTAGGGGATGGGTGGATAGAAATTATGACTTTAGTTTTTCTTTGAAATGCAGTATCCTCAACTTCCATTAACTTTAATTCACAGGATCAGGCCCACAGAGAATTTTGCATCAGTATAGCAACATCAGTGTAACCCTAACTGATATAAAACCTAAAGTTACTTGTTAGACTGATGTAACATGTACTTTCAATCTAGTGTGACTTAATCCATTCCAGAGGGTTTGTGTGTTGGGAAGGGGGGGAACCAATGTGCTTAATCTCTCAGACTCTGAACTTCTAGTTAACACATACCCTTTATGATGGAACACAGTGGTCAGTACAGATGTTGTGGCACTGCTCCTGGTAATATTATACCTGAGTTGGGAGGTACCATACTGTATTTCCTTATGTGTTCTGCTTATTTTCCTGCTACTTATTATGGAAATCCATAATACCCAAGTCTTCCATTTCTTGATGTATTTATGTACTTAGTAAAAGAACAACAGTCCAACTGCATTCTAAAGTCCTTATAGTTTGAAAGTAAGATCCAAACCCTAACGAAGTCAGTGAGACTCTTCCTGTTGACTTCAGTGGGGTTTGAATCAGGCCCTAAATACCCAGATTTTAAACATTTACCTTTGGATTAGATACCTCATGTCAGAGATTCCTAAACAATAATTTTATCATCTTACTTCGGGAGGCCAACCCAGGTATTCCAACAATCTGCCTGGTCTTCATGAACCAATGTAGTGTGCTCCTAGCCCCTATCAGATTGGGTTCTTCAGGTGAGTTAGATGGCTGGACACCAATCTTCCCGTGTTTGTGAATCACTCTGGGGCCTGGACATGAGATGAACTCCCAGGAGCCTACAGGAAGGCAGCAGTTTGCATGCTCAGAGGCAAAAGCAAGGACAACTTGGGAACTTTTACTGCAAAGGCTTAGGTGTCAAGTAGGTTTGCCAAATTTCTAATCACACAAAACCAAATACTTTAGCCCTGCTCCTTCCCCAGGCCCTGCCCTAGGACACTACATTTGCCCTCCCTCACTGGTTCACTCTCCTGCATCCTCACTCACTTTCTCTGGGCTAAGGCAGAAGTTTGGGATGAAGGAAGGGTAAGAATCTGGGCTGAAGGTGCTAGCTCTGGAGTGGGGTCAGAGATGAAGGATTTGGGATGCAGGAGGGGAGCTCCAAGCTGGGTGATGTGACCAAGGGATTCAGACTGTGGGACAGGGCTGCAAGTTGAGGCAAGGGATTGGGGTGCTGGAGGGGGTGAGGGCTCTAGGGTAGGGGCAGGTTTCAGGGTGTGGGAGGGGGCACTGGGCAGGGACAGGTAATTGGCAGGGTAAGGATTTAAGCTGGTGGTGAAGGTGCTGAGGTGGCATGCTTGGAGTGCAGGAGGGGGCTCTGAGCTTGTGGGGAGGGCTTATAGCAGAGGTTTGGGGTTCAGGGCTGGGGTGCAGCCTTGGGCTTACTTTGGGCAGCTTCCAGTCAGAACCAGCCAATGGGAGTGTGAAGCCAGTGCTTGGGGCAGGAGGAGTGCTCAGAGCTTCCTGGTCTCCCTTCCTAGGAATCAGACCTGCTGGCTGCTTTCAGAGTGCAGCATGATATCAGGACAGGTGGAGACTAGCCTTCCTTAGCCCTGCAGCACCTTTCAGATTTGCTTTCCCTTCCTTCCACCCACTTCCATACCTGGTCATTACTTTTTATTTTCATACTCCTCTCCCTATGCTTCCAGTCTATGGCAGGAAGCAGACAGCCTGAAAGATTTGCAGGTCATATTTTCTACTGAGCTCAGTCCTCTGAGTGAAACAGAGGGGGACTCATGGGCCTGTTCCAACAAAATGACCAGCCTAGTTTTACAAACTTATAAGTTCAGTTGTTCCATTAAATATCATTCTAACTGTAAAGTTCTTGCCATAATAGAACCTTCTAACATTGTAAAATGTTCACCCATCAGTAAAGAAGTTGCCACAAGCTTCCTTGTGTTTTAATCAGTTCTGGACCTCTCTATATTCCTAAACGACACAGGATGTCATTAGAGGAGGTTTTGGAACAAATAGAAAAACTTAATGTTAACAAGTC
>JANRFK010004440.1:33595209-33625702 GCA_030068395.1 Apalone spinifera | reverse complement strand
TCTCTCTTTGTTATTTACAGATCCAACACGGGTTGTGGTGCCACCTTCCAGCATGGATGTCACTGTTGGAGAAAGTATTGTTCTGCCTTGCCAGGTATCTCATGATCACTCGCTAGATATTATGTTTACTTGGTCATTTAATGGACACCTGATAGACTTTGAGAAAGACGGGGATCACTTTGAAAGAGTTGGAGGGGTAAGTATTAATACTAACCACTCCCAAAAGCCATTCACGTTACACTGAGACATAGTAATGACCATAAAGAGCATAGAAAAGGATTGTCTATACAGAACCAAACTTAAAGGGAAAGAGAAAGTAGTGATATATCCCTGCTAATAGTTACAATTTTCTTGTGTTTTACTGGCTCCTAAGAAAAACTGTAAACATTTTGTAGTAATTCATATAGACCAATATGACTGAGATTTCTCACGGTCTATTTTTTTATGGATTCTTGGGGGGCATATTTTGTGCTAAATAAAGACTAACGAGACCTACAATATAATGGCACTTGCAGTTCCCTTTGCATAGAATAGATTTCTTAATCTGTCCCAATGTGAATACATTCCTCAATGCTAAAGCAACAAATATAAATTGAATGCAATTGTAAAAATCTGTATTCACATAAAAAGTAGAAGGAATTTGGGGAATATGCTTTTCTGGAGCACTGGAGTCTGTTTGATTAGCCTTTATCATTGTCAGAGTGTTTCTATACCCACATGAATCAATATGTATTCACTCTTATGTCCAGTTTACATTTTCAAAGTAAGTATCTCTCTCACCCCCAAAATTACATAATCTGCAGAGTATTATGGACATTGTTGTGTGTGGGATCAGGTTTTCTTTCAATGTTTTACCATCCAATTTTCCTGTATGGTTGGTTGGCATTAACCCAATTTAATACTTTTTTGTTTTTCTGAAATATAAATGGTGACACTGGCTAATGCAAATATTTTTAAAGATCAAAGAATGTGCTACTCATAGGACAGAAAGATTGTCCATGAAAAGATGTTATTGAATAAAAGAGTCAGGTTTGCCATTATAGTCGCATTCAAAATGTAAAGTAGCTCATTATAGAATAGATTATGGAATTGGGAAAGCATCCATAAATCTCTCTCTGCCCTATGCATTACATTGTTTCATTTCAAATGCACTTAACTAGTGACCCTCTTTCACCTCTAGGTGAAATTTAAATGCAGCCCTGGAAGGTGTTACTGTCTGGTTACTGCCCAGCAGCCTTTGTGAAATGTGTCCACTTTCTTCTAGAATTGTTTGGATCGTGTCAGAAAGCAACTGCCATAATCATCACTAATTAGTATTTTGTTAGCAGTCTAAGAGCTAAATGGGCAGAGAGCATGAACCATCCTCTCTCATCTGCTGAATGAGGCCTGATAAATGAGCGTGACAGTGTAGGGGAGTTTGCCTGATTGCTATTTGTTGCAAACTTGTTCAGTCTGTCAGTAGAAAGCTTCTGTCTCCATAGCTGTAGAGCTCACACCCCTGTGGCCATTCAACTCACTGAAAAGACCTCCAGGCCTTAACCTTTCAGTGTTCTTTTGTTTTTAGAACTTCAGGAGGTTGGGCCCAATTTTATCCTAATTGAAATCAGTGGGAGTTTTCCCAGTTAGCTGAATGGGTTCAAGTTTTGGCCATTTTTATAGTACTAATGGGTCATTTTCTTTTCTCTTAAAGGATCCCCTGCATGGCAGACAATACAGCAGGAAGAGCACCATGAGGCAGCCAGTTTTTCTGTGTGGTACCTTGTCTGTGACACTATGTTTGAGGTTTGACTTAATAAATATAGGTTGGCATTTTCAGAGGAACCTAAAGAGTTAATGCATCCAAATCTCATTGAAATTCAATGGAAGTTGGGTGCTGTTTAAGGATGAGCTCTTTTGAAGATCCCAGCTGCAGTGAATAGATATCAATTTTCAAAGCCACTAAGTGGAAGTTATTTCTCAAAGTTTCAAGCCTTAAATATTCTTTTGCAGTCAAGGTCCTCTGTATGAAGATGACAGTCTCATGGTGCTTTTGGTGTTCCTTTCACTGTTCACAAGCAGGTTTCCTCGTGGGGCCTGTAGGAAAGAAAAATGCCATACTACTTAGGTACAAAGTCCTAGAGATGCCTTTGAAAAGAAAACAAGGGAGCAAGACAGAAATAGACTCTATTTCATTACTCACATCAATGCTTGGCCTCTTTACTGAGATTATAAGCATAGGTATCTCATTTGAAAGGGGATTTAATAGAGTGAAACCACTCCCAATAAGAATGAGACCACATTACACACAAACCCATGCACAACCATCCTGAGATAATAACTTCCAGTCAGCTTCAACAGTATTCAGGATTAAACTGTTGACCTAGTGGTGAAAATATCCTCTGAATCATCCAAGGCATCTTAACATCTAAATTCTTAACAGTCATCTGAGGCAATCGGAGACATTATTGTCAATACTTTGAAATATGAATAATACACTCGCTGGTTTCATGGGTTTTCATCTGTAATAGTTTTTTTGTTTTTTAATTTTCATACTTTTTGAAATAGCAACCATCTATGGAAGTCTCAAACATTTGGGTACTATAAAATGTATGTGATTAAATCATTACAATGGTGGTTTAAAAATAGGAATACAGCCGCTCCCCGAGTTATGACCACCTTCACTTATGACCATCCGCACTTACAACCAAAGTGGCCGTAAATGTGGATCCGAGTTACAAACGGTGATCCGCGCTTATGAACAGTGCGGTCACCATGTAACTCTATGGGATCTGAGTTAGGAACACTTCGAGTTATGAACCAAAATTCCCACAGGACCAAAATTCCACAGGACCAAAATTCCGTGGTGTTTATGGAAAATAAAAGGTTTGGGTCCACTTCTTTCTCAGCTGAATAAAAATGCTGAGAACTGGGTTGTGTGAAGACACAGTACCGTATTTCATATGGTGAAAAAGTCCATGTACCATATCATATTACATGCTTATATACCCGACTGTGCTAGAAAAGATGAAATATAATGAAATACAACAGTATTGCCCAAAAAAAGCATTAGCTATCGTATAGGCTATATTAATCACACAGGTGGAAATTGCTTTCATTTTGAAATTCTGTGCTGTTTTTCACATTTCTGATTTTTAGTTTAACCCACTCCATTTTATGCAGGTTTGTTGAGGGTTTAATCTCTAACCTAGTTACAATATAAAAGTGTTTCATTTCATTCATTCATCCTGAAGATTTTTTCCATTGTCTGCTTACATTCAGTGAAATCAAATATGGACTCACTAGAATTGGTGGAGGGCAAAGGTGACTTTTATGGACATTTCACAAAGGCAGAGCCACTTCTAGACATTAAACAAAGTAATGGTTTCCATTTACATTTGTCGGGAATGAAAAAAGAAAATGCAATATCTGAGCCTTGTTATTATCAAGAGGGAGGGCTTGAAGAAAATTAATTTGGAGATACAACATATCACTCAAAGATCTGCACTCTAGAGTACACCATGATAGTGACAGCTGTTTCTAATAATTGCACTTGATAGGGCTACAAAACTAAAATTGCAAAATTGGTTAGTATTCTTCAGTGAAAATGCCATAATCACAATCTTACATTGAGATTTCTTATGTTCTGAAAGCATTGTGTGTGATGAAAAGTATAGAAATACAGAGATTCATATAAATATGTAAACATAATTAGTTCTCTTCAGGTGTTAATCAGACATGTATTAGTATTGTCCTATGTAAGGTTATGCAAGATTTCCTTGGAGAATGCTGTTCTCATGATCTTTAATATAAATGTTGGGCAATCAAAATGCTGGCTGTAAGACAAAGCTGTCAAACTATTGCAGATGCATCGTAATTTAGGTTGGTTTTCACCTATGAAATGCCTGTAGGCAGAACAGAGTTATCTGAATACCAATTAAGTCTATAAATTGGATGGCTGGAGAGATAAATAAGGAACCACAGAGAACCCGGCTCACATAAGTTTTGTCACATCATTTTAATGGTAAAAGTATCTCACTGACCTAAACCAGACTTCCCCATCCCTTGTAGAAATTATAATTTTAGAAATGCTACTGCTCTTATCTTCAAGTCAGGTTCACATATTTTTAATAGGCCACAGCTTCCCTTACTAATGTTTTCATCAGACGGTGTAAAATAAATCCATTAGTCACAGTGTCCTTCATGTGATAATGATGTTTAGAGCTCATTAAAAAGTAATTGTAACCACTTTTCCCTACTTTATCAGCAGGATTCAGCTGGTGATTTGATGATCAGAAGCATCCAGCTGAAGCATGCTGGGAAATACGTCTGCATGGTGCAAACAACTGTGGACAAGCTATCAGCTACTGCAGACCTGATTGTAAGAGGTATTTGAATTTTGTTGTTGTTGGCAAACTACTTTTCGCACTATCTGCTGTTCTTAGTAGTACAATGCATGGTCTCACAGAAATTCATTAAAATCCTTACACCTTATCATTATTATAAGAAATAAGCTCCAACAGTACATTTTCCAAACACTGCACACAAAAATCCTATGATGTGTGTTTATATATCATCACAAAACTTTCATAACTTGCAGAAACAGGATTTTGTATTGAATTATTTCTGCGTGTGAAATACTGTCATGTTGATTCACTCATTTGGTCGCTGTCAGTCATGCATTGCTTCTCCAGGTTAATCGTGATTTAGTAAAGCCACCATCATGGTGAATTTTGAGATCAAATCCTTAATGTTCTTAGATAATAGGTCAATGTGGCCTTTAATTTGAATGTATTGAATCTCCATTCTGGGTCACTAGTAGGAATATAGCCTGGATTCATTGTGCAGTTGTTCTGTGGGAAGAAAAACATTGGTAGGATAGACCAAGCCAATCCCTAACATGCCCATTCTGCTCAGCAAGGTGCTGAGCAATTCTCAGTTCCTACCAATGTCTGCCAAACCTCAGTACCTAATAGGAATGGACTCTGTCCCAAAACCCAAACCTGCAACTTGCACTAGTTGCCTTTGTTAGGTGGCCTCAGCAAAACAGTTATGACTGGGATGGCAATTGAGATCAAATTGGACTTACACCCCCGCTGAAGATGCCCCCCTGGGTCAAGGTAAGGCACAAACATTTTGGGCAGTGTGAGAAGCATTCTGATCTGCCAATGGAAGGCCTCACTTTTTATTGCTCTCTCACAGTGTATTCCACAAACTTTCATTTCCCTCCAAAAGGAAAAAGAGAGAACTGTGTAGGAATGACTAAACCGTGCAACCCTCACCTATCGGCAATGTCAATTTTGTCAGATTAGAACATACAAGATTAGGCCATAAACTCACCATCGTAAATATACCCCTGAGATCAACATCCCATTTTACGCGTTTAAATATATTTACTGCTTTAGGATGTGAATGCTGAAGTTCTTAACCACAGGCAAGCTGTCAGAGTCTAGCAGAGTAGAAATTATTATTTTCCATTTAAGAAAACAACCATGGTTTGTCAGTCCTTCCCTTGTGGCATAAAAGATATAGTTGCTGTTCTTATTGTATACTCCACTTAATGAGGACGATGCTCAGATTAGCACTTAAATGCCAATAAATTAAACTAACTATTTAAATTACTAGTCCATGAAGTTGTTAAATTATATTGTATACTTCATTTTACAGGAAGGAATTTGTCAACACCATCCTTAGGCAAAAACATATTCTAAAGAGCCCAGTGAAAACAATTAACATTTGAGGTCTTTTGTTCCTAAACTCTGAATGTCTCTTTATTGAATTAGCAAAATAGTTGAGAAAAGCTACACCTAGAGGAAGAATGACTGTAACATTCATGTTTTCTCATGAATCTACCAACACATGCTGTTGACAGCTGTTGAGGAAATAGTATGTGCCAGATCAAGTCATTGTCTGTGAGAGCGTGTGTGAAGCAAAAACACATTCATTGCTATGCCTGACATCCCCTATCTAATAAGGAAAGTTGCTACCCTGTATCCCCAGGGAGCTCAATATTCCAGTTACACTGCTGTTTTATAGTTTTTGTCCTTACTGTTTCATATAAACATTTTTGCATAACCATTTCAAAACAGTACACTGATGGAAACATTAGTTAGGTAACTTCCTGTAAGCCAGCCCTGTAAGCAGTGAACAAGAACATGATTCTCACAACAAAATGACCACAAAGATAGCAGAGAGAGTGACCTTGCCACCGCAGAAAACACCCGTCTGAACTTTTCCAGCAAGATTTCGGTCCCATGATGACTACACATACTCTTGTTGATTCTGCCTCCTCAGTTGAAAAGTAGTGATATTTTTGTGGCTCTTTGTACCAGCCTTACCAAAATAAAGAAATGTAAGTGGAGGGGAAGAAAGGGCTAAGGAAAAAATGGGAACTTTTAGTATCAGGTTGGGTGAGGAACCAGAAAGTGGGTAATTTCTTGATAAGGATTGATATATATGCCAGAAGGGCAGATACCCTAATGTTTAGACAATATATGTATGTGGCTGAGCGCCACACCTCCCAAGCTTCACTTTTGGCTCTGACAGTGACCCTTATGAATAGTCACTTATGTTCTCTGTACCATACCCATTATTAGGCTGAATAATACCTATTGCACCACTGTGAGGCATATTGAGAGACATCCTTACTAGCAGAGCTGGGCAAAGTTTCTCAGTCTAATCGTGTATTTGACCAAAAACATGCAGTTTCAGCCTGACCTGTAACCATTCGTAAATTGACATCAATTATTTTGAAACAGAGAAGGAGGAAAAGGTAGTGATGCTGTTTCCCTCCTGACAACCAGGAGTTAGGGCACAGACCTGGAATGTGGCCTCAAATCCCTCGTATTCAATTGACTTTTTTTTAATTCACCAAAGTTTCTGTGATTCAATTCCACCCAAACCCAATTTTTTTTCTTGAACTGCTACTGAATTAGTTAATCAGTTATTTTCCCAGCTCTACTTACTAGAGGTTGATGTGGAGTCACACCAACACAGAGGGAGCTGTTTGTGATGATTGGGCTATGGATGATCAGACAAACTGATCACAAGCAGGAGTCAAGCCAAGGGTCAAAGCCAGAGCCAGAGTCAGAGTCATGGATAGAACCAAACAGCAGGGAATTATGAACCGGGAGAAGAGAAAGATTTCAGATGAAGAGGAATTAAGCAGGGCTCAGGAGTTATGAGTTTAGGAAGGATACAAAGAGGCAGCTCACCAGGGATTGACCTAGTTATTCAGATAATTTCCTGGGCTTTCTGTTGGCTTAAGAAGTACATACAAGCCACTCTATGGTGTCAGACATCTCTCCCATTTGGGAGATTTTTGTGGGCAAAGCCCTGAGTGAGCTAGAACTCTGCTAGTCCTCTTCTCGAGTGGTTCCAGTGAGCTGCCAGAACCGCAGTCTGGATACTACTTGGAACCTGTAGGACCATGTTCAAGAACTGCACGTCCTAAGGCTATTAAAAATCAATATGTCTTCCAAAAAGGAAAGCCATCCTTTAGAACAGTGTGGCCAGCCTGAGAAGGAGCCACTGTGTACCAATGTACATTGCCTAAGAGCTATAGTAATTTGTGAGCAGTCCCCATCAGGTGCCTCCTCTCCCATCTCCAGCATCTTTTGCCCACCAACAGCCCCACTGATCAGTGCCTCCTCTTCCTTCCCCGCGCCTCCTGCCCACTGAAATCAGCTGTTTTGTGGCACTCAGGAGGCTCTGTGAGGGAGGGAAGGAACAAGGGCGCAATACGCTTGTAGGAGGAGGTGAAGCCAGGAGTTGGACACTGGAAATTTGGTACCTGGAGCTGCAGCCTGGAATCAGTGCCTGAGCAAGGAGCCACATATTAACTTCAGAAGAGCTACAGGTGGCTGTAGAGCCACAGGTTGGCCACCCCTGCTTTAGAAGATTGTGATCTATACTTATGTGACAGAGGAGCAATGGGAGAGTCATGGCTGTGCTACATTCTGCCTTTCTGTACTCATCCGGGAGAGGCTACCTCCAAAAAGACAGCAATCCCTGCATGGGCAACAATACTGGCTCTTTCAAGACCTTCTTGAATGGTCTTGAAGCACAGATGGTCTGTGCTTTGTCTAGATGAATTTTCTTCTCGTTAGACTGATACTCTATTCATATTTTGCCCTTGCATAATATGCAGAATGATACTTTCCACACAGAGAACTCCTTACACCACCCAAAACTAAAGAATAAAATACAAAATCCCATAACAAACAAATAAATCAAAAACCATAGTTTGAGCCCAAAAAAGAGATCAGTCAGAGACTTCATGAAGTCTACTAAGGACTTCATTGTAGATACCAATTTTCAAGTAAGACACTAAGGGCACGTCTAAGCTACCTTTTTTTTTTCCGAAAGATCCTATGGAATTTGCATATTTTCTTCCAATCTCACTTTTGAAAGATGATCTTTCGAAAGTGAAAGTAGTCTGGATGTGGTTTTTTGGGGGAAAAAAACTTTTTTGAAAAAAACACGAAAACCTCCTTTTTTAAGGAAGAGCATTTTTTGCGGAATTTGCATATCCTCTTTCAAAAATTCTACGCAGTCTAGACATAGCCTCAGATTCTATGGTTATGGGTGAGAGCATAGAAACAAAAGATAGGTTTTTATTCTGTTCTTCCCATCTCCCCACCTTACAGGGGCATACAAAGATTGTTCCTGTGAAGAGAGCCACTAAGATTCTGTGGAGATAAGCCTGGGGAAAGAGAATACATCCCACAAATGTGTATTAATAAATGCAAAGAAAGAAAGCTTTAATAAGTATATAGTATAGCCATTCAAATTAGTTAAATTAATTACATGGGTTAGATAAGATGTGTATTCATACCTAGAATTCAAATAAATTCAAATAAATTATGTTAGAGGGTACAAAACAAGAAAAAATGATAAGCTAATACTTAACAAGCATATCTGTAGCATTATATAAATAACAAATAAGCCACCCATTTGTTCAACTCATTCTGATTCTCATGTAATGATAGTGTCTCTTGTCTGTTCATACAGGCAGCTAGGCCAGCCTCACATTGCTGTAGAGATAGTAGATTGGTATCTTAATTTCATTTTTTTCTTCCCTCCCTTTTCCAGCTATGTCTGTAGTTTTCAGTAGATTTAATTAGTATAACGTTGAAGAGTTTCTAGGGCGTTTTCAGACCATCTTGTCAAAGGAGAATTATATTCTCCCTGAGTTTTGGAAGTAAAGAGTGTCACAGTCCTTGCTTCAAAGTTTATTATTGGAGAGGGTTTGTTGTCTAATTTGTAAGACAATTGACCAGGCTGGATGTAAAAGAAGGAACTCTTTCAGCAGGTAATCTAAAGTGATATTATATTGGCTATTTGAATAAGGCACTAGGAGAGATACCTAATTACGTCTAATTAATCTAGATTTCAAAGCTGTAAAATCTTGTAAGTAGATTTCTGCTAAATTTTGCAAAAAAATTGTTTTTGTCTTTGGCAGCTGGCAACAATTTGGAGAAAGAGGGGGAAGAGTATTATAAAACCTTGTGTGTTATTTTTATTTTAGAATTTTGAAATTTAATTGAAGTTTACAATTTTTGAAGCAGCTCTAGTAAAGCATTTTCTTAACCAGATTTTAAATATGTCTTTATCTGTATCATATTCCGTCTTCCTTCTTCATAGAACAAAATCAGGGCAATCAGAAGTTTGGTGCCTTTGACCTTTTTCTATACACATACATTCTGCCTATGCAAATCATGGCTTGAATTTGCAGAAAAGTTCTCTCTTTTATCACCAAAGGAAACCCAAGTGGTTATCAAGCAAAGTTTCCCCCTCCACACCCCAATTTCAATAGCTAGTGGAAAGAAAGAGTCTGACTTCTTGGAATTATGAGACCAAACTTTTGTGTTTCATTTTTTGGACATTTGGCCCTATTGGTTAATTTTTTTTTCGGGACATTGCTATTGAATGCTGTCTTGTAATTGCTGTTTCACACAGAGGTCTGCGCACATTCTAAACTAATTACACAGGGTTATTTCTACAGTGAGGTGACTAACCTGTATATGCTATTGCTTTAAAGCCCTGGTTCTGCAAAACCATTTAAGCATGAGTTTAAGTTGTCTAAAAAGCTTTTAAGCACGTTCTTATGTGTTTTTTTAATTAAATTCTCTGCTGTAGCATCTACTTCAACTGCAGCAATTCTCTTTACTGTCTTGATGGGCTGCAATGCTGGTCTGTCAGTAAGGTCACTGGCAGCTCTGTGTGGGGTTTGTTTTTAGTGTTGGGCGAATTGGGTGTTCGCCTAGGGCACCAACTTCCTGGGAACACGACTGTGCCACTTGGTGTTTCTTCTCTGCTGTGACTGGCGGCTTTTGCTCCACTCTGATTAGCCATTTATTTATGATCTTCTCTGATTGGCCAGCCTTTATTTTGCTCTGCTAATTGGATGATTGTGAAGCTGTTGTGGGGATTTTCTTTGTTTGATTTAGGGAGGTTTTGTTTGTTTGTTTTGCTACACCTCTGCTGTGAGGAGTTATGAGCCAAAAACAGTTTTTCACTCTGAGTGGCAAAACAGCTAGGGCGTTCCTATATCTAGATGGCAGAGGCAAAAACCACAGAGCCATCCCGTCCCAAGTCTGAGCTTCCTGTTCCTGAATCTTAAATCAAGAATAGAACATTCCTTCCTTAATGTTCTATGTATCTAATGTAATTAGGTCACCTCAATGAGTTGAATTGAACTGTTTTGTGTGTATTTTATAACAGGTCCACCAGGCCCACCTGAAGCTGTGACAATAGATGAAATCACTGACACTACAGCTCAGCTATCCTGGAGGCCAGGAGCAGATAATCACAGCCCCATTACTATGTATGTCATTCAAGCAAGGACACCATTTTCTGTGGGATGGCAAGCAGTGAACACAGGTACATGCAGCATTCCGTAGAAACTAAAATTGACCAAGAAAGAATTCTGCACAGGTAAAAGCTGTATACACCTATACAAGATGGCTAAAGTTATCAATGCAGCCAACACGTGCCTCCAGTATGGTGATTATAGCTTGTTGGGAACTTTTCTCCAAAACCTTTGTCTGAAAATGCCAGTTCAGTGAAGCTGAAACTTTTTTTCCAGTGTAGATAAGACTTTTGTCAGGAAACGTTCCTCAGGTTTGGTAAGGAGAGAGAAACAGACAGATACACGTGATCCACCCACCTGCTTGCGAATAGCCTGGTGGTTAGGTCATTTGTAGAAGATGCTGGTTCAAGGTCCTGGTCTGAATAAGGAATTTCTATATGGATCTTCCACATCCTAGGTGAGTGCCTTGCCTATCACAGGGTAGGTCTCTCTTATTTTTCACAGAAAAACATCAGAAGGTTTTGGATCTGTGGAAAATGGAATGGGAAAAATGGCCAAAACCTCAAAAAGTTTCATGAAAGGGGAAAACCACTTCCCTTTCAAGCTCTAACTGTTACAATTTGATTCAGCTACTTGTTGTGAATTTGTTACAATTTGTAACAGTTGTCTCGATTGTTGTAAGCAAAAAGTTTACAGTGCTACAATGTGTATGTAAAGCCAGTATAGTTTAAACTATAAGAGTGAACATAGTAACACTGATATAAATATGCTTATACCAGTATACTTCTTCTTGCATGGGAAGGGAATTAAGCTATAATACTGTAGAGCATCTGCATAACTGCATCCACTCGAGGGTTTGTACTAGTTTATCTCAATACTTAAACCTAAAAATAATCATATGGTAAAAAAACTTTCTATAGATCAGGCCTAAGTTGTGTTACCTTTTAATGAGACACTGTAAGGATCCCGTGGTATTTCTGTGGGGATGAAAATCAATTTCTAAAGCATAGATTTCCTTAATGTCTGCATATTGTTTGTATGCAGCCTGCTTTGCTTCCTCCTTACTAAGAGTTGACAAAATGGGAAAACACACTAAAGGCCCAGATTTATAGTCTGTAATCATTCTGCTCTCAAGGTGATCATCCATTGTTTTAAAGTCTCAAGACTGCACCTATGGATTAAGAGACTACTGTTATTCAATGACTGAATAAGTATAATTGCTTAAAATGTGCAATTCTCAATCTCCTAACCTGTGGGTATATTTCAGTTCCAGATGTCATTGATGGCAAGACGTTCACTGCAACTGTGGTGGGCTTAAACCCTTGGGTTGAATATGAATTCCGAGCAGTCGCAGCCAACCTCATTGGGATTGGGGAACCAAGCAGACCATCTGAGAAACGAAGAACTGAAGAGGCCCGTAAGTAGTAGAAGGGAAGCCCTATAAAGTCTTGTTAAAAGAGCACTTGACCATAAGCAATAGGCTACCTGGAACAAGGTTCATTATCTAGTTTCTCCTCTGCCTCATGGTATAATATTCACAAAGAACTCACATAAATAGAGTAGAATAGAATTAATACAAAACATTAGGCTCAAGATGGGCTTTATTCCATGCTTTCTGGAAGTGACTAGGAATACTTCCTTCAGTTCCCTCATATCTGTGTTGCCCAACTGAGAAGAGGCATTAAAGGTGAATTCAGCTTCCTCTGAAGATATGATGGATCACTGATGTGAACCAGTCTAGCAATTCCTATATTGGCCCATATTTGTGTGGAGGAAACACTCTAGACAGTAGAGTGCAAGCTGCTGACTTTTTTCTACAGGTCAGAGGTGAGTTTCTGATCTACTTCTCTCAGGGTATATCTATACCTAACAATCCTTTAGGCAGAGTGTAGACTACATACATTCCAGATCCTCCCAGCAAGGGATATAAATAGCAGTATATCCTGAGGCCCTGATCTGGTGGGTAAAGACACAACTGAACTTTTAAGGTATGTACCCTGCATAACAGGCTACATCTACATTGCATCCCTCTGCGCAAAAGCCTATGCAAATGAAGCGCAAATTAACATATTGCCATGCTTCATTTGCATAATTAATTAGGGGGCATTTTTGCGCAAGAGGCTTTTGCACAAAAAGGAGCCATCTACACAGCTCCTTTTTGTGCAAAAACCCCCTCTTATGCAAAGAACTGTGTAGATGGCTCCTTTTTGCAAAAAAGCCTCTTGCACAAAAACGACCCCTAATTAATTATGGCAATGAAGCCTGACAATATGCTAATCTGCACTTCATTTGCACAGGCTTTTCACAAGAGGGATGCAATGTAGACATAGCCATAGTGTATACACCCAAGCAGTGTCTCCCCCAACAGGGTAACATCAAAGGGAAAGGCTGTAGCCCACGGGTCAGATGCAGTTCACCGGGATTAGCCCTTGGCAGAATGCCAGTACTTCATTTACCTGTGCATCTGCAGGTACTGCTGCTTGCAGCTCGCATTGGCTGCAGATCGCCATTGCTGGCCAATGGGAGCTATGGGAAACAGTGTCCCAGTTTATGCCACTTTCTGTAGCTTCCATTGGCCAGGAATGGAAACCTCTGGCCAACAGGAGCTACAAGAGGCCATAACTGCAGACATGGAAGTAAATAAAGTGGCAATGGCCTGCCAAGGGCTAGCTCTGGCAAACCATATCTTGTTGCCCACCGCTGCTCTAGAAAGGAAAGGCTTGGATAGGGAGGAAGGCAGCAAAGAAAGGCTCTGACAGCTCACCACTAGCTGGAGCCTTTCCCCACCGCAGTGAAAGACTCCAGTTTTGTGAAAAGGCTCCCCCCACTAGGGCTTTTCCCTGTAGTGACACATCAGTGTGGTGGCAGCTTGCTTTTCACTGTAATATGTAGCTGCCCATACTCCTCACATTGCTTCTAGCGGTGTGCCATTTAGGTGTTGCACAAGAGGCAGAATACAGAAAGTGCAGCACTGAGGCAGAGAAGAATCTAAGGTAGCTTTAAGTCATCCTGATGCTTTCTTGATCCTGGGCCGTGCCATGTTCAAACAGCTCTGGGGACTCTGGCGGCATGGCATGGTGGTGAGGGCTGGTCAGGAAATACCAGTTCATTTTGCAAAAAAATATGATTGCAATTTGTTTTCATTCTCATATGGAACAAAAGTGAGACCTTTAGAATTTTTTTTCCACAAAAAAACCACAAGAGACAAAGCCATCCATGCATGTCAGAAGAGCCAGCAGGCTGGTGACTAGAGCACTCACATCAGACATGACAGAACAAAGACGTGAACCTGAGTCTCCTGCATCCTAGGAGGCAAACTTCACCACTAGGCTTTTGGCTTCTCTGTGGTGGATTGGTCTTGAAATTCTTCCTGAAACCAATATGCTTCCATGAAACATTTGGGTGAGACAAAATAATATTTCCAACAGAAATGCTTTTTGTCAAAAAAACAAAAACAAAAACAAAAACAAAAAACCTTTCAACCAGTTTTAGTTACTGCAGCATCTGTAAAATCTTTGAGCAGGTTACAAGGTATCGCCTCAGGCAATTATCACCAGAATTATTCATTATGGCTATGTCTACACTACAGGTTTTGCAATGCAAATGAAGTGCGGATTAGCATTTTCTTGTGCTTTATTTGCATACTCTCTTATGATCCATTTTTGCCCTAGGGGTTTCTGAGCAAAAACAAGCAGTGTGGATGTTTCCTTTTGGCACAAAAAAACCCTTTTGAGCAAGATCTGTATAAGGATCTTACGCAAAAAGGCCTTTTTGTGCACAGGATTTTTGCACAAAAAGGAAACATCCTCACCGGATCTTGCACAAAAAGTGGTTTTTGTGCAAATAAGAAACATCCACACTGCTTGTTTTTGCACAAAAACCCCTAGCGCAAAAACAGATTGGAAGAGAGTATGCAAATGAAGCACAAGAAAATGTTAATCCGTGCTTCATTTGCATTGCCTCTTCTGGCAAAACTCGTAGTGTAGACATAGCCTATGTATCCAGTTTTGTAGTCCTCATTCTATCTTAACGCAGGCAAAATGCCTAGGGTATGTCTATACTACAGAGAAGATCGACCCTCTGGAGGTTGATCGTCTATTGTTCAATTTAGCAGGTCTAGTGTAGACCCCCAAATTAAAAGCTGAGGGCAGCTCCCACTGGTGTCCTGTATTCCTCATTCTATGAGGAGTAAGGGAAGCTGACAGACGTGTGTGCTCATGTCAACCTCCCACAGTTTAGACACTGCAGCAGCTCAGCTTAAAGTAAGCCAAATCTAGCTACACATTTTCCATAGATGGATGGCATACCCTAAGCTGACCTGCCTGGTCTAGTGTAGACCAGACTCTACTGTCTGCAGAATTGGGCTCTAAATTGAAGAGCAGAATCAGTATTATGAAAATAAATAAATAGACCTTGTTATCTCTCTCTGTGTGTGTGTGTGTGTGTGTGTGTGTGTGTGTGTGTGTGTGTGTGTGTGTGTATATATATATATATATGTCTTGTCGGATGACGGAGTGACATCATTATGTCATTCTGCATCCACAGGAACCAAGCCCCACCCACTCCTAGGGTGGCCCTCCCCAGGGCCCACGTGGAGAGCTGGGGCTGCCTGCAGCCCGGCCCTCCCCTCCCCTTCACAGCAGCTGGGGGCAGAGCTGTAGCGACTGCAGCCCTGGCCCAGCTCTCCCTGGCAGCAGGAGGATGGTAGAGACAGGACTGGCATGGTTTTGGCCCAGCCCCTCCCAGCAGCCGGGGAGAGAGCCGGGCCTGGCGCAGCTGCGGCTGGCCCCAGCACAAATTTGGCTCAGGCCCAGCACGGTTTTGGACCAGCTCTTCCCGGCAACCGGGGTGGGGGCCAAGAGCCAGGGCAGCCTTGGAGCCAGGCCCACCCAAACCACCAGGGACAGGAGCTAGGACAGCTTAGGCCCTCCCTGGGGTGGTGGGGACAGAAGAGCTGCAGCCTTGGCCTGGCTCTTCCCGGTGGCTGCGGGGATAGCCGGGCCCGGTGTAACTTCAGCTTAGGCCTAGCCTGGCTTTACCCAGCTCCTCCCGGTGGCCGGCAGGAGGCCGAAGAGCAGGGGCTGGTTGGGGGAGGACCAAAGCTAGGGCCTGCCGGGGGACAGGGGGCCAAAGAGGCAGGCCGGCCTCAGAGCCAGGCCCTCCCCAGTGGCCAGGGGTCGGGGGGAAGAGCCAGGGCTGGAGCATAGCGAGCAGGGGGCATAGCCCCCTAGTGGAATATAAATATTTAAAACTAGCAGTTAGCACCTAGATACATGGATTATAAGTATGTTCTTTGGCCGTCTCATTTACAAAATATGAAAGGTATCTGTTTCCTGTGCTCAATTTGATAGTCAAGCTCATGGTCTCACTGCCAATTGTGCCTCTTTCTCTGAAAAATCAATCAAACTTCTAGCTTCAAAATTAATTGCTTGTGCTTTCACTGCTACCTACTGTAACATTTCTTTTACACAGTTCCTGAAGTCACCCCAGCTAACGTCAGTGGAGGCGGAGGGAGCAAGTCAGAGCTGGTCATTACCTGGGAGGTAAATGAAGTATAAACCAATGAGAGAATGAATGCACACTATAAGAGAGATGCATCACATGAGCGATGTTGATGCTGACCGATTTTACCCCAGTGTATTCATTCTCCAGCGGGGTTACGGCTGACTTACCCCTATGAATGTGGGCACAATAAAGGTCCTTTATTGAAAAGGTTTCTGTCTTGGATTCAATTAAATGAAACCCGATCTGCTTTTCTATGCCCATGGAGACTCTCCAAGCAATGTCTCTAATGCAGATTTGATGTGCGGGGGGTGGAGCTGACTATGCATGGGCGGTGCAAGAAGCATACACTGTGTGGTAGTGAGCTCAGCTCCACAATAAACCCTGCACAACAGCACGGATAATGCAGAACACAGATGGGCTAGGGCCGGGGGTGGATCCTTTTGTCTCCCACCTCAGGACCAAAATCAGAATGGTGCTGATTTGCATGAGTTGTGGCTGATTTGCACCAGGCTATTTTCACTGAATAACAGTAAATGATCTTGAGGTGGCTCTAATAAAGGTACATCGTATAGAACTTGCACTAGTAGTTGATTTCAGTCTATCACAAAGGCTAGAGAAGAAAACCCAGATAAAAAATCTTGAAGGCAATTGTGGGTGAAACATTGGTGGTTTTGTCTGCTCTTATTTTCATATTGTGGTACAATGGAGTGAGTTAAACTAGTCATCTACATCTCTAGATATGATACTGCCCACGCTCAATATTTCTTTTTCAGCACCTGGCAGCTATGAGTCACCAGGGGTATTTTTTAAGATTATTAAAAATCTGCAAATATGGTTTTATCCTCATCATGTGGCTCAATGTATTGAACTTTATCCTCCCTTGAACTAATTTGTTTCACTGAATCTCAATATATTTTTTTTAAGTATTAGAGATGTTAAAATCATCAACCATGACTTTGAATCATACTTTGTAAGCACCTTAGTTTTAAATGCCTCTAACTGATCAACACACAGGCTATGTCTAGACTGCAGGCTTCTTTTGGAAGAATCTTTTTCGGAAGAGAGAGTGTCCACACTGCAAAAGTGCATGAAAAATAAATTTGCTTTTTCGAAAGATAGAGTCTGCACTGAATGGACGCTATCTCGCATTTAAGCTGTGATTACTATGGATGGAGTGGCCACCAGGGCACCTGTGCTTTTCCTCTTTCCTCTTCTTTCGAAAGAACTCCCTCTTCTCCATTGACACACACCTTTCTCTGAAAGAGCTCTTTCGCAAAAAGGCTTCTTCCTCATAAAAAGAGGATTTCCAGCGCCGGAAAAAACCCTCTATTCTTTCTATTTACTTTCAGAAGAATGTGATTACAGTGTGGACATAACTCACATTTTGTCAGAAAAACGGCCATTTTTCCGACAAAACTCTGTAGTGTAGACATACCCACAGTCATTTTGTTTTCTTTCTTAATCCATGTAATGCTAACTACAGAACACTCACTCAAAGTTACTTCCTCTCCCCCACCCGCCCCGGTATTTAGAACACACTTAAGACCTGTTGACTTTAGTGAGACTAAAAGCACATAACTGAGTACAGTCCTATCCTCTATTGGGTTGCTTTTACTGACTTGAGGCTTTTATTTCTTTTGTTTCTTTTCTAACTTTAAAAATATGAGTGTAGGCAATTGCAGCTTGTTCAAGAGTGACCTGAAAGGGACATGTTTCTTCAAGATGTGGTACTTTATTTGCCTGCCTTTCTCCATCCCTTTTAGGACATGTCGCTCTCTGCTACCTTACAGCTTTTAGTATACGTCACATTATGCTTTTTGCCTAAAAACAAGCTAGGACCAGAAATTTGGAAACTGCACACAGTGTAGCTAGAAGAGCACATAGGCTAATGCTTTACATAGTTATAAAGTCAGAGATTTCAATAATAAATACATATGTTTTATGTCAGTTTATATAAACAATGGAGCTATATGTTAATTTAGATATGCAGATGGGAAATTAACTGGAGAAAAACAGGAGCAGCCCTGCAGATTTAATTTACCTGGGATAGGCTACAGACATAGGGGCTATTACCTTGCTGTAGACAGCCCTAAGATGGGTAGGCAGATATGTGTAGAGGTAGAATGTGGCTCAGAATGTTTTATATGGGAATTTCTATAGGGCTTTGAGGAGCTGCCTTGCAGATTTTTAGAAATGAAGTGCTCTGGCCTAATTATTACCTGCTCTACTGTAGAGCTCCAGTTGTTTTCTGTTTTGAGTATGCCATTCCGGGTGGGATTTTTTAAAGGGAGCAAACCAACAATGGAAGAATGTGGGATGGAGAAATAAATCCATGCGATAGCTGACACCACTGATTATACATACTGTGTATGATCTGCCTTCTTTCTAGACAGTGCCTGAAGAGTTACAGAACGGAGGTGGCTTTGGTTACGTGGTGGCATTCCGGCCCTTTGGCACAATAAGCTGGATGCAGACAGTAGTAGCCTCTTCTGATGCCTCCAGATATGTGTTTCGAAATGAGAGCTTGCCACCATTCACTCCCTACGAAGTTAAAGTGGGAGTGTACAACAATAAAGGGGAAGGTTCTTTTAGCCCGGTGACAGTTGTCTATTCTGCAGAAGAAGGTACAGTATGTTGCGCGCTGCACTTCCTTCTTTTGCATTGTCTGATGCATGAGGTGTGCTGCTAACTGTCTTTGGAAGGATTTAATGTCCACATTGACACCTCTGTGGATATCTAATCCTTGCTCTGATTGATGGTGAGTCACAACCAATTCTTTTGATCGTCATTAAAGTAACATTGATCACCGTGAAATCTTTTGCTATTAATGGGAACGTAACCCCGCTCTCTTCCAGTGAGAGGAGTTTGTAGTTAAACATAAAAATTAAACATAAACCATACATTGAGACCTTTTTTTTCTCCTCCCATCTGTACATACAGAACCCACCAGAGCACCGACCAATGTCTTTGCCAAAAGCCTTTCTGCTTCAGACATTGAAGTTTATTGGGCCTCTCCACATGAGACTCAGAGTAAAGGAAGAATACAGGGTTATGAGGTATGTGATATCAGACTGGAACAGACTTAATATAGTTCAATGAGAAGATCATAGCAATATATAATTGAAGGTCGCCCAAATGCAGCAAACGCTGTGCATCTGCTGGCTGCTGATGAACTAAAGCAGTCCTTGCTCACTTCTTTTTCCCTGCACACTGGAATGTCTTTTTTGAAAGTACAGCCAGAGGTGAACGTAAGTGGGTGCACTTTGGGGCACAGCTCTGGCAAAAGCTGACTGAGCTGCAGCAAAAGCCAGCAGGGAGCTATTTAAAGAGCTGGCAGAGTCCTGCATTGCAGTAGGACAGTACCTATAAGAAATTTTAAGTTACTTTCACCACTGAGTACAATAAATATATATATATAATCCGTGGTGAAAATGGGTATCAGGCTATTGCAATGAGGGGTATCTGGCATCCCCAAGGATTTGTGGAGACCAGAGTAGTCCGCAGTAAGTGCCATTGTGTGGACAACTGAGGTCTGTAAATTGTTTCATTTTCTCTACCTCAGAGTCCACTGCAGGTCAGAAGCACTGGCCTGTGCATTTGTGAACAGAAATCAGCATTTCCAGGTGTGGTCTTCTGTAAGACTGAGACAATGGCATCATTTACAGAGTGGAGCTGGGAACATTATCTTCATAGGAGTCTCACCTCCAGGATGGTGAATGGCCCATTTGACAGTAGTTAAGGGCAAGTTAACCATAGAGATAAATTTTACATTATTAGTCTCGGGATTTCACTGGCTGCAGTTCCATCGCTATGAAGAATTAAGGCATGGATAGGCTCAATTACACTGAGTTCAGGAGGTAAATGTACATATTCTTGTGGTTTTTTTCAGGTTAGATGTTGGAGACATGAAGATAAGGAAGAAAATGCTAGAAAAATCAGGACTATTGGTAATCGAACATCTACAAAAGTCACTAATTTGAAAGGCAATGCACTATATCATTTAGCTGTCAAAGCATACAACACTGCAGGATTGGGACCCTCCAGTGCCACCGTCAATGTCACGACCAAAAAGCCACGTGAGTATCCATTATGCTCATGGTCTGACATCAGGATGCCAACAAGCACTTTCCTTGCTGGCAATTTCAAAGTCTCTCTCTAGTTTGAAGGTGCTATGAGATTCTTTCTCTAGCTCTGTTCCTCCTGCAAGAGCTTCTTAGGGTTGTTGTCAGTGTTCCCTCTAAGCTGCAGGGCAGCACAGCTTCACAAGTGATTAATCAGCCCCACCCTGTCAATCAGCTCCATGCATGGAGCCCCAAGCCTCTGACTGGGTGGGGCTGATTAATCACCTGTGTAGCTGTGTTGTCACCCAGATTAGAGGGAACACTGGTTGTTATGGTTTGTTTTGTTGGTTTATTTTTTTTTAAACAACTCTTCGGAAATCATTGCTGTACAGGAAACAGCATCATTCAAGGTGCCTATCTCCTCTGGTCATAGTCACATCAAGGAACTGAATCCCTTTACATTTCCACTTAACAATATAATGCTTTGTATATTTTAATATAGCACCAAGTCAGCCCCCTGGAAACATCATATGGAATTCATCTGACTCCAAGATTATACTGAACTGGGATCAAGTAAAAGCACTGGATAATGAATCGGAAGTGAAAGGATACAAAGTGGGTAACTTCTTAGCCTGGGCACTTAAGTGTGATTATTTATCTGTCTTTTCTGCCTCTTGACACAACTCATCAGATCAACTCATCAGATTCAAATCCTCTGGGATTTTCACATTGAGTTTTGGGTTACAATGACCTTCTCCATGAATCCAGAGCCAAGATTAGAATAAAATCAGAATTCAAGAGGAGGGTGAACATACATCCAGTATTGGCCAGAACAGTCCCATTTTTAAGCCCTGTCCTGATCCTCAGTTGACAAAAGAAGTTGCCAACTAGGAGACCTTCAGCTCCCTCCCAGGATGACCTCTCCCTGTGCCTGCCCCCACTTCTTGCTTCTTCCCAGTCTATATAGTCCCTGGCTCGTCACGCTGCAGAAGTTGCCAATCCTCAGGCCTTTTCATCAGCCCTAATCTGTTCTCTTTAGTTGGATCTGACAGGCCAGGGGCTAATTATGTACTCTTGCATCAGAACCCTGCTACCCTGGGCAAAACTCCATAATTCCTCAAAAATTCATTCCAAAACCCAGGTAAATCTCAACCATTTGGGCCAAGTTTCAATCCACATTGTTGAGTTTAAAATTCAAACCAAAAGTCAGTCTGAAATGGTAGAAGAGAGGTCCTCACATCTAACAGGGTGGCTTTTTTTGTAGTTCTCTTTTTCTGTTGTGTTACAATTGTACAGTCACATCATTGCACTTACATACAGAGAGTAAAACTGCCGCTTCCTTTTTTTTTATGGAAATATGACTATTTTGTGACAGGATTGAATACATAAGTTGAATTTCCAGATCTTAGGAGGACAGAAGTTAAATCAAAGAATCAATTTATTCTGTAGAGCTGCTTCTGATGCTGTATCAAATACCGTCAGTCCAGTTTTCTGAAGCATTATACTAAGAGTTTTGACATCTCTAAATAAGCGAAAGGATTTATTTTAGTTTGATGCTTAGTAAGGACTAAAATAATGCTGAATTTGATGTCTCTGGTGCCCAGAATTGAGAAAGGAGGCTTTAGGAATCTTTCTAATTTAAGGAAAATCATATTCAGCTCCTTGCATTTAACAGGTATAAATTAAGGTGTCCTAATACTAGATTGAAGGAGGAGGAGGGACTGAGAGAGGGAGGTATTGCAGTGATTTTGAATAATGTTCATACGTACCTGGCTAGCACTGGGAATGGAAGGGTGATTTATTCCTGGCTCATCTGATTACAAGTCAAAGCAGAATCACCTTTGTTTTTCATCTTCCTGTAGAAGTGCTCTCCCTTGCTCCTCCTAACAAAGCAGTGAATAAAGAGCACAGCAGCACCTGTTCAGTACTGTTTCTGAGGGCTGACCCACAAATTAGATTGCACTTTTGAAACACCAGCATGGCTAGAGCTTGCTGTGCTGGAGAGCTTCTGAAATTGCTCCAGCTGATGGGAAAATGAAGTTTAATCAAGCCGAGAGGCAGAGGTGCTCTGCCAATTACAAGGGCCTCCGCTGAGTGTCATGTGGCTTTATGACAGGGCCACATATCAGAATGCCAACAAGAGCCGCATTCAGCATGCTCCTGCTGTAGTTATCCCTCAATGCCCAGTGGTTTCACATCAGCACAAAGTGAAGAATTCACAAGTGTGGCTTCTTAAGGCTCCCGTCAGGTTCAGACCAAGACATCTATGAAATCTGCCATAATAACAGAGACAATTGTGTGTGGCTCAAGGAAGGAAAAGATCAATAGTAAATATTCAGACCATTATGGAGATGATCCTTTCAGCTATTTCTTTCTTCTCTCTCTCCCCCTCCCCCTCCATTTTCCACTGCCCCTCTCCAATGTCTTGTAGGTTTTATACAGATGGAACAGACAGAGTAGCACATCTGTAATTGAAACAAATAAAACATCTGTGGAGCTTTCTTTGCCTTTTAATGAAGATTATATCATAGAAATAAAGCCATTTAGTGACGGAGGCGATGGTAGCAGCAGTGAGCAAATACGAATTCCAAAGATATCAAGTAAGATTGTCGTCATTGTGAGAGTTTATGCTTGTGTTTCCAGACCACAACACGTGAATTCTTCATGCATTTTCAGATGACATCCCATTTTTTGCACACCAAAATTGAGCTCCTGGCAGAGTCGTCTTTACCTGTACACAGAATACCAAGCTGCATACGGCACTCGAAAATTTGGGGCACCACTAGGTCTTAATGTCCACCCACCCACTTCTTCCTATCCCTGTTCTGTGGCTCTGCTTCCTCCGGAGAGGATCTAATTAATTTAAAAGTGAAAAGAAACCTGCCAGACCTATTAGCAGAATATCAAACCCATGAAAGAGCCATTCAAGTGGTAATTGGGTCATTTGATAGCCACTTGCCAACCCCAGGTATATGCAGTCCATTTCTGAATGTACTGTTAGTCAACAGGACCTTAGATTAAGGTTTGCTTTAAAAATATTTCATTGGTGTGTTCATGAATATTATAAAACCACATCTCTGAGAAACTATCCTCGTCCCCTGAGGAGGACCCAGAGACTCCTGTTTAACAGTACTATGTAGGACCCTATAAATCTTAAGGATGTCCCTGGCTGTGGCTGGTTCTGTGTGCCATTTCGCATATGTAGAATACTTGTTGCAGCTACAAAAAGTGGCTGCAAACTGGAGCATTCAATTATAGAATCATAGGACTGGAAGGGACTTCCAGAGACCATTATAATGGTAGGTTACAAATTTGCGCATGTATGTAGATAGTTATGCTGGGAAACAACAAACCACAGATGAGATTGAGCTCCCAAAGCTTTGTGTTAACCCATACTCAAGAATAAACTACATTCAACAGCAGAGTAAAAAGAGTTCTATTTTACTCAGCATTTCTAGACCGACACTCTCATGGGGTTTTTTCATTTGTCATTACAGGTTTTGATATCAGTATATTGTATCTGTGGTTTCGGTGCAATCTGACCACAAAGTGTACAGTGTGATGTGCAAAAACCATATTAATTTATACTGTTACCATATACCAATACATCAGTGTATGCTGGGTGCATATTTACTTATTTAGGGAAATGATGCTTTATCTCCATAGAGATGCTGATGTTTTCATTTTAGAGAGAGGAGCCGCTATTACATTGCATTGGTCTTATAAGATGTATCCCACTTTCCCAAGGGATTTCCACAAGCAATGTTAAAGCTGACAAACAGATTTAATCAGGTGGATGCGGGGGAGATTGTGGCCATGGGCCAAATCCTGCCAGCCTTACTCTATCAAAACTCCACTGCAGTAAGGATGGCAGGGTTTGACACGCACAAAGGGAAAGTCTCAAGAGCCCCAATCCACTTGAGCTGGTAAAATACTCCAAGCAGGATTCAAACTGATAGAGCAAGACACCGAGCTGCAAGTTTAGGGACGTGTTGGTAGGCTGATTGTTTTTGCAGTTTCTGCAAGCCTGACCTTGGCATAAATTTGTCAGAGGGAAAAGCAAAGCAGAGGGTGTTTATGGATGTTCTGAAGGGAATTTTTAGGGCTATGTCACTTTCATTTGATTATGTTTGGATTTAACTCCAGATTGATGGTTTTACTGGGAATCTTTTAATATTTCTCAGCACTCTGGATCCTATATTCATACATAGCCATTCTAAGTGACTGTTTTGCCCTTACGTTCAGAATAATTCCACTGAAGCCAGTAGTGTTACAAAAAAAGCAAACAGCATTCTGGGATGTATTAACAGGAATGTTGTAAGCAAGACATAAGTAATTTTTCCACTCTACTCTTCACTAATTAGGCCTCAACTGGAGTACTGTGTTCAGTTCTAGGTGCCACATTTCAAGAAAGATGTGAAAAAGTTAGAGAAGGTCCAGAGAAGAGCAAAAAAATGATTAAAGGTCTAGAAAACATGACCTTTGAGGGAAGATTGAAAGAATTGGGTTTGTTTAGTCTGGTAAAGAGAAGATTGAGAGGGGACATGATAACATTTTTCAAATACCTAAAAAGTTGTTAGAAGGAGGAGAGAGAAAAATGATTCTCTTTAATCTTTGATGATAGGACAAGAAGCAATTCAATTGCAGCATGGAAGGTTTAGGTTGGACATTAGGAAAAATTTCCTGTCAGGGTGGTTAAGCACTGGACTAAATTGCCTAGCGGGGGTTGTGGACTCTCCATCACTGGAGATTTTTAAGAACAGGTTAGACAAACACCTGTCAGGCTTGATCTAGATGGTGTGACTGGACTTGACGTCTTAAGGTTCCTTCTAGTTCTATTCTATGACCCCATGATTCCATGAAAAATGTAGGTCCCACTAAACAAACTGAATCTATAAATGGAGAAGCAGATGGTTATGTCCAAGAAATACTTGCAGTACTTTTATGAAGTATTTTATGAAGGCTGCTATAAAATTCATAGCCCAATTTGCAATTTGGATAAACTTTGCAGGATCATCTGAACTCTTGGGTCCAAAGACAAACTAACTTTGAACTGACCTTAAGAGATTACATCCTCCTCATTTGTGATTTGTTACCCAGTTAGCTGAAAAATGCATTTTGAACTCATTGTGGCAGGTTTTAATGGCTACAGACTGAATCCTGTTCTCATTATTTCTTTTTCTCTCTTTCTCCTTTTCTCAGATGCATATGCGAGAGGATCTGGTACCTCTACTTCAAATGCATGTACATTGTCAGCCATCAGCACAATAATGATATCCCTCACAGCTAGATCCAGTTTATGACAAAAATTGCATAAAGGACTTCCTGTTTATAATATAAGCAACATTTAGCTAGTTGTTTTGAAGACACCCAGTACTAAGTAATATTGTTGTTCAAGTACATCTTACTACTGGAAAAAAATGTTTTATGCTTCTTTAGGAATGGCATTATACAGTACTTCCTCAAAGCAAATATAGCTTTGTTTGAAGTTTCCTTGGAAACTCTGCAATGCACTGAAAACATCTGTAATATGATGTTACCAAAGCAGTTTACATATGTCCTTATATGCATATTTTTTATTATATATTTAGTGTTTTATAGAATTTTTTAAAGTTAACATATGATGTAGATATTAATTTTTCCTCTGCTATAAAATGCTACAGACAACACTATCATAAAAAAAATATGGTTTGGAATTTTTTCCTTTAGGATTGAGGGTTCAAAGTTGTTGTCAGTAAATTGGTTACAAATTTAATGTACAGTTTTGCAAAGGAATACATTAGGATTTGATTCGTAACTCAAGGCAGCTGTATTTAAATATAAGTTATAATGGTTCCTATGTTAAATCAAGTGCTTAAGGTATTTTTCATTTTGGATCAGCTGAGCAAGCAAGATAAAATTGAGATAACCTTCAAGAACAGCTACAAACTTCAAAAATGAACATACAAATTTTTGTTCAAAGCCAATAATTTAATTGCAGATTAAACTTTCATTTTACTGTATTTAAGTGGTTTTGTTTTTATCACAATTAACATTAAATTGGACATTAAAGTTGACATTACTTAGTTGTAATCTCTTCCTATAGTAACATAACCAAAAGTTACTGGAGCAAAAGAAAGACCAGATTCTGATCTTAGTTACCTTGGTATAAATCCGAACTAATGCTAGTTTAAATACATTATTTTTGGGGGGATTTACACCAAGGAAATTATAATCATAATATGAATGTCTTTAAGATTTAAAACTAAATCTGGCTTCCACTATCTGAATATGTATTTCTTTTCAGAGTACATTTTACATGTAATTCATAAATCTTCATAATTTAATTACAAAATAATGTTTGCTTATATTAATTAGTCTTTTGAGTCTAGGTCATAAACTTAATCTGCAAATGCATCACATTTCTAGTGAATAACTCTCTAAAGTACATTTTTTTCATGTGTATGGTCCCTCAATAGTTCTGTGCTAAGAAGTCTTTGTTTCTTTAGAGACTCTTCATACAAATGTTAGAATCATATTGGAAAATGACAATACCAACAGCAAAATAATTCTTCTTGAGTAAAGGACTGTTTGTTACTATGGGATAATTTTGTAAGTGCACTCAGATGGATTGATGCTAGTAAAAAGGCAATGGAATTTTCTATAAAAATTTTCAAGTTTAAATGCGCTGCGGTGGTTTATTTTTTTTCCTGATAGCTTGAATATGCCTGTAACTTGTCTTTTTTGCTTACAAAATAATACAAGTTAACTTTTAAACTTCTAAATATATTTATTCAGTAACTCATAATTGGGATTCCACTTGTGTAAAAGGCAGGGGTGTTAACCAGAGAAATATTGTCAGTATTTCAAGCTGTGTTCCTTTCTTAGTTTGATATGGTTACTTCTATGTAAACACAAAAACAAAAAAAAAACCACACAAAAACAAGAAAATAAAGAAAAAAGCCTATGTAGTTTTCTCCCCCGTGTAAATGATATTTATCAGTGATCTAGCAGATGTAATCTTTTTTTAAAGGTATTGGTAATAAATATTCTGTCATTTGTAAAGATACTTGTCTTTCAGGAGCATTTTTCCTAAATACCTGATTGTAATTTGAGACAAACTTCAGCATTACTGTACTGGTTATCTTGGATTGCTAGTGACTTGAAAGTGGGATGGGCCTTTGCAGTTCATCCCAGAATTATGGGGGACAGAGAAATCCAAGTACATGAAATTTCTTATTTTGCTTCCTCCACTATAAAAAAGACTATCTAATGAATTTCAAATTATTCCAAACTCTTATTTAGCTCTTTGACCTTTCAAAGTTTATGGGAACTAATATCAGAGGCCATATCTACACTATGCAGAAGACACTATGCTGCTGCAATTGATCATCCAGGGTTCGATTTAGCAGGTCTAGTGAAGACCCGCTAATTCAGACTCAGAGGGTGCCTCTAGACAGCACCGGTAATCCTATTTCCATCGATCTCCTGCTGTGTGGATGGCAATTTAAGATACATAGACTCCAGCTACGTAATCAACATAGCAGGAGTTGCGTATCTTAAGTCGCGTATCTTCTGCTCCAGTGTAGATCAGACCAGATCAACACTGACAGAGAATCTCAGCATCTCATTTAGATATGGAAAAAAGAAACTGATGAAATGTTTATTTTCACAGATCCACTGAAAACTTATAATAGTTAAGGAGGAAGAACATAAGCTACAAAAATTAAGCCACAGGCTTGGCAGGTAGGAAGGAACTGCAGTCAAAACAAGTACACGTGACCAATTTGCTGAGAATGTTTGCCAATAGAGCAAATACAGCCCAGAGGTAGGGGACCTTCCTTCTGAAACCTATGGGAATATTAATTCTGAATATAAGGATATAGATTCTTTATCAAGATTCCTGCTGGGTCTTGGGGTCACTGCTAAAATTTTCTTCTAAATAATACACAATTTCAATTAATCTGTACCTGGAAGGCTGCTGCTTTGTGTTTTACAATGTGCATCAGGGTAGTCAATAGGTAGGCTGCGGGCCAAATCCAGACCACCAGATGCTTTTGAACAGAGCCCAAAATCTTTTTATTTACTTATTGTTATTTTCATAATCTTTTATTATTTTTTTCTGAAGTCTGGACCTTGACTTGACTATATCTTGCCAAAGAAAGAAAGAAAGAAAGACTACCCCTGAATTTGATGCTTAGGATATCAAGAATGTATATATATCACTATTAATATGGTAAGGGTTCACCTTGATTCAACCATATCTTTTGATATCACTAGTATTATAGTTTGTTGGTGCTGCTGGATTTAGGGTAATGAAGATGGCATTAAAATCATGAGTTGGCTCTTACACAGCCCATAATGTGGCTTCATAAACTAAGTGTTCTGCTTGCAAACATGTTCTCTAGATCTGCTCTCACTGGATGCCGTGTGCTCAATTGATCAGCAAACAGACACTTCTCAAAAGGGTGTGGAGGGGAGCTCATTCAGTCTTTATGGGTACTTAAGAGTCACTGCTGAATGGACCAACCAAGAGCTCCATGCTGTGCAAACAAAGGTGCAAGATTTCCAGACAGCTCTTCCCAGTTTGATGCTCTCTGGTTCAGCACTTCATCCAACAGAGCTCTTCTTACCGACTTCAACTCTCTCCGCAAACAAACAAGCAAGGGGAAATTGACATCCACAAAGCTTCTCTCCTTCACATATTTCAGCAGAATGGTGTGCTGTGTGTATACCTTGCTGCATTACATTTCTAACATTGAATTTCAGGTGCACCAGTGTGTGAAGGTGATAGGATTATAGCATTCCAATGATGTGTACTTTTTCAAAGGAACCAATCTCTATTTTGGGATCAAGGGAACTTAAAAAAAATCAAATGACCTGGTAGCATAACTCAATTTTAAATTTGCAATATTCACTCACACTAAGAATGGAGTGGTAGGCATTTTCCATGCTGACTCTCCAGCTGATGTTCTCTCAAACATTTATGTGTTTATATGTAATGAATGTATTGGGTTTGTGTGTCCCTATTAAAGACCAAATTTGCAAGAAGTATTCTGGGTGACTAGCACTAACGTACTGAACCAATTTGTAGCTCAGATCTGAAAACACTGGTATAAACAGGCCCAAATTTTGTTTCAGCACAGCTGCAGCCAGCCTGACAGTGGTAAATCTGGCCCATCAGCTCTGCCATGTTACACTGTAAAGAGGAAATAATCATGAAACAGTGATAGTGCAATTAACCATGAGTGTTATCACTATATCAGAAATTTTTCAGTGACTAAAATTGCTGTCATGTGGCTTAAATTGATAAATGACAGTAAGGACTGACTTACTAGAGAGTTGTTTTATTATTCTTTTTAAATAAATGGCTAGTCCCTTTAAGCCATAAGCAAAGCTTCCCAATATACATCAACATGAGAGAGGCAGTATTGTGATGTCACCAACAGCAAACACAATGGCCTACAGCTTCTGCTGATAAAGTTAATGGTGCTAAGTTGATTTATACCTGCTTAGAATCTCATCCCATTAAAAGTATGAACCCAATATAAATCTGTGTTGTTGGCAATAAAAGGTGCTGTAAAGAGGAAAAAAACAGTGATTGCCTTGAAAAATACGTTTTTCCTATTATCAGATACACACAAACATTTTGTCTTCAAAAGGAAATTTACATCTTGAACATTTTTGGCAGTGTAATAATAATAATATTTATTTCTTCCCTACCTCTGTTTATCTGCAATTCTCAATGCACTTTATAAGGGCATATGAAGTCACGATGCCCTTTTTACAGAGGAGGAAATTGAGGCACAGAGAGGCAAAGTGACATGCCCAAGGTCAGACAGCTAGGAATAAAACATAGGCATCTTGATTCTCAGTCCAATGCCTTTTACAGTGATCAAACTGTCTCTTTTATTCCTGGATTTCATTTCAATTATATTTGCAAATTCACCTGATCAGACTTTATTTCTAGAATCTTAATGGAAATTGTGGGGATTAGATAAGACAACAACCCTCTGGATTTCAGAAGAGAGCATACAAGCATAGATACATAGTATTGCCCATCTGTGGGCAGAACATACAGATCTAGGGGACGTTTACACTTGCACCCTAGTTCGAACTAGGGATGCAAATGTAGGCGAACAAAATTGCTAATGAAGCG
>JANRFK010004440.1:33582511-33595109 GCA_030068395.1 Apalone spinifera | reverse complement strand
CATTTGCATCCCTAGTTTGAACTAGGGTGCAAGTGTAGACGTACCTTTAGATACCAAACTCTCAACAGTTTGTTGCAGGATATATTTTTGTCATGTTATATTTAAGTGCATTTTTTCCAAGAGCAAGGCATTGGCTGTAGTCCCCACACAGCATTTATATTCTGTGGGCTAGATTAGGTATAATATTTTACACCACAACTAGTGTTGCAAGTAAGGTTTTTGCAATCTGGTCCTTCTTGAGTAAGCAAGTCATTTCTAGAAGAACTAAGAAACTAAAGCATTATTTCTGAAAATCTTTACACGTTCTTGCATGTTTTTGTCAAATCTTCACAAATGTTTGTGTAATTTCATCATGCACCATCCATCTGCCTCATGCCAGTAACACTAAAACTTGAAGGATTGTCTTTCATTTTTATTTGAGATGTTAATCAGAAACACAAATATTTGTCCTGGTATGCCAGCCAAATATACCTGTCTTTAATGTTTGATCAAATTTTTTTGGCTACATCACTAGCGTGGCTGATACATTCTGAACATTCTGAGCATTCCAGACAGTTTCTAATCACTAAACCTACAATAATACCATGCAAAAATTATTTAAATATACTGCATAATCCCTGCTGTAGCTTTCTGTTAAAAAGAGCTTAAAGGAGAGAACTAGATTTAACATTCTAATATAATAGAATCCTAGATGGCATAAATCAAATTAAGTACATCCATAGCAAATGCATTCTCCTCTGTTCTTATTGTAAGCTTCTGTTGCTGTAACACACTTTGTTTTTAGGCTGTTGTAGCTCGGCTCCTCAGATCCATTAAAACCACCGGAAGGGAGATTTTTAGGCACAAAAATTCAAGAGAGTCATGGCAATTTATACCAGTTTGGGAACTTGCTAATTAAATGAAAAGTAAGTCACATATTTGTAGAGCCCTGCCAATCCATGGATATCCACTTCAGACCAGTTTTGTGAATAGTGGAGCAGATGCAGATATAACCAGTCAGGGCTGACTCCTCAGTGGCAGCTGGGTCAGAGCGTCTGGCTCAGGCAGCCTGAGGAAGGGCCGGGGAAAGTGCACAGGGGCCAGCAGTCAGTTGGCTAGGGCTGTGTGGCAGGTTGGAGGTCTAACACCCGTTCTCTGCACTGCTTCCCACGCAGTGGCTCGGGACTCTCAGGAAGCATTAACATGCCCCCCATGATGGTTCAGTCCCACAGTGCTGGTTGCACTCACAGCCTACCAACTCATGGACAGTAGAGCCCACCTCAATGCGGGAGTTGGAGCATAACCTACATGAAAGCGGTCTCATCCATTGGATGAATCAGGGCAGCCGCCCCAGTCCTTGTGCTTTTGGGAGCCCGGGGTGGCCGCCCCAACTGCCTATGGATGGGAGGGATCCGGTGGATTATGGAGGCCTGGCACAGGGCCATAGCAGCGGTCTCCCCACCACGCAGGCGACAGCAGCTGGAGTAGCCTGGCAACCTGCTTCGCCCTGCCACGCTGCCCTCTCAGTCCGTTGTGCTCAGCTTCTCTAAGGCAGGGGAAACCAAAGTGCTCCAGCTCTAGGGTGCTCTACTTTCTGACTGTGGAGAAGTGTGGTGGAGTGGGCCAGGAGAGGGAAGTACAGAGCAAGGTGCCGGGCTGCTCCAGGTCACCTATGTGGTGATCATAAGGGGAGGACCCCCCACACCAGGCTCCCTTAATTGCCTGGGCTGTGTTGCTCGGGGTAGGGGATTAGGGGGCAGCGTAGGGACAGGGTTTGTGGAAGGGGTGGAGTGGGGGCAAGGCCTGTGGCAGAGGGGTTGCCCCAGGCCCTGCACCTTCTTTGGGATCACTCTGCCCCCGCCCCTCTGCCTCACTGTGATACAACATGTGCTGCTGCTGTCAGGTGCTATTACTCGCAAGCCCATGGGAGGTAACCCACACACCTACTGGATGTGGGTCACAGTCCCACGTAGGTGGCATTTAGACCACTTACAGAGAGAAACAATGAGTTTCTTCTACACCCTTAGCTGAGCGGCAGCTGGGTTTTAGCTCAAGTGGTAGAGACTCTCCAAAGTCCCAGGTTCAGTTCTTCCTGTTGCCATCACACTGCATGTGGTGTAACGCCCATAGCCCTTCACCCCATGCCATCTCTTCTCCTTGAGACCCATGTCACCCCTTACACCCAAGCCTCACTCTTGCGCTGCCTCTTCCTTGAAAGACCTCACATCTCTCTTGCTTATCTCCTCCCCCACAGGCAGCTTGCTGCTGCAGGTGCAGATAGAGGTAAAGATGGCTAGTGGATCACTATTTGATGCTGGTATATGCGGATCAGATAAGGATCCACATTTTTTGTAACCAATGCAGGGCTTTCCCTATTTAACACCTGCACTGGATGGTGGCGGCACTAACTTCCTGATAGTATTAGGAAAAAGCTCTGCACAAGTTGCCACACCTCAAGCTCAAAAGCAAAACAAGTTCCAAAATAAAGTTGCCTGTTTGGTTCTGAGATGCAGTTTTATTTCACAGCGTGCTCTGTGGATTATTCAAGGCGAGCATATAAATTGCAAGGGAGGCAAAAAGATTAAAATAAAAGGTTACTAAAAAGAAGGCACTTGTGGCTTAGAGTTTACAAACATTTCTAATTGCAAGTTAAGACCACCAGAATGAGCCTGATCTACCATTATCCTACACTCTGTTTAGTAGGGATATGAAAGGTTAACCAGTAACCTGTGGAGGCTGGAGCAGCTCTCCACCTGCTGTGGGCAGGGAGCTGTGGACAGGGGATGCTCTGGACATCCAGGGCAGCCCCTGGCTGCAGCAGGCCCAGGGGCCACACAGACAGGGGCTGCTCTGGTGTGCACCACACACCCCTTTAATCAGTTAACCAGTTAAACATAATGATTACCCAGTTAATCAATTAAACAGGATTTTACATCCGTACTGCTTAGTCAATAACAGCAGTGCAAAAAGCATGCAAATACAAAGGTTTACCCCTATTTTGCACTATTGTACCTAACTGCACAAGCCTGCAATGGGACACCCATTGCCCTTCACCCCATGTCATCTCTTCTCCTCAAAATCCATGACACCCCTTACCATTATGCACAGGGTAGCGGAGACTCAAGCCCTGATGTTTGGACTCTGGTTAACTAAGATCTTCATATCTATCTCACACACCATTAAAGCAGTTCTAATAGCCAAAACAAAAACAAAAAAAGGAAAAAAGCCATATTTTAAATTAAATCTCTGAGTACAGTTTTGCTAATTAGGTAGTTAGGAAGTTCCCTTCTCCATAAGTTGTTAGTATTTGCTTATACTTCTGTTGATGCAAGTTACATTTTACAGATATTAAAACACAGCTCTTGCAAACTAAGAATCTTACAACTTAAGATGAGTTCAACAGAGATAGGCTGCTGGGGGAATTATTATTAAAAAGGGGAAAGCTGGTGGGATAATGGAGTTCATAGTACCAGGTATCAGGGCAGCCAAGGTGACAAAGTGGGAACCCTCAGTATGTCCCTCTGACATGTATATGGGCCAAGCTGGACAGTCTCTACGACAAAGAATGGGCACAAATCAGCTATTCAAAATGGTAACACACATAAACCTGTAGGGGAACATTTTAACCTACCTGGGCACTCATTAATGGACTTAAAAGTAGCCATTCTTCTACAAAGTAATTTCACATGCCAACTACAGAGGGAGAATGCGGAATTGCCTTTCATATGCAAATTTGACACCTTCTCACGTGGTTTGAATAAAGACTTGAACTGGTTAATACATTATAACACCAGCTTTTTTTACATTCAACACCCTATTGACATCAAAAGCTAAGTATGGGACATTTCCAGCCCATCAATTAGCCTGGTACTACAATTGACAGGTATTTTTTCCCTCTCTCCCTTTTTATTCTGACAGTTCTCCTCCCTCCTTTTTTTCCCCACTCAAGATCATCTCATCTGAAGGAGTGGGTTTTGCCCACTCAAGCTCATGGACACACAAATATTTTTGTTAGTCTCTAAAGCTACGTCTAGACAGTGGCGCTAGATACCACAAGTATCCCAAAATAGCTATTCCGTGTCTTTAAACACGCCCATTATTTTGAAATAAATTTTAAAATAGCGGGCGTACTTTCCTGGCAGCCCTGTAACCCTTGTTCCCTGAGGGTTAAGGGACATTTTGGAATAGCGCTTTATTTCAAAATGTTGTGCTGTGTAGACCGCGCCAAATTAAAAAAAAAAAGCTATTTCGAATTTAGATCAATATAAGATACGCAATTTGAGCTATGCAAATTGTGTATCTTATTTTGACCTATGGATGTGGTGTAGATGCACCTAAGGTACCACAGGACTACTTGGTTTTAAAGTTACAAACTAACCCAGCTACCCCTCTGAGACATTTAAAAGTGACAAAGGAAACATCATAATTTAGTTCCATTTTATATCATGACGGTTGTTTGTATGGGAAAAGGGGAGTTTAAAAGGGGGAGTGGAAGGAAAAGGACTTGTGCAGATAGAACCATTACCTCTTGAAAAAGTTATTTCACTGTATTTAATTTTTGAGTCTTTCTGGACACGTCCTTCCTTTGCTCAGAAACAGCAAAGACTCAAATACGGTTTGTACCAGTGTGATAACTCCCTAACCCCTTTCTCAGAACGTAGGGTCCTAGGAAGAAAATATTTCAGTAATCAGAGAACCAACCCAGCAATGGAAACCAGTTTTCCAGCCCACTCTTATAGAATTGGTTCCAGCTGGCCAATTTCAGCTCCAATATAACTAGAGGCAGCTTCACTGAGGTTAGTGGTCTTCTGTCTCATAGCTGCCAAGCAGAAGGTCTTTGGCTCTCACAGAAATGAATATATTTTTTCACGCTTTGATGATAGATGCTTACAGAACATAATCACTTTTCTCTTAAAAAGTGACATTTGTATGTGCTAGCTTGTAATTAAGCAATTGTATATCTTGGAAGCAACACATTTTTCTATCTTTGAAGCGCTGATGAAGTATGACATGAAGGTTCATCCAATCTAAGCTGTTGAAACTTACAGAAGTGTTACTGCAAGTGACAAGATCATGGATGGATTAATATTTTAGATCACAGAATCCTCAAGGACATCAAAATAAAGGTCTTCACTGTAACTTCCAAAATCTTCAGGACAGCTTCCAATTTCTGTTTCAGTGTCACTGGTGCAGATACGTGCTCTCTGAAACACAAAGACTGCTTATACTAACCAACCTGATAGGTGAAAAATGCTTCCCAGATACCATTCATTATGAACAATGAACCATTACACCATACTCCTTACCAACTTCCCTCTTTTGTTCACAGTTCACAAACAACACACAATTACAAAATATAGAATTTTGCTTGAGATTTAATCTCTGAAATTAGTGCACTCCAGAAGCAATGCACCAATTAACTCATCCAAGAAGTATGAAATTTTACCGGGTGCAAAGTCTGTCTCAGCAAGGAATAAAACTGTGTAAAAGTTTATACTACAATTAACCCATTTCCTGGTTGTGGCCATTTTGCTGACAAATGTCACTTCTGTCACTGGAAGTGTGACATCCATTGGCAAAGGTCACAACTCCAGCTTTGCATAATATTTCCTTCACTGGCAAAAGAAAAATGCTAAAGCACAGAGGCTATGTCTACACTTGCAGCTTCTTGCATGAGTAATATGCAAATGAAGCTAAGCGTGGAATATCACCGAGCCTCATTTGCATACCTAATGAGCCACCATTTTTCTCAGAAGAGGCTCTTGCACTTTACCCTTAGCTTCCCCATTTGTAAAGTGGCAATAACAGACCCGCCTGTCTGGGGGCATAAAGAGGGTAGCTGCCCCAGAGCCTGGTGACTCAAAAGGGCGCAGGGCTACTGGCCACAGCCACCATCACAGAGCCCTGAGACCTTCAAATCACCACCACCATGCTGGCTGGCATGCCCCCCCCCCCCCCACACACACACATGCACCCCTTCTGGCCAAGGCCCCACTCCTTTTGGGAATGTGGAGCTGTCCCCCGCAATACCTTACCCAGGGACCTGGCAATTCTGTCAACCCCCAGGCAATAATGATACTTTCCCACCTTTGTAAAATGCATTAAGATCTACAGAGAAAAAGCATATGAATAGTATTATAAAACAGGGAGTCCATCATATAGACACAATGGTGGTGCCAGATTGGGTTTCACAGGTGTAATCATGAGTAAAATATAGTCTTTCTTCCTGGTAATTAACCAAAGAACACAATTGGACTTTCATGATCCCAAGCTAAATTTGTAGGGCTGGCAGCGAGATAAAATAGCTGTTTATTTGTACACTGAGTAAAGTTGCCTTGGAGTCATTACCGGGATGCCATTTTTTATACAAGTCCTTTTCTGAGTTGAACTACAGCCTTGTGTTAAATATTTAAGAACTGAGGGCCAACACAATTGCACCCATTCTGGCAATATTACAGGAGACACCAGTATTGACCTGGCAGTGAAGTGGTCCCATCAGAACAAACTAAAGCATGTCGGCGGGGGTAGGGGAAAGTTTGTACTGATGCTGCTCATGTTGTATTGTAATATTCTATTGCTAGACAGAGACCTTCTGCCTCTGGGGTTGTCAATCTGGTATCTTTTGCCTGCACAAATTCACTTTACATAAAAAGATTGCTAAGTAAAACCCAACGCTGTTCTTAGCAATGTAAAATGTTCTTTGTCTCAGTTCACTTTTTCTAAAAATTGCTTAGCTGCTATGTTAATATTTGCTATTTCTCTTATTCTAAACTCAGTTTGTCATATCCAGTCATGTTATTTTCCACAGTTGACTTTACTTTAATTAAAAACAAACTGAAAGCTTATACAATAATCTCTTAAGCCTGTTTCCTTGATCAGACTGTGGAATAACAAAAGAAAACTTTTCGGAGTGGGGACTTTAGACGCAAGTAACTATAAGGCATTCTCCATAAGAAAAACAGGGCAAACTTTCTTATTTTTTTCAGGAAGTAACAGCAAACATAAAAAGGCATAAAAACTGCTTAATATTAGCTCTACAGTGGGCAAGCTATAGGCATGGCAAGATCAGAGTCTGTAGTGTCATGCTTCACATGAAAACGTGATAGCAGGCCACATCCACCAACACATGCTACCCATGCTCCATACACAGTAGCTAGCCCTAGTTTAGCTCTGCAGATCTGTTGTCTCTGAGGATATTTCTTCAAGCAAAGTTTTCTACTCAGGCTTGGTCCTTTTACCAGGACTTGGCCTTATACCTTTAACTTTGTGGTTTATTTTTAGCATATGTTTAATATACTAGAGCTATGCAATCTCGCCCCTTTAGGATTTCACACAGATACACAACCCACAAACAGGGCTAGGCCCTCCCTAAATTCAATGGATCTTTGCTAATTAAACTAGCTTGAGAATCTGGCCACAATTATTGTAATTGCACATACAACCTCACTAACTGCATGTACAAATGGCTAATTCAATTTCTAGCTCACCATTTGTGCTTGCAGTTATGATTGTGTGAGTGACTACATTAATTGCACACACAAATTATGTGCACACATACACTAGTCTGAAAAATATGACTCCCAACTAAAATTTACATGGAACATTCTAATAGTAGGACCAGATCTTAATCAAAGAAATGTTAATTGCTCTTAGGAAGACAATACAAAAAATAACATGCTTGGCATATGTCTAGGAAAGAGGCAGTCGCCAAAGACAGTTAATAGTTTTTTCTTTATAAATAACGTAACAATGTCTTTTACCTGATAGTTGTTATTTAGAAACAGATTTTTTAAACTGTTTTTGGGTGTTGGAATTGGTGGAAAGAGTCTCCTCCATAAGTGGCACCTGTGGAAACAGTAAAGCAGGCTTATGAAAGAAATCAGGAGTTTTCTTCACTCTGCTGTGAATAACAATGATTTTATTCTCATGGATTCTGTTGTCACATACACAGCAGGGCCCACAGCCTCACCAGGCTCCAAGGTAAGGTGGGTTAGGATGGTTCCCTGCTCCCAGAAGGATCAGAGTCTCAGACAGAAGGGGTGGAGCCTGCCCTCAGTGCCACATGGACCGGACCGGACCACACCACACCACACCACACCACACCACACCACAGCCCTCCCTCCCCAGCCTTCAGAGCCTCCTGGAGTGTGCACTGTGGCATTCTGGTGGTGATTTAAAGGGCCCAGGGCTCCAGCTATTGCTGCTGCCGTAGTAGCAGCGGCAGTTACCAGGGCCATTTTGAATCACCCGGCCCCAGGGCAATTACCCCGTTGCCCCTGCTTATTGGCAGGTTTGCACATACACTAGACTCCCCTGACCCTATTCCTGCTCAGATTGATTCCTCCCACAAGAAGGAGAGCTGGGTGAGAGGGGCTAGGTTGAGGCCAGAGCAAAGAGGAAGGAGATGCCACTCATTCCTACTGACTGGTCAAAGCAGCTGGCCTAGCACACAGTGGGTAGTGAAGAGCTCAGTGAAAAAGAATGCAGCAACTTATGCTTTCCCCAGGGCAAAGGGCAAGAAATGTGAGTCTGTGACATAATCTGTTCTATGAGGTGCTCCTGGATGGTGCAACTGTAATCAATGGGCCTAAATAGAGATCTCTATAGACAAGTGTGGGGGTGGGTGTAGGAAAGACTGGTGCTTGGAAAATGCAAAGTTAGTCCTCAGCAGCTAGTAGTTCCTGAAATTGGGTGTAGTTTGGGGCATACTCAATAGGTTCCTGTAGCTGGACTTCATTGAATGTAAGTAATCAGGACAGCAGTTTTGCAAAGAGCCACATGACGTGTATGAGGCCATATGTTCACTAAGGGGAAGACTGACACTGCCACAGTCGATCTTCAGGAGTTCGCTTTAATCGGTCTAGCCCTGAGGTCTTTTCCAATTCTAAGATTCCCAGATTCACTACATCGAACTCAGAAGGCGCCCTTCCCCCATCAGCAGCCAATACACCTGCTCCTGTGAGGAGTAAGGGAACCTGACTGGAACATTTGCTCCCATCGGCCTCCTGCTGTGGAGACAGCTGGGAAACTCAAAACAAGGTGTCATTTCCAGCTATGTAATTAACATCTTGATGCACATCTTGATCCGACCTTCCCCTTTAATGAAGACCTGGCCTCAGTTAGGAGAAGTTAAGTCTCATTAGCAGACAGGAGATTAGCTTTTTTCCCCCTAAGAGTTTTGCAGGATATTAGTGATACTATTAACCTCCAACAGGGAATCTTTGGCAGTATTAATGGCATAAAGGGGAAATTGGGAGGAAAAACTAATTTCTTTTGACTGCATATTTTG
This sequence comes from Apalone spinifera, assembly GCA_030068395.1. NCBI lineage: Eukaryota > Metazoa > Chordata > Testudines > Trionychidae > Apalone > Apalone spinifera. The sequence continues at coordinate 33,585,841 of JANRFK010004440.1, read as the reverse complement.
TTAGCCAAAGAAATGGGTTATACCCATGAAAGCTCATGATATCTTATTTTTGTTAGTCCCTAAGGTGCTGCAGGACTAGTCATTGGTTTTTACATTTTTTTCAGTTACAGACTAACATGGCTACCCCTCTGAAACATTTGATTTTAGCTTAGCTGTTTTAGTTAAAATGTCTCAACCAGTATGATTCACCAACTCTGTTCTTATTTAAATGTGATGATGGGGAAAGAGTCATTTTATACTTCGCTAGTCTTAGTTTTGTATTTTTCTTATGTCTTTGTTTTATTTATATACCTAATCAGAGGGGGTGGTTAACTAGTTGGCTGACTAGCTGAATAATTTTAGCAAAAGAGGAGAAAGAGTTTGCATGGATGCTAGTTGGACTTATTCAGGCAAGAGGAGGTAAGATCTCATCACAGTTAAAGCCCTGCAAATCCAGAGATATCCATGGCATATCTGCAGATACTTGCATCCACAGACACAAATTTTGTATCTGCACAGGGTTCTAGTTGCAGAGCTATTTTTCTCCGCATACATTATAGATTTTCATTGTGGTGATCAAAGACTGTAAATGAGATTCTGAAAAACTCAACCTAAACTTTTGAGTTCCTTCTCACTGTGTATCTGTGGGGACTAACCTGTTTAGATTCCTTTTTGTTTATGTATAACTGTGAAGATTATGTATGCGGATTATAAAGGTAGCCTTCTTATGTTGCAGAAATAGCTGTTCTTGCTTTTCTTTAGCATTACAGTATAAGATTTTATAAAGTTAATACTTGAGAATTAAGTTCATTCCTTTTGGACTTGGCTGTGAGGAGGTGACCCTGTGCAATCCTTGCTGAAAATCTTCAGTGCCTGATTTCTGGGTCTGCATGTGCTTTTCTATTGAAGTTGGGCTTTTTTTAAGGCACTGAAAAAGGGCAATGAAGTAAACTCTAGTCCATCCAAAAGATACACAGCTATATTAAAACTTTCTCTCTTCATATTGTGAAATTACAATCTGGCCTCAAGATGTTAAAAACACATTTTTGTGATAACGAGCACTGCAGATCCATGTGTATTTCAAGTGACCATGTTGCCACAGAGCATTCAGAACTCTCAGGTTCATTTCTCTTTGAAACCTTTTATTTCCCCTTTTCTCACCCTATCTACTCTTTCTGATCTCAGCTTAGCCCTAAATAAAAACCTAGGGCAAGATCCTGCAGTCTTAAATGGGAGAAAGCTTTGCCTGAGCAGGATTATAGACGTTATCCCATAGTAATTCAGATTAAGATTTTGTCATGGTGGTTTTGTTTGTTTGGGTTTTTTTTAGTAAAAGTCATGGACAGGTTGCAGGCAAGACAAAAAAATCATGGACGCTTGTAACCTATTCCTGACTTTTACTAAAAATATGGAGGGGAGGAACTAACAACCAGGGGCTCACTTCTGGCTGCTTCCCAACTCCCTGGGCAGGTTGTGCTAAGACAGGGCCAGACAGCTGCTTTGGCAGGGGCTGGAGCTAAGGCAGTCATGAAGATTTGTTAAAGTCATAGATTCCGTGACTTGTCTTTAATATACATGGCCTAATTCTCCATCCCATAACATGCTGGTATGATTTAAGAGAAATAGCACTGGTTTTAAAGCAGGGCCACAGTTAAAGCAGTCTCTGTGGATTAGATGCTCAGGTCGCACTATATCTGCACCAGTTTCATCTGTGTTGGTTGGGACTGAAGTGAGAGCTGCCTCTTTCTGCTGCACTGTGTTGTGCACTGTTTAAGAAAGAGGCATCCTGTACCATACCTACTAAACTACTGTAGGTTACTCATGGCAGCACTCTAGAGGTGCACCCTCCTCTGTACCCTCACCAAAATTTTAATTAGTAATTGGGATGCCCTGTTATGCCCCCTCCCTGTTTCTCAGGGTGGCCTGTACCACCTCCTCCTGCAGATATTAGTCACCTCTGTAAACTACTGATCTTTTTTACAACTGTTCCAGTTCCTGGGGGTTGGTCAAACTCTTGCATTACTATCACTTTGACCCTTTCAAAAGCCTATTTGATTTCTACTAAGCTCTTTGTATTCCTTCTGATCAAATTCTCTAAAGTAAATTCCTGCTATTAGCTCCCTTTCATGTCTCCCACTTAGGCACTTAATACTATACCTCACAGATAATCATGGCAGATGTTGAAGATGCTACCATGCAGTAGGTGGCCATTCCCTGGCTAAAATTGCTATTGCTCAGTAGGTCAGTGTTAAAATACATATTTATGCTTAGCTAATTATTTAGTGACAGGATGATGCAAATTGCAAGTCACAAAAGGGAAGACTTGGAATAATGAAAACACAATGAAATCACTGTTGTACAGGCAATAATCTTATGCCTGGGGTGTGTGGCCAAGGAATCATTGGGAATGGGGGAGAAAGAAGGAGCCTAAGAAAGAGATTTCCAAGGGATTAGGCACTTTCTCTCTTTCCAAGAAGAAAAGATGGAACATTCTGCATGCTCCTTGGAATACGGTTTCACACAACGATTTGGAATGTGCATGTCACCCTCTGAAGTGTGAAGTCATTCAGGGTAAGGCAGCTGGGGATCCAGCTAAAGAATGAGACAGGGCTGACTGAAGATGATCCTTCTGTACATGCTGCTATCATTTCAGCTCTTGCCAGGTGAATTGTTTGAAACACTTAGGCTACGTCTACACTGCAGGCTTTTTGCACAAGAACAGCTATTCTTGAACAAAAACTTGCAGAGTATCTACACTGCATGCACATTCTTGCACAAGTAAATTTACAGTAAAGCATCAGAAAAGAAGGCTTCTTGCAGAAGAGTTATTCCTCTCCCCATGAGGAATAAGCCTTTTTGTACAAGAGCTCTTGTGCAAGAAAGCAGTGTGGACAGGCAACATGGATTTCTTGTGCAAGAAACCCTTATAGCTAAAATGGCCATCAGAGCTTTCTTGCACAAGAAAGCATCCACACTGCCATGGCCGCTCTTGTGCAAAAGTACATGGCAGTGTGGACACACTTTTGCACAAGAATTCTTGCGCAAGAAGCCTGCAGTGTAGATGTAGCCTTTAAAGGGTATATCTGCACAACACTGTTAACATGAGTGTTTGGCACCTAAACTGAGCACTTATGGTAGGGATTTTCAGTCTGGCTGCTCATTATCCTAACCAGGTGTGTGCACTCACACTGCAAAGCCCTACCCTACTTACCAGGCATGTCTACATTGCAATAAAAGGCTTGCAGCATGGCCACAGCTGGTCTGGATCGTCTGACTTAGGATGTAAAATTACAGTGAAGAGGTTCAGGCTCAGGCTGAAGTCTAGGCTCTGAGACCCCCCCCCCCCCCCCC
>JANRFK010004440.1:33560099-33576410 GCA_030068395.1 Apalone spinifera | reverse complement strand
TGAGGAAGTGGGTCTGGCCCATGAAAGCTCATCACCTAATAAACCATCTTTAAACTTACAACAAAGAGACTATAACACCAGATTGCAGAGGGAGACCTCAAAACTTTTATTTATGCTAAAATTCGACACGTTGCAAATGGGCCTTAATCGAGGTGATAATTGTCTTACACATTACAAATGCAGCCTCCCCACCTTTTGATATTCGTAGTGACCCCAGATTAGCCACTTAATTGACTCTTACAATAAGCAATTTCCTCCTTTCTTGTCACTTCCTCCCCCTCACCCCCACCATCTGTCTATGTATTTGATTTATCAGTTTGTAAAAATTGTTTTACTTTTTCATTGGCACAACCATTATATAATGGAAGGATACAATTCACTTTCCAAATATGATCTGAAGAAGTGGGTCTGCCCCACAAAAACTCACCACCTAATGAACTATCTTGTTAGTCTTTAAAGTGCTATATGACTGCTTTTTTTGTTTTACCAAGATCAGATTAACACGGCTACTTCTCTGTTACTACACAAAGGCTGCATCTAGACTGGCAAGATTTTGTGCAAAAGCAGTTGTTTTGTGCAAAAACTTTCCAGCTGTCTACACTAGCTGCCTGAATTTGAGCAAGAGCACTGACTTTGTACAAAATCAGTGCTTCTTGCGCAAATACTTTCACGCTCCCGCTCGGGCATAAGCCCTCTTGTGCAAGAATACTTGTGCAAGAGAGCCAGTGTAGACAGGAACGTTAATTTCTTGCGCAAGAAAGTCCGATGGCTAAAATGGCCATCGGAGCATTCTTGCGCAAGAGAGAATCTACACTGGCATGGATGCTTTTGCGCAAAAGCAAATCTTTTGTGCAAAGGCACTTGCCAATCTAGACACTCTCTTGCACAAATACTTTTAACGGAAAAACTTTTCCGTTAAAAGTATTTGCGCGAAATCATGCTAGTCTAGACGCAGCCATACAGTGTGTGAGAGTGACAGAGATTTGCATTGCCAAGTTCCCTCCATCCCCTTCTCTCTGTGTGGAGATAGGGTCTAGAAGTGGGGGGAGGAGGGATACCCTGATATCAGCACACCACCCCTTCTCCTTCCCACATCCTGCACAGCAAGCAGCAGGCTCTCCGGGGAAGGGCAGCTCCAAAGCAGAGGGCAGGAGCAGCAGGACAGTGGATGGAGGGGCAACTGAAGTGCCAGCACTTGGTAGCTTCCTGGCCAAACCAGTCAAGATCACTTGTCAGAACTTCCAAGATCTACCTGTAGATCCCGATGTACAGGTTGGTGACCACTGATTTAATGGCTCTTTCACAGGTTCAATGTTATGCTAATAGCTATGGCAAGCTGGAAGGCTTTTCACTTGTAAGTTAACAGATCCACTCCTGGTGAAGAGTCACCAGTCTGCAAGCAGCAACAGCTGCTGTGGGCACCTTCAGGAACAGTCAGAATGAGGATAGGAAGAGAGGACAAGTTGAGCTCTAGACCCAAGGAAGACATTGTCTCTCCTTCCCTTTTATACCCTCCACCTACAGATCTGCTACCAAATACGTGCCAAACCAGTCTGAGAGAATAGTTAACTGCTAAGGGTGAGAGTCAATACTGGCTTGGTTTTCTGATGGAGCTGAGCATTTTTACCTCTCAATGAGGTCAGTGAAAATCAGGCCACATGTACAGGTGCCTAAATATGGATTTTAGATGCATGTTTTAGGCCACAAGTTTGCAAATATGAAACCTGTCCTGTGTCTTTAACTGTGAAAGATGGCTTGTCTTAGCAGCTTTTGCTGGGCCTAAAAGAAGCATTCTTCTATGGAGGTAAATGGCCAGCAGAGTCTACCTTAGTGAAGACTAAGCAAAGTAGACAGGGTAACTTCCTGACAGTCCATCTCACACTAAGGTCGTTTCAGTCTCTCTTTCAACACATGGCTTTGGAATTGGAGATTAAAATAAATCATTCCCGATTATTAGTATCAAATTCACTGAACTTTTATAATTTAATCTATATTCTTGATACGTATTAATCCATGTTCAATATCAAAGTAAAGGCCCTTTGAGTACAGAGTAAAGCATTTAAATCTGCATGAGAAATCATTAATCTATAGTTATCCCCTAATCAACAATACTCACTTTCTGCATATTATACCAATCAGCAATGCCATGGAACATATGAATACTATAATTGCAGTGAGAACCCTGTAGACCTTGGAATCCACTGAAGTCCCCAGCTGGTCTTTTCCTGGATTTAAAAAAAAAAAAAAAAGTGAGATTTTTTTTTCTTTGAAAAAAACACACTGGGTAAAATTCTTCCAATGGATAAGCTCTTGGAACCAAACTGACTTCATTCAGTGGGTTTACACAAGATCATAATTTCTTTCTCTCCCTCTCAAATCTTTTATACCTATGGCTGGGGAACAAGCTGTAACAAATTAAGCTTCACAGACTTCTTTCACATAGTTAGGTCTATATTTATGCATGGAAGAAAGCAAGCTAAAAATTGGCATGAATCAGGGCCAAAGTCATTATCAGTACAAAGCACTCTGCTGTGTTAACATACTGAGTTGTGCAATTCTACCCAAGAGGCCAACATGTCTGAGTATGCAATAAAGACACAGCTTGCTTATGATCGTGGTCACAAATAACTTGCTTTCCGTTAAACCACCTTTCAGTTAATAATATTAATCCTTTCAAGTCAGGAGTTGGATTTTCCTGGCTTAATAGTCATGGCCAATAAAACATGCAGTGAGACCACCAATTTTTCTTTGAAGTCAGTTGTTTATTCTCCCTCAGGAAGAATGTCTCTGCTCCAACTGCTGGGGAGAAGAAACATGTATCAAGGGAAATATTCCTATTTGACAAAGATGTCCCTAATGTCATGTTTCATCACTTGGAGCTATATAAGGAAAACATTTAACACTTGAACATTTAGATTTTTAAAGTTCAAAGATTGCCTGCTACCCATATGACTATAAGAACTGCACATAACCTATATCAAGGTGACAGAATGACTGTACCTGGATAATTGAAAGGACTGGTCAGCAGAATAGTATTCAGGTTTCCAGAAAAAATATTATTCAGCTTTGGTACAGATTCTTTTCTGTGAAATAAAGGACTAAGCGTCTAAGCCTGCAGATCTTTATTTATGTGCGTAGTCACCCTGTAGTCCTTGGGACTATGGATGTGGATTATCATATGAAAAATGACTGTAGGATGGGGGCCCTGTACTGTTGCAGTTCAGAGACCGGGGCAAACAGGTCCATATGCAAGAATTTCTATGGGGGGAGGATGTGAGCCATGGGGAGGGGCTGGTGCCTGCCCTACACCTGTGGGCCATCCCTGCCCCCCAGCCTCACTCCTGGTGGAGGGAGGAGGGAAATCAGCCCCAGCCTTCCCCTGGCCTGATAGAGCATGTGGGGGATAGTGGAGGGGGGCTGCATTTGCACGCTTCTCACCTCCCCTGCGTATGGGTCTGGCAAACAGTGTGCATATTAAATACCGTCATCGATGTAACTAGTTTAAAAAAAAATTGGTTACAATTATACTTCCAAAAAATGAGGTCAAAGAATTTAATGCTCTGGCCTGGCCTAGCTGTGCTCCATGCAAGTTTGAAGGATGGTGTGGAAAGTGTCACTAAGATGCATTGTCAACTAAGTTCTAAAACTGGAGTGAGCTATTCCTGGATCCCTGAATGAAGTAGAATAGTCCTGAAGCTTCTCTGTGTTATTTTGATTGTATGTGGTCCTAAATTGCCATAAAATAAGGCAGAAATACAAATTGCTAGATTTTTCCTAATCATAATCAGCTATTTTTACCAAAACAGTGTTTTGTGGGGAATTTCTGTGTTCATTGGGTTTTTTCCAGATTTTAATGAATGATGGTGGTGGTACATCAGTTTTGATATCTGTTTGAATATGTTTCATGTTTACAAATACTTAGTGATGCAACATGCAAGCTTGCACGTTCGAGTTCTGCAAAAAACATGTGAAACCAGGTCTCCACCGCAGACTCACTGATGTGTAAACAGTTCATTGTCGTAGGGTAGATCAAATCTAATACATTCTCCACAGACAAACAGACTAACAGTTTATCCAGTTATCCTCTGCAGATTCAGTGAGTGCCATTTTCTACCCAAGACAATACAGTATTTCTTCATACTTCAGATAAGAAATAAGGGCCCAGTTAATGACAGCTGCAAGAACTCAGCACTGGGCCTTAACCATGGTAACTCAGATTTTGTGAATGTGGCAAATAGGGTCAATTCTGATCCCTGATCCAGTACCTCATAGCAAAGTTACACAAACTGGAGGGGGTGGGAAGATGCAGAATGTATTTGGGGAGTGAGAAGGAGAGGGTCATCTAGTGGCTGGTCATCTATCTATGAAGGTAGTGCTGCTACCAGTAGCAGTGGAGAAGAAAGGGTGGCATGGCATGAAATTGCCATCATTATTTCTGCTCTGCTGCTGCTGGCATGGCCTTCAGAACCTATGCCTAGCCAGCAGCCACAGCTCCCCATTTTGCTTTCAGAGCTGGACTGCCATAAATGTACTTTGTGGTGGATTTGGGGTGCAGGAGGCCATAACTACTACAGAAAAAATAAGGGAGGCTTCAATCAAATAAGTTTGAGAACCATGGCTTATGGGAGCTCTTTTAGTGAGCTGAGTTTGGTCAGAGCCTTGCACTGCTTTGGCCCCATGTCTGAAGGATACTGTGTTACCAGGAGCAGGTGAAGGTACCCACAAACTCATTAGGGCCATTAACACATTAATGTTCCCTAGAGAATAGGTATAAGGATGTTGGAGAGTTTGGTAAACAGAAGAGAGCAAACTGAAGAATTTTTTTTTTTTAAAGAAAATCAGGAAGTAAAGAAATGTAACTCCAGAGATAAGAGTGAGAGGAGATGGCTGAGCACAAACAGTTGATAATGTGTCATGATAAGATAACTGCTACTTTTATGAAAACATGTTTGGCAATCAGGAAATGCAGTGTCAAGTGGATCACATGAAGGCAAATTAATGTCTGTCAAAGATACTAACCTTCACAGACCCAATGGGAGTTCAGGTAACTTCTAATAAGGTGCACCTGACCTTACGATTTGCTCTGGCATTTGGCATTAGCACACCAGAATCCATATCACATGGGTGTGGCAAGCACATTTCAAATGTAAAGAAATATATCAGCTAGCAGGGCATGCTGATATCCTCTGCCAACTTCAAGCAAGCATCTTGTCATGTGGAGAGTAAAATTGTGCCAGGCCAATAATAATATGGAGACACCTAAGGAACTGCAGGTTACTACAAGAGTTTTGGTGTTTCAAGAGGTGACCTTCATTTACCTGATTCAGTATTATCCCCTTGCTCTTCCACTGTCAGTAGGCAGGATGGAGCACTATACTGCCTCCTAGAACCCCCAATGTCAGAGGTGCCAAGTAAGCATAGCCATACTCACAACTCACAACTCTTTGAAGTCAATGAATCCTTTTCAACCAGCTCTAAAATTTGAACCAGAGAGTTACACTTTCTGGCTCTTCTGTATTAACAATAGCATGGTATTGTGTTCACAACTCCATGTTCGCTTTTATTAAGCTGTATTTATTGATTTTTTTTTATTACAAGCTGAATTTGTATCTATTTTAAAGTGTCCCTTCAAGAAAACTCTTCAAACAAATGTTTCAAGTATCCACATGCTTCTTTGTGGATGACCCACAAATAGCAAAGAATAGCAACAATTAAAAGCGTCAGGCTATGTCTACACTCGCGACTTCTTGCGCAAGTACGGCCGTTCTTGCGCATGAATCTGCAGAGCGTCCACATTGCCCGCCCGCTCTTGCGCAAGTAAATTTATAGTACGGCGTAGTAAGAGAGGGCTCCTTGCACAAGAGCTACGCTCTTTTTTAACGGTGTAAGCTCTCTTGCGTAGGGGCTCTGGCGCAAGAGGGCAGTGTGGACGCTCGGCAGGGATTTTTTGCGCAAGAAAGCCCTATGTCTAAAATTGCTATCAGAGCTTTCTTGCACAAGAGAGCGTCCACGCTGCTATGGGCGCTCTTGCGCAAAAACACAGCTTGCACATGGCAGTGTAGACGTTTTCTTGCGCAAGACTTCTTGCACAAGAACACTTGCGCAAGATGCCGCGAGTGTAGACATAGCCTCCGTCTATATTCTCAGATACATTTGCATGGCTTTCATCAGGGGTAAGGGGACAAGCGCCCCAAGGGCCCAACAATTCGAAAAGGCCTGAGGCTCTCAGCCACTACTGCTGTTACTGCGGCAGCAATGGAGGCTGGATCCCCGGGCCGTTTAAATTGACACCTGATTCCTGCACAGCACACTCTGGGCAACACTGAAGGCTGGCTGGGGTTGGTGTGGCATTCTCCAGGTGGTACTGAAGCTGCCTAAGGGAAGCTAGATCCAGCCCCACCCCTTCTGCTACAGGCCCCATCCCTTAAGGGGACATGGAGCCTGCCTCCCCTCCCATCTTGCCCAGGGGCCCAGTGAGTCTGTTGGCCTCACCAGCTTTCATTGAAGTTAATGGTAGATGTACATCGCTTTAATGGTGTCCCAGGCCTCTGTGTGTCAGAAACTGGGAATGGGCAACAGAAGGGCGATCATGTGATGATTATCTCTTCTGTTCATTCCCTTTGGGGCACCTGGCATTGGCCACAGTCAGAAAACCAGATACTGGGCTAGATGGAACTTTGGTATTCTTAACTTCAGATGCACACGCTTAAACAGAATTTAACCTTCAGTAACATATGCATTAAAATAACTATTAGACAACAGACATTTTGGCTCTTACCAACATAAAGAGGTTCAGTCCAGTCGCTCCAGAATCCTTCCCCGCACCATGACTGAAGATTAGCTCTTATCTGTATGGAGTTTCTACAGGTGTCATCAATCGTTAAACTGAAACTGTGTAACTTAGTTTTCCGTATCTGCTAAAAACAATGCAACTCTGTCACAGAGTTCTTAAAACAAATAAGGTCAAGACAGCAGCTTAAATTGCTCCTATTATTAAAATTCAAAAATGATTTACAATATTTACTTATGCATAAATACAACCATTGTTACAAAATGATTATTGTATTTGTTCTTTTTGTAAACTAATTTTAATGGCCTAAAGATGGATACCAAAACTTGATTTTCAAACAAAACCTTGATATTTGTTGGTCTAACTTTGCATCTGCAATGAATTACCTCCACCAGTGATTCATTCTGGCTGAATTTTTCATCCTGATGAATCTAGGTCCAGCCTATCAGATTTATACATGCATAGCACCTTTGAAAATCCAACATTAAGAATCATAAATTGGGCTAGTTAAAAAGCCCAATTTAAGACTCTTAATGTTGGATTTTCAGAGTTGCTAAGCACCTACACCTCTGACAGACTGAACCTAGATGTGTCAAGATGAGCATAAAAAAAGGATGAATGTTTTATATTGTTGCTTTAGGCTACATCTAGACTGCCCCCTCTTGCGCAAGAGAATATGCAAATGAGGCGAAGCGGTGAATATTGCCGCACCTCATTTGCATACTTAATGAGCCACCATTTTTGCACAAGGAGCTTTTGCACACAGCTACTTTTTGAGCAAAACCCCTCTCTTGTGCAAAAGCCATTCTTCCTGAAAAAAAAGTGACAGAACGGCTCTTGCATATTCTCTTGCGCAAGAGGGAGCAGTCTAGACATAGCCTTAGTGTTTTCCAAGTTAAAAATGTGGGTATAATTTATGGTAGGACCCAAAAATGTGCTCTGACAAGAAAACTGATTTTAAAATTAGGAGTTAAATCCTTGCCCCATTAAAGTCAGTGGGAGTTTTGCCACTGATTTCAGTGAGTCCAGGATTTGACCCTACGTCTTTAGATTTTAGAGGATGGTACCTGGAGTTTTGGTTACATGCATCATTTAAAACTCAAAAGTTCTCAATGAACCAAAAGACTTTTTCACTAGATTACATATGACCTATATCCTGAATATATAAGAAAGACAATTCATTGATTAATTCTGTATAGAAATACCTCAATTTTTAACAAGCAGTTACCTGTTGGTAATCTCTCTTAAAGTTGTAGATGTTAAGTTCGTATTCAAAACATTGCTCTAATAAAGGAGATGCCGGATTTTTCCACTTGATCAGACACTTGTTTTGTTTTAAAGCCACAGTGACATTTCTCGGAGGATTCACTTTCTCTACAAAATAAAAAAGGCACTAGAGTCTTAGCCATAAAACAATTCTCATGACAGCGTGTTGTTCAAAGATTGGCTAAGGTTTGGATCTGGTTGAATTTACAGCCCATGAGTTTCACTTTGAGTTTGCTGTATGGTAGAAAGGGGGTTAAGAGAACAGAATAGATTATCGGAAAAATGAACACTGAGAAAGTAAAGCCACTGATCATATATATAGTAGCCCAATGTCTGAGAGTCTGTAACGCTGAAATGCTGGCTGTTCCCTCTGGGCGGCGCTGTTGCCTGAAATGCTGGCTGTTCCTCTGGGCGGCGCTGTTGCTGAAATGCTGGCTGTTCCCTCTGCATGGGGAGTGCGGGGCCCAAACCGCCACTTGCTCCCCCGCGGTGGCCCGTATGAGCAGCGCAGAAGTCAGCTGAGGACCACAGTGGGAGGCGAAGGGGGCGGGGTGGTGACCATTTGGGCCATTTGGACTCAGCGGTCCCCCGAGTGAGAGGCAGAAGGGGGAGGAGAAGAGAAAGAGAGAGACAGAGAGAGGCAGGAGGCGGAGGAGAGCTGGGGGGGGGGGGGGGGGGGGGGGGGGGGGGGGGGAGGAGAGAGAGAGAGAGAGACTGGAGGCTCAGGAGAGAAGACCAACATGGAGGAGAGACCTGAAAATCCCATCTTTTGATGGGCTAATTGGCTAGTATATTAATAACTAGAAATGACTGAGAAAATTACCTCCTTTATTAAAATTCTTTACAAGATTTTTTTGAAAGAAACTTTTAATTATTTCATGCCATGCAAGATTTGACAAAGAGGAAGTAAAAAGCTTTTTTCATGCAAAATAGGTCTTGTTGCTATAACTTTTTCCCACTCTTCCCCTTAGCCTCCAACAACCTGTGCCATCAGATATCATTTCATCTTGTCTGATCTTAGGGTTGGATCATGCCCCCTATAAGCTGCTCTCCACGCACAGATCTTGCCTCTCCTGTGCCAAAGGTGCTTCTACATGTTTTGCTGAGTCCATCTGCATTGTAAAACCTTTCCATTTTTCAGCATCTTTTTGGAAATATGGTGACGCAATTCTTTCAGAACCCATGTTGCCATAAAGGTTCTGAAAAACTGAAAGATGTTCAGAGAAGAACATCAAAACTGATTATGTGGATACCCCTAAGAAACAGTTAAATATGCCCATAGCGAAGTATGAAAGGAGATGTAATAAATCTACAGATAAGTGAAGGATATAAAAATTAAAATAGGAGAGGAATTATTTAAGAGGACCCAGGCACTATAAACTAGAGCAAAGAGGTGGCATTAGGAAAAGGAAAATTAACCTGAATACCAGGAAAAGCTCCCTTCCAATGAAATGTATTAAACTGTAATAAAAAGTGGTAAAAGCTGTATTGCTTAACACATTTAAAGCTAGACTGGATAAAGCAGTAAAAAATATTATGGGAAATCATATGCTGGCAGACAGATATATTAGATGAACCAATAACTCTTTTCTTTCTCTTATTTTTATTGTCCTACAATTTAAACCAAACTGTTAAAATCACACTCAGTTAAAATAATCATATTTCACCTGATTCCACTCTATTTCAGAAAATATCCATTATAAACCCTAAATTGGACCAGGGATTATTCAAAATACCAGTGAATTTCAGTAATTTTTTAGAGATTTTAATCCCAGACTTTTTAAAGCTTTCACTGCAAACATTTCACAAAGATTTAAGAAGTTATACTTATATTTAAATATGTAAAAAATGAAAATATTTACTCACCAATGGCCTTTTGATCAAATAACTGTTCATAAGGTTTAATTGCAGTATATCTGCTTGACCCATTAATGTGTATGATGAGTTGGTCAAATCCACTAGTGTTTATATAAGTGTGTGAAAATTGGCAACCAATATTTCTTCCCCATTTGTCTTTATTATATTCTTGACACTCTTCAGTGTAGCCATTATACCTAAATTAGATTAGGTTGTAAGACACTATTATCTGAAAGAAACTAATACAGTAATTAGTAAAAACAGAAGCAAACACTTACCTGTAAAATAGAAAATATTTTGTGTCTTTTGGGGCTGCTTGGCCAGCAAGCCAGGTGCAATGAAGAGATGCAGTGTTATTAATGCTGATGTAAATCATACAGGACAAGTTAGCGACAGAGGTCTCCACAGCACCTATACCACCAAGAATACATAAAAGTTCACACTTGTAAGGTAAGAAATGCTAAATATTTACTAGCATGATGACTAGTAAATATTATGACTCATGAGTCTTAAATAACATAAAATACAATTAATTACAATCTTTGTTTCTTCTATATGTATACATTTGATCTAATATGTCTCTATATCAAAATATTTATATAAGATTGGGATGTCTCATTACTCCTGCGTGGTGAAGCACTTCACTACAAACACTACAAATATTTTTATACCGCAGGACATCACCATGTATTCTGTACATGCCCCTCAGTTACAGGAAAAACATTTTAGGAAGTTTTAAAATATCTTCTCTTAGCCCCACTCACTTGAAGAAATTTCTTTAAACCTCATTCCAGCAAAACATTTAAGTGTGCTATTCTAAATTTGATGGTCTATTTATGAGTACGGCCCTACTTTATATTACCGAAATTGCAGATCCTCCAGCTTCCACTACAGTTTTGATTGTAATGAGCTTACTTTGCATGGCCCATGATTTTGCATAGATTTTGAATGTGCAGTTAGTATTGCGCTAACATTCAGTGCTATATAGCATAAAAAAAGCTAAAGCTACTGAACCTGATCTCTGTGAAAGTTGTGTTAAGACTTTAGACTTCTGAATTTTATATTGCATCAGTCACTTTAAAAAAAATCAGTATGATATAGTTATAGTAAAATGGCTAATAAAAATAGCAGACATAACAATACTTTTCTCTTAAACAACTAAGTCGATTATGGGGTTTTTTTTCAGATTACTACCATTAATAAACATCCATCATACCATTCCCATGACTTTTCTAAGTCTTGTTTGCAAATCAGCTGCAATTAGTTGAAGATTGTCCCATGATTCAAGTAGGGCCTTATTTATGAGCCCAGAGTTAAAGGTGTTAACATGACCTTGTAACTTTCCAATATTAAATAGTTTTAAACAAGTTTTAGCATTTGTTAAACAAAGACCTCTCCCTGCTTAGTACTATGGCAAACACATCATTATAAATCTCTTAAATCTGTTAAGATACAGAAAAAAAGGGAAAACAGTTAAAGCATTTGAAATTTTAAGTATTAAGTAAGACTTTCAATTTAATAACGTCCCTTATTCCCTTTTTCTTTGCCTACAGAGAGCCTTTAAAAGGAGGGGGAAAAAACTTTGTTTGATAGGCTCTGAAATGGTCCTTTTGGGGGAAAAGAGAAAAAATTAGTTGAGATGGACTGGAGAGGTTGTTGCTGCTGTTTTGCTTTATAGGAAATGGGATCAGACTTTTAAAACGATACAATTACACACAAGAGGAGAGAAAAGAACAGAAGAGATAGAAAATGCAGCTTCTGTTTCTGGTATTGACTCATTTTCAACTTTGCTGCGGGAGAAACACAGGCATAGCACAGTCTTATCAGCCATTCCAAAAAATGGCAAACTTGTAACAGTGTTGGACTATTTTGGCATTGCTTTTATCTGCCTCTCTGGTCAGAGACTTACCTACATGTTGAAAAATATGCAGCCTGGGTTGACTTTCATTAAACAGGAGGCAAAAGAAGAGCCATAGGAAAGGGAAGAAAGAAGGTGAGGAGGGCAAAAGACATGATGTTTGGGATTTAGCCAGAGTCAGTGGAAGGTGTGATATTATCTAAGTCCCTCTTCTTGGCTAAGTCTCTTTAGAACATCTTTTGGTATTAAGAGGATCACTGGTGTCACAGTATATCCCAGGGGTCCATAGGCTTTGAGGGTGGCTGCCATGAAGATGATGAAGAAGCTTCCATGACCATGTGCCTGTTCTCCCATGTCTTAGTCAATGGTTATTGGCAGACAACTGCTGTTTAGACCCACTAGCGGGGTGGAAGGGGAAGCAGGAGACAAAGATCTTACACATCCTGTCCAGGCCCGCCAACAGGGAAGGAGGCACAGGGAGTAATTGCTCTGGGACCCAGTGATTCAAAGGGGCCAGGGCTCCCAGTCACTGCTGGGATATAAAATTGCTGCCTGAGCTCTTAGTGCTGACTGCCCAGCCCCACCCCTTCTACCTGAGGCCTTGCCCCTTCCAGGAGTGTGGATTTGCCTCCCTCCCTCTCCTCCCCCACACCTTGCCTCAGGGCCCACAGAAGTTGTCGGCTCTGCTGATCACCTGATACCTCTGCCCCACTCCTTGCTCCAGCGAAATGATCACTCAACCTTATATTGGTCAAACCAGGGTAATCTTAGCTGAAATTTAGAGTATCAAGTATCTTCTGATCTAGGGGGTTATGTGTTGTCTAAGGATGCTAAGAGTGGGTAAGTAACTAATTGATTAGTCGATAAGAGGCCCCACTGTGGCTTTGTAGTTTAAATGTAGTAGGAGCCGGCACAGGTAGCCCTGTTCCTACTGCATTTAAACTGCAGAATCACAGTGGGGGTAGGTCTCAGACCCAGCATGAGCCAGGACTGAGCCATCCCACTTTGTGCCAAGTCCCAGACAACTCCACCTCTGTATTTTAATTGTAGTAAGAGCCACCCAGGGGTCACAGTGGGGTAGATCTGGGACCTGGCGCGAGCTGAGACTGAGCAGTCCCAGCTCCCACCAGGTTTCAGACCTCTGCGCCTCTGCTTCCCCTGCCCTCCCCCCCATTCCCTGCACCACAGATATGGTGCTGGGCGGGGGACACCAGCTTTTAAGCCGGCTCCTCCCAGTACCAGCTCCTACTTCCCCCTGCTTGCTGCCTCTGATACAGCAGCTGATACAGAGGCAGCAAGAGTGGGGTAGAGTAAATAGTTGTGTAGTGACTCAACTACCCGATAAGCCTAGGCTTATCAGGAATTTGACTACTCAACTAGTTGCTTACATCCCTTAGTTGTCCCTCCTGAGAGTCAGATTCTAATATCCATACTTAGACGGAATAGTGTCTTGCTCCACAGGTAGTGTCACTGATGAAAAAGAAGGGTAAGCCATGGAGTTATAATCAGGAATAAGATACTAATCAGTGTGACTAAGGGTCTTGGAATCTGGACCAAAATAAGAAGGATGTCACACAAAGCAGGGAATATGCCATCCGTTTGTAGTTTTTAACATGTCTTCCTTTTCATGCTTTCATTGTCTGCAGACTAGACCATAACATAAAATTAAATCTTTGTTAGTACCACATCTTACCTGATGGAGGTTGGAGTTCAGCTGTAACCCAGTTACTTTCTATTTTAGAGTTGTTACACAGAAGCTGTGTTCGAAGACGTGCAGAAAAGCCATTATGAAGCACAACTCTACGGGTACTGTGAGTGGAATTGGTGGTATACTTGAAAAATAAAACAATGTATGAGTATCAGATACAATGGAACTTAACCTAGTTTCCCACTCAGGGAGCCAGCAAAGAGAGATCTCCTTACAGAAGTGGTCTTTAAAGGTCAATTCATATTGTACTTCAAACCATGTGAAAGTAATTCAAATGTGTTGCTTGAGATGTGAGGATTTCCTATTGGGAATGGATTAAATGAAGATTTCCCTGTACAGAATTTTGGTGAAACATGGACCCAAATACTATTTATATACTGGCATTAATCTGCATTAACTGCAGTGAAATCAGTGTATTAGCCCTGCCTAGACTGTCCAGAGTACTTTACACTTACTTTTTCACTCTCAGGAGTCAGAATTTCCACGTCATAACTAACATGGCAGTTCTTTTGTTCTTGACCAGGGTTTGGTTTCCATTGTAAAAGTACTTCTGCTAGAGCACTGACAGTGAGAGTGAAGTTCGCAGGTGGGAGAACTTGAACTGCTGATTAACGGAGAAAACAAAATAATTGATAATATAGTAATGAATATATTAATAATAGTGAATGGTGAGTAGTTCAGAGAATAGCTACTTACAATATAGGAAAATGGTTACAGGCTTAATTTAAATGTTAGATTACATTCTTTCATTAGTTTCTTATAAAACATGTTTCTTATACTTGGGTGAAAGGCTGCAAGTTAGGTGCAAATAGATAATTAAATGGGAATTTAATTAAAAACTAACAAAGTAATCTAGTTTTCATGCAAATTTTAGCTTGAAGATCACAAAATTTAATAACCTGTTATTACATCTTGCTTGTTTAAAAAAATTAGTTTGGGGTTCTTCAAGTTGATTTAGATGGATGGATCTCTGTGGGTGGATCTCTTCTACAGTTACAATGAAATCCAGGGGCATTTGTGATGGCCCAGAGCTATGCTGCCCTCCAATCGATTTGTACAATCCGGGCCTTACAAACAAGAAGGTACTGAGTTTTATCCCTGGGAAGAATATATATTACCCTATAAAAAGATAGCTAATTGAAAATCACAAGAATGTATATGTGTAGGCTTTCCAGGATTTGATTTTTATCGGTAAACAGCATATATATCAATTTCACCAAACACACACAAAACAACAAAAAATAGTTCCATGAATAATCAAAATTTACAGATAGGCAAACTAAGACACATGCTACAGCCGTTCCCCGACTTATGACCACCTCGACTTACGACCATCCGCACTTACGACCAACCTTGCAGCAGCACGTTGTGTTTGCGTGTCTGCGGTCAGGCAGCGTCTTTACGTTTCATTCCCTCACAATGTTTTCGGTGTTTGCTTGTGGCCATCATGTCAAGTAAAAGGAAAAGGGCTAGTGATAAGGGTGGTGAGAAAAGAAAGAGAAAAAACTATTGATTTGGAACAGAAAATAGCGATAGTGAGACAATATGAAGGGGGTCAAACAGTGTCCTTCATGTCGCGTAAGTTAGGGCTATCAAAATCCACTATCAGAACCATTATAAAGGATAGCGAACGCATTCGTGAAGCAGTGAAAGGGTGAAATAAAAAATTCTAACCAAGCAAAGAGCAGGTCCTATCCTGGAAATGGAAAAACTCTTAGTGCTTTGGATGGAAGACCAAATTGAAAAACGCACGCCATTAAGTCTCATGACGATACAAACTAAGGCTTGTAGTCTTTTTGAAGACTTAAAGAAAAAGGAGGGGTATGACTATGACCAAACTTTCACTGCCAGTCACGGTTGGTTCAACCGTTTCAAGATGCATGCAAACCTTCATAATGTGAAATTAAGTGGGGAGGCAGCCAGTGCTGATTTGAAAGCACCCTTTCATAGAAGAATTGGATAAGCTGATAAAAGAAGGAAATTAGTTTCCAGAACAAATCTTTAATGTTGATGAGACAGGTCTCTTTTGGAAGAAAATGCCCGAACATACCTACATACATAAAGAAGCAAAAACTATGCTGGTTATAAGGCTTTCAAAGATCGTCTAACAGTCTTGTTAGGAGGCAATGTTTCTGGGTATAAATTGAAACCCCTCTTGATTTATCGCTCTGAAAACCCTAGAGCCTTCAAGAATATCAGTAAGGCTATTTTACCAGTCCATTGTCGCGCTAATAAGAAAGCTTGGATGACGCTTGCACTTTTCGAAGATTGGTTCATGAACTGCTTCATCCCTGAAGTCAAGTCACATTTTCTGGAGAAAGGAATTCATTTCCAAATTTTGCTTATTTTGGATAATGCTCCAGGTCACCCTCAATACCTAAATGACTTACATTCCGACATGAAAGTGGTGTTTCTGCCTCCCAACACCACATCTATTCTTCAACCCATGGACCAGGGGGCCATAGCTGCTTTTAAAGCATATTATCTTCACAACACATTTGCAAAGGCAGTAGCTGACATAGAATGCGAAAACGGCAAAACATTATGTGAATTTTGGAAGGACTACAACATTCTGCATTGCATAAGGAACATTGCTGCAGGGTGGGAAGAAGTCACTCCACAATGTATGAATGGCATATAGAAGAAAATCCTAAAAAGATTTGTGAACTCTTTCAAAGGCTTTGAAAAAGAAAAGGCACTGGAAGACATTTCTAATAACATTGTACAGCTGGCGAAAGAAGTGGATCTGGAAATGGATAATGAAGACATACACTCAACTGGTTGAGTATGTTGGGGAGGAGCTGAGCAATGAAGATTTAATGCAGCTCGAGG
>JANRFK010004440.1:33536292-33559999 GCA_030068395.1 Apalone spinifera | reverse complement strand
TGTTGATTGCTGTGTTGTTGGTGCTTGGTTATGCTTTGAGTGCTTCGTATGGGGTATTTACAACTTAAATCGAGTTATGACCAGCTATTTGGAACGTAACCTGTTCGTAAGTCAGGGAGCGGCTGTACTTGAAAACTTATTAGAGTTTGTCTTAAGGATTTTTACAAAGAGAGAAAAATAAGCATATAGATGGCAAAACAACAAAATATTAAAATTTTAGGAGAAGAAAATGACTCACTTTCTTTAGCTTCCAATAAGTTTGTTTGAGATGCCATTGCTGTCCAAAGGAGAATTGGAAAAATGCTCAACACAATGGCCATATCCTCCTGGTAATCAATGATAATGGTTCATTATCAGCATATGCTTCAGAACCATTTCAACTTGAATATACAAGAGGTAGTTCTTTACCTACAAATTAACACACACAAAGTTCGTAGTGTAACATCTGAGGTTGCTACATATGTAACAACAAAAGTGAGAAATGATTCTGTCAGCTTACAATGCTTACCCTTACTCCTTCCCATATAAGTACACATCTTGCTATTCCCAAATTTCTGTGAACCACATACCCGAAGGGGTGGGGACAGGGTGCATCAGAGTCACATTCCCCCCCCCCCCCTCCAATTTCTGCCAGAGCTTATTGTTCCCCACTCAGTCATATGATGTGGCTGAGTTCCCTCCTTGCATGTCAGCACAGAGGAAATGAACTACACTCAGAACCCTGCAGGGAGAGGCAGGAGCAACAGCTGGTAGCTGCAAAGAGGAGCTGCTGCTTGCAAAGAGGGGAGACTGAGCAGAAGGGGAGGGGCGGGCCTGCCTAGGGATGGGGCAGATGTGACTTGAGCTGTTCTGGGGGTGGCTGTACTTTTAAATTGTGCTCTCCCACCCACTGTCAGAAAGTACAATAGTCTCTGCACACACCACAACCCTCACTCTGCCCTCCTTCCCTTCCACATGCTTCATTTTACCAACATACTCCCTGTCAACACTCTGATTACTGGATGTGCAGGAGGGCGGGGGGATTTGGGTAAAGGCAATGATGGAATCCTGGCATCCCTGGGCAGAACCAAAGTTGTGGTGTGAGACCTGTTGTCTACAATCTCCCCAGAATTAGAACTGTAAAAATAAAGGCTCTGCTGTTATAAAATGATCACTCATTAGAACTTACTTTCAAGCTTGTTTA
Organism: Apalone spinifera; assembly: GCA_030068395.1. Taxonomy (NCBI): domain Eukaryota; kingdom Metazoa; phylum Chordata; order Testudines; family Trionychidae; genus Apalone; species Apalone spinifera. The sequence continues at coordinate 33,558,816 of JANRFK010004440.1, read as the reverse complement.
TGGTTTACCTTAAATGTTGGATATACCTTGCAACAGGAGCAGAATTCAAATTCTACCTTCTCGTTGCCTGATTGTTTTAGAGGTTGCCTGATTGTTAAATAACTATATTGTACGATCTGGGCTACGGGCTCCACAATTGAGCTGATCAGAAGCGAATGAGACTGCACATAGTCTTGCAAGGACCCTTGGGGTACATCTACACTGCAATGCTACTTTAAAATAACTAGAACTATTTTGAAATAACTCAGTCCACGTCCACACAGCAGGCAGTTATTTTGAAATAGTGTCAAACTACTGTCAAGCTGGAGGACTTCTTACTCCGACTCCTGTAACCCTCATTGTATGATGAATAAGGGCTGTTGGAGGAAGAGCGCTCTATTTCAAAATAAGTGCTGTGTAGATGCTCCCAATTTCGAAATAAGCTATTTTTGAAATAAACTACGCAATTGATGTAGCTCAATTTGCATAACTTACTTCAAGTTAAGCTCTGCTGTGTAGATGCACCCTTGGAGAATATGACAATAACACTCATGCTGAGCACAAAATACAGGGTTAGAGATTTGTGTATTAAAATAAGTGGAAAAGTTAACAAACCTCCAAAGCAGAGAATCAAAAAGAAATGATACAATCCTGGGGGTCCTTCAGGTATCATCCCTTGCAAAAGCTACCTAGATTAACATACTCACACTCTTCCTTGGGGAACTGGTGGGAAGACACAAAGGGCCAACCTCATCCCTGGTATCTGTTGATCCAGGTTCTTTAATGCTCAGATTGATGGGTGAATAATGAAGTGGAAGGGTCAAATGCAGAACAGCTAAGAAATCCAAAAGCTAAAGAAAACAAAAAGCTATGGAAAAGCTACTCCCACATGGTGGTCTGCCCTTTTATAGGGTTTTGGTACCATTCTGAATATGCAGGTCAGGGCCCAGCCTTTCATGCCCAAATCTAATTTCCTCAGCTACATTATTTTGAGAGTGCACATACTCTATAGGTTAACATATTCATACATATTAATAACAGATCCGTACATATTAAGGCTAATTATTTCATTCTCAAATCTGTTACCTTTGGCATAAACTATTACTTCTATATTCTTGCGGTGTACCTTGTGGTTACCAGTAGATCTACGGTTCTTTGGTAAACACAGTCAGTTCCCTAAAATCTAAAGAATAACCAATAGGCCATTTATTCATACTGAAGGTCAGAAACCTACTAATCATATGTATGCTGTCTTCAGCTAATCCTACAGGACACAAGCCTATAGGTTCCTTGCATTGCAGCCAGACATAATGAAGTGATGTATAATGAAGGGGTTCAATAAATGAGAAGCGCATTATAAGTAATCAAACAGCAAACCAGTAAATAAAAAGAGGCTATAATAAAACAAGCTAGCAGGCTAGTCCTATGGGCTATATCCCAGGAACTTTCATGTTTGTGTTTATTAGCAGGTATAAGAGTAGCCATTTTGTTTCTGTTAAACTGACATGAGCGATTACTTGGAATTGGAAGCAGATTTGGCCTAACACATGATGCTCTTCTACAGTCTATGAAAATTGCAAAGAATCATGCCATGACAATCCATATGCTTGCACAATGTCTCCAAGATCACTCAAGGGCATTATAGGTCCTGAAAAGCCACACTCCTGTGGAATTCACCATTGGCTGCAATTACTGTGGCAGCTATAAATTAATGGAACATAGGTTGATTTAAGATTGTAGTGCAGACATGCCCTAAAATGGGTTATTTAATTGTTGCCTAATCTGTATGTAATGAGACAGAAATCATACCGATAAAAAAATGTCGGTGTAAGAGAAGCCCAAATGTGTTTTTCGAAAATATGAAATATAACATTTTAGGGATTTAACTATTGGTTAAAACAGTTAACCAGTTAAACAATTAAAATTATGTCTTTTACCCAGTTAACCATTAACTGAGGTTGATCCAGTGATCTGGGGCAAGGCAGCCAGGGCTACGCAGTACAGACGAGCTGGGATCTTTGCTGGCCAGGCATGGTGGAGGCTATTTCACAATAACTTATCTTCCGCAGATGGGACTGGAGCCACTCTGGCATGGTCATGTCCAGGGTCCTACCTGCCTGCCAGGGCCTCTCCAGCCTGACTTGCCCATTGCAGGAAGGTCCCTGCCTGTGGTCTGCTGCACTCAGGTGGGCTGGATGTACGCCAGGCCTGTCGCAACTGGGGTCCCTCTGGCTGGCCAGCAGCCCAGTGCAGCCAGGACCAGCTCTGGCCCGGCCTGGCTGGTTGACTGGCAGGGTTTGGGCAGGGTCCGGTTAACTAGTAAGTAAGACTAATGCTTAACCTTTTACATTCCCTATGGCCTTTTTTAAAAATTCTGTTTGCAGATCCACATAAAGATTGTTAGTTTTAGTTTTCCAATAAACTAAAGGTACAAAAAATCTACAGACACTGTCCAGATCATTTTTCTGCTAAAATACATTCCAGTTACTGAAAAATTGGACTAAAGAAGCATTAAAACACATATAAACCCTAACAGAGGGAGGTCGGAGCCTTACATGGGCAACACAACAGTACTTACTGTTTAGTTCAGGTATTATTTAAACCAATGGAATCAGAGTATTGAACTGGATTTCCACTTATGATTACACTTCTTATCTATGAGAAGTGCTTTATTATTGCATATCAGCTACAGCAGTATCCTGAGATAATGTTTTAAAGAGAGCTTTATACAATTTCTCTGAGTAAATGGAGAGCACAAAATAGGGGATCCTTTTTTTCAAACTTGAGTGCCTAAAATTAGCTTTCTAAAATCCCCAGCTTTTCAGATGTTCTAGAGACCCACTTCTTATTGGCTATATCTACTTTGAAATGCTATTTCGGGATACAGGAGTATCCCGAAATAGCTAGCCCATGTCTTCGCAGCAAGTCCGTTGTTTAGAAATATAACGGACTTGCTATTCTGACATCCCTGTAAAACCTCATTCCACAAAAAGTAAGGGATGTTTCAGAATAGTGGGTTATTTCAAATCTGGCACTATGTAGACAGCGCCAAACTATGAAATAAGCTATTTTGAAATAAGATCAAAATAAGAGACGCAATTTGCATAGCCTAAATTGTGTATTTTATTTCGAGCTATGGTGCAGTGTAGACGCACCCTATACTGACCAGTAATTTCAGAAGGCTGACTTGGATGGAGGCTGCTAGCATTCAGGAGGCCTGCAAATCAAACCTTCTATGTAGTAGCCAAAAGATGGATTCAGATGCCTAATGCTCATGTTTGTAAATTTTTATCTTGGAGTCAAGAGATCTGGATTCTAATTATTCTTCCATCAGGTACTTTCCCTAGGACCAAAGGACACTAAGCCCTGGTCTGCACTACAGAATTATTATGGTATATAAGTACATTGTTCAGGAAAATGAATAAGCCAAACCCCCGTGCAAGGTAGTTACACCAACCGAAGCACTGGTGTAGAGTGATATATCCTGTTGATATAGCGACCGCCTCTCCCAGAGATGGATTAACTAAACTGGCAGGAGAGTGTTCTCCCATCATCTTATGGTGTTTTTATTAAAGTGACCCAGCGATACTGATGCAGCTGTCACGAGCAGCATTTTAAGTGTAGACATGCCCTAAGATTCCTGGAACCTCTATTTCCCTATTTGAACAGTTGGAGAAAAATATGATAATAATCCAGATCTGTTTACCTTGACTGAATCTTTTGTTGTTTTCTCCTTGAATCCATGTCGGTTTAGCTCCAAATCTTTTCCTTCCTCATTTCTTTTCTTATTTCATACTTCATTTTTCCATTGTCCCACTACAGACAAATTAAAACTTTTAAGGAGTCATTTCCATACTCACATGATTACTAACTTTTTAGATATATTTCCCATTGTACTTTATCACCTACTGGCAGGGTTGTACGTTAAATTACGTAAAATGTAATCAAACAAAAATGTATGCCGTGTAGTGGTAGCAATGTTGATCCCAGGATATTTCAGAGACAAGGTGGGTGAGGTAAAATTGGTGTTAGCGGGCCACTCTGTTTTGAATGGTCCCTTATACTATGTGCTATTTATGCTAAGCAAGCCTTTCCTCCTTGCATTTTGCTGTAACCCTGGGTGTACCTTTCCCAAACTTGAAGAAGTCCTCTGTGTACCTCCAAACTTGTCTCACTCACAGACAGAAGTCGGTCCAATGAAAGATATTACCTCACCTCTCTTGTCTCTCTAATCAAACAAAAATATCATTTAAAATAATTAGACAAACTGATTAGATACCTACAATAGCATTAAGTGCTATTGTAGCACTTATTCACTAATTGTAGCATATATTCACTAATAATCATGATAAATATTCACACTGAAATAACAGGTAAATACATTTTGATTGTGTATGGTATAAAATACTGTAGAAGATGATAAATACGACCTTCCATCTTTAAAAAAAAAAAAAAAAAGCAAAAAAGCCAAGATTGCAGAGAACATCTGTTAGAAGTTATGGTTTTTCTTACTTATTAGCACATCTGCAGTCTAGTCCATTGTCTAGTTTACTGACTGGAAGCAGATTCCAGATGCTCATTTCCCAGCACACAGAAGACAAGGGGATCTTTAAAAGGGATACTCTTGCACTGCTCCAAAAATGTACCTTGAGGTTCCGCGCAGAATCCTAAGGGTTCACTTCAGGCTCTTTGCTCTGTTTCTATAAACTGCCTTCTGGGAAGCTTTCTCCACGTTTCTTTTATAACTCTGCTCTGTGTTTAAATGCAACTCTGAGAGGTACGTTAGCAATGATGACCGATGACTAAGTAGAAGAGGGTACAGAAAAAAAAAAGGGAACTGTGCCTATAACCACAGAATGAAGAGCTTTCTTAAGCAGTGAAATGGTTGTAGTTCTACCTGTATTGATTTAACTATATACCCTACTATGGTGGGTCTATCAATAATGTGGAATAGAGCAATATGATACATTGTGATACACCACAATGATTTTTGTCTTTCATATAAACTGCATCTCCAAATCCTCTACAGGGTTAAAGAATGCTGGCACAAAGTGACAATTAAAAGTGATAGCAGAGAATGTGAGAAATTAAGAGGCAAAGAAAAAACGTATCTGGAGAACTGATAATAGGGAATGCAATTCTGTCCTTATCAATTAAAGGTTTCTGTAAAGGAGTAAAAAGAAGCCTAGTTTTACGGTCAGTCTGCATTTAAAACAAATACAGGCATAGCTATGTTGCGAGACCACCTCAGTATAGATGCGGCTACATTAACAGCAGAGCCGGCCCAAGGTACGGGCTGACCGGGCTACCGCCCGGGACGCCCCATTGTAGAAGGCTGCCAGGCCGGACTTGGGCGGCACCGCACATGCTCCAAGCTCCCGGGGTGGCACCATGCATTCGCTGGGCACCTCGGGGTGGGAGGCACCGCATGCCTGGGGGCGGGGCCACGCATGCGTTGCACTCCCAGGGGTTGCGCCGCGCTCCTGGAGCCCAAGGCGCACAAATGGCTCAGGCCGGCCCTGATTAATAGCAGAAGGCTTCTGTTGCCATAACTCATGTTACTTGAGGAGATGATTTTCCTGCATTGACAGAAAAATGCCTTCATAGCTGTGTCACATCAGCCAGCTCTACACTTAAAAATTAGGTTGGCATTCCGAGGCATGAAAAATTCACACCTCTGAGCCACCTTTCCCCAGTGTAAATATGCATAGGTTGATGATCGAATCCTTCCATTGAACTAACTCAGAGAATACCTGCAGTGACAAAATGCTAATGTGTCAGCTTACTTTGCTTGAAATCTTCAGAGGAGTAGCCAAGTTAGGCTGTAACAGGAAAGACTTAAAAAACAACAAATAGTCTACTAGCACCTTAAAGACTAACAAAACATGTAGCTTGTACCATGAGCTTTCGTGGGCACAACCCACTTCTTCAAATGAAGATTTTAAATAGTGTTCTCCTAATTCAACAGCTGCCTGAAGATTAGTATGAACTTGTATTTAGTTATGGGAATTTTTTTCTGAATACAATTATAAATTTATTATAATTATTAATTATATACTGTAGTTTGTTTCTTTTGTTATCATGGTTTGTTTGATTGGGGTTTTTTTCCACTAAGTAGCTGAAGTCATGTCATTGCTGTTCCTTTCTCCTGTGTGAGATGTTTTCCCTGGTTATTCATTTATATTTTATTAAAATCTCATTTTCTCAATTCTTGATACTTGTGTGGTTTTTCCTGTATCATATGCATATTTAACCTGTCTGTAGCTGTTCTCAGGAGTACCTGTAGCCTGCTGCACAAGGGAAGTATTTCCTACTGTGCTCACCTTAAGAAGGAGGTCAGATGCTATATTTGCCAGAAGTCCAAATGTTTGCATTATTCTTGTTCCGTGAATAAGAAACAATCTGGGTCAGGGTTTGTATTAAGCAAATCTCTGTAGTACTTTTATTTGTGATTATCTTAAACATGCCAGAGGATGGACCCACGTCAGCATCTTCCCAAACTGATTATGACTTAAGGATAAAAGTTGTCAGTGGACAATTCTGACCCTGAGTTAATCATCTAACACCTGGAATATCAATTCAATGGACTTGTAACATTGCCTTTGAAGCTGTATATATTTTTTCTGGTCACAAAATTATCCAGGTGATTTTTAAAGCCAAAGGCAGCATATAATGTTCTGACCTTCTGTCTTAGTGAATTCAGCTCACTGACTATAAACAGTATGAAGTAGTATTTTGTTTTATATTAAAATTACTAATCATTATTTTCAGGTGACCCCTTGCTCTTGAGAGCAAAGGTAAGGAGTACACTGGAAAATTACTTGGCTAACAACAGGAAATGAATCCATGAATTTATGAACTCTGAATTGAAAAGGCCAGATACTTTGTTATGCTCTTTTATGAGGGACTTTGTTTTAAAAAAAACCCACCCTCAAACCCCCTGATTTTTAATTTTAAAGACCTCAAGTAAGTGCTTATATATCTTTTATGGTATTTCTAATATACCTGTCCCCACAGTCTAGGTAATTATATAAAGCTGTTGGAATGTTTATATTTTTAAAACTTTGTTCAGATACTAATTAATCCTCAAAACTATATTGTACGGTAGGTAATATGCAGATGGAAAAACTGAGGCAGAGCGATTAGGTGACTTCCCCTAGGCCAGTTACTAACTGCTGAGATTAGAACAAAGGGAGCTTCTGGCTTCTGTTATTTTATTATTCATATTCAGGGCTGGACAATGGGAGGGGGGAACTCAGCTCTGGGTTCCTTGGAAGGGATGTGGCCTTAGGCAGAAGGAGGGGGACAGTGAGGGGGGGGAGGAGGGGCAGTCAGCTCTCAGCACCATCCAGATTGCACCACACACAGCTCTGGCACCAATTTAAAGTGCTCACAGCAGCAGCACCCCTCCACCTTTTTAAAATGCTGGATCCCAGGGCAACTGACCCATTTGCCCCACCCATTGCAGACCTGTTTGTATTTGGTGCATGGTGTATGGAGTATTGAAAACTGTATTAAAATAAGATGCTGTCATTTTAATTGGTAAGAGTTCACTGGTCCTACTTGCAGGCTAGTGGGCTCTACAGATGAGTATGTGATGTGTGTCTTTCTCAGTAGAGAGTCTGCAGAGAGCCAGCTGTAAGTGGGGTGGGGTGTCTTTTGCCTTTCTGTTTAAGAAAATCACATGTTTTGTGTGTGTCTGTTTTTGAGTGCTTGTGTGTATTGCTCAGAATCTGAGTGTTATGTTGCAACCTTCCAGCAGTAGTATTTTGTTTTTATATGACTTATATAGATCATGGCAAATACTATTATGTTCAGCACCAGTCCAGACCACAATTGAGATTCAAGTCCAATTTTGCCACACACACCTATAGTAGGAGATAGTGCCTGCTCCAAGGAGCTTACAATTAATAGTTGAAATATAAATAGTATATAGATTATACTATATCCATAATGCATTTAGACATGTTGTCTGCTTTTATAACTGTTGCTGCACACAGGACCTCTGTTTTCCATGGGCTCTAATGAAATCAAAGGACTCGGGACATCTCCGATTTGATCCAGGGGAGTACATCTCTCCCTCCAGGCAGAGCCCCAGGCAAGGTAAGAGGGTGCAATAAGGCAGCTCTAGCTGGAGTGCTAGCCCCAAGTCCTACCACAGAATAGTCTTCCTGCCTACAACCCAGCAGCAGCCTGGCCACTTGATGGGATCACTGTGAGATTTGCAGTACGTGCTCTTTGTCCTAATGTCCCAGCTGCTGGAAGCAGGGGCTTGCATGGGGCTCGCGGCCCGCTCCTCCCCCAGGGGCCGGCAGGGGGCGCGGGGTCCCCCAGTCCGCACCTCCTCCAGGGGCCGGCAGGGGGCGCGGGGCCCTCCTCCTACTCCTCCCGCCCCGCGAGTAGCTCCGCCCTGCTCACGCGCGCTGCTTCTTCCCGGAAGCGGCGGTTTGGGCGGCGCGCGGGAGCTCGGCAGGCTGGGTAAGGCCAACCGCCGGCCGGGCGGGCGCTCGGGGCCGCGCTCCCGGCGGGGAGGGCTCCGGGCGCGCCTCGCGGCGGTGTTTGCCCGGGGCCGGGGTGGCTGCAGCGAGCGTGGGGGGCGGGGTTCGGTTCCTGGCCCCGCCGGTCCCGATGCGGAGCGGCGGGGCGTGTGGCCGCTCTGGGTCCGGATCCGCTCTCGATCAGAGGCACCGGTGCTCTGGCGGGAACCGCTCCCCGCCGTGGCCGGGCCGGCGCTGCCGGCTCTGAGCGTCCCCTGCAAAGCGAAGGGGGTTCTGGCCGACGCCGCCATGCACTGGCCGCCGTTGGCGTCGCCCTGCGGAGCCTGCCCCTTCCCCGCGCAGGGGCTCCGCAGAGAAGGGGAACCGGCTTCCCCCGCCCCCTCGCAGCTGACCGTGGCGCCCTTCCCTCTCTTCAGATGTGGTGCGAGCTGTTCCTGCAGCGCTGCAGAGCAGGCCGCCGCCTCCTCCTCCCCCTCAGCCAGAGAGGGATCCAGAGCCGGGGGCGGCACTTGGTCACCATGAAGCTGGAGTCTCCCGAATTCCAGTCTCTCTTCACCCCAGGGCTGACGAGTGTGGCAGGTGAGAGCCCCTTCCCGCCTCATCCCCAGCGGTGACTCCTCTCAAGTGAGCCCCGGGCAGTGGAATTCAGAAACGTCACTGTTGCTCAGGAGTTAGGAGCACTGTCAGCACGGATTGGAAGTTGGGGGAGGGGGTCTATATTGCTACCCATTGATGACCCTAATGCAAAGGGAAACTTATCTCAACTGTGGCTATGTCTACACTCACGGCTTCTTGCACGAGTAATATGCAAATGAGGTTAAGCATGGAATATCGCAGAGCCTCATTTGCATACCTAATGAGCCACCATTTTTTTCAGAAGAGACTTGCGCAAGAAGGAGCGTCTACACTGCCCTTTCTTGCGCAAGAAAAACCCTCTTGCGCAATGCTGCTACGCCTATTACTTTTCAGGAAGAACGGCATTGAGCAAGAGGGTTTTTCTTGCGCAAGAAAGGGCAGTGTAGACGCTCCTTCTTGCGCAAGAGTCTCTTCTGAAAAAAATGGTGGCTTATTAAGTATGCAAATGAGGCTCGGCGATATTCCATGCTTAGGCTCATTTGCATATTACTCGCGCAAGAAGCCGCAAGTGTAGGCATAGCCCTTGTGTTGGCATACCATGCTTTGATAATCGTTGCATTGCAGCCCCTTTGTCTTCAGATTATAGGTAATATCTGTGCTAAATTATCCAAAATTGATCATCTGAAGATTATGGGGCTGCATGCTAGGGATGTGAACTAGCTAGTCAGTCCCCTCCCCTTGATGCCTCTATAAGAAAGAGGCAGCAAAGGGGGGGGGGGGCGGTAGAGGACAGGGTCCTTCAAAGCAGCATCACTACTGTGTGTAGCCTAGGGCCAGACCCTGAGCTCCATGCAGCGCTGCTGCTTTGAAATGTCGCGTGCAGCCCAGGGTCCCCAGCTGACCTAGGCTACACGTGGCGTTGCCATGTTGAAATGCCACTGGGGGCTGCTTGAGTCCCCCACTGGCCCCATGCTCCCCACACGCTTTCGCCTTTGAAGTGTAGCAATGGCCCTGGGGTTGTTGCTACACTTCAAAGGCGGAGGTGCCCTTATTGACCAATCGAATAGTCGATGCAAATTGCATCGACTATTCAATTAGCCCATTAATCTAAATTTAACATCCCTGCTCCATACATTTGGACAGAAGGTTTCTTACTGGTGGTGATTTATGAAATGGTAGGCAGTAGGGATCTAAAGTGATTTTGTCACGAAGATGGCCGAAAACTAAGAGCAGAAGATCGGCCATAATTTTGTACCTAAATTATTATGTACGCCTGTTTCTTCTGTCTTCATTTTACAATGAAGTGGTCTAAAAAACCCACTGTTTTGGTTTAGCAAGTTGTGACGTTTTAATACATTTTAAATACATGTTTATAGATAATACGCTATTAGTGTTCTTTTATTTTTAGTTTTAAAACAAATCTCACTTCTTGAGTCTGAGTTTTTCTTTTAAGCTTGGGTTGGAATAACTGAATTTGACACTGAACTAGAGTATTGCATTTGATCTTGAATTAATATGTAGCAAATTTCGATGTTATTGCATCAGTAAATTTCTAAAGAAGAAAATATTAGAGGTTGTGAAAACTGCACTGTAATAATATTTGGTAAATTATAATGTCACTTGAAGTGTGATAGTAGTGTACTGATCATACCTCTCAACTTTGAAGGGAGTCTTTTTGAAAACCTATTGTAATATATATAATATATATAAAAGTCTAGTAAAATTAACTTACTGCTTGAGAGAAGATACCTATTTGGTTTTTAACACAAGAATATTGCAGATGTTCTGAAATAAAAGTACTGCAAGGCTTGCAGAAGCCACTTTTGGTAATTAAATGAGGAAGTTGCCCCTTTTCGGTAAAATATTAAGACAACAGAGAGATGTACTTTGGAATTTATACTAATGATTGTCACATTTGCTATTGGTTTAAAAAAAAGAATATATAGCAAAGAAGATAGTGCAGCTCATAATTTATGTCAAGAAATAGCTGAAGGCAGCAAACTAACCCTGACTAGTTATTTTAGTTCTTTAAGGCAATAGGGGCATTTCTTCATCTTCTGTGGAACAGTTCACACAGCTTTGGCTCTTTTGGGTAATGTTGTTTGTTAATTTGGCTCCTGAATTAGCGAGGGCTGAGTATTATTACTTTATACGGTTGTTCATATGTTTTAATTTCACACAGATCCAATGGTAGATGTGTTCTTTCAGGCACTTGCACAGTTATTCATCTTTAGGTTTCCAGTGGCGGTGTTCAGGCTTGATAGCAACTATAACCATATCCAAATTACATTACCCTAAATACAGGTTGGACCTCCCTAGTTTGGCATGCTCAGGACCTGACTAGTCCTGAATGAAGGAGTTTGCTGAACGAGGACAGGTCAATTCCATCCCTCTGCTGACAGGACTTTGGGCTCTCCTGGGATCTTTCAGCAGACCTAGTGCAGCTGCCTTGCCCCCAGGCCACCAGCTCTGCTAGCCATTCCACGCCACCACAGCTCTGCTTACCCCAGGGCTACCATGGCTTCAGTGTCCAGGGACCGCTGGGACTCTGCTGTCCCAGAGCCACCAAGGTTCTGCAGCCCCACAGTCACTGGGGCTGCCGCAGCTCTCAGACACCAACGCTGCGACAGCTCCAAGATTCTGGGGCTGCTGCGGCTCTGGGGCCACCGGGGATCCGCTCCTTGGGGCTGCTGGGCTCTGTTATCCCGGGGTCACTGCATCTGCTGTTTGTGCGAACCCCATGGCCACTCAACCTGCTGGTCCAGGGGCTCTCTGGTTCAGCAATATCTATGGTGCTCCTGGACCAGGCATGTTGCCGAACCAGTGTGTCCTGGACAAGAGAGGTTCAACCTGTATTTATTTGCTGAATGCACAAAAGGTCTATATTGTCTCTGTTTGTATTTTATGCCAAAAAAAAAAGCCTCTCTTAACATGGTCTACTTGGCTAGATTTTCAAATGTGTATATGCCATATCATAAATGCAAACATGAATTTACGTAACTGATCATCTATATGTGTGAGCCAAATCTACAGCTGGTTTAAGATGGATATTACATTTTTTAAATAAAAAATTCTTACCCTGATTTTTTTCCCCCTGCCAGAGTTATTTGAAAAGGAAAAGTATGAATTAAGAATAGCTGGAGGTGCTGTCAGAGATTTATTAAGTGGAATGAAACCACAAGATGTGGACTTTGCCACCACTGCTACACCTACTCAGATGAAGGAAATGTTCCAGTCTGCTGGTATTCGTATGATCAATAACAGAGGAGAAAAACATGGAACAATTACTGCCCGGGTAATCGCAAACTTTGTTTATGAATTACGTTGGCTCTTAGTAGTTAGGAAAGATCTGTTAGTTGTCCCTCCCTGTATAAAAGCAGGATATATTGCACCCAATACAGGATCTATCCAATAGTAAACTGCTACTATGTTTGATCTTACCCAAAGAACCACTGCAATTATTTCTTCCAAGATTTGGCTTTGTTTTGTGAACAAAAGTATAGTTCCTCAAGTAGCATCAGACAGTTAAAAATGAAACCTTAGCTGGTTTAAAGGCAATGAACGTTTTCTAATTTTTCTGTTCATCAAATTCATTATATATCTGTTTATATGCTGGATATGCACAAAGAAACATTTAACTCTTGTACATCCTTTTCGCTATTGTGTTTGAAGATAAAACAAAGTATTGTGTGAATTACAGCTCCATGAACAGAACTTTGAAATTACCACACTTAGAATTGATGTAGTCACTGATGGACGACATGCAGAGGTGGAATTCACAACTGACTGGGAACAAGATGCTGAAAGAAGAGATCTTACAATCAATTCTATGTTTTTAGGTACATGATTCCAAAAATAAAATACAGTTTCTGTCTTAATGCAAAAAATTATGTTTTAGCTAGGCCTTCAACCAAAGCCACAATCAATCTCCACTTATTCCTATGTAATTCCCCTACCTAAACTGGAAGTTGCACACATAGGGGAGATCTGACAAATCAGAAGACATCTTAGCCTTCATGTCTTCTGTCTCAAACATTTTCTTCATCTACTTAGTAATAGAGTATCTTGTTAAAACTAAGTGTATAACACTTCTTCTGTACTAGGTTTGGATGGCACGCTTTTTGATTATTTCAAAGGTTATGAAGATTTGAAAAACAAGAGAGTCAGATTTGTTGGACACGCAAACCAGAGAATACAAGAGGATTATTTACGAATACTGAGATATTTCAGGTAGTATCATTTTGCTTTTCTAAATAAAGAAATGATTATTTTCAACAAAATCTTCACAAGGACACTACATTCCACAGCTAGTTGCATAGATAGAAACTTAGTGCATCATGAAAAACACACAATCCAAGCTCATATAGTGCCTTGTTCTTGGCCAGGTGCTGAAAATCAAGAACTAAATGTGATTTTCATAATCATTTTCCCTCTGCAGAGAAAAACAGGAAAATGGGCCTTGCCACATTAAGGTTTTCTATAGCCTCATGTCCCAGTTGTTAACAAAAATGTAGATGGAGAAACGTGACTAGGTTACATTTTAGGGATGTAAGCAACTAGTCAATTAGTCCCTCGACTAGTTGCTCCCCCCCTTGCTGCCTCTATTAGATGCAAGAGGAGCAGGAGCCAGTGCTGGGGGCAATTGGCTTAAAAGCTGTCTCTCCCCTCCAGCACAGTTTCCGCGGAGGGCAGGGGAGGCAGTGGGGGTAGCAGGTATTGGGGGCAGGCTGGGAATCAGCTGTACCTCTGCTTTTTAAACATATTAAGAGCCTACATTTTAAGAATGGTGCACAGCAGGGGGACCCGGGGCTAGCCGGAAATCAGCTGGCCTGGCTTGTGCTGGTTCTCTTCCCCCCCTCCCCCGTGCTTGAGCCTTTTCTGGCTCTTAATACATTTAAAAGGCAGAGCTGCAGCAGGGTTAGCTACTGGGGTTGGGAGCTAACCCCGCTGCGGCTCCCCCGCTTATCAACCAATCAACGGAAAATCCATTTACTAGTCAATTAGTTGATTCAATGAAATTTAGTATCCATGTCACATAGAAATATGAAATTAACTGATAACATGAAACTCAATTTACTGGTTACCATGCCTAGAAATTTTCAGCAATAAATTCGATTTTCTTTTGTGAATGCTACTGATTTGGTAGCAGATGTGCAGAGTTCACTGCAGTAGCTGGGAAAGTTAGTAGCTGTGATAGGGGTGTGATTCTTCTATTGAGGAAAGGGAAGTTTTAGCGTTTGTTTCAGGAGAAGTAAGAGTGGAATGGTTTATGAATGACATGTCTGAGAACATGCATGGAAAAAGGTATTATGAAGACAAAATTGGATAATCCTTAGAAATTTCTTGGCTTACTGTGGTAATAGGTCATAGCAGTTGAGGGCTAGATTTTCAAAGGTATGTAGCCATCTAAAGACGCAGGTAGGCACCTGAAATTTTCAGAAGCGCATAAACAGATTAGGTGTCTGACTCCTCTTACGCATCTAATCTGTTTAGGTGCTTTTGAAAATCAGGCCCTAAGACTAATTCTGTCCGAAGTTCTGCACCAACTTTCTGAGAGACCTTTTCCAACTGCGCCACCATTTCATCTGTAGCATGATAGTGCCTTTGAAAATGCAATGTGCTTTGATATAAATGGATATAAAGCACTATAGAAGTTCTAATTATGTAAGTTTAGTTGCACTTTAATACTCTGTGAATACTTTGAGATTAGGACAGTTTAAATATTGCCCTAAGGTAATTCTTTGAGAAGTAATAAACAGGAGAATCATTAATTGTAATAAGATTTAGAATTTTTATTTTGTAGGTTTTATGGAAGAGTAGCAGAAAAGCCTGGTGACCATGAATCTAATACTCTGGAAGCAATTAAGAAAAATGCCAAAGGTTTGGCTGGAATATCAGGAGAGAGGATTTGGGTGGAACTGAAAAAAATTCTTGTTGGAAACCACGTAAATCATTTGGTTCGACTTATGTATGAGCTCGATGTTGCTCATTATATAGGTAAAGTACAATGGGTGTTGCATAAGAATAACTACAGAACAGCATATTAAGATGGTACCAGTCTCCATAGTCATTTGTGTGTTTGTGCAGTACTTGATTAGACCATTTCTTCTGGTGATTTGATAGTTTGATAGTTCTCTTTTGTAACATTATTTCATGATGCTTTTTGTGTGTCCCCCTTCAGGATTACCTGTTAATGGGAATTTAGAGGAATTTGAAAAAGTCAGTAAAAATGTTCAGAATCTGTTTCCAAAACCAATGACCGTTCTAACATCACTGTTCAAGGTGCAGGATGATGTCATAAAACTCGATTTGAGGCTGAAAATCTCAAAAGAAGAGAAGAATCTTGGCCTTTTTATAATGAAGCATAGAAGAGACTTAATCAAAGCTACAGATAGTCCAGAACCACTTAAACCATATCAAGACTTCATTATAGATGTAAGTGTGTTTCACATAGCTATTTTATTTCTTTTATTAAACTCAAAGGTCTCTTTTAAGACAGACAAAAAAAGAGGCAGCACAATCCAATGCATAGGATCTTCAACAGGGAGTTGGGACTCGTGGGTTCTAGTCCTAGTCATGTCCTTGACATGGTTTGTGATTTTGAATTAGTTACTTCTCTCCACACCAAAGTTTCATTACCTAAAATATAGGGATCATGATACTTTCCTTACTTTTTAAAAGTACTTTGAGATTTATGGATGAAAAATGCTATAAAGCAGGGATTCTCAAACTTTGTGATATCGCGACCCCCCTCTGTTGCTGCAACCTCCTTCTAAGTTGCTCGCGACCACCTTCTAAGGCTCGCGACCCCCAGCGGGTCAGGACCCACAGTTTGAGAAATGCAGCTATACAGAGTTAACTATAGTTTGCTCCTGGGGAAACTGCTAAAAAAAAAATTAAAATTCTGTTAGGGATATTAGTGTGTATTTGTTTACACAATTAACTGAAGTCTAGGCTTACTGGTTAATCCTATCAGTTACATGTGCATGCACACACAACACACCCCTTGCTGCTTTTGATAGAGGCAGTGGTGGGAGGCAGGCAGGAGCAGTCCTCAGGGGAGCCAGCTTAAAAACCAGCTCCCATGGAGCTGCCACCTCCTCTTTCCCCTCCCCCCCCCCCCCCCCCCCCCCCCCCCCAATAGAGGCAGCAGCATGGGGGGTGGAAGGGGCAAGCGGGAGCCAGTACACACAGGAAATAAGCTTTCAAACTGGCTCCCTGCACTTACTCCCGTGGAACCACCTGCCTCCTGTGTGGCTGCTCTCTCCCTGTGAACACTGGCTCCTGCCTGCGTCCCTGCATGTAAATGTGTAACTGCAATGGTTACACATTATTTATTTGTATTTTTTTAATATATAATTTATTTATTTAAAATATTTTTACCCTGCTTCTCTATTTAAAATATTTGAGGTGGCTTACAAAATTACAGAGACAGTTTTTAACATCCCTAAATTCTGCACACTATTATAAAAGTCTGCAAAATTCTGCATATCTTATTGTCAGAACAGCCCCAATATAATTGCACCAATTTCAGTAATTTTGGTAATATGTTTCAAAATACCTGTCAGCAAATATGTCTTAACAGTACAGCCAAAAAAAAAGATTTGGGAAATATTTGACAAATAGATTCCTTACTAGGCAAATTAATACAGAACTTTGAGTACCATATTTTAGTGACTATACCCTGCACCTGAATATACCCCGCGGTTTTTCCGAACTGAGTAGAAAAAATTTGTATACCCTGCGCAAAAGTATAACCTGCAAGAAAATACAAGACTTTTCTTTCAAACTGTGCCGGAGTTTATTAGCTAATTTACAGTGTCAGGGGGGAATTAGCCAGCCTAAACGCCCCGGTTCCTGCAGGCACTCACCACCCCGGTTCCTGCGCAGTTGCACAGGAACCAGGGGGATGAGAGCTCCCCCCACCTGGAGGCTGTGCAGGAACTCACCAGGTGAGTAGAAAAAATATTGTGTACCTCGCATCTGAGTATACCCCATGGGAGAGGGGGGGGCGTGGGGTTTGTAAAAACGCATATAATCCACGGGTTATATGCACTAAAATACGGTAGTTGATTTATACTATAATATAGAAATGTATTTCTCATACTCCTCTGAAAAAGAGCAAAGGCTTTGAGGGAGTCTGGGGTAACTGAGCAGCTGAGGGAAGAGAGAGCCTGGGAGTGAACCTGGAAGGATGTTGGATGTGGATGGAAGAAATATGGAACCGTACAGGGGATTAAAGGTCAGAGAGGAATTGTTAGGGAGTTAATTACTATAATATAGCATTTGCAATGTGGAACACCAAGGTTTGATATTTTGAGGCCCTTTCAGTGGCAGAGCTACTATTCGCATGGTCACCTGTATCACACTTTAATACTTAAAGAAGCCAAAATTTTCAAGTATGATTGCTTGTTAGGCTTCTGAAATCTATATGTATGTACGTCCATAGAAGTAATATCATTTTTAGCAGTGCTGTGCTGTCCCAGCTCCTTAAGATAGCAGCTTTTGCATGGGGTTTATCAGCCTAACTTGAAGGCAGCCCACTTTGAAATGTTGGCCTTGATCATCTGAAACAAAAGTTTGTCAGTGCTGCACGATTCTTTTCAAATGTATCTGGCAAGCTTTTTAGTTTGGTTGCGACTATCCCAGCTGATCTCTACTGCTGCATTAACATAGAAGAAAAAAGATTGATCTCAGGGGACCCTACATCATAGAAAACGTTATGGATCAAATTCAACCATTTGAATGGTGCACAAAATTAACTGGAAGCTAGTGCAGTCTCTGAAACAAAGGTAAAAGATACTCCTTTTGAGAAATACCATTACGTAGACAGCCATCCCCATTGTGTTACAGCTGAAGCTTTGAAGCTGTCACTGCAGTACTCTAGGCTCGAGATGAGCAAAGCATGGATCAGTTTTAGTCAATTATATATTGAAAATATTGCCCACCCTTATCTGGGTTTCCAGAAAGTCTTCAAGGATCAGCCAAAATTAGCAGGTTGTAAAGCTAAATAATAAAAGACTGGTTAACTCGGGATGAAGAATACCAGCTTCACTGTTTGTTCTGATTTATTCAACTTCTTATCTTAGTCAGTCTGGTATCTACAGTATGCATCGCATCTTGCAAGTGGCAATCTTAGTTAGCTTCCCAACATCTAATCACCTACATAATCTGAGTCCTCCAAAATGGAAATGTTATGTATGTATTAACTTGTCCATTCAGCCTTTATAGTCTATCAGTAGGGTACCAGTTGTGGTGTTAGTTTGTCATGTTGAGTAAGAATGGGTCTGAGACTAAGCTATTTTCTGGCATTTAATAGTTCTTGTGTGTTTGTGTGTGTTTAAGTCTAGGGAACCAGATATGAATTCCAGGATCTGTGAGCTTCTAAAATACCAAGGAGAAGAGCATCTTCTAAAGGAAATGCAACAATGGTCTGTCCCTTCTTTTCCTATCAGTGGTCATGATTTAAGAAAAATGGGAATTTCTTCTGGAAAAGAAATTGGAACAGTGTTACAGCAGTTAAGGGATCAGTGGAAGAAGAGTGGTTACCAAATGGATAAAGAAGAACTCTTAAGTTGTGTAAAGAAGGTGTAGGATTTGATGATGATTTAGTAATGCACATAATTGTATTTACCTTGTTACAGGGAGAGTCAAAATAGTTGTAAATACAGTGCTACCACCAGCCAGTATTGCTTTTGAATTCTAGACATTGAGGTGTGGAACTGTTTCATGTTCAAAATTCATACTGTGCTCTGGAAGCAGGAGTTTAGCTGTGTGGTAATGTGGGGCTTTATTTCTGCCAATCTGACTGAAAACCTACCTCTGATATGTTAAAATGGTAAATAGTACATACTTTGGTTGTATCTTCTATGTTCCTAATGGCACCCAGAGGTCACACAAGGATTCTTGTTTTTCTGATTTGGCTACAAACAAGGTGAATGACTTCTGAGCTCCAGATAAAAATCTCTTTAATGCATTGTTTTTGCTTGCGGGAAGTCTTGTACTTCTATAAGTAATGAGATATAAATATTTTTTGTAGTCAAAGCTGAGTATCAGAATTGCTGAAGAGGCAAACAAATGATGTCCTGTCCTGTGAAACAACCCTGTTTTCCTAAAGTTTTTAGTTATTTTAATTCCAGAATCAATTGTAGATTAAAAAGATGTCTAGGTCAATATCATAAGAAGTATCTACTTGGGAATAAGTACTTTTTACGTGTCTTATGATTTTTTTAGTCTTGTTTCTCATTTTACAAGTGTACAAATTTATTGGAACCCCCTGCCATCTTTCAAAAGTATATTTTAATTTTTGTGCATATAACTCTGAAGTCTAGAACAGACCCAGTGCTGCTGGTCCAGATTTCTCCTCCCGGTATCAGGTAATCACATGTCAGTAAATCATAGTAAAAAAGAACCACCTCTTATCCCCCTAATTGGCTAGAAGTAATGCATTTCCATACAATCACAGATACCCAAGAGAGCAAAAGGGTTAGGGTGTTTTTCACTTGACATACCATGTGCAAAATGAACCTGAACTTTGTATAGTGTATCTCTTTGATGTACTGACATTCCAATGAAATATGAGCATGGCAAATCATCTAGCATTTGAGGGGATAAGAAACTGACTGTACAAATATATTTAGTACAGTACTACTCCCACATCTCCTAAAATAACTGACTTAGGGCCTAATTCCTGTCACCCTTACTTATGTTTTAGTTTCTTTCAGGGAATAGTTGAATTTAAATCAATGGGGTTATTTCAAGAAAACAGACAATGACTAACTTTAGGTGGCAGTAAAATAGAGCAGTTATACAGCATACTGTGTATTCATGTACTTTTATGTATCTATTATTGGAGGGAAGGTGGTTGGAATTCCAGTTATTTACACAGTGAAAACATGATACATTCTGTAGCTATATAGGGCCAGTGATCAGAAATTGAGCAAACCAATACTTGTCTGCTGTTTTTGTTATTAAAAGTCTGGTTGCATTTTGTTAGTCTGATTTGCTTATCAGAGCATTCTACCTGCACAATATGTTAATTTTTTTAAAAAATTGCTGGGGGGAGGGGGAGCAAATGTGATACAATGTAGCGCTGAAGTAGATCCTGTCCTCTAAGGAATTAAAATACTATATAAACCTGAATTTAATCTTTAAAGCAACCCACTGAAGTAACAAAATTCTCTTTTCAGGATGGAACAGAGAGGGTTTGGTGTCTGTGACCTTCCTGTCCTTAAAACTTCACATTTGCAGCAGATTCAGAAGCATGTTGCTTTGATTGTAGTGTGATTAAAAACAATCACCATTTTTTAATTGCATCCTACTTAACACCTCAGATCAAATAGCCCAGTTATAGTTTAGTCCGTTTGGGGTCCCTGCCTCAGATGCATTGAATGCTCAACATTTCTGCTTCACAGAATTTAGAAGAAATTAAATTAAGATGTGAATCTGTGTGACATCAATTTTCATATTTGTAAATGATTGCATAACATTTTAAATGAACTATTTTATTAAATTCTACAAAACATTAAAGCTTGCTCTTAGTAGTTCTATATTCTAATGCAGTATGAAGTTTAATTATATTAAATTCCACAATTAAGCATCAAAGCTGTTGTAGATATGAGCAAAATAACTTTTAGTGTATTCCCTAATTGTGGTTTGTTACACTATTCAGTTTGTAAGTTCTGAATCACAGCCACTTTAAAACTCTGCTTGTGGATTTTATACACAGTGATCATTCCTATTCCTAAATATTGTGGGTCTTTCTCTGAGGTGGCTGCCCACATTATGGTGGAATGGATTATTTCTCATGGCTCTGTGAAGCCAGAGTAATCAAGTAAATTCAGGTCTGTTCAATGTAAGAGGCCTTGCGAGTACCTAGACGCTTGGCCCCCATCGACATTATGTGCCTCTCTAAGCCTGTTGTAATAATGCCTCTGACTAGCGCAGAGTCCTAATCAATCTAATTAGGTCCACATACTGTTGGTGATGTTGATTGTTACTGGCCTTTACAAGTCATCCTGCACTGGCCCATAGCACTGCTCGTGAGGATGCATGCTAGTGACAGAAGCCAAGCATGCATCCTCACAAGCAATTTAATAACTGCAGTGGCTGTCTACTGGTGTAAGTTAGGTTGATGTAATTTTGTATTATAGATTTCACGTACCTGGTCCCTTTTGGTGAGAAGGCATGCTTCCTCAGTTGTTCTCCTGCATCATCAAAAGTGACACTGATTCTGTTTTGATGCACCATGTTCCTTCTAGCCTTCAAAGAGCTCCCAAGCATCAGAGGAAGATTCCTCACAAAGAAAGCACGGAGGAAGGAAGTGCTCTTCTTCGTAGCTACTCCCACACTTGCTTCAGCCTTGCTGGATTGACTACATGATTAACTAGAAGGGATAGAGGGCAGAAAAGCTGCAAACAAGGCAATGATACGCCTCTTTTGTAGTCTTCCAGGATCCAGCTAGATTACTGATCAGCCTGAGATGTCCATTAATGGGAGGCTTAGGGAAGGGCTAATATTTAGAATGTTACCAAGGATCCGAGGCTGAGATAGCAACCATCATGAGAGATGGGAGTTCGTTTCACTCAGGATTCATAGTGTAGCACAGCATGACAGATTCAGCCTTGCTCAGGGCCCCAGTTGGTTGCAGGTCTATGGGTTCCTGTGCAGGGCTGGAGTAGTGCAAAGCATCCAAAGCAAATGCGTAAATCCTGTCCATCAGATCAATCTTAAGAAAGAAACCCATTTTGATCTCCTATGACACTAAGGCAGCCAACTTGTCTCCATCTTCACTGTCCTGCCAACATTGCCTGAAGCATCCCTGGTTGTCTTTGCCTTACCCATCTGTAACCAGCTCTACCTTCTTCCACCTCCCAAGGGTGGCATGTTAGCTACCAGGGTGCCACTGAAGTGATGAAATGTCAGCACTCTGATAACACAGGCTGGGGCTCTTGGAGGGCTGGTGTTTCAGCCACTGGAGAAATTAAAACTCCATTTCCAAAGAACTGAGACTCTCCAGCAGTCACTGAATCATCAGTGTGAAAGTCTCCTTAAACAATCAATTTGTTCACAGCAGCCCAAGCTGCATGTGACTGGTATTGTGTAAGTGTGGGACATTCCTTAGCTTGGTGAAGGAATGCATCCTCCCAACAGGGCCAGAACAGCTCATCTGCCACACACTGTACTTCATCTACTGCTGAAGCCACTTGAGAGGTGCCTACTTTTTGTGCTCCTGCTTCTAGACATAATCAGTGTTATTTTTTTCCATTCATGTGCAGAAGATGGCAGTGGAGTGGAGCAGCTGCTGTGTGCATCGCTCCGCTTTTCATGGATCCAACTGCTGTGGTAAGTGCACAGGGCCTCACTCCAGCTGCTGGCCCCGAGTAATTCTCTGCAATACCCTGCCCCCACCATATAGGGGACCATTCTGTTTATAGGACAATTAGGTCTGCCGCTGTGATCTGTCCCTCCC
>JANRFK010004440.1:33523543-33536238 GCA_030068395.1 Apalone spinifera | reverse complement strand
CTCAACCAGTCCTATGGACAGGACAGCTCTGGTACTGGGACATCCTCTTTTCAACATAATTCACTAATAATTTAGAAAAGGAGGTAAACAGGGAAATGGCTCAGTTTGCAAATGATACAAAGATACTCAAGAATGGTAAGTGTGAAGCACACTGACAAGCTATAAAGGGATTTCACAAACCTAGGCAGCTTGGCAACAAAATAGCAATTGAAATTCCAACACTGATAAGTGCAAAGTAATACTCATTGGAAAAGATTGTCCAGCTATTCATATACAATAATGGGCTCTAAATTAGCTGTTACCACACCATAAAGAGATCTTGGAATTACCCTGGGTAATTCTCTGAAAGCTACTCCTTGTGAAGCAGTAATCACAAAGGCTACTGGAATGTTAGTGATTAGTAGGAAAGGGATAGTCAATTAAAAAAAAATCCTATTGTGCCGCAATATAAATCCACGGAATACCTGCCCCTGGAATGTTCTGTCCAGTTTTGGGTGGCACATCTCAAAAAACAGTCAATGGAACTCAGAAAGACGGCAGGTACTTAGTACTAGGGGTTTAAAGAGGCTCTCAAGAACTAACTTTAAATAATTATCAATGAATTGGAAGAAAATATGAAACCACTGCTGCTGACATTTGTGGGTAACAAATACAAGCAAGGCTGAGGTCACAGCAGTGATCTAGAGCACTTTGGATCCCTTGGGAAGCTGGACCCATGTGAGTAAAACAGTCTTTCAGAGCCAAATGAAAGGTCCTACCCTAACTCCAAAGCATGAAGACTGCACCCTTGGAATGGGGTAGGCAAGCAGTGACTGCAAAGGATGTAGGGGTCATGCTGGGTTAGCTGTTAAACAGAAGCTTCCAGGGTGATGCTATGAATACAGCTAAAGACCTCAATAGACATGTGAGTAGGGCAGGCTGATGACAGCAGCAGTGAGTCTTAGATTGGCTAGTGCAGCCTGTTTTATGGGCAACATTTTAAAAAGATGTTGAAAAATTGGAGAAGGTGCAGCAAGAGCCAAATGTTTTGAGGGGTGAAGAAAAATGCGTTCTCGTGAGCTATGGAGAGGAGCCCAGTCTGTTTAGCTTCTACAAAATAAGACCTAGAAGTGACTTTATTGAAGTGTCCAAGTGTGTTCCTGGAGAGAAAATGTCAAGGAAAAAAAGGCAGAACAAGACCAGTGGGTAGAAGGTGAAAACAGAAAAAATCATATTAGAAATAAGGGACAAATATTTCCTAGTGAGGATGATTCACCATTAGAAAAGTTACTGAAGGAAGTAATGGATTCTCCAATTCTTGATGTTGTCTAATGAAGACTAGATGCATTTCTGGTGTGTGCTTGGATCAAAATGTAAGCTACTATGATATACAGGTGTCAGATTCAATTCTGTAATAGTCCTTTCTGGTCTGAGGAGTTTATTTAAGGGGCCCTATGCATACATTAGACTACCATCAAGTTCCATTTCAAACAAGCTGAGTTTATTGCTTTTGATCTTTGTAACAAGAGGCTGTGAGTAAAAGCTTGCTGCTCTTTTTGTCTTATTGCCAACAGGCAATAGATGAAGGAATAGACATGCATTCACATAACCTTTTTCTTGTGTAACAGTTGCACTCACTGAAGTTAAAACACTGGCTGCTGCGTGTATCTGGCTTTGTTAGTAGCTGCAGACAACTCAAAGCATCCCAGTGCTTTTGAGCAATTGCTCCACCCTCCAGATTAGCTTTATAAATGAGGATGATTGCAAAAAAAAAAAAAAAAAAAAGCAATAATTGAAGTAAAATGTACACGCTAGGCGCTGCCTTTTCCTTCTGCCACCAGGCTGTGAGTAAACATAGCCAGCTGCCTGTATCCACAGATCGGTGGGGAAAGAAAGTCAGCAAGGAGAAAGTAGTTTTATTTAGTCTTCTCATGGCCAATAAGCTGTTGTTTCTAGCAGCCTAGCTCTAGCAAGCTTTTTTTTTTTTTTTAGGCGTGTGTGCGATTCAGTGCTTTATAGCCTGTGGGTGGCATGAACATTTGGAGAAATATATACTTTATTTTACAGTCTTCACCCCCTAGGAACACGTGCATGTGTTTTGTGTGTGTGTCTGCTGAATTATTCCACATTAAAACACAAAAAACACTTGCTTCATGTTTGGTCTGAGGCGTTTTTAATTCACTGTGATTTAGAAGGTGGAACAAGAGCAAGATGAAGGAGTGGGACAGGAGTCCCTGTGAGATTTGGCGCACAGCTGATTTGCCAGGCTTATTCCTGTAGTACTTTAGCGTATCTATTCATCCCTTTACTCTACTTGCTGCTTCAAGCCAGTCCTATCAAGCTTGGGTTTTTCTATAGCCCTGTCATGGCAGTATTTCAGTTCACACACATGCACTAGGGTAGGAGAATACACAGAAGGGAACACAGCACATGAACCATTTACCCATACAGGCCTACACACACAGAGGAGTACACCCATGCCTCTCCCCCAGGCATATATTTGTACATGCACACCCACCTGAGGCTAACTAGGGTGGCACTAGCCTTGCAGAGCATTATCTGTGGCTGCATTGCTGCCAGTGTGACCCTGCACATTCTCCTATGGCGGAGGAAGCAGCATGTCTTCCACATGCAGGTCTTCGTGCACCACCTCTGCCTGGCAAATTTATTGGTGCCTATTGCCAGGGATTTCCCCAGCGATGCTAGGGTTACTTACACAAGTGGCAATTCCAGCCCTTCATCTGGTCTCCAGCAGGAATTCTGGCCTCTGCTACTAGTTTCCTTCTTTGAGCCCAGTCCGGCAATTAGATCTGCCAGCCCCACTCTCATCCTCTCCTCTCCCATTGCACCTTCGTACCGCCCTAGAACCTTTGCGCTGGTGTAGAGGGGCACATTAGCAATTCTGCCTGCAGGGCCAAAGCCTTGGTTTGCCAGCATCCAGCTCTGATGACCTTCAAGACATACTGCACTAAACGCCCTCCTTTCCACAGAGTGGGAGAGGCCAGCTGGACTGATGGAGAGCAAAGCATAGAGGAGTGATGGTCTCTGTCCCTCTGGGTACCGAAAGTTTATTCTATGCCATGCACTTTCCCCCACGAATAAGGGCGTGGCACACTGTAAAAATCAATCATGTCCTATTAGCTTTTAATTAAAGCGACACTCTCAATAAGATGCTTCAATAATATTTCACATAATTGCTCTTACTCAGAGGTGGCATGTGTAAGAGGCTTGCAGAGGCGAACTGTCTCCAAAATTAAAATGGCTGCGTATGCAGAAGGCACTTGCTGGATGTGGGTGTCCTTGCTTTGGAGGCATGCCTAGCTTGCCTGCCTTTGCACCCAGGGAGCAGGAGTGTCAGAAGCGCCCCAGAAGTGGGGGGGCACTGTTCCCTTGTGGCACCCATCCTCACTCGCCTCGTTCCCCCCAATGCCCCACTTGCTGCTTGCTCTGCTTCATTCCCTTCCCCTGCCTCCCACCTCTCATGCTTCAGGCAGGGCCTGGGATTTTAGCTATGGAGCGTCCGGGGGCTCTGGCTGGACTCACCGCTCTCCTCCTCCCCCGCCATCATACTTGGCCTCTGCTGCTGCCTCTGGGCCCAGGCTTCAGCCATGTGGTGGCAGGTTTCGTCTCCTGGCTGCAGGGCCTCAGATGCAGCACCCTCACTCACTCCTGATGCCCTGCTACCATCTCTAACCTCAGGCTTTCACCATGCAGCAGTGGGCCTCATTCCCGAGTGACAGGGATTTGGGCCTGGGCGCCGGGCTCTAGCTGTGGGGCTTCGGATGCCAACCCCCCTAAGCCATGTGGTGCTGGAAGCCAGCCCCACTTCTCCCAGGCTATGTCTACAATGGCGTGATCTTGTGCCAAAAAAAAAAAAACACCGCTTTAGCGCAAGAATTCTTGCATTAAAGTAGTAGCGCAAGAGAGTGGCTACATTGGCATGTGCTTTTGGCACAAGAGATGTGCTTTTGTGCAAGAGCGCTCTGCTGGCCATTTTTACCCATAAGGCTTTCTTGCACAAGAAATTCATGTTGCCTGTCTACACTGGCCTCTTGCACAAAAACAGTTGCGCAAAAGGGCTTATTCCTGAGCGGAAGTGTCAGCGTTCTGGTGCAAGGCATCAGAGTAAAAATAAGGAAATTGAACTGTCACTGGCTTTAATGTTTTCCAAGTGACCTGGTTGGCTCTAGAATGGCAAAACAACTAAAAACAGCTGGGAACTGTCAGTTTGAGCCACTGGGAATGCTAATAAAGGGTGATGTGAGGGTCACAAATCCTTTTTGGAGTTGACTCATGGAAACAACCTTGATTCAGAACTGTTACACACTGAAGAGCAGACATGCTGGCACCTGACTAGAATTGGGCAGCTATGGTTTTGATCAATTTTTTACAATAATGCCCAATTATTTCATCCTCCCACCCCATGCAACTGCTTCTCATTAACAAAGCATAATGAACAGATTAGAGGGTGGCGAGAAGGAAATTATACCTGCTAATTTGAAAACCTTTCGTTATGCACTGACATTTAGTTTAACAGTGAGGAGCCTGTACTGTAATGTTATTTACTGCCCCAAAACAGCATTAACACAAAGATGCCTAATACCCATCTAGCACCACAAATGTGCCTATTCTTAGTGCCCTAGATACATGGGAAATACAGGGTGAAGGTACACATTGCCATGCTGCCGCTTCTCACCAGTCCAACCTGTGAGGCTCAACCAGACCTACTGAGAGGGGGGAACAGAGGGGGCAGGCTCCCCAGCATTGCTACTGCATCTGTGGCAACAGCCTGGCCCCTAGGCCCTTTAAATCCCTGCCGGAGCCGCACACGCCATACAGCTCTGATGGCTGGGGGAACAGCCTGCTCTGGGCAGCACAGCAGGCTGGTTGCTCCTGCCCCCCCCCTTGTGCCCAAGACCCCGCCCCTTCCGGGACCATGGAGCAACTCCTCCCCCCCTTGCCCGAGAGCCAGTTGTTGGCTTCAATGGGCTCAACATTTCTACCCACTGTCCAACACAGCCTGAGAGGGCTCTGGTTGACCAGTTGACTGAACCCAGTTGAAGCACTTAGGCTGCCTCACTGTTATGGCATCCACAGCCAGCTACTGAAATGAGGCTACCCATTTCAGTGCCTGCCCTGCTCGTGACTACATTGGTATGGCATACAACAGACATGGCCGCTCTCTTGCTCTAGCAGCTCTCGTTCCCTTGAGTTACCATTTGGCAGTAGCTCATCACATGGCTATAAGACTCCACTCTCCGCACCTTTTGTCAGCATCCCAAGCAAATCTGGAAGCCAATCAGAAATATTCATTAATCACAGACCACATATAGCAGTGACATTTAGTGCTGGGCCATGATGGCTGCAGGAGGAATGGTAAAACTGGTCCCGTTTAAATGAGAATTGGCCCCATTGATGGGCCTTAGACTTATAGGACTGGAAGGGGGGGCCTCAGTTCCCTGCATAGCAGGACTAACTATTGCCTACATCATCCCTAATGGATGTTTGTCTAATCTGCTCTTATAAAGCTCCAGAGA
This sequence comes from Apalone spinifera, assembly GCA_030068395.1. Taxonomy (NCBI): domain Eukaryota; kingdom Metazoa; phylum Chordata; order Testudines; family Trionychidae; genus Apalone; species Apalone spinifera. The sequence goes on along the minus strand of JANRFK010004440.1, from coordinate 33,530,722 downwards.
TGGAGATTTCACAACCCCTTCCCCCCCCAGGCAATTTATTCTAGTGCTTAACCACCTTGACAGGAAGTTTTTCCTAAGGTCCAACCTAAACCTCCCTTGCAGCAATTTAAAACCATTGCTTCTTGGCCTATCCTCAGAGGTTAAGGACATTTTTTTCTCCTTCCATGTAATTGGAACTGGTTAGCACAGCCCTTCTCAATCTTCGCTTTTCCAGACTAAACAAATCCACCAGCTTTTCAATTTTGCCTTTTAGGTAAAAGTTAATATTTTTTGTTGCTCTTTTCTGGCCTTTCTCCAGAATGACCACATCTTTCCTGCAATGTGGTACCCAGAACTTGCAACACTGGTTGGCATATTGATGACAGACTACTCCCATTAGGCCTAATCAGTGCAGAATAGATCATGGCTATGGCTCTTCTTGCCCCACTCCCCTCACCCTCCCCCGCCCCAAACCAGGCCTGGCCTTCCCCATGCCTTCAGGGCCCTGCCTGGCACCTGCCCACCTGGCTGCTCACTAACTCGCTGCCCGGGCTGGAAGCTGCCCGGCCACATAGTGCAGCCAACCGCAGCGTGCCCCCTTGTGCCCCGCAAACTCTTTGGCCTGGAGCACAGCTCTCCCTCCAGCCTATCCCAGTAACCTTCTGACCCCCCAGAGCACAGCTCTCCCTTCAACATCCTGCCACTTATCTGTTAACACTGAGGGTACGTCTAGACTACAGGCTTTTGTCAACCGAGGCTTTGTCGACAGATACTGTTGACAAAGCGTCTGTCGACAAAGAGCATCTAGATTACATCCAGTTCTGTTGACAAAGCAAGCCGCTTGTCAACACGAGAGTGTAGATGCAATGGATAGTGTAGATGCAATAATGCCTTCTGTCAACAGAACTCTGTCGACAAAAGGTATTATTCCACATAGAATGAGGTTTACTGCCGTCGACAGAACTGCCGAGTTCTGTCGATGTTATGTTGACAGAACTCAGCGGTAGTGTAGAGCAGGTATAGTTAAGCCTATGTAACGAGGCTTACGGGATCTGCCGACAAAGGGTTCTGGGGTCGGCAGATCCCCGTCTGGACTGCCGCACTGTGCCGACAAACAGCTGAGCAGCACAGCACGGTGGCCATTTTGATTTAAATGAAGCGGCGATTATTTATTTATTTTTTATTTATTTTATTTATTTATTTATTATTATTTATCGCTGCTTCATTTCCCTTTGTCTAGTAAACTAATCTACATGGCTCCATTGATGGAGCCATGTAGTTTAGATGTACCCTAACTGTTAACTAATTCCCTTCTTAAGGGTTAGGCTCAGTATAGCAGCTTGTAGCTGAAGCACCTGGTGAATGTTTGCAGTGTTCCCTGTAAGCTGAGCACATGGGCAGCCAACAAGGCAAGATTTAGGTGTCGCCCAGCTGATTAGCAGAGCATTCACAGATGCTCACAGTCGGTACCATGTGTTTCTATTGATGGTGCATATCTGCATTTGCCTTGGTGCACGTAACAAAATGAATGCAGCACATGGACAGAAAAAAAAGAGCGGGAATACCATTAATGAGTCTCGTTTTTAATGGCAAACCATGTGCTGTGGTGCTGTGAGAGACTTGTACAATAATCATTGTGCTAGAGGGAAAATGATAATACTGAGAAAGGACTTATTGGGAGGTGGGTGCCAGGGTATAGCCTACATCGCATATCATAAAAAAAGATTAAACAAGTTATCAGGTTGCATAAGGAAAATAAATGCCATGTGCAAGCAGAGATGTCTTTTTCCTAATAGGTTAACCCCTAACTTGACTTAGTGACAGCTAATACATTGGAGTTGATCTGAAGGAAGACAATATAATCTATTTTGCTCATAGAAAATGAGCCTCTTGTAGCCTCATTTTCTCTGAGATAATATTTCTACACTAGGACAGCATTAATGAGGATTACGGCTGTTCTTCTGATGGGTTTCTGGCAGTGCTATTAATTTGCTATTTAAGCATAACTCACAGCAGTGTGTTTCTTCAAATTACCATTTTTATCCTTTCCCATTACTGAAGCAGAGAGGAGCAGCTCTGGCTAAAAATGCACAAGATGGTTGTTGCTTTAGCTATCTGTTGGACACTAATCACAGACAGTAGAAAACTGGCCAAATGTGTGTTTTTATATGCACCCTCTCTATCTTAGATAAAATCAAAGTCCTTCTGGAGTAATTTCAGATAAAGGAGCAAACACCCTCAGTCAAAATGGTATGCACCAGCCATGCCTTTCTTTCAAGACACATTCCAGTCAACTAGCATTGGTCCTATTTTGGGTAGACAATCTTAGCCGACATCGTCCAATCTTCTATCCTGTGTAGTCAATGGGAAAGAAAATTTTCAGACATGAAGGGACCAAGGAAAACCATAGAGTCATAGGATGGCAGCATTGCATCCCCAACAAAGGGCAGGTTAAATTGAAGACTAACTGGTGAGATTATTAGCAGCAGGAAAGGTACTTGAGCAAGTACCTAACAGTGCGAATCACTTAAACCCTGTGCCTCAGTTACCCATCTGCAAAATAGGCGTAGTACTGCCTGATCATGCAGAGGAGCTGGCAAGACAAAGCCTTTCACTCCCACTGACATCATGGCAAAGAGATGGCTTACCATATACCGAGAACACGAGAATGAAACCCAGACACAACAGAGACTGAATTCTATTTTTAATATGATCTACAGACTGGGTTATAAACCCAGGACTTATATTGCCTTCAACCCCCCAGAAGATCTCCTGCTGATGGCAATGGGAATCCAGTGCAAAGATCAAAAGTAGAATGCATCTTGTGTGTGGTGTATTAACTTTAGTTGCTACTTTTGTGTATGGGTACAGTACCTATAATCACGTAGTAGAGGGAATATCTATTCCACTTTAGGACCATTCTATTTCTCTTCTTTCCCTGTCTTCCTTTCTCTGCTCCTCTCCCTAGTTTTGTCTTTTTTATCATTGCTTTTCTTTCACTGCAGCAATTCTTTGTTTCCCAAATGATCCACTAAAATGATAAGTAATTAAATAGTGTTGGTATTGTTGATAAATTGTATAGTCAATTGCTTGATCACACATTGGTTTGTTAGTTCAGATGTTGGTGTGGTACAGGAGAAAGTTTCTGTATGGTCCCACACCCTGAAGAGCAAACTTATGTAGCAATGTTATATTCACAGTATGCAGAAGGTGTGTTCCCCAAGTTAGTCATGTCAGCTGGCATTATTTATGTGATATTACAAGTTACATATTTTCTTTACATGCCACTAGAATCCGGCCCATCAGTTTGTTTTAATTGCCTATACTCATGGGCTGCGTCTAGACTGGCAAGATTTTGCACAAAAGCAGCTGCTTTTGCGCAAAAACTTGCCAACTGTCTACACTGGCCGCTTAAATTTGCGCAAGAGCACTGACTTTGTAATGTACAAAATCAATGCTTCTTGCGCAAATACAATGACGCTCTCGCTTGGACAAAAGCCCTCTTGCGCAAATGCTTTTGCGCAAGAGGGCCAGTGTAGACAAACCAGAACCGTTTTGCACAAAAAAGCCCCGATGGCTAAAATGGTGATCGGGGCATTCTTGCACAAAACCGCGTCTAGATTGGCACTGATGCTTTTCCGCAAAAAGTGCTTTTCCGCAAAAGCGTCCATGCCAATCTAGATGCTCTTTTCCGCAAATGCTTTTAACGGAAAAACTTTTCCGTTAAAAGCATCTGCGCAAAATCTTGCCAGTCTAGACGCAGCCATTCTGTTTTTTTATTTTGTTTTGGATACTAGCATTCCAGGTACTGAGCCATGAAGATCCTCCCCTAGCTTGTACTAAGACATAGAATTAATGGATCTTGATTTTGACAAGTTTCTGCTCTGCTTGTGCCAGGTGCTTACTTCAGCAATTGCAAGATGTTATGGGATACTTAGCAGTAAACAGGATTATAAAATAGGCTATTTCAGGCTATATCAGTTACAATATTTGGTCTTGGTCTTAATCTAGTGTGTGTACACCCCCCCCCCCTCAAGCACTGCTCAGATCCTTAAACCAATTATTTATTTTTATTAATTTAAATCATTGCTCTGGGTTGGAGTTGGGAAGGAGGAGTTCAGTATACAGGCTGCCCCGGGAGATTGACAACCCCAGCCCTCTCTCACCACAGCACCTTAGGGTCAGGTGAGATGCACCTCTCCATGGCCACTGCAGCTCCATCGGGAACAGCTAGGGGGAGGGGTGCATGTTCCCCAGCTGGGAGAGATCCAGGTTCATTTGCACTCCCCAGCCAGATTGAAGAATGGAGCAAATGGTGCACTTTCCCCTCACTCCCTGATGAAGGGGAACAGCCAGCAATATTCCCATATGAAGGGGAAGGAGGAACTGTAACTCCACCACCCTCCTTAAAACGTACATAGAGGGTGGGAGGTTCAGGGCTGGGGCAATCCCAGATGGGGGTGCATGTGCCCAGCCAGCCCCTTTCACTTGCCTGGTGATTCTGTCTCTTTTCTGAATGGTTTTATGCATCCCCATATGGATGGTGGGCAGAGCTTCAGCCCCCTCACGTCCACCCGCACAACCAAACCCTGACCGTTATATACGTTATGATAAGAGGAAACTACACATCTAATTTGGTGGTTCTAGCTCTTACCATTTAGGAAGAGTTCTTGAATAGATGAATGGATGGACAGACAGACTCATTTGCTCACTCACAAACATGCTCATATATATAGTTATAGTTATAGTTATATAGTTATACATGTTATTAATATGCTATATATGTATATGCAAGCCAGAATACATTAGTCAACAATATTATCACATCATTGGGATCCAGGGTTGCCATTCCAATGAGAGTGGCGATGAATTCACACATCTGTGATTGTTTCAGGCCACTTAAACTGACAGGAGACCCTCACTGCATTGCTCACTGTTAGAACCTGTTCAGCACCATGAGGGTTAGAAACTTGGCTCAGTGTGTGGATGGTGAAATAGGAACATCTCATGGGTTCTACTCCTGATTCTGGCACTGACTAACTCTGTGACGTTCCTCAAGTCATGCCAAATCACTTTGCCTCAGTTTATCTAGCATAATGTAATACGCCTTCCTTTCCAGAGTGTTGAAGATTTATTGTTTTAAATATCTTGAAAGTCTATGGCAGAAGTGCAAGGTAACATCTTTTAAAGTAGCAACCTTCTTTTGTAGTTGTATATTTGTAGCACAACCGAGCAATGGTCCATTATTAAAGCTCCTAGGTACAACAGCAAGGCAAGCAAGAATAATACGACGACTATATTGTTTAGCTTCCTAAATTGCAAATATGAAAGAAAACATACCCCAACAAATCCAGGGTTAAATCATTACGATTTTGAATTAAGAAGGGATCTTTGCAGCTACCCAGACAGCACACTTATGACAAAAGCAGCATTTTTATTTTTTCTCCTCTCTTGAAAGTCTTATCTCTTATTCCTAGTACAGGGTATAGAATTCACCCACACATAGACACAGTTTGATTTATGAAGGGGCTTATCCTGCAGTTCCCATAAAATGACTTTTTTTAAAAAGACAAATCTGTTGCCTTTACATGAGAAAATGATTATTTAAACCTAATTTTACTTTCTGACACAAAGTTTAATTCACACCTTATGCTCCCTGAAAGCAACTGTTATTCCTAGGTGTTGGGCAATGTCAGAGTACAACAAATACATTTCTAATGTAATTGTAGTATATTTTATCACAAGGACCACACACTACATATTCAAACTGACCGAGACGGTGCTAACATGGCCCCAGTACATTACAGCTCACAGATGCAAGTTACAATTGGCAGGTTCTTACATTGTGTGTTATTCTCACTTTTCCGTCCAGCATTTGTTCTCAGCAAGCGGCAGAGTTGGAGTTGGTCTGCTAAAGCCATTTTGCACAAGGCAGTTATAACATAACTAGAGATAATGGGTAGAGAATTTCCTTTCTGCAGTGTAACCAGAACTAACGGTATGGGAAAGGGCAAGGCAAGTCTTTGCAAGGGGTAAGATGGAGAACAGTGGAGTGTGGTAGTCCATTATGGACCTTATGCCACTGACCAAGCCCCCAGGCTCTCCCTGTTGTTCTAACTTCCACAAGGGCCAGGTATCAAAGGATTAGTAGTAGCAAACAACTCTTTGCAACTGCCATTGTCCTTCAAGCACAGCTCAAAAATCAGGGTCATGGTACTGATTGCCACGCATAATGAAACCAAAGAAGCAGTTTGTAATATTCTTACTATTGCTCGTTGCGTGACATGGACAGCCTCCTTCACCGTAATACAGTTTTCTTACCTATAGCTTCATTCCACTGTGCCAACACAATATAAATGAATCTTTTGCTTGCCTTGGAGTTGAGATTTTTGAGCTGTATTTTTAATGCTATGGGCCAGATCTTCAATTGACAGAAATTGTGATCGCGCCATGAACGAATTTACCAATATACAGGAGTTGACGTTCTGGCTTATTTGTGCAGTCCATTGTATCCTTTTATTTTTTTGTATTTGGAGTGAGGTGGAGATGGACATAGGAGACGGAAGTATTGAGAGTCTCTGAGTTAGGCTAAAAGGGATTAAAAACAAGGGTGATGTCATGCTAGGAGTCTACTACAGACCACCTAACCAGGTGGAAGAAGTGGATGAGGCTTTTTTTCAACAACTAACGATATCGTCCAAAGCCCACAATTTGGTGGTGATGGGGGACTTCAACTATCCAGATATATGCTGGGAAAATAACACAGCGGGGCACAGACTGTCCAGTAAGTTCTTGGACTGCATTGGAGACAACTTTTTATTTCAGAAGGTTGAAAAAGCTACCAGCGGGGAAGCTATTCTAGATTTGATCCTAACAAACAGGGAGGAACTGGTTGAGAATTTGAAAGTGGAAGGCAGCTTGGGTGAAATTGATCATGAAATCAGAGAGTTCACAATTCTAAGGAAGAGTAGAAGGGAGAACAGCAAAATAGAGACAATGGATTTCAGGAAGGCAGATTTTGGTAAGCTCAGAGAGTTGATAGGTAAGGTCCCATGGGAATCAAGACTGAGGGGAAAAACAGCTGAGGAGAGTTGGCAGTTTTTCAAAGGGACATTATTACGGGCCCAAAAGCAAGCTATTCCGCTCTGTCGGAAAGATAGAAAATATGGCAAAAGACCGCCTTGGCTTAACCATGAGATC
>JANRFK010004440.1:33496168-33523443 GCA_030068395.1 Apalone spinifera | reverse complement strand
GACCTATGAGGGAAGGCTGAAGGAATTGGGTTTGTTTAGTTTAGAAAAGAGAAAGATTGAGGGGGGAACATGATAGCAATTTTCAGGTATCTCAAAGGGTGTCATAAGGAGGAGGGAGAAAACTTGTTCAACTTGGCCTCTGAGGATAGAACAAGAAGCAATGGGCTTAAACGGCAGCAAGGGAGGTTTAGGTTGGACATTAGGAAAAAGTTCCTAACTGTCAGGGTAGTCAAACACTGGAATAAATTGACCAGGGAGGTTGTGGAATCTCCATCTCTGGAGATATTTAAGAGTAGGTTAGGTAAATGTCAATCAGGGATGGTCTAGACAGTATTTCAGGGGACTGGACTCGATGACCTCGAGGTCCCTTCCAGTCCTAGTATTCTATGATTTTATTAATGAAAGTCTATTGGGCTTGGCTCCTCAATAACTCAAGCACTTTAAAAAAAACACCTATTGTCTTTTGAATGAAATATAGAACATGACCTCTATTTGTGGTCAGCACAAATGCCATGAGCATTTCCATAGAAGAGCTTGGTCAATTATACTGTGCCTACCTGGATATAAAGTGGCTCATAGCTAGGACTCTTGCTTGTGTCCTGAATCCTGAAAGCTGTTCCTTACTTCATACTGAATCATTTGATTAACTTGTGCAAGTCACTTCTCCCTTCCTCATCCACCAAAAAGAAATGACAATACTTTAGCTGCATTTTAACAGCAGAGGCCTATACCTGAATACATTTTACATCACTGAGTATTAACTTCTCCCCTATGCTTTTATTGCTGAAAGTTAATCTTTACTCCCTAAATTTTTGTGAACTCCTGCTGTGCTCTGGTAGAGTGTGCTGTGTTTCACCTCATACACTGCTATACTTAATTTGGAGAAAGAGTGATTGATTGATTCCTCTATAGCATGTACAATCAGTGTTTATGCATTGAGATCCATTTGGATGAATGCGAAGGCAAAGCATTATCCTTATTTTACTTGCCCATCTGGTACAGCTATGAAGGCTCATTAACTTCAGTGGGACTCTGTCAGTCTCAGATGATAGTTTTTATGACAATACTAACCTTTTTTGTTCCTACATATTACAAATGGAATTACTAGTGGGTGAGCAAAATGTGCAGAGAATAAAATACAAATTGCAGCCTTTTATAGACAAGTGCTGCTGTATTCAGATATAGATGAAGCTTTGCAATCAATTTGTCCTCTAAGTCCTCTAAAAGTCATATTTATCTTTTTAAAGTCACACAAAGATTAAGGAAGTCATATAACACGCTGCCATTCCAGACCCCTTGTAATTTCTCTATGGATTAAATAAAGCCCGTGATAATATCTTTATCCTTATCGAGTATTTTATCACAGATTTTATTCAGGTGGTTGACCTTTCTTAGGAGCATCAATAAATCAGCAAATCCTATAGAACACTCTGATGCAAGACTGGTTATAGTCTAATAATTCTCCCCCCCCCTCCAAAATCCTCCTCAAATTTCAGTGGAATAGTAAAGATTGTTACTTTAACAGAATGTTAGTGCTAACGGAGCTATCAGCACCCTTCATTATCAGTACCTGTAAAAGGACAAAGATTTAAAGTCTTGACATTTTAGGTAATTTCTTTATAAACTGATAACACAATAGTTCTTTGCAAGTCTGAAATTCAATTCAACATGCTCCACTACCTGCATATAACCTTAAGTACAAGTTGTAGAGCCTCATTTAATCATAATATCTTTAGACATCTGTATCTAAAATGCACATACAGCTTGGAATCTGGTCTCTTCGCATGGTGCATGCTTACATTTCTATGCAGAATCTACGCCCAACATAATAGTTGGGCATTTAATCCCCAGTGGATTTGCACAATGCTAAAAAGTGTGAGATCTCTCCAGCAAAGAAGGGCAGACAGCTTACATTTGTACAACTTGTTTATGAGAAAATGCATGCAAAGTTTTTCCTCGCATGCTAGATCTTTGGGGCCGGAAAGAAGCTAGAAATGCATAAATGTAGCCCTGAATAACTTTTCAGCCATGTGAAGAGCCATTTTCAACTGTCTTATGCCATTAATTTGGTGGTGCCCAAACTGTTGCCCACAACCCTGCTCTCATCACCAATAACAGAATCTGTCTGTGCATCACCCGCTCCCTTCATTACTGCACAGCTGTCTCAGCAGGCACTCAGAAGGCAGAGCTGGGACAGAACTGGGAGATGCTTCCTTACTGCAAATTAGCTCCTGGATTGTACTTGGATCAAAAATGTCCACAGAAAAACCATGTTACACTATGTCTTTAGGTAACCTAGCCCAGAGGATAGCACATTAAAGGTGGAAAAGCTCAGATCAGACACGGTCCAGGTGCTCTTGGTTCAGGTGACCGCACACATTTTATGAGCATATCGTTGGGTTCGTATCTAAATGGAGTCTTGGTGCCGGCTGAGTTGCACTTGGTGCAGGACTTGAGCTAGAAGTGGTGGAACAATGGTGGCTTTACACCATATTTATATTTACCCCTGTGTCCAGGAGACAGCTGGTCCCTATGTGACATTCAAGATACTTGCAATGTTACATAATTTTACCTCATCCTCCCTAGTCTTGTCACACACCCTCATTCCTTCCTTTCTACTGATTCTGCCAAGCTCAACATACCGTTTTTCTGCCTCTCCCGTATTTGCCTCTGTTCCTTGCCCACACCACTCCCTGTAGATAGCTCCCTTGCAAAGCATGTAGCTACCTTTTCCTTAAACCTCACTTCTTCCATGATGCCTCCCAAAAAGTAGCTACCTAAATGATCTACTTGTTTATATAAACTGTCAATAAAGGGGTTACTCATTTAAATGGAGATAAATGATGAAATGTTCAAAGAGGGGGAAACAAGAATTGGAACTGAGGCTAGGGATTGCTTAGGTGGCTGGAAGGAAAGGGTTTGGGATAGCCATCTTTTCAAAAGGCAAAAGTGGGACACATGCAGGAGTCCTTGTCCTTGCCCTCAAAGTTCCACTGTGGCTGCTTCTCTTCCCCCAATCTTACGCCCCCTGCAGCTGCCCTGCTCATTGGCCAGGCCAGTACTGTGCATTAGTAAGAGCTGCCCAGGGAGCCCCAGAACCTATACCTGCTTCAGGAGTACAAGAGCAGCTCAAAGTCGTCAGAGAGTCCTGGACTCCCTACAGTGACCAGGGCAACTTTTACCACTGTCCAGCTTTGGCTTCTGGCCTGGCCAGGGATGGGCCCTGGGATGAGGAACAAGAGTGGGGCCTCACAGTGAGGCGGGAGCTAAGGCTGCTGGGAAGAGGCTGGTGCTACCTCTGTACCTCAGGCCGGTGCATGAGGGAATCCAGGCCAAATGCTGTCCTGGAGTCATTCAGGCCAGGACTGGGAGAAACTATATTTCAGGACTGTCCCCCTCAATTCAGGGATGTGTGTCACCCTAAAAAGGGCTATAAGGTAAAGAGCTCATGGAGAAGGGAAAGACAGTAAAGGAAGAAGGACTTTAGTGTTTCATCTAAACTGCCCTCTTCAAAAACAAAACAAAACAAACCCAGTAAAACTGCTGAGTTATGTGTGCACCATTTTGCGTATATATTGTATGATTCTTACACCTTTTGTCCTCCTTTGCCTTTTCAGGCCAGGTCTATACTATAACTGGATGGTCAGCTTAAGCTATGCAACTCCAGCTACATAAATAACATAGCTGGAGTTGATAGACCTTAAACCATGCTGTCACGTTATTGGATTTTAAAGTGAGCAGACAGATCATTGCTGCGCCCATGGGGAGGGAGGTATTTTCCCCAAATTTGGTACAAAGTGGGCCATGTGAGGTGTCAAATGAAAGCTTATGTCCTACTGATTCTATGTACTTGTGTGATGTTTGTATGTGGAGTTATGAATATGGATTCTGTGAACAGACTGCTTATCATGAGGAAGGAATGTCCAATGAGTGACTATGCTAATTAGCACAGCTCCAAGGACAATGGCTCTCAGGGTGGCCAATACACACCTGAGGAATGCATCTAGAAACCTGCAAACGAGTCAGGGCATAATGGCTGCCAGCATGTGAATCACAGACAGGTCACCTGACCATGTAACCCGCTCCAGCTTGGGAGACACCAGGAACGGATATAAAATGCCATGAGGCGGTCTCCATCTTGTCTTCAATTTTGCTACTGATCCCAGATGCAGCCTTGCTAAGGACAGGGAGCCCTAAAGGATTGCTGACCCATCCTGACATAGGATGTACAACAAAGACTTCTAAGCTAGTTGTAACATCTCTGCTAAGAGCCCGCATCAAGAACTTGGTGATTGATGTTTGCAATGTATTCTCCTTAACAACCTTACTTACAACATTTTCTTTCTTTTGTTAATAAACCTTTAGATTTTAGGTTTTAAAGGATTGGCCCAGTGTGATCTTGTGGGTAAAATCCAAAGTATAAATTGGCCAGGGATTTGTGGCTGGTTCTTTGGAACTGGGAGGATCTGTTTGGGGTAGGTGAGATTGAGTTCTATAACCTCTCACCTGTGTGTAAAGCCCAGGGCTGATTGTGGCACAGGGAGAGCTGGGGTGCTTGAGGGGTTTTGCTCGTGAGGCTTCCTTGCTGGCCAGATTGGCAGCTGAAGCGCTCTGTGTGACTGGTTTGTGACCTGTTTTGGGAAAGGTCTCCAATCTAGGGCTGTAAGGAGCCCTGGTTGAGAGCAATTCGCCCTGAGCGGACGCCCTCAGTGGTGCCCAGACCCGGTCCGGTCAGTCACACAAGCTTGGTGCCATTTCCACAGCAGGACAATAGGAGAAATGCTCCTGTCGAATTCCCTTACTCCCTGAGACAGCGAGGTGTAGCAGTGCCAATGGGGATGCTATCAGTGTTCACTTTAGTGGGTCTTTACTGCACCAGCTAAAATCGAACCCCCGAAGAACAATCACCAGAGTATATAGATTCTTCAGTAAGTGGAGATATGGCCTTAGTCTTCACACTCTTGGAAGTGGAAACAGTATCCTCTGTATTTTAGAGCACAGCTATGGGATCTGGATGCCAACACAATCTAAATAATACAAAACTGAATGCTATCTTTACTTCCCAGCCCAAGTACCACCCAAAAACATTATCTAGGCATTTGTTTTGAAATACGTTTGAAAGAGTTTTATTTTTTGCAAATGTCTGCAAGCAATGAGATTTTCTGAAAACTTGTTTCAAAAGGCAGACAAAGGAACAGTTAAAGCAGAGCGTGCTACCCTAACTGCAACTTTTAAAAGGAGTTTTAAACAGTCAGATGAAAAACAGGTGGATGAACAAAATGTTTCATGTACAAAAATAGCATTATTATAAAATAAAAGATATAGAACTCCAAAACACTTTAGAACAGAAAAAGCTGCATGCAACAAAGAACCATTTCATTATGGTTCTGTTTATGCACCAAAATTTAAAAGATATTCTGAAATCTTAATATTTGTTAGTGATATAGTCTGTCAGATCAACGTGGTATCCTAATGCTACTGCAATAATGGCTTTAAACCGATGAATGTGAAACAACTATTTTCATGATATTTACTGATTTGTTTAGTACTTGGATCTTAGAAGTAATTTCTGTACAATATTTGTGAATAATTTACTGATAACAGCTGACAATCCTAACATTGTAGTAGTTCTTCCCCCCCCCAAAAAAACCCCATTTTCCTAAGCATAGAAAAATCTAACTAATGTACAGAGAACCTTTTACAATTCTACTTCCATACTATAAAACACATATTTTACATAAAAAGGATCCCTACAGTGGTAGATTTTAATGGCTAGGTGTCCCTCAACAGGATTTATCTTCTTTGCAATTAACCTGACTTACACATGTTTTCAACTTAGAAAATGCCATGAACTTTGGTAATGGTAAACATTACACAGAAGTTTAGACAGAGTGAAAAACATTAAATTAGTGCTAAATTAACAGCTGACTAACCTCACTCAATTATATTAGTTTTACATTTTTATATATGCACAATACCAAAAATATGCCTACTTCATGGTCAAATATTGTCGCACAATGTTATTCTGATCTTTTGAGTTGAGGCAATCTGATACAGACTTAGCCAAAAATAAAACCATGCTATTAGGTTTGGTGATAGCTGAAGACAAAATTCTTTCTGAAAAAAAAAAAAAAAATCACTCACCGCAACTCAGTGAACATTAACAGAAAATGGCTTGATTTTCAGAAGTGCTAGGCATCCACAAAGCTCATTAATGTCAATGGGAACCTCAGGTGCTTAGTACCTTTGAAAAAAAAATCAAACCATGTTTTTGTTTTTACTACATTAGGAAAAACACACCATCAATGTGATTCAAATGAGTATAGTACAGATAGCTCAAAGACTCTTGCTCTTTCACACTAGCACTTAACATTATTTCAGTTTTTTGAAAGCTGACTAAAAAAACCAAGGAACATCTAGAATGCTTTAAGAAAATTAATAATCTTTAACCCTCTATCTGTTCAGAATTATGTTTCAGCTAATATTGCTTTTCCCAGCTCACTGGTAAGAATGTTGTAGCATACACTGAAATTTGATTTTACCAATGTATATGGGACAACAAAAAACATCATAGAAACACAGAGGTAGAAGGCTTCAAGAAACTAAACCTGAGTTAAACCATCATTTCTCTTTAGATATCTAACAAAGTTTTCTAATATCCTTTCAGCATATAACATCTTGTATTACCTGAAAATCTGTTTTTGACTGCAATACAATAACACCATGGCATTATTAGTAAAGTCAGCTGCTGGTCTCGAAGATACTTGTCCTTATTCCGTTACTGGAGTTACATATTAATACTATATACAAACAATCATAGTATGTGGGGATGGATGAAACATTTCATAAATATAATCTTAAGCATTCTAGTATAATTTTGCTTTAACAATACAAGTAACCATACACACAGGATTTCTAAGATTTAGTTTGAACAAATAAAGAATGAACAGAAGAGCCTCACAAGAAAAAAAAATATACAGGAGAAATCTGTCATCTTCAGATTCTACCAACAAAGTGCATTCTGAAAAAAACTGCAAAAGCTGCACCCTTTTTGGCACCCTTTTCTCTCATGCAGAGTTTCAAAAACAAACCTGCCTTTGATTTCTACTTTATTTAGAAACATTACTTCTTTATCAGGAAAGAATGATAAATACACAGTCTTTCACTTATGATATGAAAGGGCAAAAAGTAGTAAAGATATGCTGCTCTGCCCTCGTCAAAATACAAATGTGAGTGATTTCCAATATTAAGTAATTTGTGAAATACTTCACCAAACTTTAGGCATGTATAAAAGATAATTAAGCTTCAGAAGGAAATTGTTTTATAAATGTAAACCTATTTAATTTTACTGACTGAAATGTATTAATATATTATGGAATTAAATGGTAGTATATTTTATGCACCAGAATAAACTTGTAGATTTTAGTAATTTTGTTTTTAAATGATTGCTGATCAACATGTCAAACATGCTAAGTATATGAAATAACTGATAAGGACAAAACAATTGATACAGGATTCCTTTTAAAAGGAATTTTATACAGTAGTTGCTTTAGCAGCGGATATCAGTAAGTGCTTGGCTTCTACCATTTACAGCATCACTACAAGGATGACACTAACCAATGGAACATCAATCAGTAAAGAGGTTTAGACCTCATACATTCTTTGATATTTGGGCAAACATTTAAAAAGAGCAGTGTGAACATAAGAGTATTTCATATAGTTAGAAACAAGAATTTCTCAGCCAAATCTACTTAAAGTATGCTAGTAGCCAATATTCCACAAACAAAATTTGATATTTACTATCATATGTAAATTGTATGAATCAAATACTGTCTACTTGATTTATCTTTTGCCTTAATTCAATAGCAGTAAATATCTTCTTAAATTATACAGTGGCAAGTTGGAGTAACCTGTTTCAGCATTTATCTGACATTCCTAGAATCAGATGCATTTGCTGGTCTCTCACTATGCTTCTCTTCCCAGTGGTCAAAATTTGAAGATACAACATTCAATTCCCAGAGTACTGGGAAATAACAGTACCTTGTCTGTGCACCAAACCCAATTTTAATGATGCTTGTCTGTCTTTGCTTTCATTTCTTAAACTTATTTAAGCAAGCATCAGAAGTAACATTGAGCATATTCAACTGACACACACTGATGACTGCTTTTTCATTCCAAAAACAGATTACTAGATTACAGGCAAAGTAATGGTGATCTATTATGGACTGATCCATCTTCTGTTTCTGGAATTCTAGGCAGGAGAGCAGAGCGGGTCAATCCCCAGAATTTTTGAGGAGACAGATCTTTTTTAGCAGCTGTGAACTTCCACCCCATGTGATTCCCACAGATTCTGCACTGGGCTATAGTCCATGCATACCTTTAAAAAATAAAAATAAAAAAAAGAGTATTTTTAGTAGGAGTCACATTATCATTCATCAGAACATTTTAATGGAACTGAAAGACAGGTAAGTAATTCAGTAAGAATAAAATGTATGCTTCATTTGGGATTTTCAAATGGGTTTAAGGGATTCAGGCACCCAATTCTCATTCATTTTTGAACAGGACATGGGTACCAAACTCAGTAATAGGACTAATTATTGTATGCCAGTACAGGAGCATAAAATACTTAAGTGTATTATGATTGACTTGCTCTAAAGACATAAAGGATGGTTTTAAGGAGATATTTAAAAGGAAAGGGGGGGGGGTTCAGTTGCTGATAGATTTAAAAAAAGAATGTGGCATCTAGCTTGTCTGAGCAATGGAATTTTTCTTTTAAAAGCTTCAAAAGGAAGAACACAAATCTACTCCAGAGGAGAAAAAGGACAGAGAAAACATCTGAGGGTGGGAAGTAAGAAGTAACTTTGGAATAGATAATATGAATCACCAGATGACTTCTGTGATGAATGTGTGAAAGGAAAAAGGATCCTCTGAGAGCAGTTAGTAAACTGGTCGTTCCATAAACCCTGCTAACCTCCCACCTACATTATTCAGCTCTGATAAGTCAACTTTGAGGTAAACCAAGCAGTAAGGTGAGAAAGTGCAATTTTACATGTGTGCAAATTAGTCAAGTACCCTGGAATAGCTATTGTGTTAGCTATATGTTTAAGTCAACAAGTGAATGCAAAATCCAGTTCATTTGAGAGACAATAGCTTACCATAGAGAACATACTGGTTTAAGGTGAGTTAAATCTGATGAGGGAATTATTTCTGATAGTATGGCACCGAAATGAAGAGGCAGAAATCCATTTATGGATTAAAGTTAAGGACAGAGTTGTAGAACACAACCTAAGTTTTAAATTATATCTGAATTATGATGGGGTTAAAGGTTTGAAGTTGATTTTTAAATTATTCTAAAATATGCTTGTCTATTCAAACCAAAAGGTTGAGTGGCTGTGGGATGAAAGGAGGTATAGGTAGCAACTTGAAGGGACCATACATTTCAGTTGGAAGGCTCATATTGGTTGATTAAGAAAGTAAAGGATAAAGGACAGAAATAAAACCAAAATCAAACCCTCACATCCAATAGGTCATATCCTGATATTTTAGAAGGGAGACCTCAGGACAGGCTGAGGTAAGCGGGAAGAACACTTTAATACAGGAATCCAGTTATACAAATGCAACTCTTATTGGCTGCACAAGTTGGAATCAAGCTTTCAAAAAAAATCATTAATGTAATTTTATCTGAGAAACTGATGTGCATCACTTCCCCTTACTAAGACTTGTTCTTATTAAAATAAAACTCCATGGATAAACCATGAACAACTTTTGTCTAAAATGTGTTTAGTTTCTCCTCTGCTTTTTGGAAGGATTGGATACAATTCTTGCACCTGTACATTTTTACCTCCTTGTTCTCTATCTCCAATTTAGTAAAAGAGGATTTTATTTGCATCTTTTACTTGCAGAAGTTTATTCACTTTTTAAAGAGCTTGGAACTGAATAGCTTCAAAATTAGGCAGTTAGTCCAGCAGTGTTACAAGTGCTAAAATGATTATTTCTAAAACGGTTCATGAATAAACTAACAAAAATAGGTAATTATTCCAGCCACACACTACATATAAGAGAGGTTACTTCTAAAATGACTAAAAAACAAACACCTTTGTTATTTTGAAAAAAACAAAGATTTTACTTTCTCAAACAGGAGCACTGCATATTAAATCAATATCTGGATATGGTAATATTTCTATTTTTCAATTATTATTAAAGCATAGCAGACAGATCATGGATTTTTAAAATATTCTATATAGAAACAATTCCACTTATGCATCATATTTTCTGCATTTGCCTTTAAATTTTTTATCACCAAAGATAGATACACAGATATATGGCATTTCCCGAGAATTTATCTGTTTATGCTGTATAACTCCCCATTTAAAATTACAATAATGTGTTTGTGCTTTTTGTAGGGACAAGACTGGCTCTATAGAAATAATTAGACAAGTTTATGGAAAAAACACTATATGTCATAGAGAGAGGAAACTCTTGGGAAATAAATATCCCACTGATTTGCGTCAGAAGCTGAACTGTTTCTAAATCAGTGGTTCTCAAACTTTTTGGCCTGTGGACCACAGGTTGCTAATGGAAACTCACCATTGATTACAGAATTACACTCAAGCCATTTTGCTATTGTTGTGCTTGGGTGAACAGTTGAAATTAAATTATTAAACAGATTAAGCCTTTTAACTTTCTCATGTTAGTTTATCAAACTTCATTTTAAATAAAGTAAAATATTAATTTATGTCCAACACAAAAGGTTTCAATGTTTTCTTCACTTGTGGCACAGGTGGGGAACCTCTTTTGGGTTGGGGGCCACTGACCCACAAAAATATCAGTTTGGGACCACACAACTGAGAAGCAAAAAACAGAACAAAACAAAACTCCACATACCTGCAAAAAACCCTCAATCCTCACTGATGTGGCCCCTAACTGTTATACCTCATTCCTCTGGTATTCCAGCCCCACAGGACGATGGGAAGGGACAGGGAGGTCTGAGGTTCAGGGCTTTCCATAGGCCAGATTTACTTTTCTGGGGTTCTGGAGTTACTGGATTTTTTGGACCGCCTTAGGTTCTGGGGTGGGGACAAAAATGAGGGGTTCAGTGGGTGGGACAGGGCTACCAGCGAGTAGGATAGAGATGGGATGCAGGATCTGGGGAGGAGGTAGGGTGCAGAAGCAAGCTGGAAGTAGGGTGTCTGGCCGGGGGGAGGGAGCAAAAACAAAGGAGGGCGCAGTGTCTGGTCAGGAGGGAGGGTGCAGGAGCAGGGTGGGTGTCTGACCAAGGGGGTGGTGCAGGAGCAAAAGAGGGTGCAGAAGGAGGCAGGAGCGAGGGTGTCTGGCCAGAAGGTAGTGTGCAGGAACAAGAGAGGGTGCAGAGTATGGCCAGGAGGGAGGGTGCAGGAGCAGGCTGGGGGTAGGGTGTCTGGACGGGCAGGAAGTGTCTGGCCAGGAGGGAAGGTACAGGAGCAATGGGGGGTGCAGGGTCTTGGCAGGGGGAGGGAGTAAATGAGGGGGATTGGTGTGCGGGGGTCTGAGCATGAGGGGGGCGCTTATCTGTCTTTGCACTCCCTTTGTTCCCATTGGCTGGTGGTTGATAGAGAGCTGCTCTCTTGTAAGACTGTGCTACTGGTAGTAGGAATTGCTCCTATAATATATTGTTATCAGAAGTAGCACAATCCTGCAGGCTATTGTTTCTAAACAGAAAAACCAAATGTTTAGAATTGCTACCTGTTTCAGTGCTGGAGGGCTCCTCTGTTGTCCTCTGCACTGGCTTTTTGTTTATGGCAACCTAAATGGTACCTTGTCAGCACAGAAATTTTGATATTCCAGATAGTTTTTCATGGTTGTATAGAGCAAGCCAGGAGGTGAGGGGGCACTGGGCACAGAGCAATACAGAAGCGTTTCTTGGTTTACACCAGCTCTTCAGTGATGGCTGAAGGTGGGGGACAGAGTTCCCTAGTGACCCTGCTCCTTCACATGCACCCTCCTGGCTGCCTGGGGAAACAGGCAGCCCCCTCCCGTGGCTTCTGGAGGAGCCCCACTCTGCATGGCTGCACTACAGAGCAACTTGTCCCCCCCGCCTCGGAAATGCAGCTGCCTGCACCACTGAGCAGAAGGCAGGTTGGCAGGTCTTGAGGCGAGGTGAGCGGACTGCTGCTTCCCCACTGGGCACCGTCGAAACCACTGCCCAGGTAACACCAGCCAATGGCAGCATTGGGGAAAGCCTCACTGCCGTTCCCCCAGCGGGGTGGAGGGAAGAGCTCAGCCCCCCCTTCCTTTTCCACCCAGCGGGAAGACAATGCGGGCTCCCCACCTCATGGGAGAAGGGGGGGGGAAGGGCTGAGATTGAACCATGGACCATCTGAGAAGTGGCCACAGACCACCATTGGTCCACGAACCTAACTTTGAGAACCACTGCTCTAAACGATTATTTAAAAGTTGTCCTTGAAGCATTAGCTGATCTCTAGCCAGCAGATTTTCCATTTTATTTTAAAAGGTGGGTATTCAAAATCTCCATCTTATTAAATAAGTTAATTGTTCACTTGTATGATTTATACATGAGATTTTCCTTGTAATTTTTTTTCCAGACAATATGAGTAAAATAACATAATTCTGAAATTATAAATACAATAAATATTTCACTTGGCATTTTTAAGAACAGAGCATTAAAGATCAACTGAGGAGATTCAGGGAGAATATATGTAAATTACATTTAATCCCTTTCAAGGATAGTGATGAATCAGTAGTCAAGAGTCAGTATTAAAGTGTGCACCACTTGAAGTACATAAGATGAATGTACTTAATATGAATAAAATGTATAGACATGTATACATTTTAGTTCATGAAAAACAGAATTCCCAACCACAAGCAATATAAACAACTAGTTGAAAAATAAGATCCTCAGAGATGTAAATAATCTCTAGTCATAATGAGACATATTCATAGTTTACTATGTGGAAAGTTCTAGCGCTGCAAATTACATACAGAAGGCAATTTAAATGGGGACTACAGGAGGAAGTAACAGTAATACTGTGGAGAATGTTTTTAGAAAGAATGAAAGATGTATTTCCATTGCTAACAGATATTAGCTGCTGGTTCTTTCTCTAGCTCTGAGAAAGACTGCAAACCCTTTGGGGACACAGTGTCCATTTTACAATGGAGGTCTGATACCTGACTGAGGTCATTTCACTACACTCATTACACAGTTATTTATCAAGATGTTAGTTGGATAATTAAAAGAAAATTATTCCAAAACAACTTCTCAAATGTGGGTAAAATTTATACAGAATTTAAAAGGCACAAGAGAATTCTGAATACATTTTATACTACTTCTCCAATTTATAATAGATTAAGAAGGAATACTATATTTACTTTTTCCTTCATTTACAATAGTTTAACGATCATTTAAGAGTTTTAGAAAATAATGAAATGTCTGCTTCTCATTGTTTGCAGGCCAGAATGCACTGAAGTCAGAAATATAAACTTCTACTATTTGCTAATAAGATTTCTGAACTGTATTTTGTAATTCTGGACTAGATTATTAGAAGAAAGAAATACTATTTTACCCAGGAAACCAACTGTGCTCTGTAGATGGTCGGCCACTCAGATTCAAGTTGCAGGCTTTGTATACTGTAAGGGTCTCATGGACATATCCATGAGGATTCACATATGCTGCCATAGGTCCACACAAGGATAAACTACAATGGAGAAATAAGATCCAGTTATGTACTTTGAGATGTATATTATATATGTGTGTCCAAAAGGCATATATATATATATATATATATATATAAAAATAAAAACAAAAGGAAAACAGGGCTGAAAAAGGTTCATAAAATTAAAATAACTCTAATTAGAAAGCAAATAGAAGCAAATTGCCAAATACTTAAACTATATTGCATAACAAGCAATCTAATAAGCTTGTAGATAAGATTTATTGAGTTACAGTATTAAACATTAAAATATGTATGAACATCTTTATTACATGACCTAATATACAAACTTATTTGGAAAATTATTGTGATACCTGTAGGATCCGACCCTATGATCCCTTACTCAGGGTTAGTAATCTTTACTAATGAGACCAAATTCTGACAACTACTTTCTAGGCCCTTTTTCAAGAAAGACACAAACACATACTCAAATGCTTTCCTGAATATTAAAATAATCTCATGCTTAAGCCCTGATTCAGGAATGCACTTAAGTGTTTCTTAAAGGTGCCAAACTACAGACCAGATGGAAAGTTGGCATGGAAAACGCCTCATTCGGAGAGGCTGGTGGTCTTTACCTCATCAATATATAAATTAAATATAAACAAAACACAGGGAAGTTTTCCATTTACTTTTACTTGCTAAAAATGAGCAGTCAGCAAAAACAAGCAATTACTACACTAATGTCTCTCAATTTAAAAAAGTAGTTAAAAGACAACCCACAAATTAACAACATAGTAGCAACTAAGGATTTCTCACTACATCATTTAGATAAGGAATGAGCTTCAATTACCACTGCCACTAACATACTGATTAACCCCTCCCCCCCCCGCGCGCACGCATGCACACACACAATATGAAGAGCTTTTGTTAAGCCAAAAAAATCTTTTAATGTTCATATCATCATAGCTCATAGACAGATACTAGTTATCTTGGATAAAGCTGAGATAAGGCTATCAGCAGCAGTAACTGTTTTCAAGAAGTTCTATGCTGAGATAGCTACCAATAAGGACAATGGAAAGGTCATGCATATAAGAACGAATTGCCTATTATAGATTGAACCTCTCTGGTCCAGCAACATCCGTCCAGACACCCTGGACCAGAGAGCCCTTGCCAGGGCCAGCAGCAGAGAGTGGAACCAGGAGCCTGCAGTAGACCTGCAACCTGGAGGCAGGAAGCCCAGAGGCAGGGCCAGCAGCAGAGCAAAGGGGCTAGGAAGGGAACTCAGCCAGGTCTGCTGATGGATCTGGGAGAGCCTGGAATCCATGAGCACGGGAGCCAGAATTGATTTCCCCAGGTCTGACAAACTCCCTCCTTTTTTTCCCCTATTTATTTTGGGTCTGTACATCCTAAACTCAAAATTCTGGTCATCTGAAGAAGTGGGCTGTGCCCATGAAAGCTCATGATACCATCTACATGTTTTGTTAGTCTATAAAGTGCTACCAGACCATTTGCTGTTTTTTAAGTTTATCCTGTACAGACTAACTCGGCTACCCCCTGAAGCTTTCCTCTTTAGGGACCAGTCAGGTCCCTAGGTTGCCAGCAGTGTTCCCTCTAAGCTGCCTGACAGCACAGCTTTACAGGTGATTAATCAGCCCCGCCCAGTCTGAGGCTCACAGTTTCCAGCACAGCTGACTGACTGAGCAGGGCTGATTAATCACTTGTCAAGCTATGCTGCCCTGCAGCTTAGAGGCAACACCTGCAAATCTCGTAGGATGATTTTTAGACTGTTTGATGTCACATGATTTCCAATGTGACATCTTCCTTGCATTACAACATATTAATGGCACATATATGATATTCAAATCACATACAGTAATCTAAAATCATTGCTTGTTAAAATGTAGAAATATAATGCATAAGATTTTTTTCTGATTTTTGTTAGTCAGACTCAGAATATTACAGTGATATGCAAGAATTCATACTCCAAAATTCATCAGAAGAATAACCCTACAATGGCCAGATGGTGGACCAGATAATATAACACAGACTTTCAAACTTCCACTTCTAATATTCTAAAGACGATCATAAATAACCATTTTGTTAAATGTGGACTGGATGATGTCAGTTTATCTTATCAATTTGTTTTACACTCAGAAGTCCCTATATTGATCAGCACAGAATGATCTTAGAAGAATAAAATTCAAAGACAAAATGAGAGTTGTAAGAAGAGCAAGACTATTAATGCATATCCAATTTTCATTTACTGTAATGTGGACGTAGATAACAATTGTATCTCTTCCAAAAAAAAAAAAGATTAAACTGATTAAAAACTCACCTGAATATTTCATTCTTGGTTGTTATTTCTGTGTCTTGACATTGCTTACAACAAAGAGAGGTACACTGGGAAAAAAAAATTACATGATCAACAGGACAGCTTTACTCATTTCTGCTTATTCATCTCCAAGTATAATATAATCCCAAAGCCTGCTTTAAAAAAAAAAAAATTAAGAAAAGGCCTCTATGTAACTGTAATACATTAGGAAATGGTCTATTCTTTCAGGAGCTTTAGAAAAAAAACTAGTTTTCTAGAGAAATAAAAAGATGTCGCCTTTTAATATGTGAGATAGAAACATGTGTGATCAAGTTCTGAAGTACTGGGAGAGAGTACTTTTAATCTCTTGAAGATAAATATTTTGTAAAATTAAACATATTGATTCCCAATTCCTCTTCTCCCCCCCTCCCCCCTTTAAGGAGTCTAACAGATTAACTGATCATTTACAATTACTACAAAATAAGCTGGAACAGAACAATTCATTACTGACCTTGCCCAAAAAATAAGTCTTTAAAAATCATTTTATTCCAGTGTATATTTTTCAGCGTAAAATATTCTTTTTTGAAAACATATACATATTTTTCAAATTGTCAGTGACTGAACCAGTTTAGAAGGTTTATGGAACACAATACTGCTTTAAGTATGTTCCCTTATAACAATTTATGTAAACCACAGTTTGAACTTTTGTTTCCAACTAAGTTCTGACCCCTAGCCCTTCTACCCTATGTTCTGCTCAGTGCAGCATGTTGCTCCTTTTGTCGCCTCTTACTAATGCCTTTCTTTGTTTTTTTCTGTGATGTACACTATACACGGAATGACTTCTATCAAATAATGTGCCTACTTTTTTTTACATTCCTTCATGTCTCTCAACATTCATTACTTTTTGCTGTATTTCCCCACCATTCACCTATTTTCGTGTGCCATCTCCTATTGTTCTCTCATTCTACTGCACTTAGTTTAAAATAATCAGAAGAACTTAAGCACCAGACACAACCCATATTCTCCTTTATTCCTGTATAGTGACATGCACATTTTAGCTTTATATAAATATTAAACAATAATAAATTGTTTATCGTAACAGCAGTTCAAGTCTTATTCACAAAAACCCATTACTAATGCAATATATTTCATGTACATAAAGACAGACCAGATTCTAATCAATTACATCTAAGTCAGTCAGGAATAAATCAGAATCTGGCTAAGTGTATACATTATCAATGTATTAGCCTTATGCAATATACTACTGCAATTAATACAGTACTTGAAGAGATTTACATAATCCACTTTTGTCCTATAATGTTGGGTCAGGAAAGACTACAGACAAAAAAGTCATTACCACATATTTCATAAGGGCAATTCAGGCCTTATGTCTTCAGTCTTTCAGGATTAAGATGTACCACATACTGCAGATGAGCAGTTTTTGGAATTCCATAGATGATAACATTAGCACACTTTTATAATTTCAACCACAGCATGGGGGTGACTAATCTCCTAAATGATTACAGAAATACCACCTGAAAAATTTCCTAATTCAGAACTAAAATCGTAGAGATGTAGGACAGGAAGTAATCATGGGATACAATCCAGTCAGTCAACAATCCTCCCATGCTATGGCATAATCAAGCATGCTCAGACCATCCCAATTTGTAAAATCCCCATTTTTAAGGACAGATTAGACAAACTCCCGTGATAAGCTATTCCGGTATTTAATTATTCTTATAGGTGGAAAGATTTTCTTAATATCTAAACTAAATCTACCTTTCTTCAGATTAAACCCCTTATTTCTTGTCCTACCCTCCAATGGACGTGAAAAATAATTGATCACCATCCTCTTTAAAGCAGCCTGATGAGCTATGGGCATGAGGGAACT
This sequence comes from Apalone spinifera, assembly GCA_030068395.1. Taxonomy (NCBI): domain Eukaryota; kingdom Metazoa; phylum Chordata; order Testudines; family Trionychidae; genus Apalone; species Apalone spinifera. The sequence goes on along the minus strand of JANRFK010004440.1, from coordinate 33,505,595 downwards.
TTGATTTAACATATTTTCAGCAGTTACATGGTTACTTAATTACATATATTTTAACATCCCTAGATCCCACTCGATGCAGCTCCAGCCAGTATCAATGGAGAGAACTATCGATAACTACCCTTTGAATATGGTGCTTCAATCAGCCGTACACTCACTTTACAGTAATTTCATCTGGACCACATTTCCCTAGTTTGCTTAAGAGAATGTTATGTTGAATCATGTCAAGAGCCTCAATGAAAATCAAAATAAACCACATCTACTGCTTCCCCAGCAGTAACCCTGTCAAAGAAGGAAATTAGGTTGGTCTTGCATGATTTATTACTTATTATGCTATTTTCTCTAACTACTTACAATTTGTTTAGTAATTTATTCTAGTTTCTAAGTTAGGCTGGTTGGGGTATAAGTTTTTAGGTTCTCTTTGTTCCCATTTTTAAAAAGATAGGTACTATGCATGACCTTCTCCAGCCCTCTAGAACCTCACTTATCCTCCAAGTTCTTAAAGATAATTGCTAATAGTTCTAGATCCTAGTATGGTGATATGAACACATCTAACACATTTATATTTTTTAACTAATTATTTCCCTATTCTGGCTTGTATTCCTTCCCCCTTGTTAGTATTGATTGCATTAAGCATCTGGTCACCATTAACCTCTTTAGGGAAGACTGACGCAAAATAGCCCTTAAATGCGTCAGCCTTCTTGGTGTCATCGGTTATTAACTCAAATGCTCCTTCACTCTGTGTATTTCTGGTAGCTCTTTCATGTAAGGTTAGCACATATACTCTTCGATAGTCCATTTGAACACATAGCTACGATAATTCCTGCATTAGATGGTCATGCTTAATTTTTAGTTTCAGAAAACCCATATAATGTGCAACAAGAGACATTTTAAATCATCTTGGAATCTTGCTGCTCATCAGGATAGTGGATGTTTGAACATAAAAATAATTTTAATCCAATATTTATATAGTCTTAACTCTAGAGGGATATATCACACTTTACAAAGCACCAAAATCCATTTCATTTCTCATAGACCAGCAATATTTCATTACCGTATGTTTTACTGTAAATGCAATGTGATTTTTGAAAAGATTATATTAATTGGATCAGACTTCTAGCACCATCTCTTGGCTAGCAGAGTACAATGAAGTGTTCGAAGATCATCATAAAAATATGATTGTCTTTCTTTCAAGATGATAAAAAGACCTCAGGTACTATATGGTACGGAAAAAAGAAAATACACTCCGAGTCTGCTGCTAAATATAACGAGGCAGCCAATATCAATGGAACACATCTTCTAACCAAGTAAAAAATAAATAGAAAAAATAAAAAGATCAAAAATGCCACCTCCTAAAACACAGCTTGGAATTGGAAAAAAATTTTGTTATAGATTATTCAAAGTCTACTCTTATTACCTATTGACACTAAAACCAAAATATCATACAATAAATATATATAAGATACTTACTTTGTTCATAATATCTAATTCACACCGTAATCGCTGAATAGCACTACCTATTTTAAGCAGCTGAATACGTAATGAATCATCAATTGGCAGGCATGCAGCAACTCTGTAAGAAAAATCTGGAGAAAAACACCATGCCTGTTACAATGTAAAAAATAAAAAGATAAAATACGGGTATCTTTTAGTCAGTTATCTATGCCTGCAAAACCCTTTTGTAAACGAGAAAAGCAAACCTGTACTAACAAAAATATACTCAGTATCCAAGTGGCACCGTTGACTCTAATATGTCAAAGTTTGCTTGTGTGTCAGGGGAAAGATAGGCATTTTCTGCATGCATTCATTTCTGGGAGGGGAGAGGGGTTCGGATTTGTACCCAAAACAAACATATAACCAACAATTGTCAAGTATATGAAATGTGTAAATGATTGTTATTTTGAAAAATGTATATAAATATCTGCTGACTTTACCCAGACATTGGAATTTATGCTGGCATAAAATAATGGAGTTTATTGTATTCATTCTTGTCCTTATGTCATCAAAGTACTGTTTTACCTCAGAATAAACACAGGCCTAATATACTTCTACTAGAGATGTAAAATCCTGGTTAATCAGTTAAACGTAAGGCTGACCAAATGTATCATTGGTTAACCGATTAAGTGGGATCTGGACTGGGGACAGCCTTCAACCCGGGGGGCTCCCACTCTCTGCCTCATGCTGGGGCTGGTGTCCAGCTCCCAACCCCTTCGGAACAGCTACTGTCTGCAGCTGGCCTGGGCTCCCCGCAGACAGAGGCTGCTCGGATGCAGGAACAGCCCCTCCCTGCGGGGCATCCGGACAAGAGCAGCCCCTATTCACGGCAAGCCCCCCATGGGGCTGGAGCAGCCCCCTGCCTACAGCAGGCGGGGAGCTGCTCCAGTCCTCACCAGTTACTCTTTAACCAGAACTGGTAAACATTATCCATTTAGGGTGATGCTTACCAGTTAACCAGGTAACTGGTTTCACTTTCACATCCTAGCTTCTATAGTTCCATCTCATGGTCAGATAATTCAAAAGCTGGACTTCCCAGATTTAAACAATTTTAGACATTCAGGAGAAAAGTGCTAAAAGCACGTTACAAAAGTTTTGTAACACAGCTTTGTTAATGGATCAGCAGTGTTCATGCTTTCAATACACAACATTTGTTCCCAGTAGTAGTCGTGGGCTAGCCAGCAGGAAAAGAACACCCGATCATGATCTTTAACAAAATACGAGAGAAGAAAATACAAATTTGCAGAAAACCAAGCAACATAATTTTACAGTACCTATTGGATTTGATGGAAGAGATTCGTCTTTAAGATTTTCATCCCACTCATGCAGCTGCCTCTTGACTCTTTCCATCAAGGTTTCCTTTCATTAGAAGAAAAGGGTAATTTAAATACATTTTTTCCCTTTAAAATAAAAGGAAAATGGGAAGTGACCTATGGGCCTCTAGTGGACATTACTTTTTTAAAAAATAGCATAAAGACAGCTTATATATAGGTCCACATATTTTAAGCTATTAAGTTAAAAATCAGCCTAGGTTTCCCCTCAGGCAAGGCAGTGACATTTCTCAGAAACAACAGATGATCTAATAAGTTTTGGAAAAGAAATTAACTGCCTTTAAAGAATTTCTATGCTAGGATAATATCAGGGTAGCTAGTGGTAGAACTGTTCCCCCTCGTCCTGTGATCAGACTCAGTCTACTTCCCTCCACTGACTTCAGTGGTACCTTAAGATTTCATCACACAGGAGGTAGTACACTAATAACCATGGCTGGTAGTGCTGAAGTTCTTTGCACAATGTATATTTTATTCTGTTTATAATTCTGGTAAAAACTGTGCAGACTGTATTGGGAGGGAGGAGAACAGTTGATTGATTTAGTACTCTTGAACCACCAAACTCTGGGTGTCCCTAATACAGGGTTGCCAGATGAAAGAGGTTCATGTATATTAATTAAGGCAGGGGTAGGGAACCTTTTTTGGGTTGGGGGCTGCTGACCCCACAGGAAAAAAAAATCAGTCAGGGGCCGCACACAAATTAAAAACAAACAACCAAACAAACAAACCCCAACCACCCTCACGGACGTGGCCTCCAACTGAGAAGGAGAAAGACACTCCCCACATTCCCTTTCCATACCAGAGCCTAAAGGGGGCCCGGCCTAGTAGATTTTGTATGCTCCAGTCCCATGTTGGGGCAGCAGGGGAGGGATGGCTGCCAGCACAGGCTCCCTAATGCTGGGGGAGGTGGACTCCTGAGCCTTGGGGGCCAGATCCAGGGAAGCTATGGGCCAGAGGTTCCCCATCCCTGAATTAAAGATTCTAAATGTGTATTTTTTTAAATTAATTAAATGGAACCTTTCAGTATTAGATCAACTATATGCGTATATCATATTCGGTGATAATTAGTGGTTTCTACTAAAGCCACATACAAAAACTCTAAGTTAGCAAATAAAAATCCAAACTACTGATTTGGAAATAAAAAGAAAAACAGATATTGTGTTTAATATTTTTGTAGTAAATTTGTTTAAGTCTGTTAAATATATTTTGGAATACATGTCATTTTGGGTAATCTTTTGATAATGCCACAGTCAGTGTTTAAAAAAAACACAAAATAAAAATAGATTATATGGTTTTGTGCTACCTAATAATGAAATACTCCAAAGCATAAAATTTAATATATATTCCTGGATAAGATCTGGTTTATACTTACAGCATCATATAAAGAGTAGAGCCACGGTGGCCAAGAAGTCAAACTAGCACAATGAAACTTCCGCTGAAAAAGAAAACATAACATTTATTTTTGAATTGTAACAAATTGTTTACATGGATCCTCTACAAACAGATATGGGGGGGGGGGGAAGGGAAGAGGAGAATTATCTAGGAAGATAGCTACATATTTAAAATGCCACCAATTGTCTGAATCAAAATAGTACCACTGTGGATTTGTTAGCACCTTCAATCCAAAAAATCTCAAAATATTTTGCAAATGCATTAAGACCCACAGTATCCAAGTTGCAGATTTATAAACAATTAAACTGAATCAGAGATTAAATCTTGTTTAATGACAAATAAGGAACAAGCAGGTGTGGGCTTTAAAGATACATCAACTCCCTCAAATCTAGTCAGTTTTATAAAAAGTTATCAATAGTTCCAGGTAATTTCCCTTGCAATTTTTGTGGGCTTTTACAATCACATCTACATCTTCCCTCCCAGAAACGGTGAACTAACTGACTGACTACACAGGGCAAACAATGGGCCAGATAATTACCAGGTGGAAAATGTCCCTTTGACTTCAGAAGAATGACAGTTTTTAAAGAATTAACAATGGTAAGGATTACTTGTAAAAACTACAGGTAAAAGTACTCATATAGATGTGTGATTTTTAATTTGCCAAATTCCTCAAATGACAAGTTAAACAAACAAACAAAATCTGTGGACAAGCCAGGAACAGAGCCCAGATTGCCTGAGTCACAACCCTGTAACAACTCCCAAAGTCTAGTAAGTAGATCCAAGAAGTGCTTCCTCATAGTAAAAACAGCTGTTAAGGACATCTCATATTAAATAAAAAACTGGTCAAGTCATGAGTCCATTGCTACCTCAACGTTACTGAGGAGATACAAATATTTGTATGTGGCTATCATCAGTGCTAAGGTTATTTTTATGAATGCTTACCAAATATCAATATGTATTCCCAGTCTACAGAAAACCTATTTAACAACATAGGCACTTATTATTTCAGTTTAGACATAGTAAGCATGGCATGAAAATACTTATACCTCACCTGCTTAACAGCATACCTGCTTAACTACTAAGGTTCAAACGAAGTGGAATGGGAAAGATGTCTCAAAAGAAGATGAGGGAAACTTTAAATAAAAGCATTGGGGATTTATTCACTGAAGATACAACAAGCAGCTTTACTTTTTTAGAGGAGTAGCCGTGTTCGTCTGTTTCAGCTAAAAACAACAAGGAGTCGGCTGACATTTTAAAAAGACTAACAAATTTATGAGGACATAAGCTTTCATGAAATACAACTCAGTTCCTCAGATTAAGTGAGTTGTATCTCATGAAAGCTTATGCCCTAATAAATTTGTTAGTCTTGAAGTGCCACTGGACTCCTTGCTATTACTTTTTTTAAAAATCAAGTAATTTTTGCATTATAGATACCATGGTTCAATACCTAAAAAAATAAGAGTACATACACACAAGCACAGTTGGAGAGGTACAACAAACCATAAAAATTACAGTAAAATTCTACTGTCAAGAGTAATATCGCTTCTCGGCCTTTTGGCTAAGATCATGTGCTTGCTGAATTGTTATCAAATGTGAAAATGACTAACACATTCATTTGATTTCTACTCTAAAGAAACAGCACCATACAATAGAGGGATTCAGAGAAAAAGCATGAAAGGGAAAAGGCTCAGCAACATCATCTCTCAATGTTCAGCCTGTCCAACAGTAACACACTGCTTTTCAGCTAATAAAATATCAAATCTCTGCAGCAAACGCTTTTTTCAAAGAATTAACAAGAGAAAGAGAGATAAGATATCAGCCATAAAAACAGTTACCTACTTTTTAAACTTGTTTTTCAAGATGTGTTGCTCATGTTCATTCCAAGTAGGAATATGCACATTCACGCAAGGTCTTCAGAAGGTTTTTCCCATAGTGGTCCCCATCAGATCGGGGGTGGACCCCCCCTGGACTTGCACCTTCATGGTGGAATATGGGTTCCTGTCGAACCACTGATTCCTCAGTTCCTTCTTGAAGGAGTAATCCAATAGAGAAGTAGGTGAGGGTGGTGTCTTGGAATGGACACGAGCAACACATCTCAAAGAACAACAATTATGAAAGGTTGCTATCCTTTCTTCTTCAAGTGCTTGCGCACGTCAATTCCAAGTAACTAACTCCCAAGAATTTCCAGAGGAGAAGGGGTTGAAGTTCACAGATTCAGACTGCAGGACTGGTCTGCCAAATGCAGCATCATCTCTAGTTTGCTGAGTAATGGTTTAGTGTGACGTAAGGGTATGGCTCAATGACCATGTTGCCACCTTGCATCTATCCTGAATGGGGAACTGCACCAGGAAGGCTTCTGAGGAAGCCTGTGCTCTTGTGGAGTGCTCTGTTAAAGCTGGGGAAAATATTTAAGCTAGGTCCCAGAACAGCTTGACCCATGATGAGATCTCCCTTTGGAATGATACCAGACCCCCCTCATCTATTCATTAATTGCAGTGAAGAGCTGCATTGATTTTCAAAACAGCTTTGTCCATTCAATGTAAAAAAGCTAGTGCTCATCTGACATTCAAGGAGGAGCATCCATTCATGGTTAATAGCTTAGGGAAAAAACACTGGAAGAAAAATGTCCCGACTCATGTGGAATTGCAAAATTACCTTTGGAAGGAAGGGCAAATGTGGCTGCAACTGTAGGATGGCCTTGTAAAAAACAGTACAGGTTGAATGTCTGTGGTCAGGCAACTTCTATGGTCTGGAAGGACCACGGATGTCGCTGGACCAGAGAGTCCTCAGCCAGCAGGCAGCCTGTAGGGTCAGTGGCCTAGGGGCAGGAAGCCCAGCCAGAGGCCAACAGTAGGCAGCAGTTGGAGTAGAGTTGGGCAGGAAGCCTCTGAGTGGGGGCACAGAGACCTTGCAGCTGGAGGAGCCAACCGCTGAGGGTTGGGGGAAAGAAGCCCCACGGGCCAAAGCAGTGCAGCAGCTGGGAGAGAAGAACACTCTTCCTTCCACTTTTCCCTTACTCTTTGTAAAAAGTGGATTAGAAGTCCTCAAGCTCACCATTATTTTGAAATAATGGCTCGCTATGTAGACACGCTCTTTCTTATTTCGGAGTAATGTCAGTTATTCCAAAATAATGCTGCTGTGTAGACATAACCTTAGAGGGAAAATATGGAACAAGATGTAATGTCTCATAAATCCCTGCTGAAAAGCACAGAAGATCTGTGAACCATCGCTGTCTGGCTCAAGTGGGTGCAATTAAAGTGATCTTTGCCTTGTCCCGTTTTATTTTCTTTTTAATCCAGCAGTTTAGATTTATAGGAGGGAAGGCACAAGAAAGACTTCTTCATTCATGTGAAGAAGCGGGTTGTGCCCACAAAAGCTCACAATACCATACATGTTTTGTTAGTCTTTAAGGTGCTGCAAGACTATTCGTTGTTTTTTAGGTTTTTCCAGGACATGAGTAATGCTTCCAAAATATATATCTCACTGTTTTCAAACAAAGCTTGACATTTTGCATTCTATTTATTTGCAAAGAGGTGGGGATTTCCCCAGCATATAGACTTCCTGTATCATTGATGTTTTCAGTAACCACTTCTGGGTATCTACAGTGATTCACTTACCTTGTCCATCCAATTCTTGTTCTTCCCTAATAGATGTGTAACTGGAGTGTCTACACAAGCAAATATACCTTTCCCAAAAAGTCACTGCTTTCCTGCAAAGATGAGTAAAATGGAAACTTCCTGACACTTTAAATAAAGCATTGTCTTTATCAAGGTCTAGAGAACATGACTTATGAGGGAAGACTGAAAGAATTGGGCTTCTTTAGTTTGGAAAAGAGAAGATTGAGAGGGGATATGATAGCAGTTTTCAGGTATCTAAAAGGGTGTCACAAGGAGGAGGGAGAAAAATTGTTCTCCTTGGCCTCTGAGGATAGAGCAAGAAGCAATGGGCTTAAACTGCAGCAAGGGAGATTTAGGTTGGACATTAAGAAAAACTTCCTAACTGTCAAGGTGGTTAAACACTGGAATAAGTTGCCTAGGGAGGTTGTGGAATCTCCATCTCTGAAGATATTTAAGAGCAGGTTAGATAAATGTCTATCAGAGATGGTCTAGACAGTACTGGATCCTGCCATGAGGGCAGGGGACTGGACTTGATGACCTCTTGAGGTCCCTTCCAGTCTTAGTAGTCTATGATTCTATGATTGTAGTGATGATTCCATAATTACACGGACAACTTTGGGCTGGAGATGAAGTAAGAATGCTCATGATGTCCAATGAATGTTTCTGAGCTTTCTTCAGACAGCTAACGGAAGCCTCCCCCTGTCAACTCCAACCTGGACCTGCCCTGGACTTGCTGCAGCCAGGGGAGAGACACCCTAGCCCCAAACCAGCCCTAGCACCGACTGGGTACAGCTAGGATACAGGTACCCATGCCCTAACCCAGCCCCAGCCCGGACCTGTTGCAACCAGGGGAAAGGTCCCTCTCCCCTGGGTTGGCCCCGCTGGAATTGCCACGGCTGCAGAGGCACCTCTCACCTGGCCCAACTGGCTGAAGTGAGAAAGGGCTGGGGTTAGTCCTCATCCCCACCCCAAGCCCTCATCCCCAACCCCACCACAGAAACTGCATCCCCAGCCACAGCCTAACTCTCTACCCCAGTCTTGATCCCCTCTCACACTCTCAAGCACTCGGTCACACCCCAACAGATAACAAAATTAACTCCACACATGGACATAAAAAATTAAGAGTGAATACTGGTCTGTATGTTGTCAGTAATTATTTGACAGCCAATATTATAAAGTACTAATATCGAGATGTATATGTGATGATGGCAGGCCAAATACTTGCTCTTGCCCAGGCTGCAGGCGTTAACTAAGAACTGACAGCATCACAGATGGGGACCAGACCAGGTCAACCTATGTGTTAGTTTTGTTCAAATACATATTAAATCTTACAAGAATGTACAGTAGAACCTCAGAGTTAACAAACACACAAACACCAGAGTGCAGAAATGCGTTTAAAATAAAATACTAAGAAAAAAAAAAGAAATTAAAGAGATTTGACAAGATAATGAAATTGTTTCTGAGCTTGTTTCATTTAAATTAAAACAGTTAAGGGCAGCATTTTTCTTCTGCATCCTGAAATTTCAAAGTTGTATTAAGTTAATATTTAGTTGTGAACGTCAAAAGAACAACCATAATGTTGTGTTCAGAATTATGAAC
>JANRFK010004440.1:33476892-33487748 GCA_030068395.1 Apalone spinifera | reverse complement strand
TTGCATAGCTCTGGCGCAAGATCGCACCAGTCTAGACACAGCCATGTAGAATGTAATTGTCATAATAAATCATTCTCTCAGCAGAATAAAACAACTGTATCTTTACCACCTCCAGATATTCAATTTTCATAACTACAGTAGCAATCACATCTGTTAACTGTGTACTGCCATCTTGTGTTCAAACAACAACTTTGTTGTTTCAATATTCAAATGATAAGTGACAGATAAGCAAAATCATTAGAGAGCTCAGCAGTACTGACCTTTGTAAATGGCAACACATTATTTAATTTTTTTTATTTAAGATTACTGTAAAGTAACAGAATGATTAATTAATTAAATACCTCAATTAACTGATATTCTAATGTGTCTTTTTTAAAACAGAATGCTGGTGTACTGAACACTGAAAGCAAACATTTATGACGCTCCTTTTATGCAGGTGGACAGGAATCTCATTTCTAAATGTAAATTTTTAAATGAAAACATTATGGTACCACCCATAGTCCTCAGTAGTGATCACAAAGCACTCTATCGCAAAATACAGTCTCTCCCAGGTGATTACATTTGAAATAAAAGATCCAACACTATAGAACATAATAGAAGGAGAAAGAGGAATACATAGGTGACAGTACCGGGTATACATGGATTACCATACCAGAAACACAAGGTTACATATACTCTCAACGGAGTATACAACTTAAAAGTGTTTAATATTCAGAGACAATAAAAGATAAGGTTTCCCACCATTACAGGTAAAATGTGGCATTGGGAAAAACAAATTTTCTTCAGAGAGAAAAGCAGTGTCACATTTTACAAAACAGTTACAAAAAATAATGGCAGTCAATAATTTTGCTGTACACAAAGATGCACATGTTGTCTATTTTCTTACCCATCTGACTGGGTTCTTATTTCAAGCACTTTGAATCTCTGTCTTCCCACTGCTTTCACTTTCACTGTTTCAATTCCAAACTCCTGTTCTTCTCGGTAGGCATATATTTCAGCTGTTGTTCCAAAATGTGCTTCCCTTTCACGTATATTGCTGGGGGGGGGAAGGGGGGCAGGAGGAAGAAAAAAAAAAAAAGAGTATATGATGCATGTTACCTACCCTACAAATTACACTGTTCATACAACTTCCAATAACCCTCCCCCCTCAATTTTTCACTCATTCATCACTTTCTAAAAAGTCTCCTTTAGAGCTGAAAATATCCCTGCTTTGTCTCAACTTAAAAAACAACAAATAGTCTTGCAGCATCTTAGAGACTAACAAAAAATGTAGATGGTATCATGAGCTTTCGTAGGCACAACCCACTTCTTCAGATGAATGGAGGTTTTTTTGTTTTATTTGTTTCCCTAACTTTGAGGAGCAAAAATCTCTTCAGCTATCTGAATTATTACAATGGGGAAGCAATTTTTTCATTTTAAAAATAAAATCTATTTTTGATTATTGTGTGTGTTTATTAAGAATTCAAAAATTAACAAAAAAAACCCAGAACACACATGGCTGGTCTGCAAGAATCACACTCAAGAAAATCAAACCAATTATGTTTAACATTTTGATAATAAACATACTAACAAATTCTTAAAACAGATTTGTTCTAAAAAGAGCTTCCACTTCCCTCGATATAATCTAGTAACAATTCTAGGGGATGGTGGAGAAACTGCACATTCCTAACCAGTCTGGACAATTTACTTAGGCAGGGATACCACAAGGTGGAAGAGAAAGAACAACCTGATTTTGAAGTGAGGAACCATGTTAGCACTTCCAAGATCTAACAAAGATAGCAAAAGTTCAAGATGACTTTTAGATATTGAGGAGCTGCAGTGGCTTCTCCCCACAGCAGCTACTAAACAGGAAGCAAACCATACTTCTATCTACTCCCTTGTGGAACTTCTCTTTGGCTGATGTAGGTGGAGTTACAGAGGGAAGGAAGGAGGAACAATTGCATTTTGACTGGTTGGACTCAGAGGAACTCCCTCATCTCTTAAATGAAGGTGGGATAGATTGCAAGAGGAGCATCTTTCTGGAGTACACTGACAGGAGATTTTCCCTTGTCCCCTCCCCCTCCCTTTCGCCTAACTGGCTCCTCAGCAGTAAAGGGGGGAAAAAAGACAATGGAAAACTCAGAACCAAAGCAGAGAAAAAAGCCTGAATTCTTGGCAGTCACAGGAAGCTTCTGCCTCTCATATATACTTTTCCCTCATTTATATAGTACTTCCAATATCTCCTCATTTCCATTTTGAACATCTAAATACGTGACATACAAGTTATAGTTTTAATTTGGGGAAAAAGAGACACAAACAATGCATTCTTCTGATTATACACGCAAAACTCACTTTTCTACTACATATATTTGAGAGTCTCTCTGTTCAAGAACTCCTAAACAGTAAGAGCTAGGACCACCAAATTCAGCATATAGCTTCCTCTGATCATAACTTAAAGCAGCATAAGGGTTTGGTTGGGTCAGGAAAACAGGATGTGCCTGGAATAGGATTGCTTCTCATAAAACCAAACAGAAAAGAGTCAGAACCAGCAAATTAAGTACAGTCAATTTTGAGGACATGACTAAGCGAATGTTGAAAGAGAGCTCAGGGGAGCCTTAGGGAGTCCAGGGCCTCAGGACAGGCATGCCGGGTGCGACCTCTGCCTGCTAGTCTCAGTACAGAGCTGCCACAGCTGGTCAGTTCTGGGTCGGGGAGGGGGGGAAGGGGGGGAGAAGAAGGAGGGAACTGTACTTTCCTTACCTTCCTCCATCTGTGTCAAGTTTCACCCCTTCCCCAACCATGGCAACTCCATGCTGGTGCAGAGAGAGTGGCCCCTCCACTCCACCACGTCTGCTTCATGCGAGGGCTAGAGGAGGGGATACCTCCCACCCAGCTATGGAACCCAACCTGAAGCTGTTCCCAAGCTCCCGGGGAAAGGGGGTTCTTCCGTGGCCTCCACCCAGCCTAACCTGGACTTGCTCCAGCCAGGGAACATGCAGGCGCCCTCCTCTCCCCCCCGCCCAGCTGTGCCGGCTGGAACTGCAGCGTCCATAGAGAGGTACTTCTCACCTGGTCCCAAGCTGTTGCAGCGAGAGAAGGCTGGGGATGTCCTCTCTCCCTGGGGTAGCCTGCACATTGAACCTCTCATCCCTAGCCACACCCCAGATCAACGATTTAAATGCAACATGTACATTTTCATTTTATTTTCCAAAAAAACCCAAAAATTGAGTTAATTACCCGAGCAATGCTAGATAAATCTTCTAGTAAATAAATAAAGTTCCCGAAAATAAGAAGCTAATCTCTGGTTTGTGTCCTTAGGTTCCAGACCCAGAGACTTTTTATTTTAAGAAAAGCGGGGCACTGCATTGAAACATTTAATGCAATCAATAAAATATTCACATAAGAATTAAAATGTAAAATCTATTGTAAAGGGGATTATTTCTGTGATGTCATTAAAAAAATTAAATCTTTTTATAATTAGGCATATTTAGTTTTCTAACACACCATTTTAACATGTAATATACTGAAGAAGTATTTCAGCCATCTGTTCTGCCCAAGGAAATCAGTGATAAACATAAGCTTCATGGCATCAGTAACTACTGAGTATTTTACCTGTACGCAAGAACAGCAAAGGTTCTGTCTTTCTGAATTAAATTCCGCACCATGCTAACCTCTTGAGGGCGAAAAAGCTGAAGAGGCAAGGTTTGTCCAGGAATCAACATTACCACCACATGAGGCAACACTGGAATAACTTGACAGCTGTCATCGTCATGCACCGTTCTCCCATGAAACTCTTCCATATCCGAACCCAAATACTGCAAAGCAAAAAATAAATATTGCAGCATATTACCCTCAAAAGTAAATGTTTGGTGCTTTGTAGGTATAAAGCAAGACCAAATATATAGCCTGAGGAGATGACAATAGAATAATATTGCAAAATTTCTAAAAATATTGAACAATGAAAAAATTATGGATTATACAAAAATGGTTCTAATGGAACATAGGTTCTTTGTGGACTATATCTTAATATTAATAAGGCACCATCCCTCAACATTCACAACATGTGTACCCATCTTCCATTTGTACTCATGTAACATTCCTGTGGCAACTACACCAATTGCTTACGTGGAAAAGTAATATTAGGAAAATATATAATGATTTAGCAGCTAGAAATAAGCACGAGAACCATCACCAAGTGATCATTTAGTTCCCTGAAGCTCACCAGAAAGCACTCCATAAGGGCTCTGGACTGCAAACTGCACTTAAGTTACAAAAATGTCCATGGCATTTAGTAATGCTGTAAAAACAGGTGGAAGGGAGAAGTATAATATTTGTAAACGGTGTTACTGCTATGATTTTAAACATCATTTAGTAGAAACTAGGGATGTTAAGAAGCATCATCAGGTATCTATAAAGGACAACAGTGCAGGAATCCTGTAACATTTTAATATCAAAAGAATATTTTACAAGCTGTTCTGCTGACTCTTCAATAAACATAATCTTGCATATTCTTATCTTGGTATGGCACCCATTCAGCTTATTTTTTAAAAAATGCCTGGTCTTTTCAGCATGTAAAAACTTAAAATTTAAATTAAAGATTTTTCAATTAATTCTGAGAGGGTGATATACTTTTTCTGGAAGTATGAAGTATTATTTTCAGATAAAACTGGCACACCAGAGGTTGCAGCAGTGAACCCTTACTTTTAGTGCTGTCAGAACGCCTCAACCTTAGTCTGGGAGTATGAGAGGGTGGTGGCTTCAAGTAGCCATTCAATTTTACACAGAAAATAATGGTGTCAACTGCAGCCACTCTTAGGATATAATCCCTGGTCAACTAAGCATACAGTAGAGCTCACCAACTAGAACAGTGCTAAATTAAATACCCACCATTTGTTTCTTGTAGAAGTTCAAGAAAAGTCATATGTTCCTCTGGCCTCTATTCCATTACTACTATAACTAAAAGAAATGATTCCTAGGACAATATTTGAAAGAATAGGGTAAGTAACCTGATAACAGTAGGAATACCACTGTATGTATTTAGAATCTTTATTTAAATCAGAGCCTTTACATTTACATACAACTGGTCAAACCTTCTTCACAAGGATGCTCATATTGCTGTGGAAGGCACAAAGAAAAAACACATACCACATGTGATGTTGGCAGACTGGTGTCAAAATTAATATTTGGCTTTTCAGCATCTTTATTATCTTGATCTTCAACTTCCATTTCAATGTCATCCTCTTCTTCACTCTCTGTTAGCAAGAAGGAAACAGAATGTCATAAAAAAGTCAGTGTTAAGCTGCCTCAAAAACTCAAAAAAATAGGAAAATGCAAAATATAACAACCAAATAACCCTCATATTTATAAATTGGTGAAAACCAAGTGTGTTTTACTTTTATGGGAAACTGTTTTCTCGCTGTTGCACAGAATCAAATTTTCAGACACAGTCAAGAGTTGGTAATATGTTTTCAAGGCTCGAACAGGTACAGCAATTATTAAATGAGCCAATACTGTCACCAAAGATGTTTGATTGTGGTGCAAGTAGTACTTCACCTTAATTCCAAATTCCTACTCACATTATGCAAAGAAATAAATTGGAAGAATCCTGAAAACTATGGTATCTAGCAAGAGGTTAAATATTTTATTAAATGTATTGTACTTTGAAGTCTAGATAATTGCATAATACAAGTTAGTAACAGTATGTACACAAAGTGAGTTAAAAGAAACACCAGATATATTATACCCATTTGAGCCCCTCAGACAATATTTCTGCCAAGTTTTTTTGCTGCTGTTAACCTCTCATCATGATATGAAACACCCACACCAATCAGCAAATGAAATCGTATTACTACAAAGGGAAGCAATTAATCTCATTCTTTAGAAACAGCTGTCAAATATTGAAGTAAATAATATATAAAACGGGAGGAATGTAGTAATCTCTTGCACTGCAGTATTATTGATGTTCTTTCTAAAAATATTATCAAACAAAATTTTTAAGTTGGGAATGTCCTTTGTAATCCTGTGTCCATAATCTATACACAGTAAATATATCTTTTACATAAGAAAAGTATTTAGCCATTCAGTGTTTAGAACAGCTTCTTCACTTACATGTAACGTGTTTAAATCGGTAAATATTTTCTAAAAATTGTATTAAATGCAAGAAACAAGAGGCAAAAAATCAAATTAATACATATCTCTATAAAATGCTAACTAGTAATTATTGTAGACATGACCACTGGCTATCTAATGTCTACTGTTAATTTGTATCCAATATACAGTGCATTGAGCTAATTTCACAATAGTTCTCTTTTAGATGTAGGGCACTCATACTTTTCCTTCAGAATAGGAATGAAAGTAACCTTGATATGACACATTCATGCTTAGCTTTCATATAAGCTTTCTAACAGAGATTTGAAGGATTCTAGCAATAAATACATTTGGATCTCCTGATCTGGCATCCTCTGGACCCAACTGGTCCTGGATGAGGGATTTTTCTGGACCAGGGGAGGTCATCTATGGCTCCCCTGCTACTGGCTCCCCATCAGCCCTGGACCAGCCTCCAGCCTCCTGCCCAGCTCCCGCTTGCCACCAGTCTCACTGCCCTGCTGGTCCCCTCACTCCCACCTCCTTCCCTGCTATGCCACGCGGCCCAGCTCCCCACACAGAGTTAAAGGGGCACAAGAAAACAGAAACCAATGGCCTTTCCAGGACTGCGTTATAATGCATGACACTCTGTCTCTAAATTATCTTAAAATAAAGTAAATATTGAATAGATTGCAAAACACTGAACATGACATTTCTCAAATTCTCTTCACCCATCATAAGTGTATGCGACAAATGCTAGCTTTTCCAAGTGCTTAGCTGATAATTTTCTGTTATGTGGAACATATAATTACATTTGAAAATGTTGTGCTAATATATTTTACATAACTTTCCACATAGGAGGACATGATCTGATTTCTCTTGTGTTATGAACCTTGCACATATCACATTTCTTCCTCTCATATGAATATTTTAACAAGCTGGCTCAATTCTAGGTGCAAAATGCATACTAATGGAAAATGACCAGGTCTGACAACCCACTAATCATATTTTCTATATTATTTTAACTCTATTTTGCAGTGGTAAACACTTAGACATCTTCCCAGTTATTGTTCAAATACATTTAATTTCAACTTAGAGCTGTTTTCCACTGCCTCCTGGGAGAAGTCCTGTATATATTATAAAATCAATTGTATTTAAGTCAGCTATTGGTCTTCCACTTTTTTAAAAAAATCTTTATACCCAAAAGATTTTTGCAAGTTGATAACCTTCCATTTAAAAATGAAATTCTGGTTTAAATGAATTCGTATTCAGTTATATTATTAGGTAATTTTTGTGTTGATTTTTTTCCTTTTAAAAGAGGTAGGGAGAAAAGGAGGAGATGCTTTATTTGTTTGTTTGAAATAGAAAGACTAGAAAGCCACATTTGTAGATTAAAAATCAGTTGTGCTCTGCAAGTTTTGCATAGCATTGCCAAAATACATATGAACTGCTGTGTGCTGACCGAGTGAGCCTGGAAGCCTGTGAGCAATGATGACTCATTTTACTGCAGTAGCACAACGTGAACGTTGAAAGAGCATCAGTGTCTTTACTTTTCTACAACATTTTAATCACAAAAAAAGGAAGGCAGAAAGTGTGCATCTTACTTTCTCTTAACAAACTATTTGATTTTTTTTCAGTTGGAAGTAAAATGTGACCGTTAGTATATTAAAACTATTCTAAAGTCATGGCTGGTACCCAAGATAACATTCAAACCATATGATATGAGATACCCTACATGTACTTTGTAGGGTAAGGCAGACCACCATTCTAGGTATTCAAACTAATCTAATTAATCACAAATACTAATGAATTTACTCTCCACTTTTGTGAAGGTTTTACAGCAGGGGAAAGCAAGTGCCAGGGAAAGATTAAGGCAGGCATTTCAAAGCAGTCTAAAAGATTTAGGCACTCGACTCACTGCAATTCAGTGGTAATTAAGCACCTAATTCTCAGTAGGGATGTCAATGGTTAATGGGTTAACATCATCCTTATTGCATGATGCTGATCAGTTAATTGATAGTCCTGCCATACCCCCATCTTATTTAAGTGAATTAATCATAATGTTTCACTGGTTAACAGATTAAATGGGATTTTACATGCCTAATTCTCAGGATTTATCCACAATGAAACTTTTACTATTATAACTATACCAATACGGCTGCCCACATGGACACTTATTCTGGAATAGGAATGACTTTTTCTAGATTAATTTATAATACTTCCAAATGAACCTAAACTAACATGGAGAAAGGCAATCATTCAAAAATAAGTGTGTCCAATTGGAGAGTTACAGAAGTTTAATTACTAGTGGTTTCCTTATGTTGGTAAATTTCCCCATGTAGACAAGCCCATAGGCTGCTTTAAAATTCCTAGCTTAACTTACTGAGGCAAGCTCACATAGGAAGTCTGTGGCAGGAGGAACTGACTAGATCTCAAGACTAGTGCTTTAAACTGCAGCTTTCTAGTTTATTAGTGGAATTGGACTATTCAGACCATGTATTAACATCCTGAACAACAACAAAAAAGTCTTCCTGAACTTCAAACTGTTATAGTAACTCCTAATCTACAATTAAATGTATTTGGAGTAGGAACGTAAGTGCCTAGTCAACCATCCGATAAGCAAAAGCTCCTAGTCCCAGACACTGCGCCTCTGCACCCACTGGCTCTTCATACATTTTAAAATCAGAAGGGGGGGGGGGGGAAGCACAAGCCAGAACAGCTGATTCCCAGCTTGCACTGGGTCCCCCAATTGTGCTCCATCCTTTTTACATTTAAGGCTAGTACACAGAGGGGAAGACCCCGTGTAAGCTGAGAATCAGCTGGCCCAGCTTGTGCTGAGTCCCCCGCTGCCCTTCAGCCAGTAGGCTCCTAATACATTTAAAAGGCAGAGCCACAGCGAGGTTAGCTCCCAAGACCGGGAGCTAACCGTGCTATGGCTCCCCCGCTTATAGACTAATCAACTAGATGATGGAAAATCCATCCACTAGTCAATTAGTTGATTAAACTAAATTTAACATCCCTAATTTGGAGTTCTCTGTGAATCAATGCTCAACACCCCTGTAAATCATATCTATGGATTTACATAAATTTTATATTGAATAACTAATTCTCCTTTTTAACAGGGGTATAGGTATGAACTAAAAGATAAAGTTTCCATTCCTACCTTTTAACTATGGATGTTAGAGTGTACATGACTAATCGTTTAACTGATAAATGGATATTTATTGGTTAAGGGTGTCAGTTACATACAGCCTCCAAGGGAGGTGGCTTCACTGTGGTAAGGCAGTGAAGCCTCCTCCCAGGGAGTTGGGCCTGCAGGGGCTGGCGGCCTTAATCCCGGGAAGGCTTCACTGTGGGTTCTGCACTATAAAGCTAAGCTTTATACTGCAGAGCCTGCAGTACGTGTAACCACTGAGATTTTCAGTGGTTACACAGTTCCCCTATTACATTATTTTTAACTTAATTATTTTGCCCTTCTATACTGCCTAGCTGATGTTTAACTTCTGCACATTCCCTGCTGTAAGCAAGTCAATACTAAATAATTAAACGATATATGAAGGCTGCAAGACTGCAGCTTTGTTCATAAAACATTGTTTCCTCTGTATATCTCACCACCTGCTTAAAACTGATTGCAATTAGGTGAGCAGCAGTTAAAAAAAAAATCAGTGAATGCTTCCCATTTCTGCTCAAGCTTCACTACACACAAACTAAAGTAAAAGTAAAACCAGCAGTAGATGCTGCTGCTCCTCCTTCTGCCCAAGAGCCTTCTGCCAGGGTTATTATCCTGGTAGCAGGCTGAGTCATCCCTGAAAGTAGGAGGGATGGCAGTACATAAACATCAGATCCTGACACCATTGCTGCGTCTAGACTGGCATGATTTTGCGCAAATACTTTTAACGGAAAAGTTTTTCCATTAAAAGTATTTGCGCAAGAGAGCGTCTACACTGGCACGGATGCTTTTGCGCAAAAGCACATCTTTTGCGCAAAAGCATCCGTGCCAGTGTAGACGCTCTCTTGCTCAAGAAAGCTCCGATGGCCATTTTAGCCATTGGGCTTTCTTGTGCAAGAAATTAACGTTGCTGTCTACACTGGCCCTCTTGCGCAAGTATTCTTATCCCTGAGCGGGAGCATCAGAGTATTTGCGCAAGAAGCACTGATTTTGTACAGTACAAGGGCAGTGTTCTTGCGCAAATACTCGCGGCCAGTGTAGACAGACGGCAAGATTTTGTGCAAAAGCAGGAGCTTTTGCGCAAAATCTTGCCAGTCTAGACGCAGCCCATGTGTATGCCTTCCCTGCCTCCACACCTCACCCTCTGCCAAAGCACTTTCCAATAATATTATCAAGCCTAGTCCCCCAATGAAAAATCTCTCTCGATATTATGTCCCCCTATTATTATTATTTGTATACTACCACAGCAATCCCTCCTCCACTGCCAAGGCCTCAGGTTCCCTTTCTAGTACTCCCAAATCTACTCAGAAGTCCCACAGGACACTTCCCTGGATCCTCCTCTCTCTCATTTGCCTCCCCACCTCAGCAATGCCGCTGTATCCCACCACCCAGCATCACTTCCTATTTCCCAATTTTGTCCCAAACTTATGGACCGCAGTGACATTTTCAAAGGCCCAAAACAAACTGCACCCCCCTGCGCCAGACTCCTGCCCTTCTGCTCCTCGCTGCAGCGCCAAATCTCACCATGCCAAGCCCCCTCCGTGCTCCTGCTCCCCACCACAGTGCCCTACCCCCCACTGCATGACAGGCCCCTGCCCCATTGCAGCTCCGTGCCCCCCATCAC
>JANRFK010004440.1:33464517-33476792 GCA_030068395.1 Apalone spinifera | reverse complement strand
TCCCCGCCTCCTTCCTCGGCGGCCATCGCTGTTTACCCGGAGAGGAGCCTGGGAAGCCGCCGGGCGGGAGAAGGAGCCGCCGGGGACCTGGAGCCGCCGCCGCGGCGAGCACAGCGACCCCTAGCGCCGCTCTCGCCCGGCCGGCGGGGGCCGCGCCAGAGCCCGGAGCAGAGCGTCGCTAAGACGGGCCTGGTGCAAAGCCCCCGCCCCACCGAGCGCTGCCCGGGACAGCCAGAAGCCGCCGCACCGCGCTGGGGGAGCGGGTCTCTCCTATCGCTCCCTGGCACCTCTCCGCCTCCCCCCACCATCCTGGGCCGGGCCCGCCCCAGGCAGCCCGCAGCGCGGTTCCTCAGCCCTGAGGGGTTTATTTGCTTCAACCCCAGACCTCCCTTTTCCCTCAGTCCCCTCCTCGCGGCTTCACTCCATCTGCTGCCTTCCCTGGACCCCCCTCTTCCTTCCTGGAGCTTTCCACTTAGCGACTCTACGCCTGGGAAAAACACCCTCCACCATTCGCCAGGGCTTCCCCCCACTACCAGCCTCTGATTGCCCTAATCAGACTCTGGCAATCTGCCACTGTATGTTATGTATGATATCCCTCTCTCCTACACTCCCTCTGTCCTGGTGCTTTCCATTGTAAATTCTTTTGAGCAGGGAGGGGTTATTTTGTACAGTGTTTAGCGCACTGGGGCCCCAGTCTCACCTGGCCTCTAAGCATTATAGTAGCAACAAAAGTCTTCAAGTTGAGCAAAAGGCCTGTATAGTAAACACACTGCAGGGAGCAAAGGGAAAGTGCAAGAACCCATTCTGGCTGCTAATTCTTTACATTCCAAAAATGCACTCCCTTTTTTTCTCTGCACAGATAAAACTTCTTATCTCCTCTCTTGAGTTCTATAACCTCCTTTTAAGGCCTCTGGATACCCACCTCCCTGCCACAATTCCAAGGTAATTGAACTTGTAGCTTCCTGTTGCAATCCACTTCAAGAGTCCCCAGTGCAATCTCAGGCCTCTAGCTGTCAATTGTCACAATGGTACCTGTGATTCACTCCCTTCTGACCAAGGGTTTTAAGGCTGTATATTTCCCTGCCATATACTGTAATATCTCTGGCAAGCCATGACATGTGTTCTCTCCCAGGACTATGACCTGCATATACCAGCAAGTATAAATTATCACAGAGTTGCATGTGGTTGCCCTATGTGTCATTCTCCCCACTTCCAAATTCTGCTTGTTAGTCATCTTTGTGGCCCTTCAGACCATATCATTATTATTATTGTATCATATTATTTACTGCTGTTTTGTTCCCCCAGACTTTTCCTTACTGCATCAAATACAAATATCTAAGGCTGAAGGCCTTAGCCCTTCATAACTTATTTAGTCTGGTGTTTAATCATATTGCTTGTCTCCACACACACACCTAACCAAGGATACCAGCTTTGATCACCCATTTGTCTATTCCACAAATAAATATTTGCACTTTAATTCAATGCTGGTCCATATGCTTAATGTGTCTTCCCCTTCCCCTAACAGCATATTTATTTACACCACAATACTTAATTTAAAAAAAACTGAGCGAAAACATCTGTGAGAATTATCTTCCAAAATATGAGATGGGATTACAACATCTAATGGCCTATGTGCACAAGACTGTGCTCTCAAGAAATATTCTTGGCTCATATTTGTAATACAGGGTTTTTCGTCAAATTCGGATGAGTTAATCCATCACCGAACAAACAAAACTGGTCTTTTACACAAAAATATACTTTGGATAATTATTTGTCATTAGGAACAGGATTCATATGCGCTCAAGAAAGAAACTTATTTAGGAGTCATTAGGGAGTCTACTGTGTACTTTGAGGCCAGACCTTATAAAACTAGAGATGAAAACTAAATTGAAGTCCAAATAGGACCATGTTAACCTTGTTTGATGTTGGAGGATGCTTGAAACATAAACTCAGATTAGTATTTTGTGGGCCAAATCCTCAAATGGTCTAAGCACACCAGCTTTAGTGTAGCTATATTGATTTACACAACGAATACCTAGTCCTACGTATGGCCCATACTTTATAATGAGCCAAATCCAAAATACACATCTTAACACCTCAAAGGTCTGATGCGTTTGAATCTTGTTTTTTGGATCTACATTTTTCAGTACGAGGATAATTTCTCAGCATTCTGAATGTAGTCCCAACTATAATGCTCATTTCTGTACAAATAGTTTAGAAATAACATTGTTCAAATGAGTTCAAAACCTACATCCTCATCTCAGGAGCTATGTTTTTGAATGGTAGAGTCTCATAGGAAGTTTGGAAATCCTCAGGGAATTGATACTTTCTTTTATTTACAAAAAAGTATGATGTACCCTAAAATATTTTTACTACTAAAAGATTTTTCAGAATCAACAAAAAACCAACAGGCAGTTTAATGAGCATCTGGAAGTTGGAATAATCAAATAATATTCAAGTGATCCATAATGTGGACTGATCTGCATTTTGAATCCAGATATATGGTTATTACATACTAACAAAAACAAAAAATGTCAAATCAATATGACAACATGGGTGTACTGGTATTGCCAACCTCAAGTATTCAAAAATACTTTTAAAAAATACTGAGGTATTTCTATTTGCCCTTTGATTTTTGCATCATGGGTACATGAATGCTTGGGTCACATGTTTAGCTTTTCTCCTCAATAATGAAGGCTCGGGTATTTGAACTAGGTGCTATGATATTCCCTTAAACCATTTGAGCCTTTTATTTGGCCTCTTGTTATTTGTTTAGAAGCCATTCAGAAGCCTGCTAGGGCAGCAGTGCACATAAGTAGCTATGTCTTGTATATTTGTATTGAATTAATAAACACAGTTATTTGAAATCCAGTCATACTGGTTTTTTTTTTTTTAAATCAGTACTGTGTAGAAAGGAAAGACACAACTAGGAACATTTTTTAAAATGAAAGCTGAGATCTCAACTTAAGAAAAACAAAATATTTAGACTCATGATAAAACTGTGAGCACTGAGAATGCAGACTGCAAGACAAGAACTTTTGAGTTATAATCCTGGCTTTGTCATGGACTCCTGCTATGGCCTTGGATAAGTCATTAAACTGTCCTAGGACCTATTTTAAAAAGTGCTGAGCATCCATAACTCCAGTTGGTGTGTAAGATTAGAAATCCAGAATTAGACAATTGAAAATGTAAGCCTTACCCTCTGACTCCGTTTCTCGCTATGTAAAATATGGATTTTTTTTCCAGCTTTCTGCACAGTGGCTTTGTCTGCAGTTGTTAGATTGAAGGGTACTGTTATTTATTTTGTTCTTAATTTTGGTAAGTGATATTTTATTTCAATATTGTTAAAAGTAATTTCATTTTTTTAAATCAATAGATTAATACCAGCTTTTGTACAACATCAGGCAATCAATAGGTTGAAAGGTCTGATATCACAAAATTTAATTCTTTAGTTCATTCCAGAAGAGATCAGTCTACTCCAGAGTTTATATTGAATTATCAGAAATCAATTTAACTTGTATACTTACTGTTGAACTAACCTGGGTTTTAATTCAACAGAGGACAAGCAACAAGAGTGTGTATTCTCAGAGGGTATGTCTAGACTACATGCCTCTGCCGGCAGAGGCACGTAGATTAGACTACCCAACATAGTCAATGAAGTGGGGATTTAAATAATCCCTGCTTCATTAAAATAAACATGGCCGCCGCACTGTGCCAGCTCAGCTGATTGTTGGCGCAGCACGGTAGTCAAGACGTGGATCGGTCGGCAGGGAAAGCCTTTGCCGACCGATCCCTTATGCCTTGTGAAACAAGGTTTACAGGATCAGTCGACAAAGGCTTTCCCTGCCGACAGATCTGTGTCTTGACTGCTGCGCTGTGCCGACAATCAGCTAAGCTGGCACAGCGCGGTGGCCATGTTTATTTTAATGACGTGGGGATTATGTTGGGTAGTCTAATCTACATGCCTCTGCCGGCAGAGGCATGTAGTCTAGACATACCCAGAGGGTGCATCTACATTCATCCATAGGTCGAAATAAGATACACAATTTCAGCTATGCAAATTGCATATCGTATTTCAATCTAATTTTAAAATTGCTTATTTCAAAATTTGGTGCTGTCTCCCTTAACCCTCATGGAACGAGGGTTATAGGGTTGTTGGAATAGCAAGCCCGTTATTTCGAAATCTATTCCAAAATAATGGGCTGATTCAAAAGATGCAGATAGCTATTTTAGGATACCTCCAGTATCCTGAAATAGCACCATAGTCTAGACATACCCAGAGAGACCAGAAAACTATAGTAAAAATCTCAAACTATTTTATTTAATCTGGTTTGAGTTAGTGAGTGGGTATGCATATCCCAAGATATTTTAATTAATCTGGTTAGTGCCAGACTGTCTAGGAATAGCTTAAATTATTGTTATTGAAACTAAATTAATGCATTTGAAGGAGCCCATATTGCTCTTCCTTCATTTATTCTTTTGACTTGTCTATTGGAAAAACACAGAGACAGCTGCAGTGAATTTGCATTTTATTATTTCAGGAGTACTGTGTTTTAGAACTCTGGGATATGTGGAGCACAGCAGGCAAATGCATGTTATCTGCCTGTGTCCTAGAAGACAGTGTTATAGTGGGGGGTTAATGGCCATATGCTACTTGCAAGACTACTGATGACTAATCTGAATGGCTTTGGTGTCACAGGGGGGTAATCACTTACCTTCCCAGAGGAAAACAGAAGAGGAGTAGCAATTTAAAGGAAGTAAAAAATCGGTAAATTAGATTTCCAGAGATTAGTTTGGCATTGGCAGAGTGTGACATTAATGATATAGAAAATAAAGACCCTGCCTCTGAGTAGACAGTACAAGAACATTAACATCACATGCAGTCTGCAGTGTTCTATGGCTGCAAACATATGCCAACATTACCACACACATCAGCAAATTATAACATGAAACAGAATTTACATTCTTTGGCTACAAAAAGTAAAAGTGTACTTTGAAAGCAAAAGAGAAAATTCTACTTGTGTAAGTGTGGAGTAGAGGAAGTTGATATATTCACTTGGGGCCTCATTTATGATTTAACTGTTCACTCAGGCCTGGTCTGCACTAGGGGGATACATTCGAATTAAGATAAGCAACTTCAGCTATGTTAATTGTTTAGCTGAAATTAAAGTATCTTAACTCAAATTTTGGTGCTGTCCACACTGCAGGAAGACGAAGGGAGCACACTCTCCCTTTGCCTTCCCTTACTCCTCGTAGAAGCTGGACTGCCAGTCTTTACAGGGACCCTCTAATTCAAACCCCGGAAGATTGACTGTGGCTGCTTCAATCTTATCTGTAGTGTAGCTATGACCTTACAGAAATTGTCTTATAATTACGACCATATTTTCCTAACCAAAAATGGGGACACATGATATAAGGACCCTACCATCAATCAAATATTAGCCACACTCCCTGACCCCCGTTAGCCATGCCTCCTAATCCCCTTTAGCCACGCCCATCTGCCACAGGTAGTCCCACCCCTGCGATAGTACTTCTGGGGTAAAGATGGACACATAACCAGAAGTAAAAGATGTCATGTGACCCCTCGTAAGTCATGTGCTTCTGCCCCCTAATCATTTTTGTTGCCTTTTGCTAGACTTTTTCCAATGCATCCACATCCTTTCTGTAATGGGGGGTCCAGAATTGGATGCAGTACTCCAGATGTGGCCTCACCAGTGCCAAATAGAGGGGAATAATCACTTCTCTAGATCTGATGGTAAAGCTCTTACTAACGCACTCCACTCTTTGCTTAACTGAACAGATTGATCTTCTCCAATCGTGAGGCATTCATTACAGCCCCCAAAATCATGTTTGTGACCCTTTTCTGCAGTGCTGGTGATGTTTTGGTGTCCAGTCTAGATTATGTCACTGCCTGCCCTGCCCTTCTGAATGTGGCTGTTCAGAGCCCCCAGCAATCTGCCCACATCACACAAATGCTTGCATGGAGCAGTTCAGAGCTGAGCTCTTTTGGAAATGTGGCCCTAGGGCAGTGGTCCCCAATGTGGTGCCATTTCTGTGCGCCCGTCAAGTGATCGGGGCCGGCCCCACCCCCAGGTGCGTGGCACAGGAGCGGTGCCAGCCCTGGGCACCTGGCGTATGGGCAGCCCCACCCCTGGGCGTGTGGCACAGGAGCTGCGCCGGCCCCGGGAGTGCGGTGCATGGGTTGCGCCGGCACTGGGCATGCGGTGTATGGGTGGCCCCGCCCCCGAGCGCGTTTGCGGCCCTGCCCCCGGGCATCCGCCATATAAGTGGGCCTGCCCCCGGGCGCCCGACAGCCCCAAAAGGTTGGGGACCACTGCCCTAGGGTGTACCCTAGTGCCTGCAGGAGGCTGCATTGCTGTGAAGGGCAGCAGGCTTCCCATGAGGGCTGACTCCACTCAGGGCTCACACCATATAATGCTGATGAAAGCTCTGGCTGGGTCTGGACTGTGACAAGGCAAAGTGGCTGTAACCAGTATGGCCTAATAAACAGTCACACTGGGGAGGAAGTGGGTGAGAGCAGGGCTGGTAGGATGAGTCACTCGCTGAGCACCTGCTTTAATTTGTACTGAAGGAGAGCAGCTCTCAGGGAGAGCATTGAACTTGGTCTTGTCTCCCTCAATCTTGAAATGTCCCCTTTGTTACAGTCTGGGAGTTGACACAGGGTTAGTGTATCCTCAGCTGCTGCCTTAACAGGCCAAGAGCACATATCAAAGTCTGTACATCTGGCTCTTGGACTTTTGCAGTCAAATAAAATATCTATTTTCCTATATTATTTCATTATTTTGTATCACTTGTCAGATAGGGCCAGATGCTTAGCAGGTGTAAAATGGAGTAACTGTTGAAGTAAACAGAATTACTTCCATTTATACCTGAAATCAGGCTCATAGTTTTAAAATGTGATTTTCACTTCTTTCCATCACTATAGCTTTTATTTGGTTTGGGGGCACCTCTCAGCAGATGGAAAGCTGCATAGTTTCAGACAATCTTGGTGCTGCATGCAGTAGAAGCTCCAACCAGCTCTATCTGAATGGAAAATGAAGTTAATGTAGGACTCACTTCTGCCATCCCTGTTCAAAATGAAATCAAGGGAGGGGGGCACTACTGGCAGCACACTGAATGAAATGGGATGTAAACAGTCAATTTACATAGCTTATCTTGGATGTGTAAGTGTTTCAAACAGCAGTTTAAGGGAACAAAAGATTTAAACAAGGCACAGTAAATCATTGAGTAAGGGAACATTAATGTTATGCTTACACATGTGCATATTAACCAGCAAAGTCAAAGATTAAATTGTTTTCATACATTATGTAGAATGGTTTAAAATCTTGGTTTAAACAAATTTATACTAGGAACTGATTCATAAATTAGACTCAAGTGTAAAGCATCACTATTTCCTTTAGAGCAGTGTTTCTCAAAGTGTTCCGCAAAACCACTTTGAGAAACCTGTTAACTGACCACTCCAACGTGTTTACTTACCGGCGCTGCGGCCAGGGAGCCTCGTGGCTCCTATTGGCTCCGTTTTGCCTTTGGAAGCCAAGGGGAACTATGGGAAGGCCTACCCCTCCTGCACTCCAAGTCTCTCATTTGTGGTCCCACACCAGAGCTTCTGTCCCCAGTTAGAGCCCTCATCCCTTCCCACACACCAACCTACTATCCCAGTCCAGTGAAAGTGAGCAGAATGAGGGAAGAGCAAGTTAGCAAGGGAGGGGAAATGTACTGAGAGGAGTGAGAAGGGCATTGGGGAAAGGGCAGGACAAAGGGTGCAGCCTCAGGGGAAGGTGCAACCCTAAGAAGTTAGGTTTTGTGCAGTTAGAAAGTTGGCAACCCTAGTTTACATGCACAGTTCATATTATGTTACCTCCATTTCTCATGCAGAGAAGTCACTCAATAGTGAACATACATCAAAAAATGTAATGTGAGCAAATCTTTACAACAGTATTTGGCATACAACAGTATTTATAAGATACACCATGATTTGACTTGAGGATTGCTTCAGATTTGGCTGGCTTCACAATGGAAAACCTAAGTTTAAGGAAAAGGCTGTATTTTAAGTGTAACCTCAGGAGACCACAGAATTTAAAATGCATTACCCAGTCACATTTCACACTGACAAAAGACTGAAACAGGTGCCATGATGGTTTTCAAAACAGGTCCTATCACATAAAAAACATTTGAAATATACGTGCAGGTACTAATGGGGACCCCACATTATATTCAGTACATACTACTAACAAAAAGTCTTTCCAAACATCAAAACCTACTGGTTTGCTTATACCAGTGTTTCTCAAACTGTGCTCCGCAGAGCCCCAGGGCTCCATGAGACATCTCCAGGGGCTTCACGAGGTTGACAAACTGGAAACATCGATAGGTACAACACATACAATCAATGGACCTCTGGGGCGCCGCATAAGTACAACACATGGACTGCTAGGGCTCCGCATAAATTTTTACGTATGTAAAGGACTCTGGAGCCCTAAAAGTTTGAGAACCGCTGGCTTATACTATGCTACTGTATATCTCAATGAAGTGTCATTCTACATCCCATGCTAAATAGTACTTGCTTTTGTGAGGGATTATTTTAGGGGATTAGAAGTATGCTTATAAATTAGTAGCCCATGTCGTCATACAACTTTTGCCATAAATGGTTCAGCAGCTAAAAAATCCATCCTCTGTAAGCAATTCAAAGATTTGCTCAGGAACCATTTGGCTAATTATTTGCCAAATTGTGCATGCACTGTTCTTGCCTCACCTTGCTTCTTTAGAAAGATTAAGAATCAAGATTAAGAACCTAATTTTGCTTCAGTTTCATGAGTGCAACTTTTGTTAGATTTATTGAAGACTGAACTGTGTTGCTGATAACACAATTTCTTAATTTTAAACTTTCTTACAGTCTCAGTTTAGGAGATTTGTGATAATATTATTCTCCATCCTGTTCTCTCTGGTGGCAAATCTAGTTCACAAAGGGTACACCTACACAGCAGCATTATTTCGGAATAAATGGTGTTATTGTGTGCGTCTATACTACAAGCCTTTATTTTGAAATAATGTTGAGCTGGAAGACTTCTTACTCTGACTCCTGTATCCCTCATTTCACAAGGAGCAAGGGAAGTCAAAGGAAGAGTGTTCTTCCTTTCAATTTCCTGCTGTGTAGACAGCACCAAAAGTTGAATTAAGTTATTTTGACTTAAGCTACGCAATTGACGTAGCTGAAGTTGCGTAGCTTAATTCAACTTTAGCCCTGCTATGTAGACATACCCAAAGAGTTTTGCCTATAAAGCTCCTGACTGGGAGAGATGCCCAGCCCTACTGTTTGGCTGGGTTGCACTTCATAAGCCAGAAAGAGGCACAGGTAAATCCTATCTGACCAATTAAGTGAGTCCTTGGTTGGCCAGACTCTTCACCTTGATAAAGAGTAAATATAGGCTAATGCTCAAAGGAAACAGATGTTTTGACATAATCATGACTAATTCACAGGGATAATTATTTGTAAATACTAAGATATTAGGATTTAATACCACTATGTACCAGAAATGAAAAAAAAATCACAGTGTAAGGCCTATGTTTCATGTCAGCCCCATTTTAGTCCTTTTCTCTTCAATAGCTTTGAGAGTAAAGTGGGTTTTAAGTGATGCACAGGCATTGTTTTGCTGTCTATCTGCACAGGGCTGAATTTCATTCTGTGTTTTATTCCCCAGGCAACTTGCTTGACTCCTGGTTTCTGCCCTCCTCATTCTTGATCCTGTCTGCTTCTAGTTCCTGCTTTCCTGCCTCATACCCAGATCCTGCTCCTACACCCTACTTCTGACTCAGACCGCAACTCCAGTTTCAGACGCTTGACCTTAACCATTAGGCACAACTCCCTATGCCCCATTCACTACACAAAATTAATGCACACTGCTTCTTCAGGCTCTAGGAGGTATTTATATTAAATTATGGATTGTATAAGCATGGCCGACTTATCCATTAGGCACAGTAGGCATAGTGCCTAGGGCCCACGATACTTTTAGGGGCCCACAAAAATGTTTTAATTTCTTTTAAAATCCGAAGAAAAAAAATGAACTTTTAGGGTCGAAGAAAATGTTTTAATTTTTTTCTCACATCAGAAAAAAAAATGAAACTTTTAGGGCCCACGAAAATCTATTAAATTTTGCCTAAAACAGAAAAAAAAAAGTTGAAGTATTTAAAGTTATATAAAAAATAATTGTTAATTTTTTTTTTTTATGGAGGAAGGGGCCCACGAAGGCAAAAGTGCCGAGGGCCCACGAAAGTCATAATGCTGTCTTGTGTATAAGGCAATAAGTCCCTCTGGATTTGAACATGCTATGTACACAATGTTCCTTGCTTCTGACAGCCCAAAGAGTGAAAAACGGAGGAACGAACTCAGTTCTCCTGGATAGCTATCCACAGCCCTATCACTGGGCCAGCAGCATATCTCAATCTGTAGATTATGTAATAATATTGATTACTAATTCCCAGTTATCACTTTGAGGTTAGATAAGGTCTTGTCCCAAGATCAGGCCCAGTATTATTAAAATTACTATACAGTCGCACAACGGTATGTGCATCTCACACCATCCTTTGCAGGACGATCTAAACAGTTACCATTATTAGCCTCATTACCATCACATTCCTCCTAGTCATCATCATTCTGGCCCCTTCCCAGGGCTACATCTCTGTCTCCTACTGCCCACAGGCTGGGATGCAAGTTTTATAATATGCTTCTCTGATGCCACTATATCTCATGCACATTCAGTAGGAGTTTCCCCCCTTTTCCTTATTTGTATTTCATTATCTTACTAATGCTGAGGTGTCTTTTTTCTATAGGTTAGTATGCTTATATGTGTAACTCCCATTTCAGTTCACGATCACACTTGCCAACCCTTGTTTAAGCGGATTTGTGGTTATTACTTCCATATTCTTTGTGGTAGTACTTACTGGAACATTCTAGCACCTCTCATAAAGCAAGCTCTCCTTGGTTCCTAAAATCTAAAGCTAACCAACCATTGACCTATAACAAAGGTTACTTAACCACACTTACACCAACTCACTTCAGCTAATGTCTTAGAGGACACAGGATATTGTATTAGAGCATAATGTGTTAGTCTTTGAAGTGCAACTGGACTCCTTGTTGTTTTTGCTGAAATAGGCTAACCCGGTTACCTCTTTGAAAAATACTGTAGATTTCTTCCATTACCCCGAATATAAAGAAAACAGCTAAATATAATGAAGGCAAGGAAGTTAATATAGTAAAGGCAAGCTAGCCCAATGGCAGGAGTGGGCAATAAGTGGTCCGCAGGCCAAGCACTGTTTGCCAGGGCCACCAGATGCGTCATTCACCAGCATGTCCACAGGTAGAGCCATTTGCAGTTCCCATTGTCTACAGGAAGTGGTGGCCCAGCCCGCAGTGCTTTCCACAGCTCCCACTGTCTGGGAACTGTGGACTGCAGCCAATGGGAGCTGCGAGCCACCATACCTGCAAAGGCGCAGGGAAATAAAGCATCTGGTGGCACACTAGGGGCCAACACTGGCCAACTGCATCTGGTTATTGCCCTGCTCCGCATCCTATGGACTATAGCAGGAAGATTTGTCATAAAGTTTTCTAATACAATAAATTGGATATTGGGCTTATTTTGTTCTTGGTTACACTGATGCACACTAGTGGAGTAACTCCTCAGGTATAAATGAGACCAGAGTCAGGTCCAGAGCTATTAGGTGCAAAGCAGAGCACTCTGGGTGAAAAGCTAATGTTGTCTTTCATTTTAATTTAAAGTCAAGTCAAATCCCATGTAAGAGAACAAAGTAGAAACCTGTGTTGTGCTTTATTCAGAACGGACCATAAAAAAAAAGAAGAGAGGCCAGGTGTGAGGGGGCATCTGCCTCGCACTGGCCCTATAAGGCTAAAACCCAGCCCTGGGATAGGGCTGGGAGCAAAGCTCACAGCTGAGGCTGATATTGCCCATTAGGGCCCAGCTGTGAGTTGTATAAATAAGGGCTCCAGGAGGCAAAGTAAGACAGACTCTTGCTCTAGCTGGGGAGCAGGAGGAATCCAGTGCTAGGGAAGCTGGGGGTTTTCTGAGACAGGGCAGGGGAAAGGCAGGCAGAGCTGGGGAGCCCTGGCCTGGCCTGCCCTCGCTCCCTAGAAGCGGGGCCTGAGGCAAGGCCCGAATGTACTGGGCTGCAGGGAATAGGGGTGTTAAGGACTAGTCAACTATCCTATAAAACATTATGGCTACGTCTACATTGGCGCGCTTTTG
>JANRFK010004440.1:33448689-33463407 GCA_030068395.1 Apalone spinifera | reverse complement strand
TGCACTCCTGCTCTGTAGTCCAGGAACATACATGGTCTACGGTCCTGGGAAGTTTCCTGGACCAGGGATGTTGCTGGACCAAAGGGTCCTGTTTAAGGGAGGTACAACTTGTAATAGTAGTATAACATAGTGCCTAGACCACAAACCAAGACTCATTTTGCTTAGTGCTTTACAAATGCATGAATAATAAGGAAATAAAGAGATAGTCCCTGTCCTGGGGGCTCACAATCTAAGCATAATTTAGACTTTTTTTGTGAATGCAAAACCAGAGGCTGTGGTTTAAAATTTAGTGAGATAGAGATAGATTTCTAAACAAGAAAGCAAACAAGAAAAAGCTCATTAAGTGGATTTCTCAGTTGAAATATTTCATTATTGAAACAACAATATTGTATGTCTAAAAGTGCTATACATGTTAACCATATGATTTCTTCAATCAATAGGTTTCCAGTCAGACAAGGTCCTTTGTCCTGGAAAAGAACACATTTTAAAAAAACCCTACACAAATATAAAAAACCCACATTTTAAAATACTCTTGTACAGATGGTCAGGTCATTGTTTTCAAGTTTCTACTGTCACTTCGTGGACTGTACATGTTCTGCAGAAATCCAAAAATTCAGTTCCTAGGGGTACCCAGCCAACATCTTTCACCCTGGCTGAGAGTAAATATAGGCTGATGCTCAAAGGAAACTGATGTTTTGACATAATTACAGCTAATTAGGGGGATAATTATTTGAAAATATGAAGGTTAATAGGATTTAATACCACTATGTACCAGAACTGAAAAATTCACCACAGTTTAAGGCCCATACAGCACTTGAGTCCCATTTTAGTCCTATTCTCTTTAATAGCTTTGAGAGCGAAGTGGGTTTTAAGTGATGCACAGGCATTACTGAGCTGTCTGTCCGCACGGGGTGAATTTCAGTCTATGTTTCAAATGACAACTTTCAAAAATGGGAAATTTTAAAATCTCCTAGATGTCAAAATTTGCCATTGATTTTATATTGCATTTTGGATGATTTTATTCTTTCACTGGTATTTCAAAAGATGTTATTAAAAGCCTGTTAAAAGCCAATGGAAAATAAGCATCATTCCAGTGAAAGCAAACAGAGATCTTCTACAAAAGGACATAAAGACCTTCACATAGACAAGAAGAAGAAGAAAAAAAAACACCTGAGAAGCTCTGATGTATCCCAATGGAACCTTTATTTTAATTGGTAGTGAAATAGAATCCTACAATGGCTTGCAGCTGGCTCCGCTCAATTGCTCAGATGATCCCCAAACAAATTCTAACCAATGGAACCAGTCCAAAATCTGCCAGATTCACAAAGAAGAATGTTATGGTTCACAAGTTTTAAAGCCATTGAAAAGTCAACAAAAATGCTTCCACTATGAATTGACCTTCATTTAGTGATATAGTGTTCTGAGAGGCTCATTTGAA
This sequence comes from Apalone spinifera, assembly GCA_030068395.1. NCBI lineage: Eukaryota > Metazoa > Chordata > Testudines > Trionychidae > Apalone > Apalone spinifera. The sequence continues at coordinate 33,461,969 of JANRFK010004440.1, read as the reverse complement.
TTGCATAACAAAATGTCAAAATATAGATTAGTAAAGTCTCTAGGACAGATTGTCAGGTGTTTGTATGGGTCTGTCTAAACTGCAAATACACACCAATGGCTTGGCTAAAACACCTGACTCAGATTCTCAGAGTTTGGGCTAGGGATCTGTTCAGCTGCTGGGTAGACATTTGCGGTTGGGGTGTTGCCTGAGCTCTGCGACCCTCCCACCTCGCAAGGTCCTAGAGCACAGCAATTAAGCAGTCCCTTAACCCCTATCCTGCAAGGCCAACTCAGCTGCCATGGGCCAGACGTGGGTTTTAATTACAGTATAGACATGCCCATTCTCTGTGCAAATTTCTGCCCACAAATAATAGCACCTTTTTTTTCCATAGATGTAGTCAATTGCACAGGCATATAAAATCTATGTGTCTAAAGTATGTGAAGTGCTAATAAAAGCAGGATCTCAAGTGTCCAACTATTAATACTGTAGTAGCAAAGATTCCATTTTGTAGGTGCAGTCATTTTTCCACGCATACACTTGCATATGTAGAAAAGGAGGTCACTTCTGAAAAATCTTGACCTAGAGTTCTAAAAATTGAATGATCCAATGAATTTTACAAGCAAGACAATCAAGTATAAAAATGTACTCTTAGAAAATCAAAGCAGAATTGAAAACCCTACTTACTGTCTTTATAATGATGTTGAATTCTCAAACTTGTTATTGTTGTGAGAGCCCCTCCCAGGAAGTCTGACAGATTTGTTAGGCCCCTGGGCAAGATGAGGGTGGAGGCTCTGTGCTCCTGGAAGGGGTGAGGGACTAGCCTTCTCCAGCCAGCCCTCCAGCGCTGCCTAGAGCATACGGCATGGGACTCGTGACAATTTAAAGGGCCCATGACTCTGGCCACTGCTGCAGTAGCAGTGGTGGCAGCTGCTGAGAGCCCTAGATCCTTTTAAATTGCTGGGCCCCAAGCCAGCTGTCTCCTTTGCCTTCCCTATTGGTTGGAACCCCCCAACCCATTATAGTCAGTATATAATAAAGGCTATAAAATGAAAGGTTTGGGGAGGTTTTTTAAAGGCACAGATATAAACTCTGTATCTAACAGGTATAGAGTTAGATACCACTTTAATTAATGGAGATTGCCTATCTCCTAGAAGTGGAAGGGCCCTTGAAAGATCATCAAGTCCAGTCCCCTGCCTTCACAGCAGGACCAAATACCATCTCTGACAAATTTTTGCTCCAAATGGTCCCTACAAGGATTGAACTCACAACCCTGGGTTTAAGCACACCAATGTGCAAACCACTGAGCTGTCCCTCCTCCCCAGGCAGCTAAGAGCATCTGAGCAGCTCACTCCACTTGTGCTTCAAAAATCTTCCCCACAGAGTCTATAATGATATAAGGAAATAAAAAGGATGGAGGAACAAGGAACTTAGCTGGGGAAAAGTGGTTTAGAAAGACAAGAGAAGGTCAATGCTACACATTGCGAGGCAAACAAAATTCAGAGTATATTTCTGCTTTTAGGTAAGAGGTGTTTGAGGGCTGTATTTGAATTTCAGTAGTTTGATCAGTAGGGTCAGATAATGAAATGACTAAAACTAACTGTTTTGCACGCCGCAGAACTGATTAATTCTCTTTTTATGTCCTGTTTATAAGCAGCCGTTAAAAAGAAGCTGGCTCCCTGGAGTGCAAGGAGCTCATTTTATTATGCTCATGTCAGACTAGCCATGACAGTTAGGGTGAAAGAGCAACAAGAATCAATGAGCCTTCCATGTTGAGGTTGATAGGTTTACTATCCATGAAACAGGGATGTTTTCTGCACAAGAAGCCATAGACAGAACAGGATTTTTACACTGCCAAGCAAGCATATAGTCTGAGAATGTTGGTTATAATTTATGGAGGTGCTGTCTGTTTAGAGAATCCCAAAGTGCATTGCAAACTGACAGCATCAAATGCTTCACACACTGCAGCAAGGGTGTGACACTCAGGAATGGCAGCAAGAAACTACTAACTTCGGTGGGTGGGCAACGATTGGGGCAGGTATTAAGCCCCAGCTCTCTTCCCCCTGCTCCCAGCCGGAGCACTGGGCAGATCAGGGTCACCCCAGCCCTGCTCTCCATTTGGAGCGTTGGGCTGAGCAGGGTAACCCCACTCCTAGCCAGAGCATCAGGTTGAGCAGGGTAAGCCCTGGCACCTGTGTGGATGGGCCTGGATGCAAAGTGGATGAGCCACAACCCATTAAGGCCCATGCATGGCTACACCACTGCTTTTAGGGTAGGCATTTCAAAAGCCTTCAGCACTTCTGAAATTCTTGCCCTTATTTTCCAGCTCTAGTCACCTGGCATGGATCACAGTTTCAAAGATAAATGTGCACCCTCTGACACTATCCAGGGCTGTGAGGCACCTTGCTACCACCCATACTGAGCACCTTGCTACCACTCATACTGAGCATGAGGGAACCTTGTCTGTGTCTGCCAGGGATTAGTTCAACTCCAGTGGCCACAGGAACACAAGCACTTCCTTCTAGGCCTCTCTCTCTCCAGCTTAGCAAGAGGCACACTCCAACCCCCAAACTCTCCAAGTGTCTGCCTCGCGTGTCCAACTCCTGTTCCACAGACAACTCAGGCTATGTCTACACTACAAGGTGGAGCGTCCACTCCTCAAGTGCATTTTTGTGCAAGAAAATCAACAGAACAGATGGCTTTTGCCAGAAGAGTTATTCCTTTCCCTACGAGGAATAACTCCTTTTTGCGCTACAGCTCTTGCACAAAAAGGTGTGGATACTCCAAAGGGGTTTTTGAGCAAGAAACTCCTCTTGGCAAAAGCACAAGTGCTCTGATGGCCATTCTGTGAATGGCCTTCAGAGCTTTCTTGCACAAGAGTGTCCATGCAGTGTAGACACTCTCTTGCGCAAAAGCACATCGCTTTTGCGATGCGCTTTGAGGTCTGGACGCATTTTTGCACAAGAAGTTTTTGAACAAAAACTCTTGCAGAAAAAGCTTCTTCCACAAAAACTCTGCAGTGTAAACAAAGCCTCACAGTACACACAGCTTCACTGCTTCAAAAGAAGGAATACTCCTCTATCTTACCAGTGCCATCTAAGATCACAGCTCCTATTGGCACACAGCACTTATATATTTATTTTTACAGTAAAAGTTTAGTGTTGGGAACAAGTGGTTACATATAAAATAAAATCATAAGATGCATGCTAGCCCCTAGTCTTACTTAACTAGATACTGCCATGTCTTACAGAGTAATTGTTACCCTAAAGTCTTTCTAGCATTATACAGCCCCACTTTACAGTAATCTAATGTGATCTACACTGTCACTTGTCTCCTCAGTGAAAGATAAAGGGAATCTGTTTGCACCCTCATATATCAGAACAGTCTATTATTCTCAATTATAAACAGGACCATCTCCTTCCCCGCACACTGGTAGCTTTTTTCGTGTAGAATTCATAGTCTCTTAATCGACATCTGGCTCTGCGCAAATAGGCATTCATAGACACACAATGGCCAGACATGGAAATAGGTATCTGCTGCCCTTGTACCTGAAAGAACCTCTCTGAGACATGCTTCCTCCTAGTTACCTGCCTTAAGACCATACTTTTCAGTATAGACACATAATTCCTTTACTGCTATCTGTACCTATGATTCATATGGATTATGATGACCAGTGGGCCTTTGGCTCTCAGCAGAGACCTGTCATGCCACTCACTAGTGAACTATTATCATATATCTGACCCAGAGGATCCCCAAAAAATCCTATGCAACAGCTATCACCAAGATATCCCTTGGTAACATACTGTTGCCAAAGTGCAGCTTCTTGTTGCCAGTCTGCACTTAGGATTGGACTGTTGGTAACCAAATCTATTGTGGCAAACTAACTGGAGCATAAATGGTTCAGTGTCTTCACATGGGTCATGCTGAACTTCTTTAAGGTTCCCTTGCACTTACATTCCTGCCGTTCCAAACTATTTTAGTTTCAGTGCTTTCTGGGTACCTATCCTGCAGTTCCCAATACAGCTTCCAGAAGTAGTGGATTCTGGGAGATATTTAGAGGGGGTCACTGGAAACTTACAACCAGATTATAGTTCCTAAGAGACAGTATGCCAGATGTGAACTGTCAGAGCAAAGCTGTGTTGCACCCTATGCCTCCCTGCCCCTAAAACTTCCTTAAACTGGAGCCCATAGTCATAAGTACAAGCTCTGCTGACTTTACAGCAGTGGAGAGCACTCTCACCTAAGTAGCTACTGCCAGTTTCTTGTCCCCTATACATCTCAACTAGGGCAAAAGGGATGGAAACAAGCCAGAGCATCTGACTTAGTATTTCTGATCTAGCACTCATAAAGTGAATGAATTCATCAAATAGCTAAAGCTGTTCTTTACTTATTCATTTTCATTTATTTAGCAATCTAACAATCATTGCTTTAAATTAACTCTGTACTTAGAAACAATAGTTTGCACCAGTCATTTTTTCATACAGAAGAAATAAACTGCTATGTTACACAGATCCAGTGCAAACAGATTGTATTTTCAAACATTAGGGATCTCTGATGCTTATTGTCCATAACTATATAACTGTTTTGCAAGTTTTTTTCTTCTTGACTAGATTCAATGGCAATGTTTATGATTCCATTAATTACAAAAGAACTAAAGAACATCATTCAGCAGTGACATTAATTTAAATTATTGCCATGCATTTCCACAGCCAAGTTCTTCCAAGCTGTTAGACAAACTTTACCACCCATAAAAAGGCAATGTTCACAGAGGGGCAGATTTCAGTCACCCTTGAAAATTAGATTTCTCATTATTCATTCCATCTCCCAAGTGCCCCTTTATACACATTACATGCAACTCTTGGTGCACACAAAGAACTTGAAGGACCAATTACAGAGATCAACTTTCAGACTGGCTGAAAATGTGGCCCAGTTTTAATAGTATATAACTTCTCATATCAATGTCAACACAGTCCCTTTCTGCTTCCACATTACAAAAGGGTCTTTGACCATATGATCACTCAACATAATTCAAAATGTTGCATCTAGGCAATAAAGATGATTTTCCATTAGTTGATGTTATAATTTCCCAGATGATAGAACGGTGACTGCATTATGGTACCCTAATAATATATGATATATGATATATGATATAATAATTCATATATCCTCTTTTTTCTTGGCGATTTCATTTTTAAGTACTTATTAAGTCCGCCTGGCTTAACTGGCAAGAGTTGACACAATCAGAGTCTGTATATGATTGTTGTAGGTTACTGATTTTTTTTTTGTGATTGGATTCATTGAAACGCTTAGATCTGTACAAAATCTAAAATTTTGAGGATTGCAGCACCAGTGACATGAGAAACTCACCTCATTCAGCAATAAACTCCCTGATATCCAATGATGAACATAATACCAACAGAATTTTTAAACAAGATCCTGGCTGTGAACGATAGATCTTAACTAGGAGTATAAGATTAGGTCCCTAGAACAAATCCTGGGATAAAGTCAGTCAAACATAGCCCTTTTCACCCTAGTGTGGGTCAGTGGATCCCCAGCCACTCAGAACTAGGCCATCTGTATCTCCTAGCAAAAGTGTCTGAAATAAATAGCAGTCCAAATTCATTCATAGCATAGAGTTTTATGGACTTACGTTCTGTCACTCTACAGAGATTAGGTGGGTAAGGTAATTTTTGGGGGGCATAATTTCTGTTGGTGAGAGAGACAGGCCTGTGAGACATAGAAAGAGAGAGCTCTTCATCATGTCTGGGAAAGTTATTTTGAGTATTTAGTTGTGATGCTCAAAGTAACTTTCCCAGATCTTGAAGAGGAACTCTCTGTAGCTTGAAAGCTTGTCTCTCTCACCAACAGCTATTGGTCCAAAAATAAAAAAAGATATTGCCTCACTGGCCTTCTCTGTTATCCTGGAACCGATACAACTTACAACTACATTGCATGCTCCATCATCCTGGCATTTAACCTCTCTCTCAGAGGGACATCTGTTCATCCAATAGCCCTGTCAACAGATAGACTGTACAAAGTAGGAACCTGAGGGATCCAAACCAGCTGGCATAAAGGGGAAACAAACTGAAATATATAATCAAACGCACTCCCTCTCCCCCCACAAAAGACACTATTGTCAACCTGGAAGGGGGGAGGGAGGCTCAGGGCTGAGGGTGCTGCCTTGATGAAGAGCCCCTGGCACTTTGGCTGCAGAGGCCTTGTCGCATACGGCCATGCATGCGGGCTAGGACAGTAGGGGGCTGGGCAAGAGGTGGGGCTGTACCTGGGTCTGGGATGCCAGGGGCTGGGGGAGGGGCGGGGGCAGGAGGAGTCCAGGACCAGGGAAGGCCATGGCCTCCCGGATAGCAGTGCAAATCTCAGAGCACTGCTGGGAAAATTCCTCCAGCAAGTGCCTGCTCCACTCTGCCTCTCCTCCATCCTCCGGTTCATTGCGTCCTGCATCCCTTGCAGGACCGAGATGTGCTGGTGCACCAGGTCCAAATACGTGCTCCAGTGCCGACGGCTTCCCTGCAGCTGGCTGGGTGGTGGGGCTGGTGTGGCGCTCCCTTCCTGGTCAGCTGGTCTGGCTGTGGAGGACAAGAGGGAAAAGTCATCAGTCATGCATGCTCACTTTCCCTGAGGGGGCATGCCCTCCTTCTTCTCAGCAGTCAGTGCTTGTCCTGTCAGAAGATGCTCATGTGCATCTCATTAAGGCATGGTGTGGCCTGGCCAGCAGCCACAGCCTCCCTGGAGCCCAGAAGGTGTGCAGGCCACCATCCTGCCCCCCTCACACACACCCCATGGCCAAGCAGCACAGACAAGTGTCAGGCCATAGTTGGGGTTCCCGCAGGTTGCTGAGAGGCCTGAAGCTGTGTGGCAATCCCAGGGTCCCCAACCCATGCCTGCACCTGGAATCACTGCCTGCAGGAGCAGTCGTGCCTTGCAGCCATGTGGGCGCAGGGGTAGGATGGCCTTCCCTGAGGTCGGCCATGTGTGTGCTCGCCCCCCCCCCACAGGCTGTGATCAGCATGACATGTCACAGCACTGCACCATCCACTTTTCTCCCGCCTGCCCTGCCCTGTATGTGTTGGACTCTCACAGCACTCACCTGATGTTTCCTCCCCAGTGTCCAAAGTTGTCTGGGAGGCCTCCTGAGCATGGGCGTCTGGCTCCTCGGTGCTCCTGGTGCTGTCTTCCTCCTCCTCCTCCTCCTCCTCCTCTTGGAGCTCCTGGTCATCTGCCTGGAGTTGCAGCCGCTGCTGCACAGGGGTCTCCAAGCCAGACTCCCCAAGCCTCTCGGGAGGCAAGGGTTCCCCTGCCCCCAGGATCCGGTCCAGGTACTCGTAGTAGGCACAGTAGTGTGCCATTTCCCCGGAGCGGGAGCTGCGCTCACGGGCCCTGATGTACCCCTGCTGCAGCTCCTTCACCTTGGCTCTGACCTGGGGTACGGTGTGGGGGTGGTGGCCTTTCCTTGCTAAGCCATCAGCCATTCTGACGTAGATGTCCGCGTTCCTGCGCCTGGACTGTGGGACCTGAAGAGCCTCCTCCTCAGACCACAGCTCCAAGAGACCTTTTATCTCAGGTCCAGACCAGGAGGGTGCCCGGCATTGGGGGGATTGTCCTGTTAGCCAGAAAACTAATGATTTTAAACTAAGCTGGCTTTCAGGCCCATCCTCAATCCCACGTCTATTGTTGGGAGCTATTAGGCCTCCCCCGAGAACTAGGACAACGAATAAGGTAAACTAACAAGGATTTATTAACAGTAAACAAGGTAAGTATAAACAGGAATGGTATAGGACCCCACAACAGAAATAAAATACACAGGCTTGACTGCAACTCAGGTAAGCACAGTCAGAACCCAGATGACCGGAAGATGATCACGGGGATATTACCATCTCTCGCAGGTGAGGACTTCACAGTGACGCCTGGCACCGGGTTTCAGACTTGGTCTCACTCGTCTGGAACTGCAGCTGGATTGAACAGGAGAACCCTGCTGCAGCTGGATCCGTTCAACCTAGCACCTAATGAACCCCTTTCTTCCTGCACCGTCGTGGGTGCAAGTATGTCCTAATCAGGAAGGAGTGAAGGCGGATGTCGCTCCTTGTGTGTGAATGTGCCTCCCACAACCATAAACCTAAAAAGCGTGGACCCTGGCGTACCCGCCTGAGTGACCCTGCACTCTGCCACTCAGATTGGCAACCCCGGGCAAAGCCAGAGTCAGCCCTTAAGTATCCTGCTGTTACCAGGCAGACTATGGTGACGTGTCTGCAGGATTTCCCGCCAAAACACAGAAAGGGCGGGGTGACCAAAATGGAGTCCTTGTTGTTGTTAGGCTCCAAAAATCACGTCTGTGTCCAAGATGGCATCTAAGAGAATTTTAACCCTACAGTCCCTGGGACATGGCTCCGAGTTTCCTGACCGGACAGAGCTGTGTGATCTCAGGGTCCTGGCTGTAGCTGGCTTGCTGCCAGAAAGGTAATCTTGGGTGCCTGTGCCTTTTAAAGATGGCTACAGGCAGGAGTAATAGAGTTGAAAGCTGTGGCAGGATTGTCCACCAAAGTTTCTTCCTGAAGGCCTTTAATGTCGACATAAATTCTTCCCTGCGTCCACACTTACCTTTTGTCAACAGAACTCTGTTGACAAAGGCGTTATTCCTTGTAGAATGAGGTTTACCGCCGTCGACAAAACTGCCACGTTTTGTCGACTTACTGTCGACAGAACTCAGCGGTAGTGTAGACGCAGGTATAGTTTTGTCAACAACTGTCCACTTTTGTCGACAAAACCCTGTAGTCTAGACACACCCATAGTGTGTATGTTGAAGAACAGGGCACACTGCAAGTCAAAGGTTACTTTTTTGCAACCCTAAGAACACTGATAATGAATAAGTGGTGTATTGGATCCACTTATGTCTATTGAGATTAGACTCGCATTAGATGTATGCAAGGTACTACTACATGACATGGAGAACTCTCTGTTCTGTGGGAAATTCCAAAACTTTTTATTCCAGTTTGGAATACAACATGTTGAAATGTCAGAATGTCCTGGGCAACTTCTGCTTTTTGACCAAGTCTAATCTTGACTTGCCTGGCTAAGGAATGCAGTATTGGGCCCAATGACTGGAAATGTTCCATTTCCCTGACACAGAATCAAAGGCAAAGAATCTGTTCCTTCAGCTAAAAAGAGTGAAAGTATTTTAGACACTCTGAATGTAGACTAATACAGAGCTGATTGATTAAATAGTTAATGCCAATTAACTTTAGTTAATGTATGTACACTGCTTTAAAATCATAATATAATACCTAAATACTAAGTAATATTTGAAAGCATTCTACTCAAGACTTTTCTAAAATAGATATTATAGTATTATTGTATTGTTTATTCAGAACAAACATCATTGTGGGGGATAGAACATACCATACCAGAATTTTCAGGGGGATGAATTTTCATTTAGAGAGGGAACATGAAAATAACTGTTTACTCCAAATCAAACACCATATGAACTTAGCTGCAACAAGCCAATCAATACCAATCAAATGTGTTATTTTAAATAACTGTTCTCTATATTATTATTGATTCCAGTAAAAATGATTAAAGTAAGAGTATGAATAAGTTTCAGAAGGAAAAAGAGATAGATATTAATGTCATCTTCCATCTTCTTATGAACTAATATGACCGGAAAGTATTGATTACTTTAAAAGCTCCAAGTAACCCAAGACCATTAACTTAGTACATACCAACCATTTGCTGGACTTTTATATGGAATTTTACAGTAAATACTGATGTATTTTCTGTTAAAGATCTTAGGGTAGAAGTATATCAGGTACTTATTTGAAGTGCCAAATATGCAGGTGGTTATATACTGGCTCACAGTTTTTGTTAGGCAGAAGTAGGTGCAGTCATAACTCAAAAAAGTGTGACTTTTTTTTAGAGCCATTTAGAAATGGATAAGCCTTGAATTCAGTTTATGGTTTTTTTTTAAATTCCGTAAACCTGTCCTTTTTAATTGTATATTTTGCATTACTTGTTATTAATCACTGCTTACTCTCAGGACTCAGGGAGGATTAATGACAACTGGCACCCTGGGATGGACTCATCTTCCTTTTTAAGGAAATGCAGTGACAGACACCCTCTCACCGGAGTGTAGGAGGAGCTCCTGTCTACATTCCTTCCGTGTTCCTATGACAGCTACTCCTTAGCAGCCTCTTGTCAGATTTCTCTGTGTGGTTTTGGTGGCTGAATTCTTCCATTCCCATTGGGTTGCATATCTGGCCCCACAGAATAGCAGGGTTCCCTTCAGTGGGTGGAGTATTCTTGATGCCTGGGGTGGGGGTTGAAGTAGGGGGAGAAGGAGTGAGACAGATTCATTCTCCAGCTAGAGCCAGTCTCAGAGGCTTCAGTGAGTTTCAGCAGGGCTCCCATTACCCAATGGGGGAGTCTCAGATGGGAGGATTCTTCTGTCTGTGTCACTTTTCCACTGGATCCCATTTCCAGCTGGGTTTCCTTACCTCTGGCATAGCAGCAGTTTGTAAAGCCAGTAAATTCCCTCCCTGGCTAGCTGCTCAATGTCCTTGGCTGGGTCACTGATGGCAGCTAAGCCATCAAGTTCCCTAATTTGGGGAACTGTGCTGAGTTCTAATGGAAGGGAAGGAGAGGGGGCTCCATTAGCATTCTACTGTCAGCTCCCAATCTCCCCTGGGCCAGGAGTCTTTCTCCCCCAAGTCCCTCTGCTGGAGACACTTAGGGAGAAGAGCTAGACCCTCAGTCCTCCTGCCCCCAAGGGATCCTGGAGCAAAGGCAGGAGACAAGAAGGGACCCATGGTCAGGCATAAACCTGTCTGGAGCAAGGGTTGGAACATGGTCCCCTTAAAGATCCAGGATCTCCTCTGAACCAGGAGAAAATCAGTTTGACTCAAGTGTATCTCATTCCCCTCTCTGACTCTGCCTTCCCAGCTGCAGGTCCTACAGCAGGGCTGGGCAATAATTTTTAATGGGGGGCCACACCAAGATTTTGGTAAGTGGTCAAGGGCTGCACTTCTGTGGAGGGGGGTGCAAGGTCTGGGACGGCAGAGGGGTGTAGAATGGAATTTGGGAAGAGGACTGGGGTGCAGGAGGAAGTATGGGATCTGAGAGGGAGTTTGGGTGAAGGAGGAGATTATAGTCTGGGGCAGTGGCTTGGGGTGAAGGGTCGGGGGGTTATGGGTTCAGGAGAGGATTCTGGCTTGGGGAAGGGATGTAGGAGGGGGTGCAGGGTATGGGAGGGAGTTGCGACCTGGGGGAATGGGTGCAGAGGGTTTTGGTGGTGACGTGAGGGAAGGGAATGGGGTGCGGGATCAGGGAGGGGAGGGGTGCAGCAGGGGGTACAGGTTCTGGGAGGGAGTTGTGACCTGGAAGAGTTGAGGAGAGGGGATACAGAGGCTTTGAGTGGTGGCCTGGGGCAGGTAGTTGGATAGGGAAAGTGTGAGGGAGAGGGGCGGTACCAGAGGCAAGCTCTGTCTGAAAGGCACATACCCAGGCAGCTCCCAACCAACAGCTCTGCAGACTCCCTGCCTGTGTGCTGGGCAGCTGCTCCACGTGGCTCTGCTCTAGCACAGGGAAGGAGGTGGGGTGAGGAGGCTTCATCCATGGCTCCTGCCTTCACCAAATTTCTCAACTCTTATTATCCGGAAACTGGCCAGTGGAAGCTGGAGGATTTTGCTAGGGGGCGGGGACAGCATGCAAAGCTTTCTCCTCCCTGCCCAGTCTGCATAGCAATTAGCAGTCTGTGTTTAAAATGGCTGCAACTGCCGTGTAGTAAGGGTGCTGGCAAGGTGTCCATGGGCCAGATCTGGTGGCTTGATGGGCCCTGTCCTACAACCTACTTTCCCTTGTGCAGAAGTTGACACACTGTTGGGGAAGAAGGCACATAAGGATCAATAGATTGGTGTGCGTGCTGTGCAAACAAGCCCACCTCCATCTGCAGGGCTGAGACACTGTGCTCAGGGAAGAATAGCTTATTCATTGATTATGGCACTTGAGAAAGGGATTGTCACAATTTGTCTTGGTCTTTCTACAGTAGGACAATGTTCAGTGTCTGGGCTGGTCCCATCTTTTCTGAACTCCTGATTCTTCAGTATGGAGACAGATCCCTTGCATCTCACTGGCTGGAAAGTCCATAGTCAGAGGAAGAGAGTGACTGTGAGGGCAATTTCTCCTTTCCTGCATCTCAGGGCTGGTAGGAGAGAAGAGCTGATTCCCTTTGGGCCGCCCAAGTTCTCTTGTAAGGAATCGGTCACTGTTCTGTAAGCACCATCTCCTGGATCTCATGGCAGGAGCAGGGGAGGTTTTGGGTAAGGGTTGGAGAATTTAAAGCTCTTACTGCCAGCCATTTTCTTCCCCATCTTTGAAGAAGGAAGGGCCCAACATAGCACTACCTTGATTAAGGATGGCCCATTGGGGTGCAGCCTAAGAGGACAGACTGGAAAATGGATTTCCTGACCATGCTCATCTCTAAGATGTATTGAAAGCTGTTTGTGTCTAGGGGCTCTGCCAGCAGGTTCCCCAGCATGGCATGCCTGATGTTAGACAAAGCTTTGTGCAAAGCCTGTCATGGGTCACAGCTGGAAAACTGAGAACTTCTCCCTACCAATATTCCCCAGTTCAACCAATCAGCATCAATTCTCTGAGATGTGGGAGGCTGAGAGGTCTCACCACACATCCTAAAGGAAAGTCCAAATCAGTCTAAGAGCATTGCCAGCTCCACATCTTTGGGACGGCCTTACACAAAGCCACAAGGAGGGGTGTCTCTGAAGTTGCTCCTCTCTTGCACCTCTGCCCTGCCTGGCTGATGTCAGAGTCTCTGTGTGAGGCCACCATCTCCACACCTCCCCAATAAGCTGAAATCCTGCAACAGGCTTTTTCGATGTCCCTGCCACATCAACCCCTCCCCTGCAAGACTGATGTCCTGCCCCTAGCAGATAGATGAGAATAAATTGTTCTCAAATGGGCTACAGACCAACAATAGTTCATAATCATTTTATAGCAAGTATTTGAGAAGAACTGGATTGTTAAATGCACAGGAACTGCACAGAGGCAGTAATTGCAGAGAAGTAGCACAATCAAATACATGATTGCTTGTGACTTATTATTTTTGGTCTTAAAAGAGAACAAAAGGACCTGAATCTTCCCTGCCAATAGCCTCTTCAGCAGAAGTACAAAAGGATGGCCCAAGTCTCTGAGCACTATGCCAGCCCCACCTCCTTGTGAGGGCCCTCACAGTGGCAGCAACCCCTCTCCCCGGACACACCCTTGCTCCTTGGAGGAGG
>JANRFK010004440.1:33396857-33415796 GCA_030068395.1 Apalone spinifera | reverse complement strand
GGCTGTGAAGGCTAGGACTATAATAGAGTTTAAAGAGAAGCGAGATAATTTCATAGAGGTTAGTTCCATAAAAGGCTATTAGCTAGGGGATGAAATGGTGTCCTTGGCCTCTGTTTGTCAGAGGCTGGAGAGGGATGGTAGGAGACAAATCGCTTGATCATTGTCTTCGGTCCACCCTCTTTGGGGCACCTGGTGCTGTCCACTGTCGGCAGACAGGATACTGGGCTAGATGGACCTTTGGTCTGACCCAGTACGGCCGTTCTTATGTTCTTATGTTAAATCGTAAGCTAGCATCCCAATCATTGGGATCATCCTTGCTCTTTAAGCTCTCTAGATACAGAATTCCCATCAGTTTCAAGGAAGGCTTTTCATTCTATAAAAGCGGCGAGGAGTCCTGTGGCACCTTATAGACTAACCAAAGTGTTGGAGTATAAGCTTTCGTGGGCAAAGACCCACTTCGTCAGATGCATGTAGTCCTATAAGGTGCCACAGGACTCCTCACCACTTTTGCAGATTCAGACTAACACGGCTACCCCTCTGATACTTTTCATTCTATGACACTTAACAAAATTCAAACTATTTTGTGCAGCACAAATTCAGCATTGAGCCTTAGTGAGAACTGTATTGCCAAAAAACAGTAAAAATCAAAATAATTCCAGGCAAGATTCCTCTTTGTACAGCTACAAAATGGAACAAATGCTGTAGTGCTCATCATAGATCTAAGCAAACACTATGTCACAGAGGAATAGTCAATGTTTTGCTTGTTCATGGGAAAATGTATGTCAATGCTTTTAAGATTCGGGATTAATGTATTAACTGAATATAAAATCAAAATTTCCTCTTCTCTCCTTGTCAGTTTCTAGTTCTTATGCATGAATGCAAGGATCTTTAATTTGGGTTGCAAAACACCAAAGCGGGAATGCTTATATTCATAAAACTATCATACACTTGTCACAAAGGTTGTTTTATAAAAATCCACAAATACTGATTTTAAACTCTGGATTTTGTAAAAATATCTATTTTAATACAGACCTAATTTTGGGGCCTTCATGTCTTGATAGTTTCCCTTTCTGGGTCTTTCAATTGTTAAAATGTTTAAAAAATTCATGAATCCACTATTTTCAATATTAGATTTTTGTAACTTTTTTTCTTCAAAATGACTCCTGGGGCAATTGTCCCCTTTGCTTCCCTTCCCCATCAATGGGTCTTGTCCATTACACTAAAGAGGATGACAGTAAAGAAATATATAACGAGAAATAGGAAACTTCACTCACTAACAGTAAAGGAAAGCAACATGAAAACATGCCACAAGATGAACGGAGCTTATTTCCTTGGCAACTAGGAGAAAATAGTAACCTGTTATGTAATAAAAAACATAGATTTACTCACTAACCTGATTGTAAAATGAAATGGGATATACAGAGCAATGCTTTCAAATCCATTAACCACAAAGGATATTAGCTGCAACAGTAAATTTGGTGTTTTAGTATTTTGTTAATATGGTTTAGCATTTACATGGTACCTTTCATCTAAGGACCTCAAAGTGTTTTACTAACCTCATTTGAGCCTCATAAAAACTCCTTTCCAAAGGGGAAGCTCACTCACTTTATAAGACTTTTCTATAGTGACACAAATGGGAATAGAATTCAATTCCCTAGGAGACGCATTATAGGTAGAAATCAGAGTGATACTCAATCATGCTCTCATGACTCAGCCTGATTTTGATATATTTTTACAAACATGGGTAGAGAATGTTTATACAATAAGAAACAGCCAAAACTCCGGTGAGAACATCCCCCTGATAGCCAGAGTTTCTGTCCACCTCTCTCTTTCTTAGTAAATCCAGTGACCTTCTAAATGATAGTTCCTGCATTCTTGCTTGGGTATTGTTGTGAACTAGCCAGTTGGGACCACCAAATTAGCTGGATTTTCTAAGAGGAGCCCTGGATGTAGTCTCAAGCTTCTTCTATTTGTCCTTTTCCCCACAAATACAGAGAGCAAAATAAGAGGGAAACACATCTTCTTCCACTGCAGTGACTGATAAATTAAATTAAAGAGATATCTTTGTGCACTTACTGGAAATGAAGGATTTAGAACTTCACTTCCTGGAATTTAGCTGTGAGAGATGCCTTTGTATTCCAAAGTTACTTTGCCTTACTAAGACTTATTACGAGTGTCACAGTTCAGGACAACTACACCTGTATTCCCCCTGTGTGGTCTAGTAAGGGTATCCACTCTTAGATTTTGTGGATCCCCAGTGAACACCTCACAGATACATGCATCTTTCTCGTTCTCCTAATTGGAGTATTTCCAAGCTGCTGTGTATTCCCAGCAAAGTCAGATTGCCTCAGCAGGCTTGCTTACTTTTCTTCTTAGAGAAGTAAATGCTATAATTGCCCCAGTTAAGTTACTGGGGCAGTTACAGCTCTTTCTAAGCAAGTACATTTATTCTTAAGGTAAAAGCATTATACTAACAACATACTAAAATGATAAAAGGATATGCACACTTGCTAATAAACATCCCAGTAATCATTCCAACTCAGGTTCTGACCAGGCAACCCAGATCCTACTAATTTTTTCTGTGGGATTTAACCGAAAGTCCTTCCTTTGCCGATTGGTCCCTGGAGAGTCCAATATGGGAGCTTGTATTCAGGTAGTGTTATCTCTCTGGTGGTGTTATAACCTAGTGAATTTGCCTAAGAATCCATTGTTGTTCTTAGTTCCTGGATGTCTACGGTCCCCCTTTCCCATGGAAGGGTATGTCTAGACTGCATCCCTCTGTTGGCAGAGGGATGCAGATTAGGCAGGTCGACACTACAAATGAAGCAGGATTGAAATATCCTGTGCTTAATTTGCATAAAAATGACCACCATTTTTGCCAACTCAGCACTTTGTCGGCAAAAAGCAGCAGTCTAGAGGGGATCTGTTGAGAAAGAAAGCCTTTTTCGACAGATCCCGTAAACCTCCTTGCAGGGGAATGCAATCTAGACATACCCTAATTGCATAAATCCCTGACCCATAATGATACATAAAATTAATTTAATAAGCTTTATCCAAGAAACTATCAGCTCTGTGACAGGGAGATATCTGCCCTCCAGCTGCAGCAGTGGGAGCAGTAAAGCCACTACTTGATCCCCCAGCAAACAGGATTTGTAGGTTAAGGTCAGCAATAATCCTGCCTGTCATCCTATCTAAAGATTCAAGAAAGGGCACCAAAAGACCCAGGAAGGGGCCCATCCCAACTCAAGAAGCATCAGAATATACCAGGTGGTCACCAGTTTTCCCAGAAACAGGAAGAGTGACAGGGGTCATTTGTGGAAGTAAAATAGAGAACAGCTTGGGGAGTGTGTGGGGTGGGGGAAGAAAAGGGACCCCCAGGCATTAGGAAGTATCTGGGAGTTCCTCTGGAGGCTTAGATGTGCACAGTTCTCTCCTCTAAATAAGCATGAAGACATTGGTTAACTTCCAACTCTTTGTAACCCAAACCTTGTAGTTTTCACATCAGTGGATAATTGAAGGTATCCAAGCCAACTACATGGCAAAGGCCATGGAACTGAGCAGTCCACTAGATAAATGAAACTGTACTTGTAAGAATTTGCATTTTCATTTCACACTTCATAGGACATAACTTAATTAGCAGAAAAATGTCTGGAAGTCCCAGAACAATTCATGAGTTTATCTCAGTTTTATTTTTTGAGCTAGCAGGAAAAAATAAAATTATTTTGGAATTCATCGTTTTCTCCTCATGTTCTCCCATCCTTGGTAGAAGCTGTAAGTATTTCAGTTTGGCACATACATATTTTAAAACTAACCGGGGGTATGACAACTATCATGTAGTCATTGAGATGGAAAGGAGTGATTTGGCATTTTGGAGGCATCTGTCATGTTTGATGAATGTGTCTGGTGATGAAGGACAATGAAAATGCAAGATATCCAGCTGGTGTGAGAAAAAGTGTGTTTTCTGATGTGTAGAGTAGACGTGATATCACAGAACTGGAAGGAACCTTGCAAGGTCATCAAATTCAGTCCCCTGCAGTTACGGCAGGCCCAAACACCATCTCGATCGTCTACGATAGGTGTTTGTCTAACCTGCTCTTAAAAACCTCCAATGATGGAGATTTCACACTCTCCTCAGGCAATTTATTCCAATGGTTAACAACACCGACAGTTTGGATGTTTTTCCTAATGTCCAACTTAAATTTCCCTTGCTACACATTAAGCCTATTTCTCCTGGTCCCATCATCAGGAGTTAAGGAGAACAATTTTTCTCCCTCCTCCTTATAACAATCTTTTAGATATCTGAAAACAATTATCACATCCCCTCTCAGTCTTTTTTCTAGACTAAACAATTATTTCAATCTTCCCTCAAAGGTCATATTTGCTAGACCTTTAATTATTTTTGTTGCTGTTCTCTGCACCTTCTTCAGTTTGCCCCCATCATTCCTGAAATGTGATACCCAGAAATGGACACAATAATCCAGCAGAGGTCTAATTAGCACAAGCACAGAACAGAGTGGAAAAATTGCTTCTCAGGTCTTGCTTACAGCATTCCTGTTAATGCATCCCAAAACAATATTTGCTTTTTTGGAAAAGTGTCATGCTGTTGACTCATGTTTAGCTTGTGGTCCACAAGACCCTTAGATCCCTTTCTGCAGTACTCCTACCTAGACAGTCACTTCCTGTTTTGTAAACGTGCAGCTGATTGTTCCTTCCTGAGTGGAGTGCTTTGCATTTGTCTTTAATGAACTTCATCCTCTTTACCTCAGACCATTTTTCCAGTTTGTCCAGTTCATTCTGAATTTTCATCCTTTCCTCCACAGCACTTGTCACCCCTCCCAGCTTGGTATTATCCGCAAACTTTATACACATTATCTACATGCATTTTATTTGTTTATCATTTACAAATCTAAGGGAAGTTGAGGAAGCAGGGCATCCTTTGAGTCAGCTCTCTGAAGTGTAGATATGGAGGATATGGAGAAAGTTCTAGTGCTTTGATATTAATATAGTAATGCAATGCTAAGGCAGAATGATTTGTCTCATTGTTTCCTAGTGTTCCCCTATCTGTCTCTTCCTACTGTCTCTTGTTTTATACTTAGGCCAGGTCTACACTGGAAGCAAAACTGGCCCAGGGCCTGGCGATTCTAAGGAGCTCAGGATTTCTGATTGCTGCCTTCAGTACAGCCGTGGCAGCAGCCAAAGCCTTGGACCCCTTTGAAATCCTGCGAGAGTGTGTGAAAGCGTTGCGTTGGGCACTCCACGGGGCTCCAAGGACGAGGAGAAGGGACCAACCCCACAGCCCAGGTGGCAATGAGGGCTGGCTGCCATAGCCCCACCCCTTCTGGTGGTGTGAGGCCGCCCCCCACACACATCTTGACCTAGGGCCCATGGTGGCTGTCGGCCCCGCTGACTACACAGAGTTAGGCTGATGTAAGGCAACTTAGGTCTTCTGTACTCTGTAGATGTTGCTCCCACTGATATAAATCCCCCACAACAGCAATCTAATAACTCCATACCACGAGAGGCATGGTGCTTAGGCTGATGGAGGCAGCAGAGTGTCCGAGCAGACACTGCATTACTTACATAATCTTCTATTAGCATTGCCTTTTCATTGCCCGGTCAACTCTTCATGGAGCTCCCAGCTGGGAACCCTGGCTGTCTGCAGCTATCAGCTTTCCCCCCCCCCCCCCCCCACACACTGATCTATTTAAGTTGGTACAAGCACTCCAGCTGAGGACATGCATCATCAGCAGGGGGAGGGTAGTGTGGACATGAAAAAAACTCAGTACAGGTTGGACCTCGTTTGTCTGGCACCCTTGGGACCTCTCTGATACCAAACAAGGGGATTTACTGGACCAGGGAAAGTCCCTCCCCTCATGGCCAATGCTGCTACTGGGCTAGGGCTCTAGCCTGCCCCCACTGCTGCCCCAGCCCACCAGGACTCTCTAGATGCCACCAGCCCTGCTGCTGCCAGAGCCAGAGCACCACAGCTGGAGCACCACAGCCAGGGCAGAGCTCCACAGCTGCCTGGCTCTGTGACCAGGGCCAAAGCTTCGTGGCTGCCACTGGGTCTGGGGCTGGAGCTTCCAGGCCGCTCCAGACCCAGAACAGGGCTGTGGCCAGAGCTCCGTGGCTGGGGACAGGACCAGATCTCCTTGGCTTCTGCTAGGGGTCAGAGTTCCCTGGCTGAGGCCAGAGCTCCATGGCTGCTACCTGGCTGGAGCTCCCCAGTTGCTGGGGCCAGGGACCTCTGCTGGGGCCAGAACTCCCCTCCGGGATGCCCATCCCACTTGTATACCCTCCCCTGACACTAGGCTCCCAGATGAGTCTCTGGTGCTCCTGACAGTGCTCTTGCCCCACTGCCAGACCTCCCTGTTCCTGGGCTCTGTGGTTCAGGAATATGCATGGCCCATGCCAGACCACAGGTTTTGCTGGACCATGGAGTCCTGGATAAGGGAGGTACAACCTGTAATTACTCAACTGTATAGTGGATAAAAGGCTTTATACTGTAAATTCTTTGGAGCTGGGGGTAGGTGTAGTAAGATGAAGGCCTAAAACATAAGCCCATGCAGCACAGGCCTGGTCTGAGGCCTGAGGCCTAGCTAACAATGGACAAAACATGGCTAACATAAAGCAAAACTAAGCTGTGAGCAAGAGGCAGGCCCTAGCTCACAGAACTTGGCACGAACAGGACTGAGAGTTCAAAACACTAATTGGTAATAGGCCTTGGTGCAGAACAATAATTGGTAATGGTCTTAAGTAGAAAGCACATGAGATCACTACCTCATTAAAAAAGACCTTGGTACCCACTCCTCACAGATACAAACTCAGGTTCAGGAAAGGGTCTAAAATGACAGCATGATGGATAGAGATGATCTAATCAAACCACAAGGTTCAGGGTGATGGGTGGTATCTAAGTAGTCTCAGAGGGTGGCAACCTGATACGTCAGCAGTGAGGTGTGATTTGTTGTACCTGTATATAAGGGGGTGTCTCGGGGGGGAGAGATAATCTTTGTATGACCTAGGGGGCAGTGGAAATTTCCTACGGAGTCATTTCATTGTGGCAAGTACATTTGCGTAGTAGTTCAGTAGAGTCAACTGACAACTATTACTGTACTTTGCTTTACAATAAACCTGGCCTGGCACCTTTGATCCTTATCTGGTTGTGGTCTTTGGTGCTCTGTGGAGACTAATGCTACGTCTAGACTGCAAACCTCTTTCAAAAGAGGCTTTTTCGAAAGATACTTTTGAAAAAGCCTCTTTCGAAAAAGAGCGTCTGGATTACAACCAGTACCTTCAAAAAAGCAAGCTGTTTTTTCGAAAGAGAGAACCCAGAAAAAGCACAGTTTGCATTACATAGTGCCTTTTTTCGAAAGAGCACTTCTGAAAAAAGGCATTATTCCTCGTAAAACGAGGTTTTCCGCAGTCAAAAAAACTGTCGCGTTCTTTCGATTTACTTTCATCACTGAGCACACACGCAAGCAGTTTTCTGGTTATTATCATCATCAACAGAGCCAGAGACCTGTGAGGGCACCTCGGCAGACCTGAGAGGACACCACTGCCCTCTCTGAATAACTACAGTGGGGTTGTTCTGTCTGTAAAGCACAATGTAATCTTGGGTCATGCCTAATGTTCTAACATACCATTGCATAACAAACAAACAAACAAATAAAAATAATGAAGGCCTAGCTAACAATAGACAAAACATGGCTAACATAAAGCAAAACTTTATGCTGTGCATTTCTACACTGTCTGAGAAGGCTAAGCACTTGCTGAATTATATTGCAATAAAGTGTGCAAATATGTCCTTTTTTTCTTTTCCATACATATTCTTTTCCCTCCACAGAAGACCCATGTCCTAACAAATCTCATCAATACTACTTGGTCTTCTGAGGCAAAGGACTTCCAGCAAGTCTGGTGACATTGGTGGATAGCAGTCCTTCTCTTCAGTCCAGAATGATGGTCTTCAGAATTTAAGAGACAAAACAATCCCCTCTCCCTTCACCCCTGCTGGGAGCAATAGAAAGATGCTTCCAGCTGCTACAGGCATGAAGAGAGCCCTTAAACCCTTGTGAATAACTCAGTGAAATTCTAGGGTTCAGGACCCTGGAATAGTAAGAGACACACTTTGTTTTTGATTCCTCTGAAAAGAGCACACTGGGGTGCATCTAGACTACGTTTTTCTTTCAAAAGAAGATATGCAAATTCAATGTGAATTTGAATCAGAATAGAATGACTAATGATGCAACTGCCTCAATAGCTGGTAGATAATATAAGACATTATATATTTGCATCATGATTGTCTATCATTTATTCTACAGTGATTGATGGCAAGTCAGGAAGTTACACGCTTTTGCACCCCAGCCTGGTGGGCTTATGGGGCATCCATGTATTGTGGTGGTGCCTTTCCGTCTAAACTCTTACTGCACCCTTACCTCGAAATAGCTTATTTCAAAATGTCCCTTACTCCTTGTGGAATAATGAGCCCGTTACATTTCAAAATAATGGGTTTGCTCAAAGACGTGAAGTAACTATTTTGGGATACTTGAAGTATCCCAAAATAGCTCCGCAGTTTAGACATAGCCTCACTGTTCTAATACTGCTCCTATCCGACAGCTGCTGATTGGTGTTAGAGGAGACCCAAGAGTGAGGTTCTGCTTACTTGTGGCTATTATAGGTGCCTTGACATATTTTCCAAAATTGGGCTGTAAGCCCATGTGTCCTACCCAATTGCCAGGTCAGCCAATTACATTGCCTAAATTACCCATTGTCATTTCAACTGTAAGGTATTCATCACTTCCAAGCCTCAATAGTTGTCTACAGAACAATAGCTTTTCACACCAGAGGAGGTTGTATTCCAGTGTGTCAAATTTGTAAATTCTTTTGGGAGCCTATGGAATGAAAAAACACTATGTAAACACAAAATATTATTCCACTGAAATCAACACAGCTATTCATGAACTAGATGTTCTTCGCCTTGTGAATAAGAATCAGAATCTGACCCTTTACCATTGATGAATGTTTACAGTTAATCAGTTTAATTGAGCCTCTTCATGATTTTGGACGTCAGACAGGAAGCAAATTTCATTTCAGAGTTTGCTGAAGTTTCTAGTATGAGCAAGAAAGGTATTTTTCATGTTACAGCAGAAGGTTTACATGCATTTGTTGAAGCTTTTCTTGAAGTATTAGGTATCCAAGCAATCTCATTTGCTTTTCAGTTGTCCACTTAATACACATTTCAACTTCCATCTATAAGATCCACTGAGAAATAATGCCTACTAAATCCTCTTTTTATCAACTAAGCGTGTCTAGTATACAATCCCAATCTCATCAGTCAGTTCTGAAAATTTAATAACTGCATTCCGCTGTCAAAATGAGTTCTTACTTGAAGGAAAAGGTCAATATGAGGGTTTTCCCCTCCTTTCTATAACATTTCTACCTCTTCGGATTTCTGTGAGGTTGAATAACATCTGCCTTTCTAGATGCTAATGCACATAATACAGTGCACTACAATGGACAGATTATTAGCTATTCCTAATGTCCTTACCCAGGCAAAACTCATACTGGCTTCAAAGGTCCTGGTCCTCAAAGGTATTGAGTGCCAGCATCAAAAGAAGAGCTGTATTGAGCTTTTCAGTAGCTAAAAATCACCAGTTGTTACTGTGGTTTCCTTTAATGGGATAACACAGTGATCCAGCTCATTCACTGTGTTTTAAAACACTGAATTAGAACTAGATTCTATCAATTTTGCTCCCATTGAATAGTATCATAATCCACAAATAGCCCCATTGAAAGATCAATGGGGCAGCTGACTCACTGGGACTAAAGGTGGCAGAGTCTGGCCCATAAGGAATAATTATATAGATATTGACCTAGATCCAGATATAGATCTACATACAGATATAAATATTTTAGAGTGCTTCTGTCTGTCTCTGTGTCTCTCTGCATGTCCGTTTGGGTAAGAACTAGGGCCAGCTTCCTCATTTCATAACTTAAAGCAAGGTCAGAGTTTGGTTGTACTAGGACAAACAGAAGTCCTGGGAGAAGGACAGTTTTCCATAAAATGCAAAGGGAGGGGTTGCTGTTCAGAGGGCTGCGATAGAAGGGTGGCCACTGGGGGCAGCCATACCACCAAGGGAGTGGCCAGTAGGGCTGGCACTCAGACATTGTGCCTGCCAGCACACTGGTAAGTAGCCTCTCTGCCCCAAATCCCTTCCACCCTTTCGTCATCCATTGGCCGCAGCACTGGGGTGGGTGGAGACCCCTGGTGGCTGTGGAGAGGGAGCCTAGGGGGGGAGAACAGGCCCCAGGAGGGTGGGAAGGCTGGGCGGGTGGGAGGGGGAGAATAGGCCTCTGGAGGATGGGGAGAGAACAGGCACCTGTCCACCAGCCTTCTCATATCCCCAAGGCCCTGCCCTGGAGGACCCGGACAATGCTGGGTAAGTCTGCGAGTATTTTGTTTATTGCCTTAATCAATTTGTGAATGTAAGATTTTAGTTTTGCATTTACAAATCTCTAGATGTATTGTTTGCATCCAAAATTGCTGCTATTTTGTGCCATCATCATTACATGCAGAAATAAATCAACTATTTATCCAAGAGCTGAGCAAATAATTGGTGGCTGAAATGAATTGAAATATTTTTTCAGTTTCATTTTCTTAGATTTTTGGGTTGTTTAATTTTTTGATCATCAACATCTTTTTATAAAAACCCATCTAGATAAATTTCTAAACAAAACACCGTTTCAATATGAAAAATTGAAATGTTGAGATTTGAACATTTGAAAACAAACAGTTCAAACTTTTAAAATTGTTTTATTTTTAATTCAGCCAAACCTCTTCCTGAATTCAGACCAAATTGGTCAACCTGAAACTGCAATTTTGGGCATTTTTTTGCCTTGCTATATTGTATATTTATTGCAACTGTGCATGTAACTGTGCTAGCTAGGTGCACTCTACTAAACATTTGGCCCTTTAACACTAACATATGCCTTTTGTTATTTCATCATTACTGAATATAGTTCACCATGAACATTTTTTCCTATTTATCAATCTTAGGTCCTTATGTGGCCCCCAATATACTTGGAATTGGAGAGCGTCACATTCTTTAATGTTCTTATTTTCACAGCACCCTTGCGAGGTATGGAAGTGCTATTATCCTCAGTTTACAAATGGGGAATTAAGAGAGAGACTCATACTTACCCAACTTTACACAGGAAGTTAGAGGTAGAAAAAAAGGAATCAAACTTGAGTATGCTAAATCTCAAACTAGAGCCTTAACCCCAAGGGCACTCTTTCCTAATCCCAAAGTTTTGATATCTGTAACAGAAATACATGCCACAGATAAATAAAGTCCAAAAAGTCAGATAAGCCAGATTCAAAATTTTTCATCATGACAGAAGAAAGGAAATCAAAGAAGACATTAATAAAAGGACAAAATAAATTATAGGACAAGAGGAAATAAAAGTAAAAAATCAACCCACTTACACACTGAGACATTTGTAAATAGATATGAGACCAAGACCACCTTTTTTTGATTTCTTTACTCCCCATTCTTTACATACAATTATCCTGAAACATTCCGTGTAATGTTGATTGTTTGTGGTTTTAAAATAAAACATTTCTTTATTTTTCGACTGATGAACAATCACAGAACCCTACAGTCTTGGCACTGAGAAAGACTTATTTGCTGATCCTAGCTGAACCCTAACTGAAATTGAAGTGTTCACTCAACATAGCTAGTTATAGACCCATAATGAAAGCGCCAATACACACAGTAATGCTTAAAATGAAAACATTGATTTTCTCACTGTTATATGTTGGGTGAAAAATGATTTGATTATATATTTGGCTACTAATGAAAACTCATTAGCAGAATTTTATTTCTTGCTTATGTGCACCTGCAATCCATTTTTCTTGTCCTAAGGATTGTTTCATTTAGTTTGCAGGCTATAAATTCTATTTCTCACATTTAAACAGATATTGGCAGTCAAAATTCAGTATCTGTGGTCTGAAATAGCTCTGGGCCATCTTTCTGACAACATAATCATTACAGCATTAAATCTCCTGGGATTTGTCATCATTTATTCCTACATATTTTTTTAAAAAAACAACTTACCTCTTAATTTATTAGTTAATTTTCTTTATATTTATGTGAGCTAGTGATAGGTTCTGATATCTTGGTCTGCAGTTTCCCACAATTTCCTTTGTGGACCACCACAAGTCTTCTCTTCATCCTCTTTTCCCTGACAAGCAGGACACACAATTTCATCTCAGACACTGTTTTTATCTCATCCACTGTCAGCAGAAGAAAATAGCTTCTCTGTGGCACAGGAAACCTAGGAAAACAAAATGCAATGGGACTTCCACAATTTTTCCCTGGTGTATGACTCCCACATTCCAGAGGCAAGCTTCCAGTCTCCACTCATGCAAGTCAAATGGCACAAAGCTGGCTAGCTCCATTGATTTGGAGAAAGTGATGTCAATTTACACCAGCTGAGGATCAGGCCCAGTGACAATATTTGTATGAGCACAGATAGCAGGGGTTTATATCACTGTCATTACTATAATCATTATCCTAGCAAATAACCCCTGTTACTCAACAAAATACTGCTAAAACATATGGTCAGTCATCTTCTTCGCAGGGATATATTGTTATTTGTTCTTCAATTAATTCTAATACAAATGTAATTTTGTTGCGATGCCATCTGTTTCTGTTTATTTGTATAACTTTTCTGTGTGCGCGGATGCATTTTATAGCCCAGAAGAATGAATTTACTGGCTTTAAGAGTATTAAAAAAGAAAAACACCTAGGCTTTGTCTACGCTACAGGGTTTTTGCGCAAGAAGCTTTTTGCAGAAGAGATCTTCCACGAAAACGTCTTGCGCAAAAGCACGTCCACACCTCAAAAATGCATCGCAAAAGCGATGTGCTTTTGCTCAAGAGAGCGTCCACACTGCATGGACACTCTTGTGCAAGAAAGCTCTGATAGTCATCCACAGAATGGCCATCAGAGCACCTTGCTTTTTCTGATAGGCTATTTTTGTGCAAGAAACCCCTATGGAGCATCCACACATGACTTTTTGCGCAAGAGCTGTAGTGCAAAAAGGAGTTATTCCTCGCGGGGAGAGGAATAACTCTACTGGCAAAAGCCCTCTGGCCTGTCGATTTACTGTATTTTTATTTTTTTTGCGCTGGTTTTTGCACAAAAATGGACGGTTTTGTGCAAAAACCTTGTAGCGTAGACAAAGCCCTAGTGGTCTCAATTCTACCCTCATTGAAGTTAATGCCATTCATGTCCATGGATCCAGCCCAATACTGGACCAAAACTAAAGCAAATTACTCATTCATGTCTTCATGCACTGTGGTTCCAGATAAGCGGTGGCGGTGGCGTCAATCTCTCTAGTGACACAATTGAGACAGAAGCGGTTAGGACGCACCACATTTAGATGGTAGACAATGTAGCAAGCTCAAGCAATAGAGAAAAAGCCATTACTCTGAAATCATTCTGCAGAATATGAACAGCACAATGAAGAGCTGCATCTATGGAACAGCCATCAAACGTTCCATCAAACGGCAGGCTTAGTGGAAAAATGGCAAAGGAGGCAATTACCCCAGGGCCCAGCGAAGTAGCAGCAGCAGCAGCAGCAGCAGATGATCCCTGGGCTCTTTAAATTGCTGCCAGAGAGTTCCACCTCTTTCGCGCTACCCTGTCTCTTCTGGAAGCATGGAGCCACACCTTCCCCAGGAACCTACGTAGGCTGTGAGCTGTGCTGTGCCTACGACATTTTAAAATTATTTATCATGGTGTGAAAAGGAGGGGATAAGAACATTCTTTGCAGCACCCCGACGCTCGTCTCTAAGAACTCACTGGAATTGAGGAAGAAAGGAATGGCCAAACTGGATTACAATGGTCATCCAAGCAGTCCCATCTCCATCTGTAGACAATACCAGATGCTTCCAGAGGGTGGTGCAAAAAACCTTTTGAAATGGACAGTCTGGAATAATGTGTTCCTAGGGGAAATGTCCTCCTGACTCTTTCAGTGAGTGGCTGGAATGAGATTTGCTTTAGCTCATGACTTTTCTGAGAAGATAATCAGTGTGAAAGCAGGTTTAATTTGTTATAATATATGCAGCCGAGTAGTGGATTTTGATTTCTTTGTTGCCCTTTCATCTTAATATTGTAGTAACATCTCTGGAGACTTGCACAGTTATTGTAACATGGGTCACGTGCGCTACACTAGTGTTGAGCCCCATCCTGTTCCCACTGAGCTTACTGAAAAGCTCTTGCTGACTTCAGGGGGGACAGGATTGGGCCTATTTGGGCAGGGGGCTGGACTCAATCTCCTGAAGTCTCTTCCAGCCCTCGGATTGTAGGATTCTATATTTTAACAGTTTCCCGGTGACATGCCAGTCATAATTTCTTTAACCGCATTTTGTTAAATATTTTAAACTATTAATTACTCTCCCCCCCCACACACACTCCTATTTATAGAAAATACAACACCAAACACAGCAAAAGGCCAAGGCATTCTAATGGCAACCTCACTTTTACCAAACCATAGCTCAAAGGGAAGCACCATGTAGACATCTACCAAAGGGACACATCCAGTCTCAGCAGGTTGACGAGGGGCTGGAAAAGGGGGCAGAAGCCTTCTTTGGTAGGTAGTCCTGGGCCTTTTTTCAGCAGCTGGAGTGAAAGATGAATATGGTCCTTAGATTCTGGTTTTCTTCCTTAAGGAGAAGAACCAAACTGATAAAGGAAGGGTTCTGACAGCATTATGGGATCACATCATATTAGTTACAAGTGTGATCCCATGTGCATAGCCAAGAGTTTGGCTTTCTCTTAACATCTCCTATCAGCATCCTGTAGCTGCTCATCTTTTTGAGGTGTCTATATCAAAGGGCTCTAAGGCAGATGCAGCAGCAGGACATTTGGTTCTAGGTGAAGTGAACAAAGTGCAGTTTATTTGGCAGAGTGCTGTACCATGTTTTAAGTGGCTCTACCCATATCTCATCTTGAGTGGCACTATACCAGGGGTGGGCAAGAGAACCTCCACGGGCTGGATCCAGTCTGCCAAGCCAGTTGATACAACTCACAGCTGCACTACTGCTCTCCTGCCCCTAGGCCGATCGAGACCTGGGGACAAGGGAGCATGTGAAGTCTCCTACCTCTGCCAGGGGCAAGGTTCACTCTAGGTGCCGTTTGTCCCTTGCAGAATAGGGGCAGGTGGAAAAGACTTCGCATGCTCTCCCACCCCCAGACCCTGAATTGGCCTGGGGGTAGGGGATTACACAAAGTCTCCTCCCACCCGCCACATAGCACTTAGAGTGAACTGCCAGCTGAAACTGCTGGAGGTTCTCTCTAGGCGCCAGGAGAGGGCAAAGACTTCACACACTCCTCCATCCCCAGGCCAGCCTGGGTCTGTGGGCAGGGGAGCATGGGAAGTGTCCTGGTCCCACCCCTTCACCCAAGGCCCTGCCCCTGCAGGGGCAGCCTGGGGCCATTTCAAAAATTTGTGACATGACCCCCACTTCAGAAATTATTGCCTGTCCCTGAAATACACTGAGAGTTCTAGAGATACTAATGTTTCCTATTCTTTCACTTCCCTCGTCTTGCCTCTCGAAAATGGAAAACGAGGTTAAGACTGGAACAAAAAGGAAAATTTCCTAGCATTTACAGGTTAAGTACATATCACATTGATCTATGTGTCTGAGTCCTGACTGCCAAGGGTCCCTGGGCTCAACTTAAAGCCAGTGACTCATTGGTTGGGGCTCACGGCTCATAAAAAGTGGAGGCAAGAGACACCGAAATTAGACTGGTAGGGACAGTGGATGATATCAGCTGAAGCCTCGTGTCTTTTGTGTTTGATTTTAGTTGTTGGATTTATTCATTTGCCAGATCAGTGAGCCAGACTCTGATTTTATTTGGACACGTGAATTAGTGGAGTTCCTCTGAATTCACTCTGGTATAAAAGAGATCTAAATCAGTGACTTCCACATGGATTGATAAAATGCTTGCTCTACAAACATTTTCCTATTAATTGACTTCATTAGCTGAGGGTCTGATGCCACTCCTACTGGAGGCAGGAGCAGAGCCTGAATGTGTTTTTTAAATGTTAATGTTTCAATTAAATCAATCTTTCACTTAAAGTCCAGAAAAGATTGAAATGAAAGCAGATACTGAAATATAAAATGGTGAGATTTTTGCTGCCTCTTAAATCAGACAAACTAGCATGCAACTGCAGTTCTCCTGAACTCTGCAGATTAAATTCCCTTGCTGTGATGACCACTATGAATTAGTGAAACGTTAATCTTCCTTCCACCTGCTGTGTGTGGGATTATACAGAAGTCTTATCCACCTGGTCCTGAAAGAAAGCAATTTCTGTTTTTAGTTTATATTTCTTTGTTGTCTGCTTTAGTTCTCTTTTGGACTATAAAACTCCTTACCCTACATTTTAAAGCAGAAATAAGAATTCAATTAAAATGTATAAAGGGAAGCGATGGAGGCCGATAGTAATTGCTTTACAGCAGATACCACAATTGATACTCTGAGGATTTATTTCAAAGCACAGAAGTCAAATTAGAAAGCTGGCTTTATCTGGATTTGAGTTGCTTTGATGAAGTCACTATGTCTTTATGTGTCTTGGTTTTTAGCTAAACTGTTTTTAATGAGAATGTTAATAATTGCATTAACACTAAATCATTTTATAGACACAAGAGGATGAAATGCAAATTATACCTTTCACTTAAATATGTGTACAACAAATACATCCACTCTTTTGCAATGAATGATTTGCAGAGCCCTAAAACAAGTTACTAGGGAAAAGAGAATTCATCTGTTGTACTACCGGTGAATAATGAACATTATCAAACTCAAACATACTTGTTTAATATATTAAAGGCAAACTGAGAGAAACTAAAGAGACTGTTTCATGGTATTTTTCCTGATGGATGTATTTAACAAATGTAGGACTTGGAGTTTCCACTTGAGTATGAAGGTGAAGTGAAAGTTGTAGGCCTGTCCATAATAGTTGTTTTGAATGTGTATTAGTTTGCAAGGTTAGTAGATTTCCTTTTTAAAATATATGCTAGAAACCTAGGAAATTCAGATTTAAGGTTGCAAGAAAGCCAAACCTTGAAAGTATGGAAACTCACATACTTCCCTGCCACCCTCCATAGCAATGCACTGGAACCACTGGAAAGTCACACTATCTTATCCAACCCTGATGAACAGTTTTATTTTATTAGTGACCACAAAAACTAGAAATGCTGTAATCTTAATTATACTGTGGTTGGGTTGCCTTATGACCTGTTTTATAGTTATACAGAGTACATAGTTTATTGTTTAATCAGAGAGTTGTAAAATTATTGACTATCAGATTGCTTGATTCTTGTGGCTGCCAATTATTGTAGTGTCATTAGACATAGATCTAATATTACTCCATATACAAACCTAATAAGCCCAGAGATGTAGGAAGCAAATTATGAAGCTAATGTTCTGTAGTGAACATTTTCAATAAGCTGAATACAAAGAACAGATGGTATGCTAGGATCACCACGGGGGCAGAGTTAAGGTAGCTGAACTACCCAAAAAGTGCATTTCCTTACTTTCACCCGTCAGGGTTTTTTTGCAAGCTTTAGCCTGAAGTCTGAATTTCCTACACTTCTAATTTTTCAAGGTTTTTTATATTTTAAGCCTATTGTTCTTTAAAAATAGGCTTAAAATATAAACAATTTCTGAATTTTTAATATATATCTGAAACTTTATTTCACTTTAAAATAAAAACACATTGCTGTTTGGGGATTTCCTTATTTTCTTTTAAATTGTCCTAACTTGGACTAGAACTTGAAGGAGTTTGGAAATGGTGGTGGGAGGATTCCTGATGAATGCAGGAGAGGCATCTCACTAATGAATACCTCCTAAGATCCTTAGGACAGCCTGTTTTCTGTGGACACCAGGACGAGCACAGCAATAGAGTTCTGCCTGGATAAATCCAGCAATCCAGCTGGACAACCTCTCTGGCCCACAGCTCTCTCTGCCTCTCTCTTTTTGGCTTTGGCTAGTAAGTGGACCCAATCCAGAGCTTTCGGAGACCTACCACATCATTATCCCCTAAGATGGGGAGAGGGAGGAACAATAAATTTTGGAAGTGGCTCCGGGACACCCCAGAAGAGGTAGGGCCAGGAGACTTCTCATGCTTCCCTGCCAACAGACCCTGATTGGCCTGGGATGGGGGAGAGCATGAAGTCTTTATCCTCCTCCCCCAGGGCCTAGAGAGAATAGCCAACTGTTTAAAAACAGCTGGCGGTTCTCTCTGATGCCACGCGCCCCTGGCGGGGGTAGGAGACTTCGTGAGCTTCCTCCACCCCCAGGCCAATCAGGGTCTCAAGGCAGGGGGAGCATGTGAAGTCTCTCATCCGTACCCCCACCCTGTCGGGGTGCATGGTGGTTCCCTCTGTTGCCACGTGCCTTGGCGGGGGAGGAGACTTTGTACTTTCCCCCATCCCCAGGTCTTGATTGGCCTGGGGGTGGGGAAGTGCAGGGCAGTCATCAGTCAGACCCTCTAGCTTGGTGGGTTGAATATGGCCCACGGAGGCTGTCTTGCCCACCCCTGCCCTAAGTGATAGGAGATGCCAGCTCTTTCAAGCCTTAGGCCCACTTGGGCTCTAGATCTCAGCTATGATACCCCACAAACTAGGTTTTGTCTCTTTTTTTTCTGTTGGAAAATTAAACTTAAGTTGAAACGTAGAGTATAATAATTTGTAAAGCCCTTGCCCAAGTCACATCAAAATTTGTAGATGAGTTCTACCAAGACCCCAGAAGTAATGTATCACTTTTGAGATCAACATGATTACCACTGATTTCAGAAAGGAATGGTGTTGTTGGACTAATAATCATAGAATCATAGAATACTAGGACTGGAAGGGACCTTGAGAGGTCA
>JANRFK010004440.1:33369795-33396757 GCA_030068395.1 Apalone spinifera | reverse complement strand
CACATCTTTCTTGAAATGCGGTGCCCAGAACTGGACACAATACTCCAACTAATGAAAAGTCAGTTGTAACCTTAACTCTGGAGTGGTTACCACTATTCCATATCACTACATTCTTTAATGCACTAGAAAAGTGGAACTGTTTTTTGTTCATTAAACTCTTTAATAAGTTAAACATTCTTGTATCTATGATACCTGAGGTTCCATGGGAGTGTCTTTTGAAGAGGATTCATAAATCTGTACAAGGAATCACAGAGCGTGTGTATTTAAACAATATTCTGATTGAAGTGGCTTCACCACAGCAATTCATTTAAGTAGGTAAGAGAAAGCACAGGGCTGTCCTTACGGGTGGGTAACGTGGGTGACCATTCAGGATATCGTGGTTGGGGGGCACTGTGCTCAAGAGGCAAGGAGCAAGGTCATCCTGGAGTATGGGGCCATGGAAGAGAGTTTCAATGGAGGCCAGGAGAGCCAAAATACAAGCTCACGTAGCCTAAGGCTGATCCTGACAAAGTGGCATCACCACTGCCCATTGAAGCAAACATTCATGTTGCAAAAGCAGCAGTAATATGTGTTTGTATAGCGGCCAACATCAGTCCCACATCCCACCCTCTTTCATTATATTTCCTCCTTCTTTCTCTCCAGCACCTCAGAACAGATTACTCTTGCCAGATGCCTGAATAAATTCTCTATAAGTCTGTGCCCAAGAGCCACTGGCGGGACAGGGGCCATACGAGCAAATCTATGGATTACCTGTTTATTTCTTAATGCCATGCTCACTCCACGTTTAGTGCTCCCATTGTTTTAAATTGGAACTCCATGCTTGCTAACTGACAAATGAACTTCAGTTGCATTGATAAGCTTAGTAGATGAAGCATCATAAAACTATGCATGATCCACGCTCAAACCTCCAGCTGAGGTCAATAGGAGATTAGCACAGAGATGAAGAGTTCTGCTTCTGCCAACCTTACTCAGGCAAAACTCCCAGGGAAGGATTGTAAGACTGGGCTCCCAAGGCTGAAATGGAAGTACTGTTCCTTCTCAGACAGGTTCCAGGGGCAAAATCACTGGCCCATTGAAGTCCATGGACTGACTTCAGTTGAGCCAGGATTTCATTGCTGCCAGTAGTTTAATTTTCTTAGTTATCCCCTTCACAGCTTTTGAAAAGGCAAGGCCATGTCAGAATTCTCTCATTTCCTCTGGTTGGCATGGGCAATAAGAAACTTGGTGGCACAGCTGCCTGCAATTACTCATGACTGTCACAACGACGGCATAACTGCTTCCCCTAGCTTGAGAGAGAGAGAGAGAGAGAAACAAAGGGCGATGACAATTGCAACAAAATCATCCAATTAATTTGAACTTTTCATTTTTTCAATGTACTTCAGCTTATTGGCAAAACAAATACAAAAGATCATTAATGTTGCTTCTCCTAATGACACAATCTCCATTTTCCCCTTTAAGGCAAACTACTATTCACTGCATAAAGGAAATTTAAAAGGACTATATTTGTCTAAATTCATACATCAGTGCTAAAACTGTTGGTTTCAAGGTGATGGTTCTCAATCAACCTTTAATAAAACACAAGGGAGCTGACAACCACACCAGGACCCTGGGTAAGGGCTGGAGGTTGTGCTGCACTCCTGGATGGGGCGGAGCTTCAGGTGAAAAGGGTGGAGCAGAGGGAAGTGGGCCCTCAGCACTGCTTGGATCATGGTATCCTCCCCATGCCCAGAGCATGCCATGTGGCACTCTGGTGGTGATTTAAAGAGCATGGGGATTTAAAGAGAAGCAGCTCCAGTGGAGAGAGCCCTGGCCCCTTTGAATCACTGGGTCCCAGCACAGTTGCCCGCTTCCCCCTCCCTGGCAGGCCTGATAAAAGGGCATATATAGAATCTATGAGGTACATTCTCCCCGCACTTGAAACAAATGGGAGTTATCCAAGGATAATATAAGCTATAGGTAGGATGTATAACTTTCCACAAACATCGTGGGCAGAGGTCAAGTTGAACTCAGTGCAGTCCAGAAAGATGAGGGGCTAGATTAGCTGTGTGAACTCTGAAGGCACACAGGGAATGGGGCAGTCCCCAAAGCATACTAGGGTTCCTCTTTTTGCTGTGTTGCAACAGATCCCTTCCAGTGCAAGTCTCCAAGTGGGAGGGCTATTTTGTGGTTCCTATATATTACAGAGGTACAGGGACATCATAGCACTGAATCTGTCTGACAGGGCCTGAATTCTGTGCTTCTTTATACTCTGTTTAACCTTATTCATCTCACAGAAGGTGGGACTGAATTTGGCATACTGAACTGTATTGCCATTGATGTGTTTGCAAAGTGTGTTGGTTTAGCCCTATAGGAATAGCCTGGACATTGCAGGTAAAGTTTGAGAGGAGCTTTCGCGGCAGCTGTCTCTCTCTTTGGTGCCTGATTATATAAGTCCTGGAGGAGGGGGGAAAAAAACAAAAAAACAGCCTTTGAATGTTAAAACACAGTGAAATATACTCACTTTCAATCTTAGCCTGCAACTGTCACATTGGCAGTATGCTCACCAAAATTCCTATATGTGGGCCCAAAGTAGGAGTGTGTTGTGCAGCCAGTAAATCAGAATTGTTCCTTGAGTTACAAAATAACTGGATGCTCAAGTCAGCTGGATTAAATATGAGGCTATCAAATCCCCCAAAGCAAGATTCTGAGATTCATTGCTGGAGTCTGTTGGTCTGTCTATTATTGTGTCCCAGAATACACCAGTTCTTAGACATGACCACAAAAAAATGCAGCTATGCAGCCTTTCCTCATTTAAAGAGACATTTCTTTGCTTTGAAGACCTCTTACATCTGCCGTCCCTTAATGAGCTAATGTAAAACCTTTAACTGAGTTTCCCTAATTGGATTTCAAGCTTCTTCCAAATTGCTCCCATATATTCCATCTTCTAAAATAACCTCCACATGTTCTCCCATTCCAACAGTCCTTTAAATTTAGAACATGCTGAGACGGGCTAAATTCTGTTCTCAAAAACTTGCCTGTAAATTCCGCTGACTTCAGTGGTCTTTGTGCAAATGTATCTGAGGACAGAATTTGTCTCTTAATCTTTTAGAAATCCTATGTGGGGTTTATGAAAACATTGTGTTACAAGAGCACTCTATTTCTGTATTTATGCAAATAGTTAATAGATGAACTGGCAGCAGATGGAGCACAAAATATGCATCTTTGTTCATGATTTGATAGGAGCAATAAAACTTGTTGTGAACTGCAAAAACCTTCATCTGTGCCCCTCTTTACAGAGAAGTCATAACAGTTTTTCTTACATGGTCTCAAGTTCATCCTTTGAAATATACAGTGACAATGCAGCCCAGTGCAAACACAGAATTGGTGCATTTCCAATAACTTTCTATCTCCCCTTTTCTTGAAGACTATCAGCTGTACTGGCTGTCGTTTGTTAATAGCAATTGAAATTATTTCTAAATGTCCCAGCTGCTTTACCCATCATCTATCACATTTTACGCAATGAAACAATAATATAGGATAAAATACAGTTTGTAACAATGTCCTTAGGTAATAAATGGACTAAAAGAGTTACATGTGGAATGGGAAGGGGGAAGCATAAACATGTTTCAGGCCCCCCTGGCCCATAATTCAGAAAGCATTAACTTTGCCAGCTGGGAAATATCTTTTATTTCTCCTTAAGATACAAAAGATCTTCCACCACAATTTCTGTGAAACACCTGTGTATCTGTGAGCATTCCTCAATGCACAGAAACTGTTATAACTATTGCAATGTACATTTGAACCTCTTTAATCTGGCAACCCTGGGAAACAGGGCATGCTAGATTAAGGAGATTTTGCAGATCATGGAGGGCACTGGGGCAGGATGTGGGGGAGGGAGGGAGAGCGTGTGAGGGGTTAGTGGTAGGGTGCTTACGTGGCTCCATGCTCCTCTCCCAAGCACTGCCCCCCACCACTTGGGGAACAGCAGGGGAAAGCCTGCAGCGAAATGCTTTGTTGCAGTGCCATTCCCCCAGCTGGTGGGGAGCGGCAGCACACAGAGCTGCTTCCTCCTCCACCTGCCAGGGTCCGTACAACAAGGTGGTCATGGATTAGGGGGACAGAGTACAGAGGTTCAAGCGTAGTCTTGTGCTGTGGGCACACTTAAGAGGCTCAAATCAGGATCCCCTTTGCCTGAGTAAGAATTAAGAAGAGATTACAAGATATTTCACACATTGCGGAAATAAGGTTGTGGCTATCCCTAGCAATATAGCATCACTGTTACATGCACATAACTATATGCATGTTAAGGCTCATGGCCTTATGTTAGAGTCCACAGGACCTTCAGGGAAGAGGATATACCCCCTCCCATGCAGGCTAGCTGTGTTGTGTCTTTTGCTCTCTTTACACAAAACAAGGAAATGAAGATGCTACATGGTCACAGCGGGGAGCCAGATAACTATTTGCCAACATGCAAGGCCCAGCTGTACACACACTGCTGCTCTTATCAGTTCCTGGCATCAACTAAAATGGAAGATACTCCTGGTGAGTCTATTTTCTGTTTGATTTTATGATAATTAATCCCATTTCAGGCACATCCCATTTTCCTGGCACAACCAAACTGTTACCTTGATGTAAGTTATGATAAGAGGCAGCTGAATACCAAATTTGGTGGTCCTTGTTTTTACCATTTAGGAGTTCTTGAACAGATAGACACACAGACAGATGCATGCACAGAAAAACTCTCTCTGACATATGGTATCTATGTATAGAGCATGGCAATATTAGATACTTATCAGTGGCAGCCATATTATTATTTATTTGAATTGCAGGAGCGCGAAGAGGTCAACACCAGTGTTCCCTCTAATTTTTTCCATCTTTGTGCAGAATACATTTTATGTGCACCAAGGCACGTGTGGATTTGTACCACCAATAGAAACACATGCTGCTGGCTGTGGGTGCTCTGTTAATTATCTGGACGGCATTTGAATCTCTCCTGGGTGACCACCCAAGCACTCAGCATACAGAGCACACTGGCAAGTCCCCATTGTGGGAAGCACTCTACAAACACTGAACAGAAAGATGTTCTTTGTCCAAGAGAACTAATAAAGTTTTTATGGGATGACAACAGTCTTGAGGTCTTGATTAAGAGTAGGAGTATCTCAATGCTGCTCCCACTGAAACGAATGGCAAATCCCTTGTTCATTTTGATGAGAACAGGAAAAGAAGCCAAGTATATGTTTTCCTGAATGTCCTCAGCCACTGAATACTACATTCTAATGCTAATACTAGGCAGAGCTAGCATGATTCAGTGGGTGCACTACACTAAATGGCTGAGGGGATATTGACCACCCACAACAGCTCCCTCTGACCTGGCACTACACCCCTAATCCTACCCCAGACTATCCTGCCTCCAGGAGCAGCAGCTCCTGTCCTATGGGCTTGTGCCCAGCTGGCCACTCTGAGCATTGTGACATGATACATGAGGTCACAATGTCACTCATTCAGATTTGGTCTGGCCACTCTTCCATCGTGGAACTATTGAAATGGAAGGCTGAAAGGACCTCAGGAAGTTATCAAGTATAGTCTTCTGTTGAAGAAGGACCAAGTAAACTGAAACGTTCCCTGACGTTGCTTGAGATAGGGACCCTATTCAAGTGTACCCAGTGCCCACAGGCTAATCCAGGCCTGATTTCTGAGTGTGAACCCCAGCAAATGCTGTCCTGTCATCTTATTTAAAGACATACTGACAATTTTTGAACAGATGTCTTCAATTTATTAGAAGGTGGTTCTGCAAAAGGTTATCTAATGGCAGCAAAAGCAGCATGACATTTCTTAGAGAGAAAACCTGGTTTAGGAATTATTTATGGCCTTACATACACTCCTGTGGACAGCCAACTGACTTGGAGGACTGAACATAATTGGGTTTACAGTAGAATGAAGCTCTGACTGAAGTGCCTAGTCTTTTGAAAAATGAGTAATCCATATTATATATTTCATTACTCATAAGCAAGTACAAAAGCCACCCCATCGATTACAGAAGCACAAGTGAAGGGTGTT
This sequence comes from Apalone spinifera, assembly GCA_030068395.1. NCBI lineage: Eukaryota > Metazoa > Chordata > Testudines > Trionychidae > Apalone > Apalone spinifera. Next base: position 33,390,721 of record JANRFK010004440.1, on the reverse strand, counting down.
GCTAGTGTTTTTACAAACCACTGCCCCACAACTATTTTGACAGAATAATTTCTGAATATTTGATGTAGTGCACTGTGATCCATAATTCAGCTGTTGCAGAAGGGGGGGGGGAGCGAAGGAGAGGAGGGCTGACATTTCAGTTTGCGTTTGTAATGCATGAAGGCCCTGCAGTTCCCATGTGGCAGGACCCTACCCAGGCAAGGGTGGCCAGGGTTCCAAGAGTTAATGCACAAGTTACAAAAAACGGGAGAATGGAAATTAACATTGCCCCAGGTTTATAAATTAAATTATTCTAACTCTACTCTGGTGATGTATGCAAATACAAGGGACTTCTTTAGCAAGCCTAGCAGGCAGTAGGTGTTTCCATTTTTGCACATTAACAGCAAGAAGAAAAGGGCATGAGATTCTTCTTCGTCTGAATTGTTTTTTCCACTTGGCTGTTATGGTTTAAAGAAGAAGTGTCCAAAGCGCTATGGGGCTGTGAGTGGTTCAGCAATTTTACTACTCAGGAGGACATACAAACATTTTTTTTAATTTACCCCCCACTAGTTTGGACTTTCATCTGATCAAGTGGAGTTTTGCTTATGGCAAAGACTTAGAGAAGCAGAAACATTTAATAGGGCTCTATGGAAATGACTTTCAATAGATGACATCTGTGCTATTGTCCTATTCAGGACAGTACTTAAGCACATGCTCATGTCAAGCATATGCTTACGTGATTTTCCAAATCAATGTCTATAGGTTTTTAAAACCATTCTATAGGATTCTCTGCAGGGCTGTAATTCTCTATTAAATTCTGTAGAAAGATCCAAAACATTCATGCAACAGTTATTTTCCATAAGTAAATGCAGGGAAGATGGGCAGAAAGAAAAACATGACAAAAGGGAATAGGAGCTTGACAGAGGATAGGAATGGGAAGAGGGGAGGAGAGAAATAGAGAGGATGAGTGGGAGATAGAAAAAGTATGGGTGAGAGTGGAATGTAAATGGAGAAAAAAAAAAGGAGAGAGAAGAGAAAAGAAGGAGATAAATAAGTGTGAATGGATTCCATAAGAATGACCATGCTGGGTCAGATCAAAGGTCCACCTAGCCTACTGCTCAGTCTTCCTATTGTAGCGGGTTCACTCACTTTTTTTCTTTCACCCAGCTCTTCCCTCCAGGGTGGCCAGTAGGGGGAAGTAGCTGGCTGCTCAGACGCGGCCTGTTTGGGTGTGGTGGTGGCTTCAGGGCACTGCCCTCTAGCAGCGACCATTCTGCGGTTGCTCCGCACCCCTCTTCTGGGGGAGAGTCCATGTTGTTGTAGTCCGCTTCTCCTCCAAGGTCCTGCTGATGCTCAGGGACCCCCAGTTCTTCTCCTTGGGTATTCCTAACTCCCCTCGCGCCATCCTGGCCTCAGGCCCCCTTCCAGCTCCTTAACAGCCCCTCTGGGCAGGCCGCAGGATCTCCAGGCCCCTACTCCCTGGCCACAGGCGCACTTCTGCCTGCCCGGCTGTCTCCTGGACTTATGGCCTGGGGCTTCCCTGGCTCAGCCTCCCCCAGCCTCCTATGCAGCTGTGGCTGCTCCTATGCAGCCCGGCCCTTTAGGGCTGCCTCCATTGCTCGCCCTGGCCCTTCATGACTGCCTCCTATGCAGCACTGGGCCTCAGGCCGTGTAGCCTGGGTTCCTCCTGCCTCAGCATCCCCAGTCCTGCCCTCCTTCAGGGAGCATCCTTCTTCCCTGGCCCTGAGGTCTTAACTGCTCTCTCCTCCAGAGCAGCAGTCAGGTCTCCCTCGCTCCTCCCAGGAGCTGTTCTTATAGCCCTGAGATGGACCCTCCTAATTGCCCACAGCTGGGCTCTCCTCCCTCCAGCTCCTTGGCCCCTTAAAGGGCCAGGCCATGCAACACCCTGCCACACCATCCAGTTGCATATGTCCCAGAGGGAATGAACAGAACAGGTAATCATCAAGGATACATCTACACTGCACTGTAGTTTGAAATAAGATACACAAATTGAGCTATGCAAATTGCGTATCTTATTTCAATCTTATTTTGAAATAGCGTCTTTCATAATTTGGCGTATCTATACAGCACCAAATTTCAAAATAACCCACTATTCTGAAATGTCCCTTGATCCTCATGGAATGAGGTTTATTGGGACGTTGGAATAGGAGCCCAAAATAACGGGCTTGCTGTTAAAGTGTAGGATAGCTATTTTGGGATACTCTGGTATCCCAAAATAGCGCTGCAGTGTAGATATAGCTCAAGTGTGCCATCCCCTGGTGCCCATTCCCAACTTCTGGCAAACAGAGGCTATGCTGTATGACAGCCATTGATGGCTATCTCAGACAGAAGGAAAGCAAGAATATGGGGGGCAGGGTACAACAAAGCACGTAGGGATGGGAAACAGGATAGGTTGTGATCTAAGACCAAAATGTCAAGTGAGTTTATTTCATATGATTGTCTTGTATTTTATAGCATTCCCACAGGAAACAGATTTTTAAAAAATAAAACAATGCTGATGAATTGACTTTGAAGCAATGTCAGGAAACCATCCAGGAATTGTTCCGCCACTGCAGGAGTCTCCAATTGAAAAACAGCCACGCTGAGGGTGGAAAGTGGCAGCTGGTGTTAGCAAAAACCAGCTCTTGGAGAATCAAAGGGAAACTCTGGGGTCCCCAGTAACATGAGCAGCCTTTGGGTCTGAAGTGAAGAGACATGCAGCACTTGGATTTCCCTGTTGTGTTCTTTCCTTATTTGTCTGGTGAGTTGAAACAAAATCCTTCCCCCATAAAAACCCAGGCTTCAAATCCAATCATCTACCCTTCTGCCAATTTTATCTATCAGTGTACACTTAGCTAGCCTGCTGCATGGGATCATCCTGGAAAGACAAAAAGTCATCTTCCTAATTGAGTCTCCTATGGTTCATTGTGGAAAAAGACCTAAGTAAGAGAGAAGACAACATTTTTTAAAGTAAATGTTATGACACTCACTATTAAAAAGAACTAGGCAAAGGAGAGAGATAGGCAAGAGGTATACATCACAAGAGATGGACAAGCACACACATAGGAAGAGAATGTTCAATGTAAACTGATGCCTGGGAGCACCTTGAATTAAAAGAGGTTTCGACTTTAAAATTACGTATTTTGTGTGCCCTTAGTTTGCTGCCTGGCAGCAGGATTCCCCTGAGAGGTTGCAGAAAGATCTTTGCAGTTCTGCCTACAATGCAGTGTCATATCGAAAAATCTCCTAGACAGTGATTGCAGATCAGAGATGCTGAGAATTATTAGAGCAAGCAATTTACCACTATCCAGATGCAAACCAGGATAACTCACTGCACATGCATTAATAAACGAAGCTGGTATTTGAAGGCTGTACCACATGTGATGGCATTGAAATTCAGAGTTTTTTCCTTGTAATTACATACAAAACAGCATATGAAAAGACTCTTTCACAATTACATATTATGCCTAACAACAACTTTAAAGACCCCAGCAGCCTCACATCAGCTAATTATTAGCCAAAACACCAACAAAAAATTCTGAGTCATCAAGTGTACTAATGAATCAACATTATAATTTTGGAGACATGACTATTAAAGAAATCCTAGAAATCAGTCAGAATGCTGCCAAAATGCCACGGCCACAAAATAACAGACTGGAGTCAGAACCAGAGACATGATTAAGGCCCTGATCCACGTAAGCCCATGCTTAATTTTAAGCATATGAGTCAATATGCTGGAACAGGCCATAACTGAACTCACCCAAACTGCTGAAAAATGACTGCTTTTGGTTCAGTTCAAGGGATGGGAAAAGGCTTGTCTGGTTTTTACTGATCTTGTTTGCCTTTCACTGAATAATTCACTATAATCTCTGCTTTTAATAACTTCTGCTCTGAGATATACATAGTTCGTCCTCTTATGCCTGTTTTGAATAACACTTAGCACACTAATTACCTTCATTATGTGATAAATAACAGTAAGAAGAAGATAGGAGTGAACATAGTTTTTCTATTGAATTGAACAGTGAAATCTTTTCTATAGAATTTTTAAACTGACCTATGTTATTACATAGGATGGGCTACAAATTCTATAGAAAGGATCTAAATTCAGTTAGCCAGCTTTTTGACTGGTATAAATTAATGCAGCTCCATTGATTTCAGTGGTGCTGTGTCACTTTACATCAGTGAAAAATTTGGCCTGACAAGCTTTTAGGGTGGTTCTATCACTCTATTTTGGTCCCAGTTCAGTGGGACATTCAATGAAAACACTCACATACTCAGTGTGAGGCATGTCTATAAGCCAGGAATGGGGAGCCTCCAGCCCACAGGCTAGATCTAGCCCCCTGCTTAATTTCATCCAGCCCCCAGCAAGTCTCCACACCTGAGCTTCATGCCCTCTCCTGGACCTAGAACCGTAATCACTGGCTCGTGCAACTGTTGCAGGGAAGCTAGAGTACCAGGTTGGTCATCTATCCCTGTGGACCGTAGGGATGGGTGACCAGGGAAGCTCTGAGTCCACATGAACCTGTCCTCATAACTCCCATTGGATGGGAACTGTGACCAATGGGAGCTTCAGGTGTGGGCAGAGCATAACACACACACAGCTGCCTGACCACATCATGGGACTTCCAGGTGTGACACAGGGCAGTGGCAGGTGGGAGCTTGCCTTGCCTCACTACACTGCCACCTGGGAGTCACGCAAGGCAAGTACCCATTGCCTGGTCAGAGCCAGTACCCCTCACCTTCTCCTACACTTCAACCGCAGTCCTGAGCCCCTTTCCAACACCGCAACCCCCTCCCAGAGCCCTCATCCCCACCCCAAACTCTTCCCAAGGATGGAATCCCCTCCTGCACCGTAACTCCCTCCCAGCGCCTGCATCCCTACCTCAAACCCTCTGCCCCACCCACCTGTACCCCAATCCCCTGCCCACTTCCACACTCCAAATTCCTCAGCCCCAGTCTGGAGCCCCTTCCTGCACACTGAAGTTTACAGTTATAACCCCACCCCAGAGCCCAGGGGAAGTTCCAAGTCTCCACACACACCCATGGGCCTGTGTGTGGCCCACAACTGATTTTTGTTGCGAGTCAATGGCCCCAGAAAGAAAAAAGGTTCCTCAGTCGTGGTTTAAGCCTCTTCCTTGAAGGTTTGGGATCTAAACTTCCACTCATGTTGGGCATGAAGATAGATTTCTTTTAAATAGCTTTGCCATGTGTAAATGGGCAGCTGAGTTATTTACCACCAGAATAGCACAAGAATATTTTGATATATTCTCTAAGCACAGAACAAACTAATGGGGCTTTTACAGAGAATTGTGATGGAATTTCATTCTAATGATCAGCTGCACAGTCACCAACAGATGTTGCTGTGGCAATTGGAAATCATTTGGCTAGCACTACAAATAAAGAAATAAATACATACATTTCCTGGCTGTTGATGGTCATCTATATTTGGAACATTCAGTTAATTTGATTGGCTGTTATGAGCGAGGGGATGATTTGAAACTATAAGTCATTTTTTTCTCCTGGAATTGTGGATAACCCAGTCTATTAATCTGACAATACATTTAAACTGAGTTATTGTGACAAGGGACTTCCATTATCCATTTCATCTTGTTGCAAACTGTCAGAATAAATCTCAGGGGATTAGGGAAAAAAGCTGCCTTCCTTTGTTTGCAATTTTTATGTGCCACAACAGTTTAGATTTGGTTCACTTTAACTCATGATACGGTATAAGTGTACACGATGGAGATTCATTGCAAGCTCAGTAGAGAAAAGTTTACAGTTATGGGAGAGTTTGCACTAAATAGTTTGGAGATTTTTTTTTCCTTCACGATATTTATATTTATTTGTGTTAGAGAAGCACTTACCAGGTACATATATAATACCCAACCTGTAAGTGACAGTTCCTGCTCTGAAGATCTTATAGCTTAATTACACAAGGTAGACAAATGGTAGGAGATTGTTAGTTCCTGGGTTACCTATCCAAGAGCACATTGGAAATCCATGGCAAAGCCAAGAATTTAAGCCCATCTTGGGTTACGTCTACACTGCCTCACTATTTCAAAATAACTAGCGCTATTCCGAAATGACTTTGTCCGCATCTACACAACAGGCAGTTATTTCAAAACAGTGTCAAAATATTGTCAATCTGGAGGACTTTTTACTCTGACTCCTATAACCCTCATTGTACAAGGAGTAAAGAAAGTCGGAGGAAGAGTGCTCTATTTTGAAATAATTGTTGTGTAGATACTCCCTATTTCGAAATAAGATACACAATTACCTCAATTTGTGTAGCTTATTTCGAGTTAAGCCCTGCAATGTAGATGCACCCTTGGTGTCTTAACCACACTCTTCTTCTTTTTGGCCTTAATTTGGTTGATTTCTGTTCACAGAAGTTTTAAATGTTTAAAGTGACTTGATTTGCAAGCCAGTTAAAAGTAGACTAGTGCAGCTTTGGGAAAACACACATTTTCATTTTGTAATTATTTATTAATTGGTTCCAACGGGAAAAAAACGGTGCTCTAGTTGATATGCAGACATATTTGCTAACATATAACAACTTTTTAAAACAATGAGTAGTCCTGTGGCACCTTAGAGAATATGAAAGCTCATGATACTTTATTTATTAGTCTCTAAGGTACCACAGAACTACTCGTATGGTTAAGTATGTCTATGATCTTTGTAGTGGTGGTATTCTTTAAGGGTCAGATTCTGCCATCCATGGTCATTTAAAAACAGTACTTGACAGCAGCAGCAATCCTACTGAGTTCAGCATAAATGATCCCAGAATAAGGCACTACTAAGTATGAGTAAGAATAGCAGAACACTGAAATATGATAGGGAATGAGTCACTATGTAATGTCTTGGGGACAACAAAATGTCCAGTCGAACTGTATTGTCAAAGAGTAACCAAGAGGGAAAAACGCTAAATAGATACAGTTTATTCCATCACCTATTTTATTTAAGTAAGAAATTCTATAAGTACACAACTGGTATGTGCTTGCTGTCTTTGTGTAAGTATAAAAGTAGCTTAGCATGTGATGTGGCTCTCCAAACATTCTGATCAAAGACAAAAAAAATGGCTATTCCTCTTAGAAAGGTTGCTGACCTTTGTTCAATGACTTATAAGTGTTCTAGCCAGCACTTCCCTGGGATTGTGCTTAATTTGGGAAGCCCACGCAGGGTTTACATGTGGTCTGCACATGTAAAACACCCATTGAATTCAAGCAAATTTTTATTTAAAAAGGAAAGTAGCTTGCAAGTAGCAAAGCCCCATGAGCCTGCTTAGAGAGCTTGTTTTTCATCAGTCTCAAAGGATCGTATTGCTTGTGCCCTCACTGATCCACTACTGAATTGGAGCTCCGCAGGTTGCTTCTTGCAGTAATGACACTTTCACCCCTACCAGGCACTCAGTCATTAATTACCCACCACAAGCTCATTTCAATGTCTCTGTAAAAATTCCAAGGAATGGCAGATATAACGTGCTGAGAATCTGCTTGTTTATGTTATTTAGATATTTAATAGTGAACCAGAACAGTTTAAAAGAAATTCTATAAACTGCCAAAGATCTCCACCAAAACACATGCATAGGCTCTTAGAAGACTGAAGGCATTAGCAAAATATAGAAAATAAAAGCTTTAGGATGGTAAATAAAGCACACATTTAAAAAAAAAGAGGGGTATAGTCTTATCAACTATTGTTTGAAATACTCTAAGAGTAGGATGCAGTATGTGTTAAATATTGAGAAAGGTTGCAGAGTAAAGATACCTGTGGCCATTGTAAAATTTTCTGTACAATGTTATCTGCCAGTAGACAAGAAGCTGAGCACTTGGGTGGCAACCCAAGAGGGATTCTAATGCCCCCCTGCTGACTAACAGAGCGCCCACAGCCAGCATGTGTTTTTACTGGTGGAGCATGTCCGCACATGCCTCAGTACACATAAAATGTATTCCGTACAAATGCATCAAACAAATTAGAGGAGACATTGCCTTGTAATGTGAAACAGTGAAAACTCTAATTCATGACCATCCCCAAAGTCATCTTTTGGTCTCAGTGGGGCATCAGAATGCTGAATACAAAACATTACAACATCACAGTGTCACACTTTTCTTTGATCGGCCTTGGGAGCAGAGAGAGGATGCAGCGCTTTATTGCCATTGCAAAGTATTCATTAGTTTTAATTATTTTTTAAGTCCTAAAGGGAACCATTAAAAATTTAATCCCGGGTAGAAGGAAAAAGCAGCATTATATGACCATAAAGAACAAAGCAGTTTAGGATAGACACCGGGGGTGGGCAATAAAACAGCAGCGGTTTGCCGGGGTGAGCCCCTGGTGGGCCACTGACACTACTGCATTTCCATAGTTACTGGACGTCATAGTTCCTATTGGCCATTCCTGGCCAATGGGAACGGTGGGAAACAGCGCGGACCAGAACACTCACAGTTTCCCGCTGCTCCCATTGGCTGGGAACACAGATTACCTGTACGTGTGGAGGCACAGGTAAATATAGCGGTGGTGGCCTGGCTGGGGCTCACCTTGCCAGTCTGGATCCAGCTGGCAGGACAGTATTTACCCACCCCTGATACACACACTTTTAATTTATACTCATATGAGGATAAAAGGTAACATGGCAACTGTCATGTAAAGTAACATTTACTATGAAAGACTCAATGTGAAGCTCAGCTGAGCTGTCATATGTAGCGTTCCATTTATTTTCACCCGTTCAGCTTTTTCACCCATTCAGCTTTTTGCCATAATATCAATATTTTGTCCATTTTTATGGGATTCCATTCCATTTCTCAGCCCTGATCCAGCAGGTGTGTAATTTGATTGACTTCAACTGAATTACTCATGTGCTTAAATTCACACAGTTTCTTAAGGGCTTCTCTGGAATAGGTCCCAAATCATGCAGTCTATACTCAAGCAAAAGGCTGATTTAACGGCAATGGGAGTTTTGCCTAAATAAAAGACAGCAGGATTTCATCCTATTTTTTGAAGGGGTGGGGGCCTCATTGTACTCTCATTGTAATCAATGGGACTTCTACCATGGAGTTCACTAGAAGGAGGATCTGGTCTATTATCTCATCATTATGCATCACTAAATGAGGATGAAAACATGGAGACAAAGAGTCTGAAGCAGGGCTGGGCAAAATATGGTCCAGGGACTGGATCCGGCCCACCAAGCCACTGGATCTGGCCTGTGGACCACCCGGCTGGGACCCTCAGGCATGAAGCTGCCGTGGCTTAAAGTGCAGTCCATGCAGCTCTCTTCTTTGCAGGTAGAGGGAGGCTGCATGTGATCTCCCAGGCCCTAGCCCAGGGGTGGGCAATAATTTTTGCCTGCAGGCCACCACAGAAGGGGCGGGGCCTAAACAGGGAGGGGCGGGGCTACCCCACCCCCAGACCATGATTGGTCTAGTGGTGGGGGGCCCCTTTGCTCCTTCTTCCCACTAGGCACCCATGCCCTGGAAGAGGCTTGGCACGCTCCCCCACCCCCAGGCCAATTGGGGGGAAGGAGGGGAGGAAGCACGGGAAGCCTCCTCCCACCCTGCAAGGAGCCCATGATGCTTGGAAGTGCCACAGGCTACTTGCAGGGCTGGGACAGGGTGAAGGAAGCTTCACACAACTCCCCCCACCCCAAGGCCCTGATTGGCCCCGCATGCTCACCCGCCCCCAGGCCCTGGTTGGCCCCGGGTTGGGGGAGTGCACAAAGCCTCCTCCTCTCTCCCGCCTCCTCCCTCCTCCGCCCTGTGAGCAGAGTGTGGTGCCACATACTCCTGGCAGGGCGAGAAGAGGTTTCGTGCTTGGAAGCACTGCATGCTGTTCGCAGGGCGGGGGCAGAGCAGAGAAGGCTTCAGGTGCTCCCCTGTCCCCAGGCCTTAATTGGCTTGGGGGCGGGAGAGCTGCAGGGCCTCCGCGGGCCAGATCCACCCAGTTGGCGGGCCGGATCCAGCCTGTGGAGCCCCTTTTGCCCACCCCTGCCCTAGCCCAATCCTCAGCTCCTATAGGCTAGAAATAACTGGCCAATAGGAGCTGAGAGTTTAGCCTGGGAGACAGGGACAATGCAAGCCTCTTCCCCCTCCGGGAGTTGAGAGCCATGAAGAGGGAACAAACCTGCATTTTAAAGTGAACTGGGGTTGCAGCAGGCAAGGAGCCCAGCCTTCCTTGGGAGTGCTGCAGGGCTGCTGGCTTAGGTAAGCGCCTCCCCGTCAGAGCCTGCCTCTGGCAGCCCAGCCCTTCCTGCATCCCAACTCTTTCCCCCAGATCACCATCCAAACCCTCTACATCCCCTGCCCCAGGTCACAACTCCCTCCCAGACCCCGTACCCCCTCCTACATTTCTCCCCCAGGCCAGAATCCTCTCCTGCACCCAAAAACCCTCCCAGACCCTGCACCCTAATCCAGCATTTCCCAAAGTGTGGTCCGCAGTCCAGTACTGGTCCTTAGAAAAAAAATACCAGTCCTCAGAAAAATTTTTGGGCACAATTCTTGGGAGAGAGCCCGCCACTGCAGCGTCTCTGCCGGGCATGCTCCCAGGCAGAGGGGCTAGATCCGGCGGGCTCTAGGACCCAGGGAGAAGGCCGGGCACTGTGCACACTGATGCAGAACGCCCGGTACCGGACTCAGCTGCGGGAGCTGGTACCAGCCAATAAAACGGCCAGGATTGGGACTAGTAGGGGGGGGCAGAACAACCTGCTGGACAGGTAAGGCCAGCGACACGCCCCAGGGCAGGGTGCGGCCCATGATTTGACCCATAAATGCAGGCGCGACTGGGGGAGGACACAGGGCTACTCACCAGGCCTCCAGGGCCCATATGAGCTGAGTCACCTGGCAGGCCTGAGAGAGACCTTCTTACCTTACCAGTCCCAAACGGGGGTGAAGTAGATACCTTGGGGTTGGGGTTAGGAAATGGCTCAGGGTAGTTGACCAGGCCCACTCCTGTTGGCACTGGGGGCTTTGGGAGGACCAGAAACAATTTATTTCCATATTCATCATTTGCTTAATGAATATGCAAATGAATGTTACTGATCCTTCAAAAGCTTGTGAATGGGTTTACTGGTCCCCAGTATCAAAAAGATTGGGAACCACTGCCCTAATCCCCTGCTATAGGTTATCACCTGTGTTATATGCCATGGCATAAGGACAACTTGTCTGAGTAAGGGTTTGCAAGGTTAGCTTTTGAATTTCAATATTCTGGTAAAAACAAATATTGGAGGAAAAGAAGTGCCATAGGTGACAAAGAGAGAAGGAGTTTAATGCTTATTCTAAAATGGCAAAATGGAGAGCTGCCAAGTATCTTTTTTTTTCCTCAAAAAATATGCCATCTAATCAGGAATGCTGTGGCAAAGTTCCCCTTGAGTCCAGAAGTGTGGCAGAAATATAAATGTTGCTGGAAGTTACATGTGAAAACAACAGAGATCTCCAAGTTAAAAATAGAAGTCATCCATTAGGTTATACATCCATCCCGCTGCTAGGGATGAATTGTTCTTGCAGTACATTTTCTAATGCTTTGTTCAGTCTGGTATTACAGGTCTCCTGTGACAGGCAATCTGGTCAGCTCCATACCCTTCAGACCAGGGATGGGCAATAATTTTTGGTGGGGGACCACCCCAAGATTTTGGAACATAGTCAAAGGCCACATTTTTCTGTGGAGGAAATGTGAAATTTAGGGTGGAGGTTGGGTGCAGAAGAGTGCACAGGATAAGGGATGGGGGTGCAGGAGATGGTGTGAGGTCTGAGAGGGAGTATGGGTGAAGGAGGGGGTTGTGACCTGGGTCAGGGGTTGGGGTGTAGGGTCAGGGAGGGAGTATGGGTGCAGGAGAGGATTCTGACCTGGGGGAGGTTCTCTAGGAGGAGGTGCAAAGTCTGAGAGGGAATTGTGACTTGGGAGAAGGGGGTGCAGACGGCAGAGGGTTTGGGTGGTGACCTGGGGCAGGGAATTAGGGTGCAGGGTCTGGAAGGATGTTTAGGTGGAGGAGAGGATTCCGGCCTGGGGGAGGGGTGCAGGAGGAGGTACAGGATCTGGGAGGGAATTGTGACCTGAGGCAGGGGGTGCAGAGGGTTTGGATGGTGACCTGGGGGAGGAAATTGGGGGGCAGGAGGGGCAGGGGTGCCAGAAGCAGCCTCTGACTGGGAAGTGCTTATCTAAGCCAGCAGCCCTGTGTAACCCCCAAGGAAGGGTGGGCTCCCTGCCTACTGCAACCCCAGATCATTTTAAACTGTAGGCTTGTTTCCCCCATGTGGCTATCAGCTCTGGGAAGGGGAAGAGGCTTGTGCTGCCCCCATCCCCCAGGCCAATCTTTCAGCTCCTATTGGCTGGAAGCAACCTATATTGGTTGCTTCCAGCCAATAGAAGCTGAGAGATTGGCTGGGGTCAATTCTTATTGGCCGGTTGTTTCCAGCCTATAGGAACTGAGGATTGGGCTGGGGGATCACTTGAAGTCTACCCCTACCTGCAGAGCAGAGAGCTCAACAGCTGTGTGCTTGAGGGTCCCGGCAGGGTGGTCTGAGGGCCAGATCTGGCCCCTGGGCCGTATTTTGACTTAAGCCTTAGGGTATTTTGGGCATTTGAGTGACATATAGACCTTGTGTGAATCATCTGCAAAGGGGCAAATTTTACCCTATAAAAAGCAGTCCCATTGTCTCGAAGAGGTCTGCATACAAGTAAGGATTATTCATCTGAGTGAAGGTTTGCAGAATCAGACCTTAGCTGTGGCTTCACCATCTTGGACTGGATTCCAAAATAGTTATAATAAATATTCAAAAGGGGAACAGGATTTAAAGCCAGCAATGTCTTTAGCTTTTATTCACTGACTAACCCTATCATACGGCGAGGGAGAAACATAAGAAAAGCAAAGATTTACAGGAGTGAAATCTTTCCAAGAAGCAGACACTAATATAAAGTACATCTAATAAAATCTGGAAACCATAAAATCATAAAACTTTAATATACATTTTATAACTTTTTTAACTGTATGTCAAGGACTATGATATGATATACATTGTTACTTTATGTGAAGAGAAGCAGAGATAGCTCTGTATCCTCTACAGACTTGTTAGAGGAGATCATATTAACTAAACTGCGTAGAACAAAGCAAACTGGGACTTCTTCATATTTCTCCTCCAGGCTCCTCTACCACCATTTGTGATCTAAACCATCACAAGTCAGCAGCAATTCAGTCCCTAAAATCAATGTGGATTATACAGATTGGACCTCCCTCAGCCAGCATCCTTGGGATCTGACTGGTCACGAAAGAGGGGATTTGCCGGACCAGAAGAGTACCTCCCAACTTGTCCCATGATGAACTGCTACCCCTTGCTAGGGCTCCAACCTGGCACCTCTGCTGCCTGCTTGGCTGGGAGATCCACGGTTGGGGCCAACCCCTGCTACCTCCTGGCTGCAGGGGGCAGAACTATCCGCTGCACAGCTGAGTTGCTGCCCCCCCCCCCACTGTACTCTTGCCACACAGCCCGACCTCTCTATACTTGGGCTCTGTGGTCCAAGAACATCTCTGGTCCTGCCGAACCATGGATGTTGCTGGACAGGAGAGTCCAAGTTAAGTGAGGAACAACCTGTATATGTTCATGCTTTATTACCGTAGTTCCCAACCTTTTCGAGCATACAGACCCTTTTCAAGCTATTAAAATTTCACAACCATGGTGGACCCAATTCTTATTTTTGAAATTTCCATGGACCCCCTGCAGTGCCGTCATGGACCATCGGGGTCTGCGGGACACAGGTTGGGAACCACTGCTTTATTATAATAATCTAATTATTAAATACACTTAAGGCCTGATTTAAAAGTCCATTCAAGTCAGTGGAAAGATTCCCATTGCTTTCAATGGCTTTGGCTTAGTTCCCTAATACATTTCTATAATGCAGGATGAATGGGTTAAATGTCCTAAAGTAAACCATCAAGCACCAGTCCAGGTTATAAAAAAGAAAATATAAATAGGAGTATAAACTACAGAAGGCAACATTTTAAAATAAAATCCTCTGTAAATGAACAGGGTTGGATTCTTAATTATTGTTATTGCTTCTTAGGCAGCAAGTGTGCTTCATACTATACAATACACAAAAATAAAGACAGTCTCTGCTGCAAATAGTTTCAGGTGGGGTCTTAATGCTAATTTTTTTAAACAATTCTCGATGAAATCCATGGGAGTTAGGAACATCAGAACAGCCATACTGGGTCAGATCGATGGTCCATCTAGTCCAGTATCCTGTCTTCTGATACCAGTGGCCAATGCCAGAGGCTTCAGCGGGAATGAGTCAAAAAGTCAATCACTGAGTGACACAGCCTCTGTCTTCTAGTCCCTGCTGCTTGCAGTCAGCAGCTAGGGAGACCCAGATCATGGAATCATGTATTTGACCATCTTGCTTCATAGTCACCGATGAACATATCTTCCATAAACTTCTTGAATTCTTTTTGGAACCCAGTCATAGTTTGGGCCTTCAAAACATTGAAGTCCCTGAGGTGACTGTGCACTGTGTGAGGACGTACTTCTTTTGTTTGTTTTAAACATGCTGCCTATTCATTTCATTGGGTGACCTCTGGTTCTTGTGCATCTGGTATTCAAGTAGAGTAGGCGTATCATTAATGTATATAGCGGCATTATATTTTCTGTCATATTATTTAGCCTTTTCCCAATGGTTCCTAACATTCTGTTAGCTTTTTTGGCTGCTGAGTTTTACCTAATTAATGTCAGTGGGAGCAGGACTAGGCTATCACTCTGTATTTTCGATGATCTTTCCATAATATTTAGTGGCTGAATTCTGCAGACATGCACAGGTGTGCGTAATTTTACTTACTAGAGTAGTTCTGTTGATTCAAAATAAAGTTTACCTTGGCATTTAGAGGACTGTAGAAGCCTTATGCTAGAGGTATTCACACAAAAGATTTTTACTCAAAATAAATATATTTTTTTAAATAATGAAGTTTAAACTGGGGAAGCTTAAATATTAAATCCTGCAGTTAATCTCCCTACATCAAGTCAAACCTGATGTAACCTTATTACAATGAAGATGAATTTAGCCTATTAGTTTTGAGAGATAATAAACATCTATGACAAATACTGCCTTCTCACACATTACTATCTGAAGTAAATATTCAAACCTAGCAACTGAAAGACATTAAGGGAGGAAAAAGCCATGTCACCCGTTTGTGTGTGTGCAATTATAAAGGCTACAAAAGTGCATTTATTTCTGCTGTTAAAGGGATACTATCAAGCTTTCTTTACAAATGGCCAGCAGTAGTTAACAAATGAGGAAAAGAAGTACAAGGGGCTTCTTGTGGCTTTTAAAAAATCTTGACCATCCAACATTTCATCATTTATTAAACGTTTAAGTCAATATTTTTAATTCCAAAATTCAGCTTGAAGCAGCATAAACAGACAAACTCTAATGTCAGAGCAAAGCACCAGGAACCACGTGAGCTGGACTCCAAGACTTTCCTTCCTCTGGGGAAAGACACCAGCTTTAGAAATGCAAAAAAGAGTTGAGCTCAGAGAAGTGACACAGGGGCTTCTCATTTCACAACCCTAAGCAACAGAAGGAATAAAGGTCACTGACTACACAGGAAAAAACCAAACATCCACTCAGTTGGGACTGGAAACAGAATATACGTAATGGAGCTTGTGCTTTAACACTCAGTATAACTGCCTCATTTCCAACAACTGAATATTTATAACAACCCCTTCATTTTAGACCCTTATAAAAAGCTATCACTGCCTTAAACTACATACTGTACTGACACCATGAAGTTAATCATTGCTGGTTGTTCTAATTTACATTAAGGCCTCTCTACACCTCTTTGGAAGCATTAAGCACTTTAAAGTGCATGCAACTGCAAATTATATCTATTCTATATCCTCATTAGGCTGACTATATGGTACTTATTGTTAATGAGTTCCAAAAAAACAAGGTGGGTGAAGTATATCTTTTATCAGACCAGTTTCTGTTGGTGAGATACAAGTTTTTGAGGTTACACAGAACTTTTTTCAGGTCTGTGTAAGCTTGTCTCTCTTGCCAACAGACAATAAGAGTCCAATAAGAGATATTAACCTCACCCAGCTTGTCTAATATCTTGGGACTTACATGGCTGTAATAGCACTGCATCAGAGTTCCACGGCCTCTAAGTTTTTGAGAAACATGTCATCATGCCTGACACTGATTAAAATGACACCCGTAGTAAGTATAGAATAACCCTCAAATTTACACTCTATTCCCTTCCTCCAAAGCGCAAGTGATGGCGTTTGAACCCTGATGGCATAAGCAATTGTTCAAAGTTTTACAGTGTCCATTGGCTCCTCCTCCTCAACCTCTCTGTGGTGAAGAGGAATTAAAAATTATAATTGGAATTGTAACTGAAAGTTGTCTGACAGAGAATCATTTAACTCACCAAGAAACAGGACCAAGAGACTGATACACAAAGCCCTTTGCATTTTGATAAAGGTGCCAGATTCTATTGATCTGGTCCTTCACTCTTTAAGAGTTGGGAAAAACGGACAAGCACTTAGATCTATTATAAAGGCTTCAAAATGTTAATGAACTTGGAAAATCAGCTAATTAACCCTCCCACATTATCTTGTCCCTTCCCAAGATATCCCTCCCTTGCAACTGGCCATTTTTCGATTTCTATTCAGCATGACACAATACAATTAAAATGGCTCTAAGAACTTATTTCATGAAGAGCAAGAAAGTTAATGAATGTTCCCAGGTTATTCCATACTCCTTTAGAATAACTTTTTTCCCCCCTCGTCTTTGCTGGATGATCAGCACAGATGAGGACCTCATTTTAAACATTTCGGGCCAGATCCTCAGATGGCGTAAATTAATATAGTAAAGTTAGTGTAAATCCAGTGATTTCAGTGGAGCGATAGTAATCGACATTGGCTAAGAATCTGATCTGCCATGTGATTAGTGCATCAATTTGATTTTACAGCACTGACTTCATACTTTTCCAGGACACGGTTTCATCTTACCCAAATGAGCTATAGTTCCACCTGAATGTCTTAGTTATCCCCCCTGCTGATTGGATACAAATGGAGTGAACTCATCAATCAGCAAAATAGCCAGGGTAGCACATTATGTCATGTCCCAAAATTAATAGAAACACTTACTTTCACACCGAATGAGTCATCTGTAAAAACAGCACAGTTGTCAAGACTAATTTGATTCTCAACATACATTGCACTGAATAGATAAATGTATTTAGAAGATTTAAATGAAGGAAGCCATAAGTATATTTACGTAATGCATGCTAAAATAAATCTGCTCAGATAAGTGTGTTATTTTTTGCTTATGACAGTTATGGCCGTCTTTAGAGCCATTTCATTCAAAGTGATTAATTTATTTCAATAAAGTATCATAAAGCATCAGACCCATTCAGGAAATCAGTTTGTTTGTAATGATTCTATATTAGAATTGCACTTGATCCTGAGCGCTGTGTTGTAGCCAGACATTACATGAAATTAAGCACAACTGGGAGAAAGAATCAATCAGTCCCAGCTAAGGAATTGAGATAATAATGACTCATTTGACTGGATCACTTTAGAAAATTAATAATGACAGAGGTAATTACTAACCAGGGATAGTGGCCATGCTCATTATTCTCCTCTTATTCTATTGAATATTAAGTATTATGAAGATATTTGTTGGAAATACAGGCCTGTCTCCAGGCTTTGAATCAGTGAAGGGATTCCTTTCACAAAAAGGCTGGGCTTCTTTTTGAAATCTTAAATCAATTGCAACTTTTGAAATGCACCATGCACAAGGCAGCAAATAACACTCTTAAAGTATGAGAACATGTCAGACAGGTTCTTGCAGCAGTGTATTAGAGAGGCATTGGGCAAAGTCAGCATCCCTCCATTGTCTTTGATTTACATCAGCTGAGAGTCTCTCTGGGTTAGGTGAAGGATTTCTGCATTTCTCAGAAGATCCCATCCTTTCATTAACAGTTCTGTCTCCTGTACTGCAGCCACCCTCATCCTCACCAAGACAACAGAATGTGTCTTCCTTTACAGCCCATCAACCTGACTCCTTAATCAGCTAGACAAGTCAATGTCACGGGATACATGGCACTCCCTCTCCTCAGGGGCTGAATACACTTTCTCTGCAGTGGTCTCAGCCTTTCCAGCCCAGGAGGCAAGAATGCCAAGGCTAGGAATCAGATCTAGACTTATAGCAGACTTCTAAACGCTTCATCCTTAAAATGGCCTGGTGCACATTTCCAGCTGAAAATAGTCTTTAATACCACATAGTGCATTAAACTACTTGTTTATATCTTAAGTGGATCAGCTGAATGTTTATCTTATGTTGAACAGGAAAAAATAGAAAATAAATATCCTGTCCATATGCAGAAAATTTGAATTCACTTCCTAATAATTTAAAGCCGAAACAAATTTATGATTCTATAAAAGATCAGGTATCCATCTTCTTTCCATTATTTCTCTATTTGCCCATTTCCTCCTAGAATACTCTGTGTCATATCCACTTGTGTTATGGGATGGAGTAAATAATTCTTCTTTATTTACTTTTTCCACACCTGTCCTGATTTTATAGACCTCTATCATATCCTCCATTAGTCATCTCTTTTCCAAGCTGAAAAGTCCCAGTCTTATTAATTCCTCTTCATATGGCAGCTGTTAAACCCCTATTCAATGTGTTACCTTTTTCTGAACTTTTTCCAATTCCAATATATATTTTTTGAGATGAGACAAACACATCTGCATGCAGTATTCAAGATGTGGGTGTACCATGGATTTATACAGAGGCAATAAGATATTTTCTGTCTTATTCTCTATCCCTTTCTTAATAATTCCTGGCATTCTGTTTGCATATTACTTTAAAAAAGTCTAACTTTAGTAGCTGTTATTTAACATACTCCTGAGTTACTGTTGAAATGGAAATTAGTTCCATATTATAATATGATATGAATAGTCATTGATTTCCCCCCTAAACACAGACCAAAACTGTTTATTGAGCCTTTTCTTCATTATTATTAGGCTCAGAAATATTAGATTTTTATCAGTAGATGTCAGTGTAGGTTGGTTTCACCATACACACAGAAACAGATGAAGAAATATTTCAATCATTAATCAAAATGTAGAGATGGGCAAAATAAGAAAACTGTTGCTTAAGAACTAAATAGAATTTAATTTAAGGATATGTAATTTGTTTATTTTGGAAGAAAATGTTGACAATTTGTTGTTTTAACAGTGCAAAGTTCAAACTCTTTGATTATTCACATCTCCTGTCATTAAATAGTTATTAACTACTCCCATAATGTCTCACAACTGTGAACATTTGAATTGATAAATATGGGGATGGGAAGGGAAAAATGCTTAAAAATAAGCATTAATATTATTTGTCGAAATTACAAATTCTACCAAGCCAAATTATTTTTTACTATTCCACCATTACACATAGAAATAGTCTAATGCTACAGTTGGTATCCTTTTTGTTCTTAATATGCTTTAAAATAACTCATCCTTATTGTCTTTCATTCTGCTAGCCATTGGGTTCTCCCTGGGTATGTCTAGACTGCATCCCTCCATCAGCAGAGGGATGCATATTAGGCAGGTCGACATTGCAAATGAGGCAGGGATTTAAATATCCCGCGCCTAATTTGCATAAAAATGGGTGCCGCATTTTGCTGACTCAGCATTTTGTCAGCAAAAAGCAGAAGTCTAGAGGGGGATCTGTCGAGAAAGAAAGCCTTTTTCGACAGATCTCTTATACCTCCTGCAAGGCTTTCTTTCTCGACAGATCCCCCTCTAAACTGCCGCTTTTTGCCGACAAAGTGCTGAGTTGGCAAAATGCAGCAGCCATTTTTATGCAAATTAGGTGTGGGATCTTTAAATCCCTGCCTCATTTGCAATGTCGACCTGCCTAATCTGCATCCCTCTGCTGATGGAGAGATGCAATCTAGACATACCCCTTGTGTCCTTTTGCTTCTCTTTTCAGTATTTTGTAATTCCGAGCTTCTAATTTATATTCATTATTATCAACTTCCCATTTTTCCATATACATTTTTAAAAATGTATAACTGCTGTCACAACTCCCCTAAGCCAAGTTGTTTTTAAAATCAGAACAGTTTGGGGAATTATGGTGTCACAGGGTGTGGTCACAGAAGTTCCTTTAGGATTGCTCCCAGTGTGCTGATCATGCCACTGACGCCTGCCTTCTTCCTCTCTGGGGCTTCCCACCTCCCTGTCGTGCTAGGCCATATCCTCTTGGCTCCCCAAGACAAGGCACAAAGTAGGGGTTACTGCCTCCCCCCCCCGCAGAGCAATGCAGACACAGAACCACTTCAGCTTTGGGAGGATGCACTTCTCAGGCTCACAACCCAGGAAATCAAACCTCCAAATGGGACCAAAAACCTCCAAATAAATCCATCTTTCTCTGTGTAAAAGTTTTACAAAGGGAAAGCTTTTCAGGTAAGCTCCCTTTATGAATGAAAGAGAGATAAGCACAGTGGTTGTTCCTGCTTGGGAATAATTCTTTACACTGGGCCTGATAGTAAACAAAACTGTGGGATTTAAGTGGTTGCAAGTGAAAACAGATAGATCAAAGTAAGTTACTAAATTAAAATGAAAAGAAAATGCAAAGCTAGTACTAATTCACTATGAATATGTCTACACTACAATTATTTCGAATTAACTTTAATAGCGTCTATACATGCAAACCGCTATTTTTGAAATTCATTCGAAATAGCGGAGCGCTTAATTCGAATTTGGTGAACCTCATTCTATGAGGAATAATGCCAAATTCGAAATAGCTATTTTGAATTAAGTGCTGTGTAGACACTTAATTCGAAATAGGGGGCCTCCAGCCTTTCCCAAGGAGCCCTGGTGGCCACTCTGGGCACAATCAGGAAAACTTACTCTCCTCTCAGCCATCCCCAGAGCCATTAAAGGGGTAGACCCTGGCCACAGTGCCTGTGCCAGCT
>JANRFK010004440.1:33346217-33356714 GCA_030068395.1 Apalone spinifera | reverse complement strand
TCATTTGCCTCCCTAGTCCGAACTAGGGGGCAAGTGTAGACATACCCAGAGGGATTTGGGCTTATTTAGACTAAAGAAGAGATGAGTGAGGAGGGATTTGATATCAGCCTTCAACTACCTGAAGGGGGATTCCAAACAGGATGGAGAGAGGCTGTTCTCAGTAATGACAAGTGGAAGAACGAGGAGCAATGGTCTCATGTTACAGTGGGGGAGGTCTAGGTTGGATATTAGGAAAAACTATTTCACTTGGGAGGTGAACCATTGGAATGGGTTACCTAGGGAGGTGGTAGAATCTCCATCCCTAGAGATTTTTTAAGTCCTGTCTTGACAAAGCCCTGGCTGGGATGATTTAGTTGCGATTGGTCTTGCTTTGAGCAGGGGGTTGGACACAATGACTTCCTAAGGTCTCTTCCAGTCCTAGGATTCCACGATTCCATATATACCAAACATTCCTGAGCTAAGTGCACAATTCTCTTTTTTCAGACCACGAAAGCTCATCACCTAATAAACCTTCTTGTTAGTCTTTAAAGTGCTACATAGTCCTGTTTTTTATTTGTGACTGTTCTACTTGATTTCCCATTATTTTAATGTTCTGGCTTTTCTTTGATATATATTGATTTAAATGATGTATTTCCTAAATGTTTTGAGAATCTGAGAGAGTATCTGAATTTTAAACTATTCCCTCCAATCTCAGTCCTTTTTATAGTTATATTGAACCGGATTCTAAAAACCATACTTCACATGAGTAAGTCCTCGCTCATATAGGGCTAGATTGTTCCAGTCCTTACTCAGATGCACAGTAGGTATCCGGAGCTTCAGGGGGTAGCCAAGTTAGTCTGTTACAGAAAAAAACAACAAATGGTCTGGTAGCACTTTATAGACTAACAAAACATGTAGTTGGCATCATAAGCTTTCATGGGCACAGCCCACTTCTTCAGATGACTGGAGTTACTCCTTACTCTATTGCTCAGGTTGTGTCTCTGGCTGTAGGGGTGGAGAGTGCAGGTCTATTTCTTTATCATGCTCTCCTGTGAGCAAATGGGCTTGAAAGAGGCAAAGAAAGGGAAGTTCTATAGCTCTGCACAACTGTTCCCTCTAAAGTCTAATATTTTCTATCCATGTATAGAATAAAATTTTTATGTGCACTAAAGCATCAACAAATGTGCACCACCAGTAGAAACTAAAAACCTAGCTGTGTGTGCTCTGCTAAACAGCTGGGAAGCACTGGAATCACTCATTCACAGCTGCACAAGCGCATAGCTTTCAGGGAACACTGCTCTTGCACCCATGCCCAACTCCCACATGCTAAATAGAATAGTTGTGCACTTATTACCTTAGGGCAAAGAGAGAAGGTGAGGGACTCTGGGTCCCAATTCATTGTTGTGCCACCTCTTGTGACAGTGAAGGTTTGTGCTACCCCTTTACTCAAGGCAGGTTAGAAAGAGCTCCTCCCCTCCACCCCCCGATGGTTTTTTTTCCATATAGTAATTTCCTAATTAACACTCTCTGCTCTTTGAAGTTCACACTAGGAAATTGCTTTTGCATTAAACTGTTTTTCTCCAAGGTAGCAAAATTATTTATCACATTTCCTAAAATGAAGGTTTATTTTATGCTCAAATACATGTTGATAAAAATGGAGCAATATAAAGAAATGCACAAAGCTACCCTTTCCCCAGATCAAAGGGAAATTTCTTATCTTTGGCACCTGCTGGCAATTAATCCTATGCCTGCCTGAACTTACAATTAGCATGCTACTGTAATGTTACTCAATTATACAATTCCAAGGTCCATTCCCAGCACTGTTTTCTCTTGGCAGTTCTGCTTTGTGTTGATCATCTGAGTACTATAAAAGTCACTAGGCACTTGTTCCAATGAACATAAACTGAAGCAGTGTCTGACTTAACCCATGGCAGCCTCTGGTGGTAATCAGCAGTTAGAAAGTACATCTAGCAAACACTTTTAGTTACAGCCTGTCTTGTGAATGATAAATGCAAGATACCTTAAGTTATGAGGTTGAGAAATCTGATGAGGGAGAGGAAGTTGTGACACTTTCCAGCTGGGCTCATGAGAGACATTGCCAGATCCTGGAGGGAGCTGGCTCTGGGCTCACCAGAAGGGGCGGAGCCTCAGTTGAAAGGGGCGGGGCTGGGAGCTAGCTTTTCCCCAACCAGCCCTTCAGCACTGCTGTGCAGCGTAGGATATCATGATAATTTAAATGGTGCAGGGCTCCAGCCACTACTGCCAAGGTATGAGTGGTGGTGGCCAGAAGCCCCAGGCTCTTTTAAATCACCGTGCCCTGTGGCAGATGCCCACTTTGCCCCCTCACCTTTGGCAGCCCTGCTTCCCTGTCCCCCTCCCCAGGGCCATGAGGCACCTTGCTACCATCTGCCCTTAGAGTGAAGGCGTCTTGGCTGTGCCTGCGGTGGGTTAGCTCCCAATTGGCCGTGGGCAATACCAGCATTCCCCTTTAGGCATATGTCACTCTGCAGGTTAGTGACTGGCACAGACTAATCTTTGAGTCACCCACACCCTGGTGTGAATTAAGCTAACTCAAGTTAAGACCCATTTATTTCTGAATAAGATCCACACAGAGCTTTAATGTGGTTTAACTATCTGACTTCAAATCTTCACCTTTAGTTGTTTTGGATTAATCTTCCTGGAGGTCATCATGCAGACAAGCCCCAAAACGTGTAAGAAGTTTACTTGAGCAGCTCATTATTAATTTTATATACACCCTTGGAGACTTTTTCTCAGCAGCTTAATTATCAGTAAGAACATTAAACCACACATTTCAAGAAGCCTCGTCTCTGATTGTTCTCTGCTAACAGCCTTAATTTCCTCTAGTTACCTTAGTTGTTGGATTATTAATTAACACAACAAAGAGTAGATCCATATTTGCATGAACAATTCCATGGTCAAGCAACTCACTAGACACAAGATGTAGGCTTTCCAATGCTCCTAGCTGCACTATGGACAAAAGTATAAAGCATCTCTAATTCCTTATAGAATAAATACAATTTCTATATTCTAGGCTTCTGAAAATACAGATGTTTCTGACATCTGTGTTCAGTCCAGACCTATTCTTCCATTAGTAAGACTGTTATGTTTTTTGGGGGGGAGGGGGAGGGGAGTTGTATGACATAGATGGGGAAATAGACTTTAAATGTTTACAATAACAGCACCAAACTGGCATAATTATAATGTACTAAGCATCTCTCAGATTGCAGGAACATTTGGCCTACTGTAGAGTAACAATATATCCCCTATAACACCATTGTCACAATGAATTTCTTATCATTCTTTTCTCAAGGCAAGTTTCTTTTGTGTATTCTCAATTATGCTTCATTTGTTTTTATCACAAAATTTAATTTGAAGCAGTTGCTTTGCAGATGGGTTTAAAGCAATTTAGATGATCCAGGCAAGAGGAGACAAAACGATTACTTGTATTGTATATAAAATTAAAACCCATTATAGTGTAGAGAGAGGAAATGAGCATGTTGGGAAAAGTTCAGGTACATGGGGAGTAGCAGTGTGTGTGCAGACATTTAGTCCCTGACTAGTAGCACTTATCCCCATGTCGATGGGAGAGATTTCTGTTTGAATCATCCTGACAAGCCCGAGAGATATTTCAAGTGGAGGTAATTGTCCTGTGGCCTTAGAAGCCATTTATGTTGATCTGATCTCTTTGTGGTTGTCTCAGGTCATTGCAGTTGCCTCTGACTGTGAGATAGTGACATTTAGCATCTGCGGCACCAGATTTGGGTGGGAAGAGAAGGTCTCCAATTTTGCAATCTCAATAAAAACATCCAAACTTTTTCTTAAAGTTACAAAATGTAAAGTATTGCGTGTTGGGTTGGAGGGAGCAGAGAGGCCTGACCAAAGGGTTTGCGGGCACAAGGCAGGATGCTGGGAATGGGGCCCCAGGCCCGGCAGGTGGATGGTGAATACTCAGCAGTGTGGGGCTCCGAAAGTGCGGGGTCCAAGGTATTTGCGTTGCTTGCCTTGCTCTAGGGCTGGGCCTGGGAGCGGATTTCATTATATTGTTTGCAAAGTGAGGATTGTCTCTCAAGCAGACTGCATTGGGCTAAGTAATCGTTAGGAAAGAGAAGACTGCCAGGAATGGAAAAGGATATCAGTGAGAAACAGTATGAGTCTGAGGGATAAGGCATATGTCTGGAACGCACGTGACTTTGCTTCTATTCCCACTTCTACTCACCTACTGTGTGACCTTAGACAAGTCACTTCATTTCTCAATGCTTCTGTTTCCCTTTCCATCCTTTCCCCATCTACTCTGTTTAGAGAGCAAACTTTTATGGACAGGGACTATCTCTATACGTTTGTACAATGCACAGCACTATGGGGAGCAGTTTCATGTGGGGCCCCTAGAGCTTAGTACATATTTTAAGATAGATTTAGCCTCACATCTGGAGCAGCTTCCATAGACCTTGTGCCCTCTCCAGGTTGACCTATGACTAGTAGGAGGTGAATTGGATGACCCTGCATTTGTCCATTCTTTTACTCTCTGAGCACTGGGATACACCCAGTAATCCCCTAATACTGTCCAGAGGCACTGACCACTTACTCAGTGCTTGTTAGGATGTAAAGTAACTAGAAAGGATCCAGAGGTGAACAACAAAGATGATTAAAGGGATGAAGTGCAAGACACATGTGCAAAGGCTGAAGGGACTGGGTAGGTTTAGTTTGGAAAAGAAGAGATTAAGGGGATGGGGGAACAACATGATAGCAATCTTCAGATACTTGAAAGGCTGGCATAAAAAAGATGGAGAAAAGCTGTTCTCTCTTGCCACAGAGAGCAGGACAAGAAGCAATGGGTTCAAACTAGAGCAGCATCTAAGATTGCTCCAGAGCAAGTCTTATGCATAGAGTGATTACTGCACAGGGGAGGTGTGTGGGGTTTTTTTTTTTTTTACAAATAGTTAATATAGTAGCCCTAATATTGCGTAGCATTCAATATCTTAAACCTACTAGTAAAACTCCTCTAATGATAATGAATCTAATCTCTTCATACTGTACATTGTGGATAACTTCCATTCCCTACACCAACTCACCCTCCCCAATTCAAACAATTAAAAATGGATGGAATCAAATTGCTGAGCCAAGAGCTTTCTAAATAATCCTCATTCTTTTAACAGTTCAAGACAATCTTTCATGCATAAGAATATCCAGTGTTACTAGAGAATATTCCAGCACCATCATGCAGCAGATGATGTTGGTGGAAATATTACAAAAATAAAGGAAAAGTTAATGTGTGGTTTTTAATTACCTTTTAACTTTGTGCAGAAAAGTATCAAAGTTTTATTGAGTCATCAAATGAGTTGCATTGCAATATTCAGAACCTCTTAGCCCTTATTGCTTGATTAGTCATAAAACTGAAGGAAGAAGGGTTGAATTCTTCAGGAGACTCCAAAGTTTCTTTTGGTGGGGGAGCAGAGGGAGTGGAGAGGGAAGCTGATATTTCGGTTTTATCCAGATTAATCTCAAAGTAATTTGCCACATCTTTCCTAGCAAACAAATTGTTGGTTTTCTTAAATAAGACTCATCACACTCACCCAAATGTTTTGGAGCTTCAGTGGTGGATTCAAAATGGTGTAATACTATCTTCCTGCGTTCTGTCACGTCCTCACAGCAATTGTGTCACAGGAAGAAAGATGGGCCAATATTGGAGATACTGGGCTGGTCATTTATAACAAGAACAGTTGTAACAAATGAAACTGAGTTATAGCCATGAAATAATGGTTTGGAGTGTATGAATTTCCCTTTAGAACTAATAAAGGATAAGAATTAAGGGGGGATTTTTTGTGGATAAAATATACCCAATTCACATGTTTCTAAATGCAAGACTGGGGAAGGTTGCCGAATGAGCAACAAGTCTTGTGGCAGTATCTACAGGTTAGTGGGCAAGCTGAATCTGTTTGTGATAGTTTACCTCTCTCATGTGAATTCCTAATTAAAGAATAGTTTGCGATGGCTAAGCATTCATAGAGAGGGAAATTTTTTTTTAAAAAACTGCTGAAATTTAGATTAATAGAATCATAAAATACTAGAACTGGAAAGAACCTTGACAGGTCATCAAGTCCTTTCCCCTGCCCTCACGGTAGGATCAAGCAGGATGTTACTCATATGTCTATGTTTAAACACCTTATTAAGTGACCTGATTTTAAAAAATGCAGAGAACCCAGAAGCTCCCTTGTGGGTTCTGAAGCCTTATTTTAGACATCCATCTTTTGAAATTTTGACTGTAATAGATAACTCCAGGTCCCATGTAGTTAATTTCGGGCTACCTAAGTCGGTAATGCATAAGCATTATTTTCCATATATTAAATTGCAAAGATAGATTTCAGAATGGAACTGGTATTAAGTGAGGCAGTCACAGGAAATGATCAATTAATAGTCCTTGACATTTAATATGTTAACCTACTACAGCTAACTTTGCATAAGATAACTAAGAGAACCAGTCATAAATCAAAGATTTATGCAATTCAGTGGCATCGGGTTTGCTTTATTATCATCTTGAGATAGTGTGCATTTTGTGATACATAAGATAAACATACATACAATACATGCAATTATTTCAATATAAACCCACTATCTTATTTATGACCAAATGTAAGGGCTTAACATACTATAGAACATAAAGTGAAGTTAATCATTATAAGCCCATGAGACAGCTTACAACAAGAAGATATCAAGGTTTGCCACCACCCTGCTAAGTTAGCAAGATGCATGGTTCTTTCTAAGGGATATCCAGCAACAAAGCAAAGGCTGGCTTTGGAGCTACTTACTGTTCCTACAATAATGATTACAGCAAGAACGCATTGCTCTGCTGCTAAGTGTGAGGCTTGCACTGAGAGATGTCTTCCATAAAGTCCCCACCCCAAAGGCCAGAAGAGGAGGAGTCCCTGAGAAGTGGTGAAGTACAGGAAGGAAGCATCTTGTTGGAATTTGCCCACAAAGTTTTCACCCAGTTTCATAAAGCTCCAGTGGGACAATAGACGGGCCTGCAGGACCAACACAGCCCCTCCTCTTCCGGTTCCCCCATCCTTGGCATACCCAGGAATACCTGTACTGAGGTTCTTGTGGTGGAGTGGCATACTTGGAAAGACAGGTGTTGTGCTCCTAGAGTGTGTCCTCTGGGGTGGGAGGTTGTGATAATTGGGCCAGAAAATTCACACTAATTGTGAACTCGGCTGAGAAAAGTATGTGAAAATCCACAGGATGTTGGTAGTATAGGAAGACACTTGCCTTTTGTGAGTATCTCCTGTCAGCTGGGTGTAATCATGCACTCTCCTATTTCTGTTCCTGGTACTCTCTGCTGGTGATTGCATCAATCAGGCAGTTCTGTGGGGGCTCAACTCTCAGGCTAGTTACAAAAAGTCTAAACTTGTTCTCTTTTTGGGGCTTTTGGACTCCACCAGCAGTTCTGACCAGGCCCGCTCACTACTCCAGGTCAGAACTCAGGGACCCTAAATGTGGCAGCCACATGCTGCTTTCTTTACTAGTGACTATTGCTGCATTCCCTGCTCCCACCACTGCCCTTCCCCCCATCTTCTTGGGTTCTCCATCTGTTCCGTTTTAGAGCAGGAGTTCCCCCAGGCTTCTTTGCCTGGAGAGTTTCTCAGCCTCTATTCTGATTTCACAGGGTCTTCTTTCAGGCTTCTTTGCCAGGAGAGCTTGTAACAGTCCCTACCCCCTTTTAGGCAGAGTTCTTTTTCCCAGGCCTCTGTATCTGGAAAACTTCACCATCCTAAGCAGGATTTCTCCCCAGTCTCTTCACCTGTGGAATCTCGCAGCGTTCCACTCCTCCTTCACCCTTCTAGTCCCAGCCAGCAGTTGCCTTACTGAGTGCCTTTTCACTGAGCCTGCTGAGCTCTGATTGGCTGCTTCCCTGCAGATTTACTAGGCAGGCCTGGAGGACATACCCTCACTGCATCTTTTCCTGAGATGGCATGTAACAGGACACCGGGCCTCCAGCTGAGTACACCCCGTAACAAGAACCTGTATCAACAAAAGTTGATGGGAAAAGTGAGGAAGGGGAGACAGAACGACTGAATTAGTCCAAACCATAAGAAACATATTTCAAGAACCATATTAAAATCTTTCTTGGCAAACAAGAAAATCCAAGTCCAGAAATGAATGAACCAAACTTTGTGTGTTGAATATGAGGCCTATTTGGCGGCAAAGTAATGATGGGATGGGCTAGTCTATCCATCATTCCCTTTTGGTGTCCTTAAAAAAAGACATTAAGAAAGAAAAATTGGCTATTGAGGTGAGCTTCCCTGTCATGTCTGCTGCCTCCACCATCATCTCGGACTCCAGACTTTCAGCTGAATGCAGAGAGATGGTCCTCACCAGAGAGAATGACCCATATAACATCATCACCTTGACTAGCTCTAGCTGAATTCCAAATACCTTCTGAGATGAGACAGGATTGTACTTTAACAACAGCCTCATCACCTCAACTACCTTCTTTTCTTCAAGAATAAGTTATCGCTGTCTTTGATACCATCTATGACTCTGTCAAACAACGAGATTTTTTTTCCTTCTGAAAACTTTCTCCAGCAAAAGAAAAGAGGGAACAAGAGATGTACTTAAAACAAAAGCCTTATTCAGTGCACGTGAAAAGCTTCAGCTGTTTCCTGTCTCTCTTCCGCACCTTTGATAAAGGATTAAAAGGAGTTTTTAATGGTGTGTTTCCCATGGTACTGAGCAGGCTCAGGTCTCTGAACACTAAACCCCAGGCCTTGTTTAAAGCTGGTTAATGTTGGATGGTGACTGACTTATGTTAATAAATGTGGTCTATTAATTCTATCTAAATTAATGTAAAAGGAGGCTGTGATGGTTCAAAGACACCACTGGGTAACTGACTCAGGGCCCACGAAGGCTCTCCATCAACCTGGTGTCAGAATATAAGGCTGGGAGATCTGGGTAAAATGTATCAATCAAAAGCTAATATTTGTATTTTGATCTAAAGCCCCGATATCATGATTTGGGCATTTTCAGTCAACTCATTCCTTTAACGGGTAGCTCCACTACATTGCGATAATGTTGGCGGTAGCTTTCAGAGTTTTGTGTAATCTGATTAATTCTGAACATGAGCAGTTATTTCAGGAGATAAAAATCACCCACAGAGGTAAAACTTGCAGAAATCAGTAACAAATAACTTACACAAAAACTCTGAAATCACAAAGAGGCACAATGCCAGACCTAGAAGAACTTGGGGTGCAGTTTGGTAAGGCACCATTTAGAGAGCAAAAGGAGAAGTGGGATATTAAGAGACTGTATACTCTTAGGGTATGTCTTCACTGCAGAATTTTTTCATAAAAACTGCTGTTTTTCTGAAAAAACTTCAGTTATGTCCACACTGCAATCGTGTTCTTTCGAAAAAAATCAAAAGAACAGAGAGGTTTTTCTGACATTGGTAAACCTCTTTCTATGAGGAAGAAGCCTTTTTTCCAAAAGAGACCTTTTGGAAAAAGGCATGTGGGGACAGGGAAGAGGGAATTCTTTTGAAAGAAGAGGAAAGAGGAAAAAACACAGGTGCCCTGGTGGCCACTCTGTCCATAGTAATCACAGCTTAAAAGAGAAATGGCGTCCATTCAGTGTGGACGCTAGCGATCTTTCAAAAAAGCAGATTGCATTTTCGATGCACTTTTGCTGTGCAGACGTTCTCTTTCGGAAGAAGTTTTTTCAGAGATCTCTTCCAGAAAAGCTTCTTCCAAAAGAAGCCTGCAGTCTAGACATAGTTTGCATATGTTTTTAAGAGTTTTACTGTGGCAGCTCCCACTAATGCCATTCTACAGTCGTGAAGTATAAAATCAATAGTGAAGCATCAACAATCCTATTATAAATCCCATTTTGTTCAGGGGGCTTATAACTCAGCCCTGAGAATTTGCACTGTGATGCTGCTTGGCAAGAAAGGTTATGATTAATCTAGCAGGAAACTTCTCAAACACACTTTGGAACTTGCGTGCCCAAAATTGGCTTTGATTTTTTTAGCAAAGTGTGATTTAGTAGATAATTAGCCCATAATGTAGTGCTGCTTTGGGAAAGTATTAAACTTTCAGTATATGGAGATTGATTCTGATCTGACTCATGCTAATGCATTATTAGTTGTATTAATGTAGCATCTAATGGCCAACTGAGATTTGCTAGGCACTGTATAAACCAGCATAAGAGAGAATTCTTGCCTCCGAGTTTTCAGTTGAAATAGACAATACAGACATAGGACGGGAAAGGAAACAGAAAAAGAGAGATGGGGAGTGACTTGTCCAGAGTCAAAGAAGGTCAGTTGCTGCAGGCTGAGAATAAGAAGTCATGTCTGCTGGGTCCAAGACCAGTGCTCCATCCACTAAACAATACTGCAGCCAGTGTTCCCTCTACATTTTTGCATCCATAGGTGGAATACATTTTTTATGTACAGCAAGACATGTACAGATGTGCGTCCCCAGTAGAAATGCATGCTGCTGGCTGGGAGGG